>CM053789.1:674240047-674916297 GCA_028749045.1 Cupressus sempervirens
CTCCTAATAGGGTAGACCCCTCACAAGTTAGATTGGAAAAAGTGATCAAACATTGTAGCCCTAGTAGGCACAATTTGTTGCAGCCATAGTGAATATTTCCCAATTTTACCCTCACCTTAGAGTTTTTCTAGGTAACCAAATTTCTTGTGTTATATGTGTACATTTAATTTCATGATTATGTATTTGATATATACTTAGATCTATTACAACAAAATAATTATATGTTTAGTGATCTAGAAATGAGATGGGTAAATGGTGAATTTGTTTGATTATTTTGAAGAATTCAATTTTTTTATAGAACTTGATTCACCCCCACTCCCTCTCTCAGTCTCTCACTTCTCAATAGGACTTCTAATGATTGATATCATAGATTTTTTTCTCATAGAGGAAGTATAATATCTTGAGAGTCAAGATCTTGGAGATGGAGACTTACAAATTAGGAAGGATCATCGACAATCAGAAACTGGAGATCCAGATCTTGCTATAATAGCTTGAAGTAGAAAGAGAGGATTGAAAGAGATCCTTAAAGAAAATAAAAGAGTTTCCTATTTAGAAAAATGATACACTTTATTAAGAGGACACTAAAGGAATATTTGACAATTGGAACTCTAGTGAAAATGATATGGCTATAATAGAGTTATTAGAGAAGAACAAAAACCTAAATGAAGAAGTTAAAAGACTGAAGAGAAAACATGAAATCTAATAAGTGAGGTTATGTGAAGTGATTGAATAGAAAAAAGAAAGATAAGGAAGAAAAATTCATGGGATAAATAGACAAGAGACAAATGGCTACCAAACTTGATAAAGCAACACCTAATGTGTAGAATCTAACAAATATTTAGCTTGACATGATGAATCAAGTACTACTTGAAAATTAGGAACTAAATAGAAAGGACATGGAGATTGAAAATTTGAGATCACAAAATCATCAACTAAGGAATTAGTTAAGATCTAAGAAGGAACTAATGGAAAGGTTGAACAAATCTAATAAAGCTATAAGATACTTTGAAGAACTAATGAGATCACAAAAAAAACCTAGTGACACCTCTAGACTAGGATATTCCAAACACCTATCAACCACTGAAGAAGTAGAGTCATCAAAGAGTGGACAATAGAGGAACACAAGGAAAAAGCATAGAAAACTTGCATGTCATCACTATGGAAGCTTGGACACACAAACAATATCTATAGAAGCAAGAATGCTAAGAAAACTTCTAATCCTAAATTTAATGGACATTATTTTAACTACAAGAAACAAGGACACCAAGAACATGAATATTGGTCAAAGGATAGCAATACACAAGTTGCACCTAGATTTAAAGGTCATTGCTACAACTACAAAAAATATGAACATTGATCTCATGAATGTAGATCCAAAGAAAAATCCAATTGGACAACAAAGAAGCAAGGGAATGCATCCAAGCAAGGTAATTGCTACAACTAGGATTATAAAACATGGCATAGTTATCATTATTGTGGTGAATATGGTCATATTCTAGATAACTATATCAAGAAACAATCTAGAGGAAAATAAAAGATTTGGTTTAATGGAATCTTAGTTTGTTATAGTTGTCACAAGATTGGACGTGCAAGAAAAAATTGTACGACCTAAGAGCCAACACCAAACAATGAACACATCAAAGGAAAAGACAAAGTTGATGTAGAAAAAACAAAAAAGGAGGTGAATACATCCTAGAGAAAGAAGGAAGAAGAAGGAAATAGTGGAACAAGTGAAGTTGAGGTCACCCAATCCAATGGATCAAGTGATCACACCACCTCAAATGAATAAAATAAGGTATATAAGGAACTATATATTTGAATGGTACACTTTACACCAGATCCTACATAAGACATGTTTAAGACCATATCTACAAAAATCAAGATGCACTAGGATAGACTTGAGGCAAGAATTGAGCAAAATAAATCATATGCATAATTGATGTCAAGTATCAGTGTCAATGTCTATAGTCATGAAGTATCACTATATGTACTAAGCTCCTATACAAATCGAGTTGGTATGGTAAGCATGAAAATGAAAATGGTGACTGAGTGATGGTTTTAACTAAGAAATCAAAGAAATATATTGTGTTGAGACTAAAGGACCATTGTAATTCACCTAGGCATGTATGTAGCATTTATTACAATCATACTTTGATTGATTGAAGGTATATATCTAATTTAGAAGTTCATTTTCCTTAACTAGGTGATTTTTAACTCAAAGAGAAATTCAAAAGTGATTTGTGTGAAAGATTTTTTATTATATAGAGTATCATCAAAAAATTACAAAAGAAAAGTAAGGATTGTGAAGGGAGTTGAGTTTTTCTATGAAACTATTGAATTTTTTAAAAAACCCATAGTTCTAAAATGGTAGCATCTTCATTTGGTATTGGAAAGGAAATATTGAATGGCAAAAATGTACAAATTATAAGGAATGATCAATGCTCCCACCCAAATTTAGGGCATGCCCTGATGTTGCATTGACTAGAGATACATTAGGTGCTTTATCATAGATTCCTCCTAGACTTATTATGGTGCATGACATTCTCTCATGCTACATTTGCAAGATAGGGGAGATCAGAGACTTTGAACTTAGAAATGCATATGACATAATTTGTGAAAATGGAGTTTTGAAGAATGAGAATAAGGTTGTTCTTGAAAAAAGAATTACTTATGCCCTAGCTTTCCCTAAAGTCTTTAAATTTGAATGGATCAAAATCATTTTAAGAAGGTTTCATGATATGATATTATCGCTAGAAAGTGGGCTAGTGAAAATGAATAAGGTGATAATCCATTGTGTTATAGGATATCCTACACCAAATCAAGTGAATAAATCACATAGTTCAGCAAGGAATGTTATTGAAGAACAAATAAAGGCCAAGTAGAATGGATGAGGTGTGTCTATAAATGGCATTAAATACCTTATTATTGAATTTGTAGTATATATGATTGCACAAAAATTCTATAAATTGAACTAAATGAATAATGTGTCTTGCATTGCAGTTGACTTAGGGCACGAAATTGTTAAGAAAGATCATAGCTATGATCTTTCTAAGCTACAACTACAATGATTATCCAAGAACCTTAGAGCTATCAGGAAAGTGAAATATACATCATGTAAGTTTGGGTCACTCCTAATGTGCATATTTTTCTATGTGCAAAATTCATTTACAATAGTAGGTACTATAGTGTAGGACAAGACAAGACTAGCAACCAAACAAATCAATTATTATATTAAAAAAATTGGGAGGAAATATTGAGACAATTATGGGTGAGTATTTTGAGGAGTTTAAAGGAAAAATGAGGAACAGATTGAGAATTCCTCAGTCATTTTTTCATCACTATTCTAATGATATGGTTTCATGGTAGAAACTAACTACACTTATGCATTGGTTGTACTACTAAGGATTACATGGCTAAGCCCTATGCAATTTCAGGTAAATATAGATGAAGGAACTACATCTATAATAGCCTTGTTGTCTGATGATATTGACACTAATGTTGAGCCACTTAGCACACATGAGACAAAAAAAATAAAAATTATGATGCAAACCAAAATGCCAAAGATAGAGAAAAAGTGAAAGAGCATGATTGCTAATCTTAAGGGGGAATTTGGTGAAGGAACCTTATAGATTACTAAAGGAAAAGGGGAAGATGAAGAAGAATCAAAAGGAAAAGAATTAGTGGTTGTCAAGCCTAAGACAACATTATTTTTCATGTATTATTAGTTCCTAAGGTCAAGAGGGGTTTGAAGAAAAATGTTATATCTTGTACCTCTACACCTCAAAGAAGGATAACAAGACAAGCATCTAAAGTAGCATTCCCTAAAGCTACACCAAGAAATTCATAGAAAAGATAACCAAGAAAACTAAGGGAAAAGTCACACCAAAGAGAAAACAAGAGACTGGGAAAGGTCAACAAAATAAATTGAGGAGGTGTCGGGACTCAAAATTAAAGCTCTAATTTTGAGTACCATCCTAAAAATCAAGCCCTATAAGTTCTTTTCAATGCATGTGTGTACCTGTGAAATGTGGCCTCTATTTCCCACAGACAGTTCAACATAGTCTTTATTTGTAGATTCATCCGAGAATGAACATGAGATTGTTCACACAAGATTAGCCCTGCAAGACGACCTATTGCCTTCTATCTAAAGGCATTTTGCTTATTATATATCCTCAGATTCGAGGTGTAAGCTACCAAACCTTCTAAGAATGAAGGATTTAAACAAATGCAATTAATCTATGTGATATGTAATTACTCTATATGAAAGATTTAATTAATCTAAGAATATGTAAATCAAACTAGATTAACCATATGCATTTTAAGAACTAGATGAGATTAAGCTAAATGTATGAAAATGTGTGAGCAAAAGTGAGTATAAAATTCAATAGCAATTTGATAGCAACAAGATTCAACCTCCATAATGAGGAATTATGAGTTCCTTAAATAGAATCCATGAGTGAATCAACAATTGAGATAAACTCATATTGATGATCGTGATTAGGCAAAAGATCTAGTTATGATGGAAACTTCCTTGTGCAGGTGAAGTGAACTATTTCTAATTTGAGTGTGATGAGCAGTCAACTAAACTTGCCATGAGTGAGAGAACAAGTTAACTGGATTGATTCTAATTTGAGAGATAGTTCACTCAGAATTTCCATTTAGAACTGAAGAGTAGATTTAGGAAGAATATTAATTTAATAAAATGAGATATGCTCTCATAAATACCTTTTCTATTTAATTAAATAATTTCATTTAATTAATTAGGAATAACTTCCTATTTAATCAAATAATTTCATTTAATTAAATAAAACAAGCATATTTATTAAATTAAATAAATTTAACCCTATAGTACAT
This sequence comes from Cupressus sempervirens, assembly GCA_028749045.1. Taxonomy (NCBI): domain Eukaryota; kingdom Viridiplantae; phylum Streptophyta; class Pinopsida; order Cupressales; family Cupressaceae; genus Cupressus; species Cupressus sempervirens. The sequence continues at coordinate 674,244,902 of CM053789.1, forward strand.
TAGCCTTAGGAGATACTTTAATTTAATAAAGTATGAATACTTTATATTAAATTAAATTTAAATTAAATAGGCTTAATGTGACTAATATGAGTGAGTACTATAGGGATTAAATATGATGAATGCAGATTAGGATTTTCTACATTTGACAATTAAGTCAATTAGTGACAATTAGAACAAGAATTGCCTATTAGAATAGGTCTTGGGATTGGTCATAATAGACCAGAATTGGTGATCATGGCAATGAGCCAATTTTGGGGTATTACATTTTTCCCCTCTTTGAATGAATGTGTGATCAGTACGTTTGATTCAAAGAAAATCAGAAAGCGTGATGTAAAGATCAATAGATAAGATTGGTTCTGAAGCTGATGATACGAAGACCAATTGATAAGCTTTTAAGGACCATCTCTAGAACAGAGCTTAATCCCAAGGAATCCAAGCAAGATACCTAGATACCCAAAATTGACAAGCATTTTAAAAGTTTCCTTCAGAATAAAGTTTAACCTTTAAGGATCCAAACAGAACGTCTAGATACCTAAGAGTGATAGCATTTAAAAGATCATCTCCAAAATAGAGCTTAACCTTTAAGGATCTATATAGAACACCTAGATACTTGAGATTGATAGCATTTAAAAGACTATCTCCAAAATGGAGCTTAATCTTTAAGGATCCAAATAGAACACCTAGATACCTGAGATTGATAGCATTTAAAAGACTATCTCTAGAATGGAGCTTAATCTTTAAGGATCTAGATAGAACACCTAGATACCTGAGATTGATAGCATTTAAAAGACTATCTCTAGAATGGAGCTTAATCTTCAAGAATCCAGATAGAACATCTAGATACCTGAAATTGATAGCATTTAAAAGACTATCTCTAGAATGCAACTTAATCTTTAAGGATCCATATAGAACACCTAAATACCTAAGATTGATAGCATTTAAATGACTATCTCTAGAATGGAGCTTAATCTTTAAGGATTTAGATAGAACACCTACATACCTAAGATTGATAACAGATAGCAAGATCGAATTGTGAGACATAGAATCATCCCTAGAACAAGGCTTGATCCTTAGGAGTCAAGGTTTAGATTGTCCCAATGCCCATAATCGACCGATGACCAGATGAAATAGATGACAAAGATGTCAAAAGGAGGGAATAAAGATGCCCCTAGTGGTGAAATACCCCGAATGATGAGGACATAAGATGGGAACAAGATGCCCCAAGCAATAAGTATTCAATGATGTAATCATCTTGCCCCCTTGAGAGAAAAATCAAAAGATGACACCCTAGAAATGTGAAACAAAGTAGTAGAAGAAATCTGAGATTCAACAGAATGTAGAAGAAATCAGAAGAAGATTCAGAGTTAATTCGACATGGTTTTGAGGTCTAGAAGACCAAGTTTGACCAAAACCAGAATTGGCCATGATTGACCTGAGTTGTATATTTCAAAAATGGATTTTGACAATATGATGAAGTTTTAGTTGAAAGAATTCCAAGAATCCCAAAACATCAAAAAAGTTTTGACTACACAAGTGTTCAATTGCGTCGAGCCCAAAAATTTTAAAACACATTTTTGAGGCACTTAGGTGTGTCAGATTTTGAATTTGATCCCAAAAATGGATTCAAAGTAGCCAAAATAGCCAAGAGAGTGATTGATCGATTATTTGTTTAGTCATTAAGAAACATGATACTTCGAAGAGATCAACAATCCCTCATCACAGAAGGTGAAAGTAGATTTGCAATTGAATCGCATGTTTATGCAAGTGAAGTATACAATGCAAGACTATGTTAAATGCTACCCTAAGTCTAGTTACCGAGCCTCGACAATTTATCATCACTGGAAATAGAACAAAGTGCATATGTTATAAAATTCCCACTGACATTGCAATCATGGGAATATGAATAGACCATACATTATAGGTTTTTCAGGATTAGCTATAAGTATTTGAGGCACAAGAAGCCAGAATGACCAGAACATTTGTCCCTTTTAATGTAGGAAGTTAACATAAGAATCAAAGCATAAATGCTAGGATGACCTGAATGTTGCTTACATGATAGGCACACCAAATTCATGGAAGATCCTTCTCATGCTTAGTATTTAGTAAGTATTTTTTCTGCAACGACCCTTGCATTCATACAGTGACTCGTATGTTCACTTAAGACAACGAGTATCAGTATATACTATAGCATGAAGAGTTCACTCCAAAAGATAAGGAGAAGTACCAATGTTATTGATGTACTCATATAAAAGGAGTCAAGGTACACCCGGCCATCCAATGTGAGATGGAGGCTCTTATAGTGGACACCCCTCTCATAGGAATATGTCAACTAATTGGAACTAAACTACAAACAAAAAGCAAAGAAAAGATCATGCCCCCAATCATTACTTCTCTAATCAGAAATGACATCATTGAGTTGCTTGAAGGGATATGATAAAGAAAAAATAAAGCAAACAAAGAAAAAAGCTCAACATATCCAAACAAGTATGTCGTTTCAAAACTATTGTTTGTCATGGGATTGATGTTAAGTGTCAGTGTCCAAAACATGTTTGAAAGAAATCTCCTTAGTAGGGTGATAATAGGAGGTAGATATAGTTAGAACAACTAGTGACTGAGATCAAAGAGGAATCTTCGAGGTGAAGAACCTAGGAGGATTGAGCGACAGTAGACAGACATAGCCAAGATGACTGGTGACTGATGCAGACACAGCAACAGGAATCTCAAAATGTAACATGAGCAATAGTAGGCAGACATAGCTGAAACAACTAGTGACTGTTGTGAAAGAGATTCTGTGAGGCAAATCTTGAAAATGAGGTATAGTGGTGACAATAGGTAGATGCAGTGAGGACCACTAATGACTGTCACGAAGGAGATTCTATGAGGAGAATCTCAAAAATAGTGACACTAGCGACAATAGGTAGATGCAAAGAACCACTGCTGATAGTCGTGAAGGAGATTCTATGAGGAGAATCTCAAAAATAGGGTCACTAAAGGGGAATGCCCTCGAGCTATAACAAGACTCAATCCATGGATACATGAGTGAAAAGTAGGAAAAAATAGGAAAGCGAAAGCATGAAAGTGATTGTATAGAATAGCTAGAAGATGTGCTACAAGATGGAGCATTGGAAACAAGAAGTGCCTATTTACTAGGTTTTCACCTTCTTGGCAAGATTTTAATTTTTTGCTACCATGATGCTTGTTTCTAGGTTTTCACCAATGGCACTTTTTCTGTTTTTCCAATTTTTTTTTGTATTTTTCTCTTTTTTGATTTTTTTTGTATTTTTTGTATTTTTTCAATTTTTTTGGTGTTACCAAGGTGCCTATTGCTAGGTTTTCACCAGGGTAACAATTTTTTTAAGGACTTTTTGCAATTTTTAGATTTTTTTTAGGACATATAGATATGTACAAAGAGGTACTGCTATCAAATCAACTGTAAAACCACTTTAGGTGGAGAGTGTTGACAGGTTCCTTTAGCACTTCTCCCTTAGTTGTGGAAAGTTGATAGGTGCCATATCCATATACTACAATAATTTTTAGGGACTGAGCCAGTTTGGTTCAAACTTCCCTTTTTTGACTCATTGCTGTTGATTCTTAGGGTTCTCTCTCAAGACGAGATCACCCAGCTAGAAGTAATGTGGCTTGACCCTCCGATTGTAGCTTCTTTCCATTCATTGTTGATATGCTCATAAATGATCACATGCCACTTTTTGATGTTCATCCAATAACACAAGCTCTTGAAGCTGAGCTATCATGTAGTCATCATCAGTAATAAGGCCCTTCATAGAGATTCTTAAGGTAGGAATCTCGACCTCTATTGGAAGCACAACATCCACTCCATACACCAAAGCAAAGGGAGTCATGCCCATTGGAGTTCTAATGCTTGTTCTATATGCCCACAGGGCTGGATTGATCTAAAGATGCCAATCTCTCCTTGATTTGCTGACTGTGCGATGAAGAATTTTGAGGATTACCTTATTGGATGCCTTAGCTTGGCCATTACCCTAGGGGTAATAAATGGAAGATCAATGTTGTGTGATTTTGAATTTCTTGCATAGTTCCTTAAGGTCTTTGTTCTTGAATTTTTGTCCATTGTCAGTAATGATTGAGGATGGTACACCATATTTGCAGATGATGTAGTTTGTGATAAAAAGTGCTACAATTTTTCCATCAGCAACTGTGAGAGGTACTACCTCTACCCACTTCATGAAGTAATCCATAGCTATGATAATAAACTTATGTCCATTAGAGGAGGTTGGGTGGATATGTCCCACCAAGTCAAAGGCCCATTGTTGAAATGGCCATGTTGTAGTAGAGGGAATCAACTCTCTAGCTGGAGCATGGATCAAATTCTTGTGTAACTGAAATTGCTTACAGGATCTAGCATACTTGATAGCTTCTTGCTCCATTTTAGGCCAATAGTAACCAGCTCTAAGGAGTTTGTGAGCTAGTGTCAGGCCATTGAAGTGAGATTCGCAAATGCCCATGTGAACATCAATTAGTGCACATTTGCACTCTTTGGGTTCTAAACACCTAAGGAGTGTTCTGTTGAGACCCCTCCTATACAGATTGTCAGCAATAATGACATAATGTAAAGCATTATGGATTAGGTAACACTTCTCATTCTGGGTCAGACCTTCTAGAATGGTTTGATTGCAGAGATAGGAATAAATGTGATGGTAGGAGGATGATTCTTGTCCAACAATAGAATAGATCATCCTAGAATCAAGGGTGTCATAGGCTAGGGAGTGTAACTCTTCCACCAAGAATTCATGTTGAAGATCATTTTTAGGCCTTTGTAGTAGGGATACCAAAGTAGCCATAGCATTAGCCGCTTTATTGTCTGCTCATGGAACTAGTTGGAAGCTTATATGTACAAATTACTTCTTTAAGTCATCAACCATGCACTTATAAGGAATTAGTTTCTCATCCTTTGTTTGGTACACATCATTAACCTAGTTGATGACAAGCTGAGAGTCACCAAAGATGTCTAACTGATCCACTCTCCATTTGGCCATAATCTTCATGCCATTGATCAAGCCTTGTATTCAGCAATGTTGTTTGTACAAGGAAATAGAATCTTATACACTTTGGGAAATGAGTATCTCTATGGTGTAATAAAGAGTAATCTAGCACATGATCCTTATTGTGTGAAGGACCCATCAAAGAACATAGCCCATGTGTGGTGCATGAGTGTCAGAATCAACTCATCTAGGAAATCAATGTTCATTGGTAGAAGACTCTATATGGGTGCATCGACCAACTGATCTACAATTGCCTATCCCTTGATAGCCTTGTGTTCAACATATTGGATGTCAAACTCATTGAGTATCATAACCCATTTAGCCAATCTTCCTATGAGAGCTGCCTTACTGAGCAAGTACTTTAGTGGGTTTATTTTAGCCACGAGCCTCTTAGTGTGGGAAAGAATGTAGTGTCTCAACTTCTAGGAAGCAAAGACAACTACCAAGAAAGTTTTCTCAATAATGCTATAGTTTTTTTCATAAGAGATCAATCTTCGGCTCAAGCAATAAATAGCCCTTTCTTTGTTTTTATTGTCTTCCTAAGCCAAAAGGATTTGCAAAAACATTTTAGTTGCCAAGATGTATAAAAGAAAAGGCTTACCATGGATGGGAGGCATCAAGATTGGCAGATTGACAAGATATTGTCTGATCTGTGTTAAGCTTTTCTCACAATCCTTGCTCCAATTGAATTTAACACCCTTATGTAAGGTCTTCATGAAGGGTTGTGATCTATCCGCCAATTGTGAAATAAACCTACGAATAGATTGGAGCCTTCCTTGTAGTCCTCTCATTTGACTGATGTTCCAAGGTGGTGGCATGTCCATTATTGCTTATACTTTCTCTGGATCTACCTCAATTCCTTTTGTAGAAACAATGTATCCTAGCAACTTCCCTGATGTGACTCCAAATGCACATTTCTTAGGATTGAGTCAAAGACTAAATTTTTCTATACGATCTAGGATGGGTCCCAAATCTTGCAGATGAGTATTGCGTTTAGCAATTTTGACCAAGGTATCATCAACATAGTCCTTCATGGTTCTATGCATCATGTAATGGAAAATTGTAGTAACAACCCACTGATACATAGCACTAGCATTATTCAAACCAAATGGCATCACATTCATGGAAAATGGTCTTCTAGCATAATTTTTATCTGATTATATCCAAAAAAACCATCCATAAGTGAGTACATCTCATAGGCAGCCATCATGTCCATGATCATATCAATATTAGGGAGCAAAAAGTCATCTTTAGGACATGCCAAGTTAAGATCATGGAAGTTTGTACAAACCCTGATAGATTTATCATGCTTGGAAACTAGAACAATATTGGATATCCATTTAGCATAATCAATGGCACGGATGAAACCAGCTTTTAGAAGTTTCTCCAGTTCTTCTTTAATGAGCAATGCAACATGAGGATGCATTTTTTGAAGCTTCTGTTTAACTGGTTTGATGCCTAGTGCTATGGACAAGTGATGCATGATAAGATAAGGATCTAGTCCTGGCATGTTAGAGTATGTCCAAGAAAAAATTATTATTTTTTCTTTGAAAAAGGCAATGAATTCTTCCTTCTCTTCAGGTGACAACAACTGTGCCAGATGTATCATATGAGGATGTTCTTCTATCTCCAAGTTAATTGGTTGTGTTGGCTCTATTAACACTGATGATCTCTCCTGAAAGTAACTATGAAGAACATCAAATATCTCATTTGTGGGTGCCTCAGAGAGGTTTTCATCCTTCGATACATCTTTTTTTTTTACTTTTTTGGGTTCTGGCACTGCCACAATGTGGTTTTCACCATCAGACCTTTTGCATTTTTTCTTTTTAATTATATGACTGAGATATTTGATGTCAGCCTCAATCATCTTGAAACTCTACTCATTGGTGGAAGATGTTACAAGTTCGATAGTGTTTAGGTAACAGGTGAGAGCATAATCATTCTGGAATGTGGGGACTTCGCTAGATGCATTAGGGTTCCAGTCTATAAGCTCAAGATGTGTGAGTGAGAGAGTAGTGGCTAGTTCAATTGCGTTCATAGTATAGTCATTAAGTGCTTGGACCAGCAATTTGAGACCTATGGCAACCTCATCCATAGGTGTGTTCAAATGCCTCAGAGTATGAACCTTAGTAATTGATGACTTTAGGACACTAGTTGGATTAGACCCATGTGACCTAATCCTAGATGTTTCACCCACTTTGATTTGGTTTTCATAGACATGCACTTGGTCGATGTCTTTATCAGTAATAGCTTTTGAAAGAGAGTCAAACTCATATTCCTTAGAATCAGTGCTAGATGGTGAAGGACTATAGAACTCCTCAATAATGATAGGGACATACTCACCTTCATCCTCTTGGTTCTTACACAAATATTCAATACAGAATAACTGACTAGATTCTCCCTTTTTCTGAATGATATTTGAGTTGCTCAGTATTGTCCTTAGAAGAGTCACTAGTATCATCCATAGTGCTAACATGTGGCACAAAGTCATCTAGCTCAGCAAATAATTTAGCAAGATCATGAGGAATAGGATGAGGATAGGAATCCTCATCATCGAATTCTTCCTCTTAAGTATCTAAATCAGCTTGTGACTCATTTTTAGATGAACTCTTGGGTGTTGGTATGAATTTATTTGGTCCCAAATGAAAAGGAACCTTCTTAAATCCTAGGCTAGTTGTATCATGATTCCTTCAAGCTATTTCTTTGATAGGATCAATTAGGAAATTTTTATTGCACCCAATAGGGCCAATTCCCTTGTAACCAAAATGCTTCATAAGCCTAAGACCATGCCCATATTTCTTAGGAGTGATTTCTCGAGCTTGCTCTGTTAGGTCCACTAGAGCCTCTTCTTTATAAAGTCATGCTATAATGGCTCTATTTTCACTTTCATCCTCTAAGAGGACTGTAGCCTTAACAAAAGTGTCATTATACTTGATCTGAGGTGTCAGTACGAAAGGCTTCTTTTCCTCTAAGGGTCTCCCATAATGATGAGGGGATTCTAGAAGAGATGTTAATGACAGCACTGGTTCAATGTGATACTCTCCCATGCTAGTTTCTTTCAATTTGAATGAGTGCTCAATTTGTTTTAGCTTATTGTCATGATAATAAATGGATTCACAGTTAGCAAGGACAAAAGTTTCAACAACCTTGAGCATATTGCAGGTATAGCTAGTAGTGGTAGGAATAGTAACTTAAGAACCATGAAATGGGAACTTGATGCATTGGTGGTATGTGGATGGCACAATATGCATCTCATGTATCCATGACCATCCTAATAGAATGTTGTAAGCCAAGGGAATGTCAAGCACCTGACAGGTGACATCCCTTTCCATAGGACTGATGCAAATGGGTAAAACACAAGACGTAGAGAATTTTGTTCCACTTTTTCATATGCTTTGATAGTGATCTTATGTCAAGGATTAGTAGAGTTCTCAGAATAATTCAATTATCTAAGGAGGGTAGCAGAGATAATATTTAGGCTAGTGTCATTATCAATGAGTACCTAACAAACACGTGTCTAATGGATCATAACCTCAATATGTAGCAGTTGATTGTGTGGGTGACTCAGCGAGTTGTCATCATCCTTGGAGAAGGTCATGAGAAAAGGTAAGGTCAGGTGACCTACCATGGATTGAAATCACTCAAGATCAAGATCTTGAGAAACATTTGCCTCAGTGAGGGCTTTGTCCAAAATCTTCCTGTGAGTAGGCAAGATTTTAAGTAGCTCAAAGATGGAAATCTGAGCATTAGTTCATTTCAATTAATTGAGAATACTATATCTAGTTGCTATTGAGTTCATTTTGGGTTTTGCACCTTTGCTAGATGGTCTAGCAAGGGCTTTTTCTTTGTGTTGTTCAAGATTAGAAGTAGGAGGCATAGGGCTTTTGAGTACCAACTTGGCACGAGAATAAGTGATAGCATTAGCACAGTGTTGCGAGGGTGTATTATCCATTATGTTGAGAGTAGAGCCCCTCAAGACAAATGGTGTCTTAGGTTTATCATTATCTTTTTTGCCCTTAATGGTAATAATGCTGCAGTATTTAGAATCCACAAGTACAACCATGTGAATGATATTGTCATCATTGGAATATACATAGTTGACCTTGTTTTAGGGTTGTGGTTTTGAAGTCTCTCCTTTTTCATAAGCTGGGAAAGGTTCTTTGAATGCCTTGTGATCTGAGTTTTTGCTATGTCCATCTACCACAAGATCACTAGCATTAATCATGTCTTGGTCTTTATGGCACAAGTTTATGTAGTTGCTAGTTTTGTGTCCCTTATTTTGGTGATACTCACAAAATGAGGTTTCATTCCACCATGGTGGATGTGGTTGTGGATCATAGGGATGAGGATTATCCATTGGTGAAATAAGCTTATGTTGTAGCAATGTTTTGTAAATCACATCCAAAGGTTCTCCCAAGGGTGTATACTCTCTCTTAAGGCGTCTTGCCCATGAGTTTCTTGGTTTTTTCCTGGATGGCTTGTTGTTAGGGGGAGGTTTCTCAGCATTTTTGGCCACTTTGAGGCTGTCTATGAGATTAAATGCCACTTTAGTAGGTTTGGGTGTGACATTGTCAATGACTCCATCATGTACAATTTCTCAGATGTTTGGTTTTATCCCTATTGTAAGTGGAACCTTTTTTTATGTCTCTTTGAAGAGTGAGTTCACCTTTCTTGACCATAAATTCCTTAATATAGATAGCTTGCATGATCATGTCTTCAAAGGTACGTGGACCTTGAAGTTGGACTCTATATCCAAAATTAGGTAGGAGGTTATTAGTTAAAATGTCAAGCTTCTCCATTTATGGAATTTTGCGGGAATACTTAGTGTACAGTTGTCTCCACCATTGGAGGAATGTGAGAAAAGGTTCTCCAACTTTCTATTAAAGTTTACACAAATCTTGAATGTTTACAAGATGTTGAATGTTATGAGAATACTGCTAAACAAATGAGTTGGCAATTTCATCAAATGTCTTAATACTGGGAAGTAAATGTGAAAACCACTCTAAAGCCTGACCACCTAGGCTTCTAGGGAGTAAATGTTGTATATGCTATATTAGTATGTTCGAAACACTAAATTAAAAAATCAAAAGCATTTACAAACTAAAATAAGATAACATAAATGAGAGACTAAAGACGAAACCCCAATTGGAAATGTGAGCCAAATGAATGGACTCTCCCAATAGGATTTAGCTCTTTGCTTGGTAGATCAGTATAAGGATTGGGATGTATGCTCAAGTGCTCAAAAGTTGCTTCAATGGATGTTGGATGGGTAATGAAAAATTGGTAGCTTTGTGAGCTCTCAATTTGGCATTATAAGGGTATGGTTGATGGCTTTTGGTTCTCAAACTAGCATTATAACTTTGGCTTAAAGGTTGTGATGAAATGACTTGGGAGGGGATTCAATTTATAGGCTAAGGGCTTGAGGGATGGAGGGTTAAGATGCAAGGAGAGATGAAAGCTTAAGGAGGGCTAGGATGCACTCAAAGGGAAGCACATAGATTGTGCTTGTTTAGCACCAACCAGGGAGTGACACATGTCATAGGGTGAGTGGATGGAGGCAAGGGGATGGATGAGTCAACAAAGGAGGATCAAGGGATAATATCTTCGTAAAGACCCTTCATAATGACTTGTAAGAGTAATGAATGGGCTTGTAAGAGTCTTTATGGCTTTTGTAAGAGCATTCATGGCTTGGTGGTTGGGATATTTTGGAGGGAGTTGAGATTGTTGACTTTTCTTGGCTTAGGAAAGTCTTAAGCTTGCTTAGGGAATGTGACAACATTAGGGGGTGGATTAGGCTTGGGTTTAGGATTAGATTAGGCTTGTTAGAGATATGCAAGTGGATGGCATTCATGAGGGTGGGTGAGTTAGTGGCTAAGCTTAGTTAGTATTAATTAAATAAATAGGAATTTAGTTAATAATTCCTTTAGAGATAACTAAATAGAATTACCAAAGTAGTGTAATCAAATTTAGGTGTCTACATTTTGCCCCTCTTTGACATAGTGTTGAGACAACACTATTTCAAAGAAGTTCGAATGAAGAAGACATGAAGAAGATGTTTTAGCAACAAGGTTGCCTTAGTCTCGAATAAGAAGAGGAGAGACTAGAGGTAGAGATGCCCCCTCAAGAAGGTGGAGGGGAGAGAAAATGAGGCTAGATGGCTTCTTGAAAAGTAAAAGAAATTGAGATGAGTAGAGACACAGATTGGCAAAGAGGAGGGGCTGAATTAGCTCAAACTCTCACTATAGGAGAATGATAAAGGAGAATTAGAGGCATAATAGTAAAGCAAGCTTAAGACTTTCTAGGATTGGAGGGGAGGATGGAGGAGCAGAGTGCTATAAAAGGAATCCATGGTAGGGAGATGGATGATGGAATGATAAAGCTGATGTAGCAAGATTTCAAAGAGTCAGATTGATGGAAGATGGTTTTTGGAGATCCCTAGGACTAGGATTGTGGATCTCAAAGGATGAGGCTTGGTGGATTGATGTGATTGGTGGATCCCTAATACTAGGATTGTGGATCCCTAAACCTAAGCACGAGAAGTGATTCAAAGAGATACTGATGCATAAGTTGGGGGAGGAGTGACAAATGCTAGAGATGGATGGGGGATAATGGAGATGAAGGTAATCCATTGAAGCTTTTTTGAGTAGGGGGGATACTTCAAAAAGAAGTACCACCATGTAGTTGAGCACTAGATTTTCTATAGGACTGTTGGTTAATTTCCAAGGTTACCAAGAATATCAAGGCCTTTTCACCAACCGTCTAGAGGACTGATGAACTAACTCAAAACAAACATGCAAGGATTGCCCCAGTATCACACATGAATCCTGGAGGAAGTAGCATGGAAATGACACTGGGTAACCCACAAGTAGAAAAGAAAAACAAACAAAAGACCTAATCAAGACCTTACGCTCAGATTTCCCCATTCGTAATATACCATGATATGGAAGATCGTGGCAACCTTGAGGAGGGAAAAAAAGATTGCTTGAAAAAGATATTTCAAGACCCAAAAGGGAAGATTCCAAATCAAAAGAAAGTGAAAATCCAAAAGAGAGCCATTTGTCAACAAGATGGGTAGGAAAAGGTACTAACGGACCAAGATCAGACATGAGGAAAGCTATATCATGCAAGAATCCATCGGAGAGCACCTATGCTGATGGATCTGGATTAGTGATGCATCTGGCAAGCTAAACTAAGAAGGATAACACTTTGGTGACATGAGATCTAGCTAAAGGATGCATTGGAATAGCTAACCAAAATGTGTGATGTGTGCAAGATGCTGATCAATGATGAACTAACATGAATGCTAGATAGATGCAATGGTACTAAGCTAAAGAGGATGTACAAGCTGATAGACCAAAATATGTTACAAATGTACAAGTTTGTTCATGTTTTGGTTTTTGTGAGATGGAAATGTTTGTGAAGGATGGAATGTCTATAATAGTTGATAGGTGGATAGGTAGATGGATTGCGAAAAGCTTAAGTGAAAATGGGGTTCTTTGTGTGCATGTGATAGGATACAAGCTAGGATACAAGATTATTTACAAGCTAGAATATGGTACAATATTTGGACAAGATTTAGATATACAAGGTATGGTACAAGATTTACAAGTTATAATACAAGCTTTGGTACAAGATTTACAAGCTGAGGTACAAGATTTTACAAGCTATACAGGAGGTATTTACAAGCTTCATCAGATTTTGGATATTTGGTTGGAACACTAAGGGAACAAGCAGGTGTTTTTATGAGATGGTGGGTGTATGGATGAGGGATAGGATAGTGATAGATAATGGATTAGTCTTAGTACACAAGGTGCCTCAATTACCAGGTTTTCACCAAGGTACCTATCCAAGGCACTTGAATTGCCAAGTTTTCACCATTGGATGCTTATTTCTCTTTACTTATTTTTTGTATTTTTCAAACGCTAGGTATACCAAGGATCTTAAAGCATAGAACTTCTTGAGATGAATGATGTTAGTAGGATCATTCAAGAGTTCCCCTTCTGGTGTAGATAGCTGATAGGCTTCGGAGTGAAAGGAGGCAGTGACAACATAAGGACCAAGCCATGTAAGTTCAAACTTGCCTTTCTTTTCTCGATCTGCTTGGACTTTCATGTTTTCTTTGAGGACCATGTCGCCTGGTTGAAAGTGTCATGGGAGAACCTTCTTGTTGAAATTCCTTTTGAGATGAGTTTGATAGATTTTGAGATGATCATAAGCTTGTTGTCGCTTCTTGTCTAAGAGATCTAGCTGGGTGAGCTGAGCTACTCTATATTCTTCATCTGATATTTTCCCTTGCAAAGATATGCGTAATGAGGGAAGTTCAAACTCTATGGGTAGTACCAATTTGGCACAATAGACTAAGGAGTATGGAGTTGTTCTTGTGGATGTACAGAAGGAGGTTCAATAGGCCCATAGAGCTGGATTTATTTGTAGGTGCCAATCACGGCCGGAATCATTGACAACTTTCTTTATGATTTTGAGGAGGGTTTTGTTAGTTGCCTCTGCCTGGCCATTACCTTGTGGGAAATATGGGCTAGAAAAGTAGTGATGGATGCGAAGGGAAGTGCATAATTCTTCCATGTTGAGATTTTCAAAGTTACCTCCGTGGTCAGTGAAGATAGTAAATGGGATGCCGAAGCGGCAAACAATGTGGTACAAGATGAACTTGGAGACCTGAACTCCTGTAGCTGAGACTAGGGAGACTAGTTCCACCCATTTAGTGAAATAGTCTATAGCTATTATTATCCATTTATGTCCATCAGATAAGAGAGGTGTGATGGTTCCAACTAGATCAAGGCCCCAACAAGTGAAAGGCCAAGGTGGTGCAATAGGCTATAGATCCTGTGCCAGAGCATGCACAAGATTTGCGTGCTGTTGACATGGGAGACACTTTCTGACAAAGTCACATGAGTCTTCTTCAATGGTAGGCCAATAGTAGCCTGCTCTAAGGATTTGTCATGCTAGGACAATACCACTCATGTGGGAACCACAAAGTCTGGAGTGTACTTCTTTTAACACCATCGCGACCTCATTTTCATCTAAACATTGAGAGAGAGTATCGTGATAACCCCGAGGATATAGGGTATTGGCTATGATAACATAGTGGGATGATTTTCAGATGAGGTTCTGGCATTGTTACATGTGAGGTGAGGGGATATGATACCATCGTTAAGGTAAGACTGAATCTCATGGTACCAAGAGGATTGGGGACTAACCAAGATACAAACACAATTTGAATCCTCATTTGCATAGGCAGGTTGTGAGGAGTTGCTCAATTAAAAACTCATACTGTGTAGCTACTTGGGGAATTTCCAAGAGTGAACCGATATTAGCCATAGCATCTGCTACTTTGTTATGCATTCGAGGCACTTGTGTAAAATGAACCTTTGTAAAATGCTGGATTAGCTTATCAATTAGCTCTTTGTAGGGTAATAACTTTTCATCTTTGGTTTGATATTCATTTAGGACTTTCTTGATGATGAGTTGAGAATCGCCAAAGATTTGTAACTCAGTGATGTTCCATTCTGCAGCTATCTTTAATCCTGCTATGAGAGCTTCATATTTTGCTATATTGTTGGTGCTAGGGAATTGTAGCTTGAAAGCTTTTGGAATGTAATCTCCTTGAGGTGTAACCAACAATATTCCTGCCCCTGATCCATGAGATGTGTATGAGCCATCAAAATAAAGTTTCCATGGGGGTTGTTCTTGAATTAGACAGATATGCTCATCTAGAAATTTTGTGATCAAAGAATATGCATCTATTAGAGGTGCATCAGCTAGCTGATCTTCTATAGCTTGCCCTTTGATTGCCTTTCTATCCACATACTGGATGTCAAATTCGCTAAGGAGCATAACCCATTTGGCCAAACGGCCTATAAGTGTTGTTCTAGAGAGCATATACTTGAGAGGATCAATCTTTGAGACTAGTTGGATGGTATGACTTAGCATGTAGTGGCGAAGCTTTTGAGTTGAGAAAACAACTACCAAACAAGCTTTTTCCATAGGAGTATAATTGAGTTCATAACCAACTAGGGTTCTACTGATATGTAGATGGCTCTTTCTCTACCATAGTCATCAAGCTGTGCTAGAAGTGCCCCTAGAGCAGTAGGCATTGCTGATATGTACAAAATCAAGGGATGACCAGGAACTGGTGGAACCAAGATAGGGGGATTGGTGAGATACTGCTTGAGCTGATCAAAGCTGTGTTGACATAAAGGATCCCACTTGAAGTTTTCATCTTTCTTTAGTAAATGTGAAAATGTCGTACACTTATCTGCAAGCTGCGAGATGAAGCGCCAAACAGATTGAAGCTTTCCCTGAAGAGAGTGAAACTATCACAGTGTCTGGGGAGGAGGCATGTCTAAGATAGCCTTGACCTTCTTGGGGTCAATCTCTATACCTCATTTAGAAACTATAAAGCCTAGAAGCTTGCCAGATGTGACCCCAAAGACACACTTCTTGGGATTCAGCATGAGATGATATTTGGCTAACCTATCAAAGACTTTCTCCAAGTTACCAAGATGATCCATGAAGGTATGAGATGTGACCAAGATATCATCCACATAATCCTCCAAAATGCTATGGATAAGATCATGGAAAATGGTTTTCATAGCTCTTTGATAGGTAGCCCCAACATTCTTTAGGCCAAAAGGCATCATGTTGTAGCAAAAGGTTCCCCAAGGGGTAGTGAATGTTGTCTTATGCTGATCCTCTTCTGCAATCTTGATTTGATTATACCCAGAAAATCCATCCATGAGGGACAAAATTTCATGTCTAGCTGTAAGATCTACAATCATATCTATGTTGGGCAAGGGAAAATCATCTTTTGGACAAGTTTTGTTAAGATCTCTGAAATCAGTGCAGATTCTAATGTCACCAGAAGGCTTAGTGATAGGGACCATGTTGGAGATCCACTGAGTAGTCGATAGGTTGGATAACCTTAGCAGCTAACATTCTTTCTAATTCATCTTTGACTTGTAATGCCACCTTCGGGTGCATTTTTCTAAGCTTTTGCCTGATGGGCTTGATCTTTGGATCGACTGCAAGATTATGAACTACAAGCTTTGGATCAAGCTCGGGCATGTCGTGATATGACCATGAAAATCAGCCAATATTCTCTCTTAATACCTCAAAGAGGAGGTCAGCTTGGTCTTGTGATAGGGATGTAGCAATGTGAACAAGTCTAGGGATCTCTAAAGAACCGATGTTGACTTCTCTAGTATCTTCAATTAGAATAGAAGACACCTCTGGTCGATTATCTTGAGGAGGCAATGCTAAATCCTCATGTTCTGCTTGTGGCTCTGGATATTCTTGTTGAGGGGTTCTCTTCACTACCATAGCTAGTCTCGGATTCACCTTAGTTCCAGTTTTTGGTGTATCGGAACTAGGTTGGGGATTTTCTCCAAAATACCCCTTGGGATCTAGCTTATAGATATAGGCAGAATCTGGCTTTGTTTGCTTATGAGGAGTTTCGGCTCCCATGAATCTCAAAAGTGCTTCCTCTAATGTGAACTTATCAATTTGTATGATGCTTGGTTGGTCCCAATCTATGAGTTGTGGATGGGTGAGTGGTAGGTCAATGAGGTGGATGGATAGTTCTTGGAGAACAGAGTCTCCGTGGCAGATTTGGTCTGGGATATCATCGTAGGCTCTCTTTTCAACTTCCTCAAGAATGTCTTCAATTTTGACAAGGTCACCCTAAATTTTTGAAAAAGCATGACCATCTGTATTGGTGCCCCTAGTTGTGGGTATGCAAAAGCCAAGACCTGACTTCGATTCCCACTTGTGTGCATTGATGGGGCACTACATGCCTCTTTCTTCTGGTCCCAAAACACCACCTTGATAGTTCCATTTTTCAGTGATGAGCTTATGTTCTTGGGGATACTTCTTGCTGAAGTGATCAAGGCATGCTTGAATTCTTGGAGGTGCATCCTTATGTAACCAATTGTTGATATCTAGAGTGAGCTCCTCATGAAGAGGGATTTTCAAGGATACAAAGGTTGTTGGGCCAAAATTTTTGTATCAAGGAGGTGGAGTCTCCTTAGCTTTGTGATATGTTGGTCATCCATGGGCATGTGGATCAAGTGGGAGTGCCCCAACAGCAAATGCATCTGACAGACTATACTCTCCACAGCCTTTGTTATTGATCTTCACAGTAGACAAGGTGGAGGCAAGGATGGTTTTTGGATCATTACAAGTGTGGGATGAGCTAGCGATAGTTGTGTCGATATCAATTCTAGGGAAATGGTTTGTATATGAGGCTTCAACCGCATTGCAATAAGCAAAGGGCTCTGGATCGGCATGGATGGTTACCTCAGTGCCCTGATGCAAAAATTTGACGCACTGATGGTAAGTGGATGGAATGGCTTTCATGGCATGAATCCATGGGCAAGTGAGGAGGATGTTAAATGGTAGGTTTAGATCAATAACATGGCAAAGTGTCTCTTGGATGACTAGCCCAACCTTGATTGGTAGCAGAATAGTTCCTTCTATGGTTCTTTCCAAGTTGTCATAAGCTTTGATGGTGATAACCTCACTGATGATAATCTGCCTCAGTATACACAGCTTGTTTTATGAATTTTAGGGTGCAAATATGCAAGGTGGATCCATTATTTATCATTACTCTTTTCACAAAAAAATTGGATACCATGATGGCTATGCGAAGCGGAAGGGTGTGATCTGGCTCGACCACAGGTATGTCGGTGGGTTTGAATGATAGATCACATGAGGAGGATAGGTTTCCAACAAGATTATGAAAATTAGTAGCATTGATATCTAAAGGGACACGAGATTCTATAAGAGCACTGTCAAGGATGTTCTTGTACATAGGACTAGTGCGAAGAAGGTCTAAAATGGAGATTTGGGCTGGCATGTTCCCAAGGTGTTCTAAGATATTGTACTAGCTTTTTGATGGAGTTGATGGTGTTGGTGAAACTGGTGGGCCTGCGATGTTAAATTGCACTCTTTGAGTGGTGACTGCACACTCATTTTTTGGTCCTTGGATATTGATAACATTGACATAAGGCTCTTTCTCAGATGTACAACCTATGAGGCTACCATAGTCTATATAGGATGAAGTGTGGTCATTGTTCTTCCCATGTTGTTGGTTTGGCTAGCGATTGTTGGTGTTGTTGTTGTTGGCTTGGATAGGTGCTTTTCTAGGATTTTGGTTGTTGTGAGGAGGAAAAGCATTTTGATAGATCTATAAGCCTGCATTGGGAGAGGTTTGGGCACCAATGGTGATTTCTTTTCGATCAATGAGGTCCTGCACATAATCTTTTAGTTTCATGCATTTGAGGGTGGTGTGACCTTTTACCGTATGAAATTTGCAGTACTCATTGTCTTTGTACCATGTAACTTTGGATTGGCTTGGGTAAATTTGTTGGGTAGGAGGAAATTTGATGAGATTTTCCTTGACTAATTTCTCAAAAATGACATCCAAAGGTTCACCAAGGGGTGTATAATTTTTAGGTGCAAGTTGGAATCTGGGCTTTTGTCCTGTAGCTACATTGATGGCATTAGCTTGATTGCTAGACCCTTGAAAGTTGGGTCTTGGATTGTGGTTTTGATAGCTTTGGTTATTCTGCTGTTGGTAGTTGATAGCTTGTTGATTGTTTGGTTGATATGGTGGGTTGGACTGGTTTTGAGGACCAACAATATTCACATGTCTGGTGTCAGTGATGCCATCTATTGCAATGTTCTTATTTTTGTTCCAATATCTAGACTTGTCATTAGAATGTGTTTGATTTTGGTTGTCCTCCTTATAAATCTTGACCACACCATTTTTAATGAGTCCTTTCTCAAGGATCATTCTTTCTTCTTTGATATCTTTGTAGTTCTACAAATAGTTCATGGTCATGTGGTGGGCCAAGCTAGGATGGGCATTATCAATAAATATTTTCACCAAATGGCGCTCTAGCAAGGTGCAAGATATGCGGGTGGTAAGGGTTTGGCATCTTTGCAGATATTTGAGAAGGCTTTCTCCACCTTTTTTCTTAGTGTGGACAAGATCAACTATTGATAGCTCTGTTTCAACAAGATGGGCATATTGGGCTACAAATGCCTCAGACAATTCAGCAAAGTTTTTAATTGTGCCATAAGGGATTCTATAAAACCATTCAAGAGCTGGTCCAGCCAAGCTTTTGGGAAAGAGATGCAAGAGGAAGACATCATCTTATGCCACTTCTTGGTAGTGCATGTAAAATTCTTTGATATGTGTGACAGGGTCTCCTTTTCATCTGAATTTGTCAAACTTGGGTGTCTCAAAATGCTTGGGAAATGGTGTCACGATAATGGCTCTGTCAAATGGGTAAGGACACACATTCTCGAACTTGAAGGTTTTTGGATCATTTCCCTCTTGGATGTTCTTCAAAGCTATCTTCATGGCTTCCCATTCTGAATTAATGGGTGATGGCTAGGGTGCCCCTAATGTAGGAGTGCCCTGAGGTAGGTATGTGCTAGATGGGGCAATGGAATATGGATTACTTTGAGGTATGGGCTAGTAGGGATTGTACATGGCTTGGGCAACTGAATGGTGGATGATGGGTTGCTGAGATGGAGGGGGCACATATTGCTGCATGTGTTGCAAGGCTTGTTGTTGATATTGGATTTGAGGTTGGGATTGAGGAACATAAGCTAGCTGTGGGATAAATGGATTTCTTTGTGGAGGTAAGGTATAAGATGGTTGTGAAGCTTTGGGAAAGGATCGGCGAGCTTGTGGAACTTGGCTTTGGATTTGAGGAGTTTCACCAATATATGTGGGTTGTGCCCCCATTTCGGAAGGTATCTGCATGGAAAAAGAGGCCAAGTAATTGGTGGTTGGTGGTGGTGGATTTTGTCCTAGAAGTGGCATAGAAAAATAGTTGGTAATAGGAGGTAATGGATTAGTTGGTGGTGGAGGTGGTGGGAATTCAAAGCTTGGAAATGGAACTGATGGGGTTTGATAGCTTGGTGGCTGGATTTGAAAGCTTGGTAGAGTGGTGGCACGAGCTTGGGTCACTTGAGAGCTGGGCAGAACATTGGTAGTAGCTTGTGGGGTTTGATAGCTTTGTGGAGTGAGGGTAGTAGCTTGTGGATTTGTGGTTGATGGCACTGAGCTCCAAGGACCTAGTGGAAATGATGGAATTGTGTTCTAAGCTAAGGTAAAAAAGCTAGGGGTGATGAAGGGTTGGTTACTTGGCCCCATGGGTGGCATCCCGATTGTGTATTGCTGAGGTTGGCCAAAGATACTAGCACTGATTTGGGAGATGGGTGAATTTGGAAGGCTGCGTTGGAGAGCAGCAACAACAATAGTGAAAGGAGTGAATGATGAGGTGTTTTGGGCAAAAGAAGTTTGGGATGGAGTGGTATGGACCAATGGTGGAGTGGCGGTGGCTGGATTGGCTTCTGGAAGGGAGATTTCAACTTGAGTGGAGGTTGGTATGTTTGGGTCTGCTGGATCATATGGGGTGGGTTGAGGCTCTTCTTTTGGCACATCTTGAGGATAATTCGAATCATAAGAGCCTATGGGTGGTGGGAGTTGCTCAAACAAGGGGTAAGATGGATCTGATAAGGGGGGAGGTCTTCCAAAGTCAAAGGCTCCAATGTTGTCCCTTCGAAAGTTAGCCATGATTGTTTCCTTGCTTTTGTCTATAATGGCATTCACCAATATTGCATTTCTTGGTTGGTTCATGAAAGCTTCAATGTCAGTAGGTGATGGTATAGCATTCTCTGGGCTGAAGGATGGTTGAATGCTCAAGGGGAGCAATGCCATTGGATCCAAATGATAGGGCTCCATTGTTTCCTTCTTCTTCTTTCCTAAGCAAGTGACGGGTGGCATGACAATGTAGAATGTTTCCTAAGGATGAGATGCAACAATGCTGATGGATGCAAAAGAGGAAGGCTTTTCTATGCAAATGATTTCCTAGGTTGAGGCAAAGCTATATGACAAAACCTAAGGAGGATTAGGTTGGGGATTCTAACTTCAAAGATATGTTACCAAAGCATGAAAGGTCTTCTTTCCTATGTGCAAGCTTGGTGGTGATTGTGTGAACTTAAGGATAGACTGATGATCCTTTAGGAAGAACACGAGATTGACCACTTGTGGATCCCAACCTTTAGCTCAAGGTGATGAGGGATAACAAGTGACAAAGCTAGATTACCCTAGACAAAGCTCTATCAAAGGGATAACCTTGGTGAGGCTGGTGGATTTGGAAGATGTTAGGAATGGAAAACTTTTGACAAAGTGACAACAATTTTGAAAGCTTGGATGTGAAGATTTTTTGGATTGCTGGCTAGATGGTTTGGTTCTAAATGAGATGCATGAGTTAAAATGCTTAAGGTGATGACTAAGGATGGCTGGCTTTCCTACAAAGATGACTCTAAAGTGAAGCTCATGCAAGAAGATGTGGAGAAACAAGGGGGTCTAATCATAGAAGTTGTGCCTAGTTGGTAAGGCATAAGCATTGTTAACTCTTGGATGTTGGTTAAGTTGGATGGTGTGATCTAACTAGGCATCTTGAAGGGCTTCATCAACAACTTTTTCCTCTACTTTGTGGAGTTTGGCAATTTGAGGGCTTGGTGTTAGTTCCTTTCTCTTGGCTAAAAGTTCTTGGTATGCCTGAGATGGTTTGAGTTTGACTTTGTGAAACTTTTACTTGGGTTTGGGTTGTTCTAACATGAATTCTTGAATCTTCTTGGCTTTGAGAGATCTCAATTGTTTTGCTTCAACTCATTTGACTCCTAAAATAGGCAGTGACTACGATAAGTGTGCCCTAAGCTAGGATTGACCAAGTTTTGCAAACATTCATTCAACAAATAAAAAAGAAGCAATAGATAGGAACAACCAGATAGAAGTTTTTGATTCTCAAAATGCTATACTTGCGCTAAAGAGTGTGTATGTTTTACAAATGTTTCGATCAATCACTTCAAACACATTAACATCCTAGATGGTTGTCTGCAAGGCTGACAGTTGGTTTAGCTAGGGAGTCCTCGATATACCCAAGGTACATGAGGCCCAAATCCGTAGATAAAACTAAAAATATGTCACACAACTAAGAGGCGTGGTAACCCACTTCTCCTCTTTCACTTCTCAAGGGTATAAAGTTCCTTTAGGCTTAGCCCGAGTGACAAAATCTTGACTCCAAGAGAGGTGTCTTTCGATTCACCTCCCAATTTTTATACTCCACTAGAACACTGGAGTTGAGGTCATCCCAAGGGGTGATGAAATCCTCAAGCAGGCCTCCTAAAAATTTAAACAAGATTTTGGATCCTAATCTTATGCATCCAAGATGGCCTCGAAAGATGACAAGGGGAGAGAAGACTTGGATGATGATCTTGGGCTAAAAGACATAATTCTTGTCCAACTGACGCTTATGTTTTCTGATCTAGACTTTGCAAGCACTCATGTTTAAGATGCAAATGTTCAATTCCAACTTGAAATGTGCCAACAAAAGTAAAATGGATCGAAGAATGCAAGCAACAAGAAGAGTTAGGGTCAACAAAAAGAAAACTCGCACGCTCGAAGGCCCTCCACGTCAAGTTTTGATTGATTTTCTTTGAGGCATTCAAGATTAAGTGTGAGTTTATTTTAAGCCCAAAACAAAGATGTGTGAAACTCGATTTCAAGCGCGTGCTCGGAGGCCCTCCATGTCAAGATTTGTTCAAATTTTAATGCCCAAATGAAGTGTTAGTGAGCCTAATGTGCATTCAAGGAATTTTTTAAGCTAGAAAAATTAATAAAAACACAAGTGAAGTTTGATCTTTATGGAGCACTTAACACCCTCTTAGGTGGACCCATCCCAATAGATGGTGCTGAGATTGCAACCAATAGTTAAATTGATGGGTGATTAAAGAGGGTGAGTCCAACTACAAACTCACTTAGAGCATCTTAGAGCATCTTGGTTTTTTATTATGAATTTTCTAGAATGTAGATTCTTTTTATATCCAAAAATTGAAGTTTGAGATATTGTATTGATTCATTGATCCCTTGCATTCAAGATTGAGTTTGTTTGTTTTAAGCATACATTCCAAGAAAGGTTGATTTTAATCCATGACATTCAAGATTATGTTTGAGCAACATTCATTCAAAGGAAAAATGTTTAAATATTCAAGTTCATTTTAGCAACATGCATTCAAAGACAAGTGTTTAAACATTCAAGTTCATTTTTCAAGTGCATTAAAACCATGTAAAGAGAACCTGCAAAAAACATGATTAGTGGTTTCATATGTGCTCCAACCTACAATAGCTACAAAAAGCCAATTTGATTAGTAACCCAAAAATCTCAAAATTTGAAGCTTAACTATGGAAAAAATAAAATCAACTTTTTTTGCTCTCTTTTCTAGGCGTAAAAATGCTTAAAATAACCTCTACTCTATGGAACCACCAAAAGTTAAAATTCGATTTATACTCTTTTTTTTTTTTTTAAACTAAAAAATGCAAAAACAAAGATGTTAAAACAAAAATGCAACAAAGACAGGCAGAGACGAGAGTTCATCAGGCGTAGACGCCAAACTACGGAGATGCTGATCTACGGAGATGTTGATCTGTAGAGACATCAATCTATAGAGACGACAAAGAAAGAGGCATAGATGATAGTTTAGGTTGGCAGTGGTGGAGATGATAGTTTAGGTTGGTAGTAGCAGAGACGACAGAGTATCTGGCAGAGACGACAGAGTATCTGGCAGAGACGACAATTTTCAAGCGCAGACGCCAATCTGCGAAGATGACAGTTGAGGTTGCAGAGATGACAAAATAGCTGGCAGAGATGACAGTTTGTAGGCACAGACACCAATCTATGGAGATGACAGTTGAGGTTTCAGAGATGACAGAATAGCTAGCGGAGATGACATTTTGCAGGCGCAGATGCCAATCTGCGGAGATGACACTGCGCGAAAAGAACTGAAATGTGTGAATTTTTTCAAAAAAAAAAAAAAATTCAAGTTTTTAGAGGGTATTTCTTCTTCCTAAATGTGCCTTTCAACTTGCAAAAACAAGAAAAACACCCTATAACCTACTCAAACAACAACACACATTAGAGGGTTAGTTTATAAAAGCAACATGTAGATTGAAATAGATAAATAAATGACCCATAGTGGGGTCCTACCGGGCGTGCCAAAATGTATATGCTATATTAGTATGTTTGAAACACTAAATTAAGAAATCAAAATTATTTACAAACTAAAATATCATAACATAAATGAAAGACTAAAGAGAAAACCTCAATTGGAAATGTGAGCCAAATGAATGGACTCTCCCAATAGGATTTAGCTCTTTGCTTGGTAGATGAGTCTAAGGATTGGGATGTATACTCAAATGCTCAAAAGTTGCTTCAATGGATGTTGGATGGGTAATGGAAAATTGGTAGCTTTGTGAGCTCTCAATTTGACATTATAAGGGTATGGTTGATGGCTTTTGGTTCTCAAACTAGCATTATAACTTTGGCTTAAAGGTTGTGATGAAATGGCTTGGGAGGGGATTCAATTTATAGGCTAAGGGCTTGAGGGATGGAGGGTTAAGATGCAAGGAGAGATGAAAGCTTAAGGAGGGCTAGGATGCACTCAAAGGGGAGCACATGGATTGTGCTTGTTTAGCACCAACCAGGGAGTGACACATGTCATAGGGTGAGTGGATGGAGGCAAGGGAATGGATGAGTCAACAAAGGAGGCTCAAGGGATAATATCTTCATAATGAATTGTAAGAGAAATGAATGGGCTTGTAAGAGTCTTTATGGATTTTGTAAGAGCATTCATGGCTTGGTGGTTGGGATATTTTGGAGGGAGTTGAGATTGTTGACTTTGCTTGGCTTAGGAAAGTCTTAAGCTTGCTTAGGGAATGTGACAACATTAGGGGGTGGATTAGACTTGGGTTTAGGATTAGATTAGGCTTATTAGAGATATGCAAGTGGATGGCATTTATGAGGGTGGGTGAGTTAGTGGCTAAGCTTAGTTATTATGGGTGGATGGGGTGGATTAGGCTAAAAAGGGGGTTTAGGATAGTTTAGGGGTTATTAGATTTGAGGGCTTTATTTATCAAATAGATTTATTTAATAAATGAGGATTTTGGAATTTAGATAGAAGAATAGGATTAATTGATAAATAATAGATTATTTGATTTATCAATTAGGACTATAGATGATTAATTAAATTAATAAGCTAGGGGATGGCAAAGGATTAATTAAATATGAATTTAATTAATGATGCCTTTAGAGATAACTAAATAGGATTACCAAAGCGGTGTAATCAAATTTAGGTGTCTACAAATGCATGAGGTATGTTTGATCATGTATAAACTCTATAGACAAAGCACTAAATTCTTGCAAGTGATCTTGGGGATCAGTGGTACCAAAGTACTTGTCACACTTGGGTAGCTCTATGCCTCATGGAAAAGGCAACATGTTAATTCTTTTGTCAAATGGAAATGGATAAAAAACATCCAATGTGTATGTTTTTGTGGGTTTCTCTTTCTCATGCACCATCTAAGACAATCGGTCTTGCATAATTTTCAATTACTTTTGGAGTTTACAAGTCTCAGTCTCTTCTTCAGGTATGATAATAGTTTCCACATTAAAATGAGAGGGCAACTTTGAGAAAATACTTTTCTTTCTCTTCGTTGAGTAGGATTCCCATGACCTTCTGAAAGTTTTTGTCTCATTGACATTTTTCTATGTGTTCAGGGAGTATTTTCACCTCTTCCTATTCCTCATCGGTTTCATGGTCTTTCTCTTTCTCTTTGTCATTCCTAGGTGGTTCTTGATGTCTACTATGATTACTATGTTCAAGTTCATGATTAGTCATTGTAGGAATCTGTTCAGTTTTAGTGTGTTGTATTTCAAAAATTCCTTTGAAAAAGGAGTCAAACATCATGTTTGGTGATACATGAACTCTACCTATCTTAGTATCTTCTTCATACAAAGGATTCCTAATTTGTTGCAGGTTTATGGAAAATGTTCACTGAATTCGAGGTGACTTGACAGGTGAGCGGGATCATGAAGATGCCTCACTAGCTGAACTGGATATAGATTGTGTAACAAAAGGTAATTGATCTCTTCCATGATTATGACCCCTAACATGACCCTAGCTAAGTCTAAGAGGATAAAACACGTTGCCACTCCTGGTTGTGATAGTCATAGACAAGGACAAGAAGCAAGAACCTGGACAAGGACTGCACTAAGACTGATTGTCAATAGGGTAAGACAAGAATGTCATATACTAAGGCATGAGTAGTTTGATTTGAAGGCTAGAATAGCCAAAGGTTATGACCATCATAACATAGAGTATGAAAAGTATTAAGAAACAAGAATCTAGAGAAGTAAAAGGTAAGACTAGTTAAAATGCAGATCACAAATCTTTGATTCAGCTAAATGCCACTATTCAAGACTATGCACAGATAGAAAAGGACAACTCGGTGTAGGAAGTTGACTAGACAAAGATCGTAGATTAGTAAAACTAACTGATTTGACAATTTTAGAGTAGGATTTTTCATGAAGATTCTCTAAAAGTCGCATGAGGAAGTTCACTAGATTGTGCGAAGACTAATGATAGTAGTTTAATTTCGTGCAAGCACTTTTTCTATCTTGCACAAAGAAATGATAAGATAGCTAAGATAGAGGCAAGATCTCATGTGATTATATGAAATATCTCGCATGGTTATATGCAAGATCTCACACAAAGACCTTAACCGACTCGGGAAAAAAAATAAATTCTTGTGCGAGAAAGTGAAAGTCTATGCAAAAATTAGGACTAGATTAACAATAGTCTTGGATTTCAAAGAGATTTTTAGACTATTCAAACAGATTGGATAGATTTATTAGAAAAAATTTATTGGATAGATAGTGAGGTTAACTTAGTAAGACATTTGGACAATGTTTCAAGATTCAATCAAGGCAATGTGTTTGAACAAGACAGTGGCAAGCAAGTAGTATTCAAAAATAATCCTACTGAGGGCAAAGCAACTCGACAAGATAGGGGAGTCTTGACCTTTGTTTGTTGTAGACAATTTTGGACTTGTTTATGACTTGAGAACAAACACACTTTTATCCTTAAAAAAAAAAATTGGTAGAGAAGGCAAAACCTTTGTCCCACATCTTATGCACATGTGTGTACCTCACACAGTCGTGTCACCCCCTAGAGGGTGCCCATGTTTTTGGTATATTCAAAGGAGACTCAATAGTATATGCTAAAAGAGCACCTTTATGGTAGCAGATGAATGCATATGCCACCTACAAACATCTAGTAGCATGCCTATGGTGAGTTCTACATAAGAGATTCTTCCCCCTCCTTGCACAAAGATTATGCCTCCTTTCAGAGGTGAATCAAGTGGCTTTTAACTAAAGGTTTTTACTTGGTTTTTGTTCGTATTAATTCTTGATGGCTTGACAAGTGGAGTTGAGACTAGTAGCCCACACTAGCATTTGAAAGTGCACACTACTTGCTTAGCAAGCCAAGGGCTGGCACCGACCAGTGTAGAGATAAAGCTTCACCTTGACATGCGATATCAAGAATCAAGGGGAATAAATTAATCTAGCTTTGGAGTCTTTCAATCTACAAAAAATATTGATTATAATGAGTTGGAATCTCCGACGAAAGGAGTGTGCTCACTTGGGTCATTCCCGAAGGTTGGATCATTCTGACAGGCCCTCTAAAGGATTGACTTGGACTTGTGGTTTGATCGCAAGAGTCAAAGTTTTTGATTTCCCCCAAGGGGAAAGAGCATACTCCTCTACCTTACTTTCTTGCCCAAACACACAAAATAGGTTAATTACTGGCTTAGCTTAATCAATCTAGCCTTGCCCTTTCTCAAGATTTTGATTCCCTAAAAGGAAGTCATCATCTCTTCATAGAAAAGGACCTGTACTAGAGAATTACTAAGCTGCCTTCCTTCTTCAAAATGTCATCTTTCAGAAGTGTCAAAGTTTTTGATTCACCCTTGGTCATGACCTCCAAGTGGTGAAGAGCATAATCCCCTATTCTCCTATCTTGCACCCTAGGAAGTTCACAAGCCCCTAATTAATCTATGTTTTGAAAGCAATAAATAAGACACATTATTTTGTGGGTTTTAAAAATGGTCTTCGTCAAACATATCTTTGGCAATCATCTTGGAAGAAAATTGTTAGTCCATGTTTGAGTGGATTGTATAAGGAATCTTTGACAAATCATCCTACAGACAATAGTTAAGCTGCAGAAAATTAGAGAAACAGGGCAATACAAATTCCAAGAAAAGTATGTTAAGGAAATTGAGTAAATTGAAAAGTAAAAATGCTTGAAACAGAGGCTGTTGTTACAAGATCTAACGTGAGATCTCTAGCAGAGCCATGCAAAATCTTTTTACAGCCTGCGTGAAGAAATAAGGTGCC
This sequence comes from Cupressus sempervirens, assembly GCA_028749045.1. Taxonomy (NCBI): domain Eukaryota; kingdom Viridiplantae; phylum Streptophyta; class Pinopsida; order Cupressales; family Cupressaceae; genus Cupressus; species Cupressus sempervirens. The sequence continues at coordinate 674,273,253 of CM053789.1, forward strand.
ATGTAAAGGTTTGTGCGCTCGAGCACTTTCTTGCAAGAATAAAAAGGAATCTTCACATGAAGATTCAAAATCCTTGCATGAAAATGGATTATGTCACGTGAAGATTCCCAAATTTGTACAGAACTGTATGGATAGAGAGCTTCAAAACTAATAAAAAAGTGTAGAGAAGGCCTGAGAAATTGATTTTCTTGGCCCCATAGTGGGCACCAAAAATGTACCTATGAAATGTGGCCTCTGTTCCCTCACAAACACTTTAACACGGTCTTTATTTGTAGATTCATCCTAGAATGAACATGAGATTGTTCACCCAAGATTAGCCCTCCAAGCTGACTTGTTGCCTTCTATCTAAAGGGATTTTTCTTATTATATATCCTTAGATTCAAGGTGTAAACAACTAGACCCTCTAAGAATGAAGGATTTAAAGAAATGCAGATAATCTATGTGATATGTAATTACTCTATATGAAAGATGCAATTAATCTAAGAACATGTAAATCAAACTAGATTAGCCATATGCATTTTAAGAACTAGATGAGATTAAGCTACAAGTATGAATGTATGAAAATGTGTGAGAAAAAGTGAGTATGAAATTCAATAGAAATTCGATAGAAACAAGATTCAACCTCCGTAATGAGGAATTACGAGTTCCTTAAATAGAATCCAGGAGTGAATCAATGGTTGAGATCAACTCAGATTGATTGTCGGGATCAGACAAAAGATCCAGTTAAGATGGAAACTTCCTTGTGTAGGTGAAGTGAACTATTTCTAATCTGAGTGTGATGAGCAGTCCATTGAACTTGCCATGAGTGAGAGAACAAGTTAACTAGATTGATTCTAATTTGAAAGATAGTTCACTCAGAGTTTCCATTTAGAACTGAAGAGGAGATTTAGGAAGAATATTAATTTAATAAAATGAGATATGCTCTCATAAATACCTTTTCTATTTAATTAAATAATTTCATTTAATTAATCAAGAATAACTTCCTATTTAATCAAATAATTTCATTTAATTAAATAAAACAAGCATATTTATTAAATTAAATAATTTTAACCCCGTAGTACATTAGCCTTAGGAGATAATTTAATTTAATAAAGTATGAATACTTTAGATTAAATTAAATTTAAATCAAATAGGTTTAATGTGACTAATAGGTTTAATGTGACAATTAAGTCAATTAATGACAATCAAAACAAGAATTTCCTATTAGAATAGGTCTTAGGATTGGTCATAATAGACCAGAATTGGTAATCATGGCAATGAGCCAATTTTGGAGTATTACAATGTGTACCTAACTATACTTTTGAGGCCTAAAGAGGTGTTTAATGTTTCTAACACCTTGCATTTAGTATATCCATGCACTCCATAAAGTTAAATTTTCATTCTGAGTTATTTCGCAAAGTTTCATTTTGAGAAATGTCCAAATCTACATTTTTGCTCAAGTGTCAAATAGCGACATAAGGCCTAATTTGCATTTGAATATCCCACATCCAATAATATTTCATGACTCGCTGGTTTGGTAGTGTATAATATCCATATCTGAGAATCTATGTTTCAAATTTTGAGTCATTTCAACATACTTTGACTAGGTTTTGAATCCCTCAAAGTTGGTTATTTATTGTTGTCATGCTGATGTAAATTGTTCAGAATTCTAGGAAGCCTTATTTGACCAATGATAACTTTGACCTAGTTGACTAAAATGATTAAATTCATTTTTTATTTCATTCTATAGGTTAAAGACTTTCTACATTTAAATTTTGATCTGATGAAAAATTTATTTGATTAGTTTTCAAATGTGATTCCATATGCAATTTATTACATTTTACTGGTGTCAAAGTGCAGATTGGTCAGTATCCTTGTTCAAAATGTTATAACTCTAAATCTATGATAGGTTAGATCAAATGGATTGTACCATTATGTTATAATCTGAAAATTCTTTAAATGTGCCATTTTTGAGTCTTGACAAATCCATCTACACACTTTCCCAAGTCCATTCCATTTGCAAAGAACACTTTTATGCTAGTATTTCAAGTCCACAAATTTGAGTAGCCCACTTTGACCATTCACCAAATATACCCATATATTCTTTATAAGACCTAATTATAGAATTACATTCTCCTTATGATAGTAAACCAACAACTCATTTTTTGTGCCCCCAAGTGTTAGTTTGACCTATTTTCATAGCCAAATCTGAACGTGATTTATGGTTTTCTAACTTGTTTACTTACAAGCAGATCTAAGGAGGCAACTTTGATAATCAATATCTTTTGACTAAGAATTCATCATGAGATAAGATTCGACAGGGTGCAAGAATTTAGAACAAAGAATCAATGTGTTTTGATTTTAGGCCTAGTCAGGTACTTTTGTTAGTTTTTAAGGCTAGTCAAAGGACCTCTTGGCATGAAGTTGACAAGTTGTGAAAAGAGGTGAATTGAGTTTTTAAAATTGCTTTTAGTAGTTGAATTTGCTTTGAATCAGTGCCAGATAGTGAATGGATAAATTTAAAGGATCATGCATTTTGGTTTGAAATTTTTTAAGCTGGACCCAATTTGGGGCCCGACTAAACTTCATCAGACTAGTGATTAACCAGGAGAAAGTTATGTAAGGGGGTATGTACCTAAATTTACAAAATTCACACATGATCAAAATGAAATCTCTTCAAAGAATCTTTATATGAATCTTTGAGGTTTTTTGGTGGTCAATATAGAGACATATATTTCCTATTAATAGCAAGGCCAAATAGATTTTGCAAAACCATATAGCCTAAGTGCAATCATTGTGAAGTTTGGAGCCAACTATATTTGAAATTGTAGTGTGAAGCTAGTATAGAATTATTATAAGAATCTTCTAATGGGTTTGATACATGAACCATATCGATGAGGGATAATGTTTTCAAATGGATATCTCACCATTGGAGACCAAAAGGTGCCAAAGTTAGTTTAATCTAGTTAAGTGCCCATATAAAAAAATGTTTGACCAAATCTAGTATATGTGTTATGAGTGATATTGATTGTTGGTTTTTTTTTTTTTGAATAGGGTAGATAGATAGAAAGTTAAGCCTGAGTAAGGCATGTCCCTTATCATGATAGTGATCAAATAAATGCCCTATGGATATTTACCTCTCCTAGTCTGTATCTGAAGTACCTAAAGTCAAATGGATTGCTTCAAATCTCTCACAACCTTATTCTAAAGTTTTATATGTGAGATGTCTTATAAAGGGAGCCTTTCTCTTTCAATATGAAAAATTTGATTATTTTTCTTAATTCCATATCTCAAGTATTTGTAAAAAACTTATAAATCATTGTAGTGATTGAGTTGAGCATTATCAAGAGGATATATGAAACTTCTTTTCTCCAAGGGCCACCCATTTTGCAAGAAGAAGGAGATGGTCAGAGTTTGAGCCACCCACAATCCAAGGCATGAAGGAAGAAAAGACACCAAGGGAGAGTCCACAGTAGCATTTTTGTTTGAGCTACATCAAATTTTATTTGGTAATAGCAGGAAATGGGAAAGTGATGACAATACTATTGATAACATTTGGAGAATCATCCAAGACATGAACTAGTGTGGAAGCAAAAAGTAGCCTTCTATGGTGTCAAGCTACATGAGGGAGGCATTAGATGTCTCTACAAAGAGATTAATTCATTGATCAAACACCACTACTACTAAAGAAAATGCATCCCACTAAAAACCACAGTAAGAAGATAAGGAGTGGTGTTGAGGAGAAATGGGCTAGCACATATGGAAGTGGTGTTGAATGGCTAGGCCATGGTCATGTGCTGTAACAGGAAGATTTTCATATTCCTATCCAAATTTTCTAGATTCAAGACATTTTCAGAATAACCCAATATTAACAAATCAATTTTTGTCACCATTTTTTGAGGAAAATGTGGAATGGAGGAAAGCTAATAAAATAGGTGAAAGGATGAAGGCACAAGTCATCTCAAGGAGGAGAAAAGGAAAACATGGTTATGTATTTGTCCCACATTGGGTGGATGGAGGATATTTTGCCTATTTATATACTCCAACATTCACCTCATATGATGTCGTAGAGACAAGAGGCTTTTGGAAGTTGCAAGTTCATGTGGGCCCTTAACTTGCCAGTTGGAGGTGACTATGAAAAAAATTTGAATGAACATATTGACATCATTAGATGATGTAGATGTACAAATAACTAGCAATTGAAACATGGAAGCCATGAACTGAGAGGTGACAAGTGGTTTCCATACGTGAGTTTGCATTGTTAACCATTCAGTTAGCAGTATTGGCCCTGATGGTGTGAAAATGAAGATTTCACAATCTCACTAGAGTTGACCACAATTAGCCATCAAGGTTCTAAAGATTTAAAGTGGGATTTAGCACTAGTTCACCTGAGTTAAAGCATAACCCCAGGTTAAGCCTACAAAGCCACTTTGAGACAACATGTGGCAAAGCTAACCAATTAGATGTCGACACATGGCAATCAACCAGGGGACCTAGATTAGTAAAAGGAGAATAAACATGAAAATAAAAAGTTAAATTTTTCATTACTATTGGAAAAATTTTGAAGACTCATTTCATTTGAAAATTTTGAAACAATTTTGAGTTTTCTATAGTTTTAACTATAGAATTTTAAAAAAATTTCATTTTAAAGCTCTGAACTTGCAACGGTGGCCTAATTTTCAACTGCATGCCAAAGGGGTAATTTTTGTCAAAAATATGTAGTGTAGTATACTATTGGAACTAGGAGGAAATGAACTTTCCAAATATTGGATCAGAATTTGCATAGGTATTTAGTGGTACAACCTATAAGTAGATTTTTGTTTTCTGGGGCATTCTCAGCAAAATGGGCAAAATTCATCATTGAGCATCAAAATTAGTTGGAAGGCAGATATGAAAGTTTTTTGAAGCTAGTATTTGAGGAAAATGATTTTGAAAGCATTATCTTGCTTCTAGAGGCCATTTGATAGGTTTTTTACCTGTGCTTTGATCTCATACTTGGCATCAAAATCAGTTATACTTTTCAATCATTCAAAAGATATTTTCAAGGCATTCTCAAGAAACAATGAAAATATGTGATTTGCAGTTACAGAGAGAGTAGAGAGATGTTTTTCATCTGGAGATGGAGGTTTTCCAAGTGGACAAATGCTAGCATTTGATCTAATCTGATATTTCTTCCTTCATATTAAGTCTCTTCTTTCTTCTTTCTCAAGAGTTGGTTCCAGTTTTGGAGAAAATTACTCATTGTTGTGATACCATGTGTGTTCTGTTGTAGTGTTCACAACACATGACCCATTCTTTACTAGGAGTGGGAACCCCCTACTTTTTTTGACTCCTAGACTCATAGTTCAGGAGTCAAGAGAAGAAAATTTGGTTAGAAGTTAGAATTTTAGAGTTAAAAATAAAAATAAAAAAATTTGAAAAATCAAAAATTAAATTAAATTAAATTAAATTAATAAAATTAAAATAAAATAAAATAATAAAATAATAATAATTAAAAAAAATTGCGCCGCACATGGAGGCATGCACGTGCCACTAATGGAGGTGTGTCGCGCACCATGCGCATGCCCCTAATGGAGGAGCGTCACATGTGTGCCCTCTATGGAGGTGTCGTGCGCCACTAATGGAGGTGCTTCGCACGCACGCCCTCCATGGAGGTGTCATGTGCCACCAATGGAGGCATGTCGGGTGCACACCCTCCACGGAGGCACCATGTGTTGTGTGTGCCCCTCATGGAGGTGAGCTGCGTGCTGCATGCTCCATGGAGGTGCCACGTGCATGCCCTTCATGAAAGGTGTCGCATGTGCCCCCTAGTGTGCACTCCAAAATAAATAAAATAAAAGGTCTGAAATTTTTCTTTCAGAGGTGTTTGTCTTAATTAAGTATTTTCAACTCTATGGACTAATATTTTCTTCTTTATGTAGGTAAAAAAGGTATCCTTAACTTGTCGGGATCATAACTTTTGACTCAAAGCTCAAAATTCATAACCACTTACACCATTGGAAAGAAGAACTTAAGATCTAATTTCAATCCCTAAAATAGTGAACCTTCAATTGCCCAATTTTAGGCACTGATGAAAGTTTCAACTTGAAGTTTTGAGCAGAAGACCTCTGAAAAAGCCATTTAAAAATGCCTAGAAAAATTTGCGAAAAAATATAAAAAAGTTTCAAACATTTGATCATCTAGATCACTTGGTTTCTTGTCGGGAAGGATAGGGTAGTTGGAGAGAAGACAAAGGTTGAAGATACAAAGGTTGGACACATGAAGTGGAATAGGTTCCTCATCTTATGTAGCTATTAATGGAAAGATTCAATATAGGTGCCTTAGGATTTTAGATCGAAGAAGTAGAGAAAGTTCAAGTTAATGAAAGTGATTGGCTATAAAGATGTTATAAATCATCAAAAATGGGCAAAGAATATATACAAAAAGTGATCTAAAACCCCATTGAGCAAAACTCAGCAACCATTTTCAAAATTAACAACTTTGATTTTTTGGTGATTTGAGCTATCGAGGTGCCCAGCTCTGTAGGTACGTAGCTCTGCAAGTACATAGGTATGTAGATCTGTAGCTTCACATTTTTTAGCTCCATAGGTACGCAGGTCCACAGCTCTGCATTTTTTAGCTCTACAACTACGCAGGTCCGCAGCTTCACATTTTTGAGCTCCACAGCTCTACAATTCAGAGGTGCACCGACAGTTGACTGCCAGTTCCAAAAACAACACTTTCCATGCATCTAGAGCACATTCTGATGGCAAGTTAACTCCAACACATGCCTAGTGAAGGGCTAGTTTCCATTTTTGACACCTCCATGCACTTCCACTTTGACTGATGGCCTCCTCCTACTTTCTCTCTCACTTCTTCTTTGTGTTTGACATGCAAAGGACTCATGCATCCAATTAATGAATAAAATATGGATGGAGTTCCTCTAAGAACCAGTTAGATTGTCAGTTTGTATATATTTAGTTTGTTTAAATGTTTTAAAAACATTTTATTGCATCAAGATATCTCTCACTCTCAACACAAATTGAGGAGAGGATTTCTTATAAATACCCCATTGTAAAATGTAAAAAGGGCCGCCATTATTATGCAATAAAGTTATGCTTTTGGTGCTAGCATTCAGAGTGTAGTTATTCTTGCCTGAATGTGTCATTGTTTTGTGGATTTTATTCATGAGATTGTGATTGAGCCAAAGGTTTTATTGTGTTGTTTCTGGATGTGTGATCTTTATTTTCTAGTGTTTGCTACAGATATATGAATTTTTTTGATGTAACAAGCTTGAGAAGAGATCACCCTGTTGTGTCTACACAGCTTTTTGTCTCACATGAGCGCACTTTCCATGGCCTTTCAATTTGATGAAGAGTGAAATATCATTCAATTTGTTAAATATTCTCACTGACAATTACATCAGTGGATTTTAGGAAGTGTTGCTCCTATTTTCATTAGTTTCCTACCAATTTTTTTGAAGGTTTAACTTGCAGCATGTTGTGTTCTGTGGCTTATCTCCATTTAGGAATTTCAATTTCAAGTTATTTTATTTCATGTTATTTTCTTTCAGTTTCATTATTTTCTTTGCTAACCCCTTGTTAGAGTAGGACCTCATAGTAGTTGCATTGTTAGAGTTGCATTCATTGAAAAATAGAAAATACAAAAATATTGCTCTTTTTGTGTGATATTTTGAGACAACAAATAGATTTTACTTCAATTCCAAGATAAAAGAGTTTTTAGAACCAACAATGGCCTCCTCATGAACACTCACATTTATCTTCTACTAAGAAAATTTTGGTATGTCGCAAGACAAACACTGAACCTTGGAGTGAATCTTTAAAAAGATTTTCTTTTCAAGAGAGGAATTACACTATGGATTCCTACCATTGACCTCATGCAAAATGAATGTCCAACATGTTCTAATCTTGAGTTTTCCTAGGTTTTTGAGACCAAGGGTTCCAATTTTGATGCTTTTTCATCACTATGATACCATAGTCTTCAGTATATTTCTCTTGTATGAACAACAATAGTGAAGATAATATATTTAGTTCTAATCTACTTAGTGGTTTTGTGAGTTGTTTTACATGCATCTAAATGTTTAGTTTCAAAGAAATGAATACAAATGAGTAGGAATCTCTTAGTTTCATTATGATTCTCATCTCCTATCTCTGTAATCTACAACCTTACGTGGTTTTGGGACAAATAACTAAGACCCATTCACATCCCCTTAAGGTTGTATGTCTAATATATTTTTCCATTGGAACAAAGGGCCAAGTAAATGCTTGATGTTTTTGACATGGTTGCTAGTTATTTTAAGAAAGATACTTCATGAGAATGAGGTCTTTATGAATACCGATTTATAATTCAAAAATTGATAAGATAGATCTGATATCTTGATGTATGGAATATGTCATTGGTATCATAGGTGTATGTGTGTAATTTTTGGAATTTCCCAATAGATGAGGCACTGATCAACTATAGGATCAACTTGTCCTTACTACTGTGTATTTAGGGTTTTGGCTAAAATTAAAATATCTTCTCCTTTAATGTCAAAGAACTAAAAAGGATGCCCTCACTTAACTTAGCAATTTATTTGGCCATGTTATTAGCTATTACATGTTTAAGATCTTTGCATAGATGTTAAAAGATTAAGGGTTCTATATGCTTTGTTCAGATTCAGTGTATGATTTTGACAACTGGTACCATATGAAGAATCTAATAGGTCCACCTGCCTAGGTTTTACAGAGCTTGCAGTAGAAGAAGGGTTCAGCCTTATAGTGGCTTGATGTCTGAAAGGGTATGTTGAAGATGGGAAGTAGTTGTCTCTAGATGTATCTTATTCTCATTGGGGTAATTTTAAGTCGTGATGCTTCAAAACACCAACATGAGGAAGTTAGTTGTCATCCCTAATGATGAAGACAATGAAGAAGAGAAAAAAGAGTCTAATGATTTGAGAAAATTACAAATTATTCCTACACTACCTCCTAAGAATTTTGATCAAATATGTGAAAGTATAAGAAATATAGCAAGAATTTTAGGTTTTAATGATATTGATTATGATTCTTTAGATAAAAAAATAAAGAAAAGATTGAACAAGAAATGATAGATATGATGGAAAAGTTTAAATACATGCCTATAGATAAAGGAAAATGTATACTATAAGAATTTTAAAACAAATTAGATTCAAAATGGTAATGGGCATTGTTTATAGAAAGACAAATAAGGGAGACAATTCTAGCCAAATCCATGCCAAATTTAGGGAAGAATCACATGTTTATTGCCCTAAATGATTTTGAAAATAAATTTGTGCCCAAAAAAAGATCCTGTAAGATTTTGGAAAATCAAATAGAATTTGTGCAAGAAAGCAAATTAGTGTGGAAAAGGTATTTGGGTTATTGAATATACTAGCAAGAGGAGAAGAGGAAGAATAAATAGAAATAATGGAGCCAATCAATCTAAAAGAGTGGATAGAAGAAAGAAAGAGGAGAGTCAAAAAAAAGATGTTATCACATTGAAGGCATTCATGATGAAACAAAACAAAATCTAAATGTCTTGACTGAGGAAGAAATAAAAATATAACATTGATAAGTGCACCCTCAGACACTCCTTTGAATGCACCAATCCCATGTTGATACAAATCAAGGATTACCCATGGATTGAGAGTGAACCAAATGTGATCTCTACAATTGATGGTTTTTAAATTACATTAGTCATAGTTGAGAAGAAAGGTCAACAAGATTTAAGTGTCAAGATACATGGTAAAGCTCTTGTTGTGATTCAATATCCAACCCATGTGGGCAGCCTTTTTACTAACAAGGAAGAAGAAGAAGAAGAGAAAGAGAAAATAGATAAATATATAAATAATTCCTTAGGACCTCACATTGAGGTGGAAAAGGAGGTTGATCAGAAGTAGATTGGAGAGCCTCAAAAGCAAAAAGAGGCAATACAAGCTCTAGTACAAATACCAAGTGTTATGCTTGTATCTACTAAAACATTGATTGTTACACCTATACAATAGGTCATACCTACTCTAAATGAGAGTGCTACTATAGGAAAATAGATACAAGGGCCGAGTGCTAAAGGTATACCATTGTAGATTACATTACCAAGTGTTAGCACACCGAGGTCTAAAGAGACAAAGAAAAAGGTTAAGTCACCTGGGAAGCTAGTGGCATTGGACAAGGTCATTATTATTCCAAATTATGACTAAGACATACTTCATTTTGGAAAATGTAAATTTTACAAGAAATCTTGTAGAGAAAGATAAAACAAGAAGAGATAAGAAGAGAACATCAGCAATGATAGGTATTGCATGAAATAAAATATAGTTTTGTAGATGCATTTGACATTCATACTAGGAGTGAGAAAAAAATCAATAATTGATCAATTAATTCATATTGTTGAAAAAGTAAATAATAAGTATATTGAGAATAATGAGAAATCAATGAAATGGCATGAAAATAAATTTGAGCACAAAGTTATGGAGACAGTTTCAATAGAAATAGGAACAAAATAGGTTGGACTTTCAAATTTTATAAATACTATAGAAGGAGTTTTCATAGTATTTATTATTTATATAGAAAACTTAGTGATGTTGAGTTCTTTATATTAAATAATCAACAATATATTGATCAAATTAAAGTAGACAGACTTGAAGTCATCAACAAATTCTTTGAGCATGGATGCAAGCTCAAGCTCTATTCCTTTCAATAGACTAACTTTTTCACAAGGGAGGTTAGCTGAGTTATTTTTGGGCGATTTTTTTACATGAGGTCAACAGTACGAATCCATTGCACAATTCCTCTCTTGAAAAGCTAATCTTTTGGGGATCAACTCCAAGGTTTAGTATTTGTCTTGCAACATACCAAAATCTACTCAGTTGAAGATAAATTTGATTGTTCACGAGGAGGCCTTCACTGGTTCTACTATGATCTCAGAATGAAGTAAATCTATTTGTTGTCTCAAAATCACACACAAAAGAACAATATTTTCGTATTTTTTGGCTTTTTCAATGAATGCAATTCTAATAGTGCAACTAAAATGAGTTCTTATTCTAAAAAGGGGTTAGCAAAGAAAATAACGAAACCGAAAGCAAATAACATGAAATTGAAATAACTCAAAATTGAAATCCTAAATGGACATAAGCTATAGAAAACAACATGCTAAGAGTTAAAATTTTGAAGAAATCAATAGGAAACCAATGAAAACAGGAGTAGCACTTCCTAAAATCCATTGATGCAATCATCGATGGGAAATTTTAATAATCGAATGATGTTTCACTCTTCATCAAATCGCAAGGCTATGGAAAGTGCACTCATGTGAGACAAAGAGTTATGCAAGCATAATTTGTGATCTCTCCTCAAGCTAGATATGTTAGTGGAATTCATAAATCTATAGAAAACACCAGAACTAAAAGATTGTACAATTGGAAACAACACAATAAACCTTTGGCTCAATCACAATCTCATGAATAAAATTCATAAAATGATGACACATTCAGGCAAGAATAACTACACTCCAAATGTGAGCACCAAAAGCATAATTTTATTGCATAATAATGGGGGCCCTTGTTACATATTATAGTGGGGTATTTATAAGATATCATCTCCTCAATTTGTGTTGAGAGTGAGAGATATCTTCATGCAATAAAATGCTGTTAAAACATTAAAATAAACTAAATATATATAGACTAACAATTAATCTAGTGCTTAGAGGGAATCCATCCATATTTTATCCATTAATTGGATGCATGAGCCCTTTACATGTCAAAAACAAAGAAAGCATGAGAGAGAAAGTTGGAGGAAGCCATCAGTCAAAGTGGAAGTGCATGGAGGTGCCAAAAATAGAAGCTGGTCCTTCACTAGGTGTGTGTCAAAGTTAAACTACCATTAGAATGCACTCTCTATGTATGGAAAGTATTATTTTTGGAATTGGCAGTCAACTATCAATGCACTTCTAAATTGTGAAGTTGTGGACATGCATATCTGTGGAGCTGCATGAAAATGAGGACCTGCACACCTCAGAAGCTCAATTTGCCAAAAAATCAAAGTTCTCAATTTTAAAAATGGTTTCTAGGTTTTGCTCAAATGTGGTTTTAGATCACTTTTTTGTACATACTTTTCATGATTTATACCCTCTTTATAGCCAATCACTTTCTTAAACTTGAACTCCTACTTCTTCAATCTAAAATCCCAAGGCATCTGCATTGAATCTTGTCATTAATAGCTACATAAGATGAGGAACCTATTCTGCTTCATGTGTCCAACCTTTGTATCTTTGATCTTTGTCTTCTCTCCAATTTCTTGATCCTTCCTAGTTGGAGACCGGATCATTCAAATTGATCAGATGTTTGAAACTTTTCTATATTTTTTTCACAAGTTTTTCTAGGCATTTTTAAATGGCTTTTTTAGAGGTCTTCTACTCAAAATTTCAATTTGAAACCTTCATCAATCCCTAAAACAAGGTAGCCAAAGGCTCACTATTTTAGGGATTGAAATTAGATCTTCAGTTCTTCTTTCCAACAGTGTAAACAGTTTTGAATTTTGAGCTTTGAGTCAAAAGTTATGACCCTGACAAGTGTAGGATGCCTTTTTTACCTACACAAAGAAGCAAATATTAGTCTGTAGAGTTGAAAAATACTTGATTAAGGCACACCCTAATGACACCAAAAAAAAAAAACCCTAAAAACTAGTTATGAGTGCATAGAGGAGTTGGGTTTTTGGAAATGTGTGTGGCATGAAAGCACGTGCAAGATGCACAATGTGCACAGGTGGGTGTCCAGTGAGTGGCATGATGTGACACTTTAAGGTGCATGTGGGGCATGATATGGTGTGTCCAGGTGCACGTGCAACACTTTGGCATGCACAACATTGCTTTGGCAGGCTTGCGTATGTTTTTTTTTTTTAAATTAACTTTTTTGATTTTTTGATCTTTTTGTGTTTTTTCAAATTTTCTATTTTTTTTATTTTTTTGAATTTGACGACTCTAGAACTCTAACTCTACAAAAATTTTCTTCTCCTAACTCTTTATCTGGGAGTCCGAGAAAAAAAAGCAGGGGGTCCCCATTCCTAGTGAGGAATGGGGCATGTGTTGTGGACACCACAATAGTTATAGGCTAAATATTACAAACCAAGAGCCAAATTTCTCTCCATTCAGTCCATGTTACTACCTCATGTGGAGGTTATGCAAATGGAACTTTTTTGTTGCATGCATATTTGTTAAGACATATCATCATCTCTCTATAGTAAACAATTTGGTTGATCTAGTTGTTCAGCTAGAAGTAAAGATTCAAGTTTTGGAATCAACCGGATCTACTCGGGATCATGCATTTGAAATTATTTTGTAGGTTCATAAAATATTTTTGGAAAAATATAATTTTACCCCAACACCCCAATATCTACAAGTGTCACAAACAAGGGGGAAATTAAAAGATTTGCTAAAAGGGGAAATTGAAAAGGAAACATATATACAGATCATAGATCAGAGCAAGGGGAAAATATCTTTTTTGGGAAATATGTATATATGATGTATAGAGATTGATTCATAGTCATAGGGGGAATGCTTATTTTCTAATTTTGGATGTAATGATAAGACATGATAAAGTGTTTTTTCACTAATGTCAAAGGGGGAGATTGTTGGTCTCTAAGCCATGTTTCTTATTAGTAATTTCCTAGCTAGTGTTGGTTAAGATCATCATTGCAATCGAGCCATCCAATATGGGCCAAAAAATGTATGATAGAATTTTTCACATTTCAATTTGAGATGAGTAAGTCTTCAGTTGCTGAATAATCTAGTTTTTATAGACTAAGTGTATGTCGAGCATGTTAAAAGGTAGTTACTGTCAACGATTTAGATGTTAAGGGACAAAAAGAATATCAATATAGATTGAGTGTCATGATATTTAAGTGCCAAGTAAATTTATTTTGACATACGTATTTCTAATGCCATAAACACTTCTATAAATCATTTTGGGATGACTTCTAAACTTAATCTATGAATTGTATAGACAATTAAGAAGGTGACTACATGTTTTGTCATAGAGCATTGATCCCTATATGAGGTGATCAACCAATAAAAAAATGGAAGGACTAAAATGGAAAAATGGGTGAACCTAGATTTTTGATCTTGATCTAGAATGTTTATCAATTATTTATTTAAAGAGGGATATAAATCCTAAGGATGGGATAAGGATGTGAGTAGAGACAACATGATAATAAAGGATGCTATGGGAAGAAAAGAGACAAGATAGAGTAATCGAATAGAGCAATGAAGGGAGGAACAAAATATATTTGATAAGTAGATCAAATCAAAATTGGAAATATATTATTTGTAACCTAGCAATAGAGTACTAACTAAAGGATTAGGTACTAAAACATTCTAACTAGTTTATAAGGGAAACTCCCTTAACAAAGTAGTCCTAACTTTCCTATTCAAATATCTTAACAAAGTTCTTACTTGTTTGTAAGCTTAAATTCTTTAGTCAAGGTAGTATGAATAAGTCTTGTAAGCTCTTAATAGAGTAGACCCCTCACAAGGAAGATCACTAGAAGTGATCAAACATTATAGCCTTAATGGGCACAATTTATTATAGTTGTAGTGAAGATTTGTAGGTGAAATAAGATTGGTAAATTGTGAATGTTTTTTATTTTTTTTGGAGAAGTTAAAAAATGTATAGATCCTGATTCACCCCTCACACCCCCCCCCCCCCCCCAAGTATCTCAATTCCTAATAATACTTCCAACAAGGTTTTTTTCTAGTCCTAAGAAAACTTATATGATTGTTGTGAAAAGGATATTTAGATATCTAAGAGGAATTGAAGATTTTGGGTTGTGATAAAAAAAAAAAATGAATTTGAATTTAATTTTACATTAATTTTTATTGGGGTGGTAATGTGGATGATAGAAAAAGAATGTGGAGCTTTATTCTTAAGAGAAAGATTGATAACATTGTTGACCAAGAAAGAAAGATGCATTTCACAATCTGCTACTAAAAATGAGTATTTTGTTGCTGCAATTAATTTTTCTAATATTGTTTGGATTAAGAAATGGTTAGAAGAAATAAAAGAGGAGGTAACTAATCTTATTACAATTCTTTGTGATAATGCTAGTGCAATAAATATATCAAATAATCCAATGATGCATGTAAAAATAATCATATATTTATCAAGTATCATAACTTGATAGAGTAAGTATCAGAGAAGAAAGTGAGGATTGAATATGTGAAATCTAACAAACAATTTGCAACCGTATTTACCAATCCATTGCCTAAGGATGCTTTTGAATATCTAAGAGGTAAAATAAGGGTGCTTCCCCTATCCAAGATTCACTAAGTGAAGATGTGTGTTACATCAATTCATGGATAATCAAATATATCTTTTTGGAGTTGATGCAAGAGTTCACTCTTCAATTCTATTTCTTGAAGATGTGTCAATGATTGTAATAAAATTGATTAAAAAAATACATGCAAGGTACAAGGTATTGACTACAAGGTTTTACAAGTTTCACATTGGGACTTACATCTAACTTTAGCATTGTTGTCAAAGAGAGAGATAAGATGCAATGAGATAGTTAGGAGGAGAGAATTAAAAAGAGGAGAATGGTGAAATTTCTACTAAATATAGAAGTACACCCTAAGGGGGAGAAATTGAGAAAATATGAAGATGAAGTAGTTGAAGATACACACTAAGTGAACATGATGTTGAGATATGTTGTTAAGAACCAGAATAAAGTCAAAAGTTGAAAGTTGTATTTTTTTCAATGCATACATTTGATTATCTTACGTGTAATGTTTTGTAATGTAAAATTTTGTGTTTATGTGTACCCATCAAACCCATAGGGGAATATTATTATCCTCAACTAATGTTGTAACTAAGAATGCTATTATTATATGTAAAAGATTCATATCAATAATTATTTTTTCATTAATGTTAGGCCGTATTTGGTTAGACATTGTGCTAATTTAGTATAGTATCATATCACTTGATTGATGAAGATGATTTCATTGATGAAGAGGATTTGAAGAAAGTATGATGATGGTAGTGTTGGAAATATAAGAGGAGTAACTAGTAGGGGAGGGAAGAATCAGTTGCCACAAAAATAAATCCTATATCCCTTAGATGTCAATAAAAAATATAAACTTTAATGAAACTAATGTTATTTGGTTAACACAGAGGTACTCGGTTAACACTAACAATATGTTGTAACTTGATAACCACTGAAATAATGACTGTTGCTTAGAAAATACTTAACATGAAGGAATTAAGATATTATCCATGATTAACCTTAATTAACTTAGTTTCATATACATAAAATAAATAACATAAACATAAGTGACATCAAGATTTAATGTGGAAACACGATATCCAATTTGGAAAAGACCACCAATTGCAACTAGTTATTATTATTTTTACTTTGCTAAAGTGATCCCTATTAGGAGAAAAACATATTAAAAGTTACAAAATAAACTATTAGATGTGACCTTTTTAGAGGATTTAATCACCTATTAGTAGTGGCCTTGTTAGAGGCCTTTAGACACTTCAATATAGAAATGTCATCTTGTTAGAGTATTTACAAATAGTTGTTAAGATGTACTCTATTAAGAGATTTAGTTTACTACTACAATGGATAGAGAGTAATAATGATGTGACCTAATTTCTAATACAACTATATTGCTGATTTCAGATCTTAATTCTAGTTTGAATACTTGATCCTTTCTGATCAAATGTATCTTTGCAACATCTCAAGGATATTTCACTTATCTTTCTAACTCACTTCCTCTAAGAATCTCTTATTCTTTCATACACACACACACACATTCAATCCTCAACTTGACCCTATACTTATATCATAAATATTGTCAAGTCTTCTTGAATACATCTTAGAATAATTGATACTCATCTCCTCAATCAACTAGAACCAACAAACAAATCAATTAAACTCAAATATGTCAAAAAAAGAAAAAAATTCTTTAGTCAACCCTTCTTAGTAGATACTAACACTTAAATGATTTTCTTGTGTTAACCAAGTGAGCTTAGTTAACATAGAATCTTCACAAACTTCCTTTGGTAACCAAGCGATCTCAGTTAGTACTAGTTCTATCCAACTTTCCTTTGTTAACTAAGTGAGCTTAGTTAACACTCAACTTTTTCTAACTTCTCTTCGATGCCCTTGTGAACTCAACATACATTGTCTTCTAAACTTGTTAAACACTCAAATTCTTGATAGACACATGAAATTTTCCTCCTCACCCAAGTGAGCTTGGCATAGAGTGACTAGTAGAAATATGACATTTTGTGTAACATAAAAGACAATATACAATCAATCATCTTTTTTCAACAATCTCCTTCTTTGGCATTGATGGAAATACAACATGTCATAATATAATAAAATTTTTAAAAAAATAATAGTACGAATAATATCCTTAGTTTCATTTTTATCCTCATCCATGAGAACTCTCTTTATTAGTGTGAACTACCTCTAACTTCAATTTCTCCATTTGTCAGCAAAATTTGTCTTCAACATCTTCTTCTGATAGCAAACTTTGTCCTTTTGATATCAGACCAAGTTATTTCTCTTTGACATCTTCAAAAAAAAATTATGTGATAAGTATACTCTCCCTCTTTTAAAAAAATTCTATGATGTGACACAAGAAACTCTCCCTCTTTGACATCTTATGCCAAAGACAATATTCTATGAATATCAATGTACCTCATGTACTGATTCATATGCAATCTGCCCTTTTAATATTGCATCAACTTGACTAATCTTCAACATGATCTAGTTGATTCATCACTAAACTTCATTGAGTGATCTTTAGATAGGGGAATGACCCCTACCTTACCTCTTAGATAAAATAATAAAACTTTAGGCAATGGCTTAGTGAATATATCTATAATCTATTCTTTAGTATTCACATATTCCAATCTCACCTCTTTGTCTTGAACCAATTCTCTTAGAAAATTATATTTTATTGAAATATGCTTGTTCACAATATGCATCACATGATTATTTGATATATTAATTGTACTAGTGGTATACTAGATCCTTGATTTATACCTTCATACTTTTTAATAGTTTCAAAAATCATTGGAACAATTAACTCCTTCTACAACATATTGTACCTTTGATGTACACTAAGAAATATAATTGTTCTTCTTACTTGTCCAAGAAAAGAATATTTTACCAAGAAAGAATGCTCCACCACTAGTGTTCTTTCTATCATCAACACTTCTTCCACAATTAGAATCAGTGAAAGCTTTCAAATTGAAATTGCCTCATTTCATTTACCATAATTTAGATTCTTTAGTACCCTTCAGATACCTCATGATTCTCTTGATTTCCATGATATGGTTTTCTTTAAGATTAGCTAAGAATGTTGCCACCATACCAACTACTAATGCAATATCAGGCATTGTATGTGTAGACACCTAAATTTGATAACACCGCTTTAGTAATCCTATTTAGTTATCTCTAAAGGCATCATTAATTAAATTTCTATTTAATTAATCCTTTTGCCATCCCCTAGCTGATTAATTTAATTAATCATCTATAGTCCTAAATTGATAAATCAAATAACCTATCATTTGTCAATTAAATCCTTTTCTCCTATCTAATTTCAAAAATCCCCATTTATTAAATAAATATATTTGATAAATAAAATCCTCAAATCTAAAAACCCCTAACCTATCCCTAATCCTCCATTTAGCCTAATCCACCCCATCCACCCATACTAACTTAGCTTAGCCACTAACTCACCCACCCTCATTAATGCCATCTACTTGCACATCTCTAACATCCTTAATCTAATCCTAAACCCAAACCTAATCCACCCCCTAATTTTGTCACATTCCCTAAACAAGTTTAAAACTTTCCTAAACCAAATCAAAGTCCCCTCTCCAAAATATCCCAACCACCAAGCCATGAGTGCTCTTACAAACCATAAAAGACTCTTACAAGCCCACTCATGACTCTTACATCCCTCCTCCATACTCAATCTCCCTCATCATGCCTTTAACCAACCCCTTATCCTATCTTCTCACACTCATCCTCCTTGTGACAAGTGTCACCTTCCCATTGGTGCTAAACAAGCACAATCTATGTGCTCTCCTTTGAGTGCATCCTAGCCCTCCTTAAGCTTTCATCTCTCCTTTCATCTAAGCCATCCATACCTCTACCCCTTGGCCTATAAATTGAATCCCCTCCCAAGCCATTTCATCACAATCTTTGAGCTAAAGTTACCATGCTATTTTGAGAACCGAAGTCATCAATCTTAACCTTATAATGCCAAATTTAGAGCTCACAAGGCTACCAATTTGTCATTACCCATCTCCACCATTGAAGCAATTGAGCATATATCCACATCAAAAGACACATCTACAAAATCAAGGAAGAATGGAGTGTTTTCTCTTTTGAGGTTTGCATTTCTTGTTTTCTTTCTTTGTCTAAGCATATATGTGAATTTAGTTTTAGTTTGTGAATGTTTCTCTTATTGTTAATGTTCTTTGTACACTAAATTTTGTTCTACATTTTGGCATGCCCGATGGGACCCCACTATGGGTCATTTATTTATCCATTTCAATCTACATATTGCTTTTATAAACTAACCCTCTAATGCTTGTTGTTGTTTGAGTAGGTTGTAGGGTGTTTTCCTTGTTTTTGCAGGTTGAAAGGTGCATTTAGGAAGAAGAAATACCCTGTAAAAATCCAAAAATAAAATAAATTTTTTTTTTTGGAAAAATCCACGCATTTCAGTTCTTTTCGCACAGTGTCATCTTCGTAGATTGGCATCTGCGCCTGCAAACTGTCATCTCTGCCAGCTATTCTGTCATCTCTGCAATCTCAACTGTCATCTCTGCAGATTGGCGTCTGTGCCTAAAAACTATAATCTCCGCTAGATACTCTGTCATCTCTGTCGCCGCCAACCTAAACTATCATCTCTATCGCCACCATCCTAAACTGTCATCTCTGTCGCCGCCAACCTAAACTATCATCTATGCCTCTTTCTCTGTCATCTCTGCATATCAGCATCTCTGCAGTTTGGCATCTACGCCTGATGAACTATCATCTCCACCTATCTTTGTTGCATTTTTGTTTTAACATCTTTGTTTTTGCACTTTGTAGTTCAAAAAAAAAAAAAGAGTATAAATCAAATTTTAACTTTTGGTGGTTCCATAGAGTAGAGGTTATTTTAAGCATTTTTACGCCTAGAAAAAAGAGTAAAAAAAGTTGATTTTATTTTTTTCATAGTTAAGCTTCAAATTTTGAGATTTTTGGGTTACTAATAAAATTTTTTTTTGTAGCTATTGCACGTTGGAGCACATATAAAACCACTAATCATGTTTTTTGCAGGTTCTCTTTACATGGTTTTAATGCGCTTGAAAAATGAACTTGAATGTTTAAACACTTGTCTTTGAATGTATGTTGCTGAATGTATGTTTCTAAAATGAACTTGAATATTTAAACATTTTTCCTTTGAATGAATGTTGCTCAAACATAATCTTGAATGTCATGGATTAAAATCAACCTTTCTTGGAATGCATGCTTAAAACAAACAAACTCAATCTTGAATGCAAGGGATATCAATGAATCAATACAATATCTCAAACTTCAATTTTTGGGCATAAAAAGAATCTACATTCTAGAAACTTCCTAAATTATAAAAACCAAATAAAGATTCTCTAAGTGAGTTTGTAGTTGGACTCACCCTCTTTAATCACCCATCAATTTAACCATTGGTTGCAATCTCAACACCATCTATGGGGATGGGTCCACCTAAGAGGGTGTTAAGTGCTCCACAAAGATCAAACTTCACTTGTGTTTTTATTAGTTTTTCTAACTTAGAAAATTTCTTGAATGCACATTAGGCTCGCTACCACTTCATTTGGGCATTAAAATTTGAACAAATCTTGATGTGGAGGGCCTCCGGGCGCACGCTTGAAATCGAGTTTCACACATCTTTGTTTTGGGCTTAAAATAAACTCACACTCAATTTTGAATGCCTTAAAGAAAATCAATCAAAACTTGATGTGGAGGGCCTCCAAGCACACGAGTTTGCTTTTTTATGACCCTAACTCTTCTTCTTGCTTACATTCTTCGCTCAATTTTACTTTTGTTGGCGTATTTCAAGTTCGAATTGAACCTTTGCATCTTAAACATGAGTGCTTGCAAAGTCTAGATCAGAAAACATAAGCATCAATTCGAAAAGAATTATGTCTTTTAGCCCAAGATCATCCAAGTCTTCTCTCCCTTTGTCGTCTTTCAAGGCCATCTTGGGTGCATAAGGTTAGGATCCAAAATCTTGTTTAAATTTTTAGGAGGCCTGCTGGGGATTTCATCACCCCTTGGGATGACCTCAACTCCAGCGTTCCAGCGGAGTATAAAAATCGAGAGGTGAATCAAAAGACACCTCTCTTGGGATCAAAATTTTGTCACTCAGGCTAAGCCTCAAGGAACTTTATACCCTTGAGAAGTGGGTTACCGCTCCTCTCGGCTGTGTGACATCTTTTTGGTTTCATCTACGGATTTGGGCCTCATGTACCTTGGGTATATCGAGGACTCCCTAGCTAAACCAACTGTCAGCCTTGCAAACAACCATCTAGGATGTTAATGTGTTTGAAGTGACTGATCGAAACATTTGTAAAACATACACACTCCTTAGTGCAAGTATCACATTCTGAGAATCAAAAACTTCTATCTGGTTGTTCTTATCTATTTCTTGTTTTTTTAATTTATTGAATGAATGTTTGCCAAACTTGGTCAATCCTAGCTTAGGGCACACTTACCCTAGTTACTGCCTATTTCAGGAGTCGAACGAGTTGAAGCAAAACAATTGAGATCTCTCAAAGCCAAGCAAATTCAAGAATTCATGTTAGAACAACCCAAACCCAAATAGAAGTTTCACAAAGTCAAACTCAAACCATCTCAGGCATACCAAGAAATTTTAGCGAAGAGAAAGGAACTAACACCAAGCCCTCGAATTTCCAAACTCCACAAAGCAGAGGAAAGAGCTACTGACAAAGCCCTTCAAGATGCCTAGTTAGATCACACCATCCAACTTAACCAACATCGAGGAGTTAACAATGCGTATGCCTTACCAACTAAGCATGACTTCTATGATTAGACCCCCTTGTTTCTCCACATCTTCTTGCATGAGCTTCACTTTAGAGTCATCTTTGTAGGAAAGTCAGCCATCCTTAGTCATCCCCTTAAGCATTTTAACTCATCCATCTCATTTAGAACCAAACCATCTAACCAGCAATCCAAAAAATCTTCACACCCAAGCTTTCAAAATTGTTATCACTTTGCCAAAAGTTTTCCATTCCTAACATCTTCCAAATCCACCAGCCTCACCAAGGTTATCCCTTTGACAGAGCTTTGTCTAGGGTAATCTAGCTTTGTCACTTGTTATCCCTCATCACCTTGAGCTAAAGGTTGGGATCTACAAGTGGTCAATCTCATGTTCTTCCTAAAGGATCATCAGTCTATCCTTAAGTTGACACAATCACCACCAAGCTTGCACATAGGAAAGCACACCTTTCATGCTTTGGTAACATATCTTTGAAGTTAGAATCCCCAACCCAATCCTCCTTATGTTTTGTCATATAGCTTTGCCTCAACCTAGGAAATCATTTGCAGAGAAAAGCCTTCCTCTTTTGCATCCATCAACATTTTTGCATCTCATCCCTAGGAAACATTCTGCATTTTCATGCCACCCGTCACTCGCTTAGGCAAGAAGAAGAAGGAAACAATGGAGCCCTATCATTTGGATCCAACAACATTTCTCCCCTTAAGCACTCAACCATCCTCCAGCCTAGAGAATGCTATACCATCACCTACTAACATTGAAGCTTTCTTGAACCAACCAAGAAATGCAATATTGGTGAATGCCATTATAGACAAAACAAGAAAACAATCATGGATAACTTTCGAAGGGACAACATTGGAGCCGTTGACTTTGGAAGACCTCCCCCCTTATCAAATCCATCTTACCCCTTGTTTGAGCAACTCCCACCACCCATAGGCTCTTATGATTTGAATTATCCTCAATATGTGCCAAAAAAAGAGCCTCTACCCACCCCATATGATCCAACAGACCCAAACATACCAGCCTCCACTCAATTTGAAATCTCCCTTCCACAAGCCAATCCAGCCACCACCACTCCACCATTGGTCCATACCACTCCATCCCAAACTTCTTTCGCCCAAAACACCTCATCATTCACTCCCTTCACTATTGCTGCTGCTGCTCTCCAACCCAGCCTTCCAAATCCACCCATCTCCCAAATCAATACTAGTATCTTTGGCCAACCTCAGCAATACACAACCGGGATGCCACCCATGGGACCAAGTAACCAACCCTTCATCACCCCCAGCTTGTTTACCTGAGCTCAGAACACAATTTCATCATTTCCACTAGGTCCTTTGAGCTCAGTGCCATCAGCCACAAATCAACAAGCTACTACCCTCACTCCAAAAATCTATCAAACCCCACAAGCTACTACCAATGTTTTACCCCACTCTCAAGTGACCTAAGCTCCTACCACCACTCTACCAAGCTTTCAAATCCAGCCACCAAGCTATCAAACCCCATCAGATCCATTTCCAAGCTTTCAATTCCCACTACCTCCACCACCAACTAATCCATTACCTCCTATTACTAACTATTTTTCTATGCCACTTCTAGGAGGAAATCCACCACCACAAACCACCAACTACTTGGCCTCTTTTGCCATGTAGATACCTTCCCAAATGGGGGCACAACCCACATATATTGGTCAAACTCCTCAAATCCAAAGTTAGGTTCCACAAGCTCCCTGATCCTTTCCCCAAGCTTCACAACCATCTTATACCTTACCTCCACAAAGTAATCCATTTATCCCACAGCTAGCTTATGTTCCTCAATCCCAACCTCAAATCCAATATCAATAGCAAGCCTCACAACACATGCAGCAATATGTGCCCCTTCCACCTCAGCAACCCATCATCCACCATTTAGTTGCCCAGGTCATGTATAATCCCTACCAGCCCATACCTCAAAGTCATCCATATTCCATTGCCCCATCTAGCACATACCTACCTCAGGGCACTACTACATTGGGGGCACCCCAACCATCACCCATTAATTCAGAATGGAAACCCATGAAGATAGCTTTGAAGAAAATCCAGGAGGGAAATGATCCAAAAACCTTCAAGTTTGAGAATGTGTGTGCTTACCCATTTGACAGAGCCATTACCATGACACCATTTCCCAAGCATTTTGAGACACCCAAGTTTGACAAATTCAGAGGAAAAGGAGACCCTATCACACATATCAAAGAATTTTACATGCACTACCAAGAAGTTGCATATGATGACATCTTCCTCTTGCATCTCTTTTCCAAAAGCTTGGCCAGACCAGCTCTTGAATGGTTTTATAGAATTCCCCCATGGCACAATTAAAAATTTTGCTGAATTGTCTGAGGCATTTGTAGCCCAATATGCCTATCTTGTTGAAACAGAGCTATCAGTAGTTGATCTTGTCCACACTAAGCAAAAATGTGGAGAAAGCCTTCCCGAAAATTTGCAAAGATGGTACACCCTTACCACCGGCATATCTTGCACCTTGCCAGAGTGCCATTTGGTAAAAATGTTTATTGATAATGCCC
Source organism: Cupressus sempervirens (assembly GCA_028749045.1). Lineage (NCBI taxonomy): Eukaryota > Viridiplantae > Streptophyta > Pinopsida > Cupressales > Cupressaceae > Cupressus > Cupressus sempervirens. The sequence continues at coordinate 674,297,854 of CM053789.1, forward strand.
ATCCAAGCTTGGCTCACCACATGACCATGAACTATTTGCAGACCTACAAAGATATCAAAGAGAAAGGAATGATCCTTGAGCAAGGACTCATCAAAGATGGTGTGGTCAAGATTTACAAGGAAGCCAACCAAAATCAATCACATTCCAATGACAAGTCTAGGTATTGGAAGAAAAACAAGCATGTTGCAACAGATGGTGTCACTGACACCAGACATGTGAATATTGTTGGTCCTTCTCAAAACTAGTCCAACCCACCATATCAACCAAATAATCAACAAGCTATCAAGTACCAATAGAAAAATAACCAAAGCTATGAAAACCACAATCCAAGTCCCAGCTTTCAAGGGTCTAGCAATCAAGCTAATGCCATCAATGTAGCTGTAGGACAAAAGCCTAGATTTCAACCTGCACCTTGAAATTATACACCCCTTGGTGAACCTTTGGATGTCATTTTTGAGAAATTAGTCAAGGAAAACCTCATCAAATTTCCTCCTACCGAACAAATCGACCCAAGCCAATCCAAAGCTGCATGGTAGAAAGATAATGAGTACTGCAAATTTCATAGGGTAAAAGGTCACACCACCCTCAGATGCATGAAACTTAAAGATTGTGTGCAGGACCTCATTGATCAGAAAGAAATCACCGTTGGTACCCAAACCTCCCCTAATGCAGGCTTACAAATCTATCAAAATGCTTTTCCTCCTCACAACAACCAAAATCCTAGAAAAGCACCTATCCAAGCCAACAACAACAACATCAACAACCGCTAGCCAAATCGATAGCATGGGAAGAAAAATGACCACACTTCATCCTATATAGACTATGGTAGCCTCATAGGTTGTATATCTGAGAAAGAGCCTTTTGTCAATGCTATCAATATCCAAGGACCACACAATGAGTGTGCACTCACCACTCGAAGAGTGCAATTTAACATCGTAGGCCCACCAGCACCATCAGCTCCATCAAAAAGTCAGTACAATATATTGGAACACCTTGGGAACATGCCAGCCCAAATCTCCATTTTAGACCTTCTTCGTACCAGTCTTGTGTACAAGAACATCCTTGACAGTGCTCTTATAGAATCTCATGTCCTTTTAGATATCAATGCTACTAATTTTTGTAATCTTGTTGGACACCTATCCTCCTCATGTGCCCTATCATTCAAACCCACCTACATACCCATGGTTGAGCCAGATCACACCCTTCCACTTCGTATAGCCATCATGGTATCCAATTTTTTTGTGAAAAGAGTAATGATAGATAATGGATCATCCTTGAATATTTTCACCCTAAAATCCATAAAACAAGCTGGGTATACTGAGGCAGATATCATCTATGAGGTTATCACCATCAAAGCTTATGACAACTTGGAAAGAACCACAGAAGGAACTATTTTTCTACCAATCAAGGTTGGGCTAGTCATCCAAGAAACACTCTGCCATGTTATTGATCTAAACCTACCATTCAACGTCCTCCTCAGTCGCCCATGGATTCATGCCATGAAAGCCATTCCATCCACTTACCATCTGTCCGTCAAATTTCTACCTCAAGACACTGAGGTCACCATCCATGCCGATCCAGAACCCTTTGCTTACTACAATGTAGTTGAAGCTTCATATACAAACCATTTCCCTGGAATTGATATCAGTACAGCCATCGCCAGCTCATCCCAAACTTGTAATGACCCAGAAACCATCCTCGTCTCCACCCTATGTACCGTGAAGATCAATAACAAAGGCTGTGGAGAGTATAGTCTATCAGATGCATTTTTTGTCGAGGCACTCCCACTTGATCCACATGCCCATGGATGACCAACATATCACAAAGCTAAGGAGATTCCACCTCCTCGATACAAACAGTTTGGCCCAACAACCTTTGTATCCTCAAAAATCCCTCTTCATGAGGAGCTCACTCCAGATATCAACAATTGGTTACATAAGGATGCACCTCCAAGAAATTAAGCACACATTGATCACTTCAGTTAGAAGTATCCCCAAGAACATAAGCTCATCACTGACAAATGGAACTATCAAGGTGGTGGTCTAGGACCAGTAGAAAGAGGCATGCAGTGCCCCATCAATGCACACAAGTGGGAATCGAAGTCAGGTCTTGGCTTTGGCATACCCACAATGGAGGGCACTAATACAAACGGTCACTCTTTTTTGAACATTCACTGCGACCTTGTCAAAATCAAAGACATTCTTGAGGAAGTTAAAAAGAGAGCCTACGATGATATCCCAGACCAAATCGCCCTTGGAGACTCTGTTCTCCAAGAACTATCCATCCACCTCATTGACCTACCACTTTCCCATCGACAACTCATAGATTGGGACCAACCAAGTGTCATACACATTGATGAGTTCACATCAGAGGAAGCACTTTTGAGATTCATGGGAGCCAAAACTCCTCATAAGAAAACAAAGCTAGATTCTACCTATATCTACAAGCTAGATCCCAAGGGGTACTTTAGAGAAAATCCCCAACCTAGTTTCGATACACCCAAAACTGGAACTAAGGTGAATCCGAGACTAGCTATGGCAGTGAAGACAACCCCTCAGCAAGAACATCTAGAGCCACAAGTAGAACATGAGGATTTAGCATTGCCTCCTCAAGATAATCGACCAGAGGTGTCTTCTATTCTAATTAAAGATACTAGAGAAGTCAACATCAGTTCTTCAAAGATCCCTAGACTTGTTCACATTGCTACATCCCTATCACAAGACCAAGCTGACCTCCTCTTTGAGGTCTTAAGAGAGAACATTGGCCGATTTGCATGGTCATATTAGGACATGCCAGGACTTGATCCAAAGCTTTTAGTTCATCATCTTGTAGTCGATCCAAAGATCAAGCTTGTTAGACAAAAGCTTAGAAAAATGCACCCCAAGGTGGCATTACTGGTCAAAGCTAAATTAGAAAGAATGTTAGCTGCTAAGATTATCCGACCTATCGACTACTCAGAGTGGATCTCCAACATGGTCCTTATCACTAAGCCTTCTGGTGACATTAAAATCTGCACTGATTTTAGAGATCTTAACAAAGCTTGTCCAAAGGATGATTTTCCCTTACCCAACATAGATATGATTGTAGATCTTACAGCTGGACATGAAATTTTGTCCCTCATTGATGGGTTTTCTGGGTATAATCAAATCAAGATTGCAGAAGAAGATCAGCATAAGACAACATTCACTACCCCTTGGGGAACCTTTTGCTACAACATGATGCCTTTTGGCCTAAAGAATGTTGGGGCTACCTATCAAAGAGCTATGAGAGCCATTTTCCATGATCTTATCCATAGCATTTTGGAGGATTATGTGGATGATATCTTGGTCAAATCACATACCTTCATGGATCATCTTGCTAACTTGGAGAAAGTCTTTGATAGGTTAGCCAAATATTATCTCATGCTAAATCCCAAGAAGTGTGTCTTTGGGGTCACATCTGGCAAGCTTCTAGGCTTTATAGTTTCTAAACGAGGTATAGAGATCGACCCCAAGAAGGTCAAGGCTATCTTAGACATGCCTCCTCCCTAGACACTATGATAGTTTCACTCTCTTCAGGGAAAGCTTCAATCCGTTTGGATCTTCATCTCCCAGCTTGTAGATAAGTGTACACAATTTTTACATTTACTGAAGAAAGATGAAAACTTCAAGTGGGATCCTTTATGTCAATATAGCTTTGATCAGCTCAAGCAGTATCTCACCAATCCCCCTATCTTGGTTCCACTAGGTCCTCATCGTCCCCTGATTTTGTACATATCAGCAATGCCTACTACTCTAGGGGCACTTCTTGCATAGCTTGATGACTATGGCAGAGAAAGAGCCATCTACTATATTAGTAGAACCCTAGTTGGTTATGAACTCAATTATACTCCTATGGAAAAAGCTTGTTTGGTAGTTGTTTTCTCAACTCAAAAGCTTCACCACTACATGCCAAGTCATACCATCCAACTAGTCACCAATATTAACCCTCTCAAGTATATGCTCTCTAGAACAAAACTTACAGGCCATTTGGCCAAATGGGTTACGCTCCTTAGTGAATTTGACATCTAGTATGTGGACAGAAAGGAAATCAAAGGGCAAGCTATAGCAGATCACCTAGTTGATACACCTCTAATAGATGCATATCCTTTGATCACAAAATTTCCAGATGAGCATATCTATCCAATTAAAGAACAACCCCCATCGAGACTTTATTTTTATGGCTCATACACATCTCATGGATTAGGGGCAGGAATATTGTTGGTTACACCTCAGGGAGATTACATTCCAAAAGCCTTCAAGCTATAATTCCCTAGCACCAACAATATAGCAGAATATGAAGCTCTCATAGGAGGATTAAAGATAGCTACAGAATAGAACATCACTAAGTTACAAATATTTGGCTATTCTCAGCTCATCATCAAGCAAGTCCTAAATGAATATCGAACCAAAGATGAAAAGCTATTACCCTACAAAGAGCTAGTTGATCAGCTAACCCAACATTTTACAAAGCTTCAGTTTACACAAGTGCCTCGAATGCAAAAAAAAGTAGTAGACGCTATGTCTACTATCATTTCGCTCTTGGAAATTCCCCAAGCAACTATACAGTATGAGTTTTTAGTCAAGCAGCTCCTCACACTCGCCTATGTGAATGAGGATTCAAATCATGTTTGTATCTTGGTTGGTCCCCAATCCCCTTGGTACCATGAGATTCATGCTTACCTTAATGATGGTATCATATCCCCTCACCTCACACGTACCCAATGCCAGAACCTCATCTAAAAATCATCCCGCTATGTTATAATAGCCAATACCCTATATTGTCGAGGTTATCATGATACTCTCTCTTGATGTTTAGATGAAAACGAGGCCGCAATGGCATTAAAAGAAGTACACTCCAAAATTTGCGGTGCCCACATGAGTGGTATTGTCCTAGTGCAAAAAATCCTTAGAGTAGGCTACTATTGGCCTACCATTGAAGAAGACTCCTGTGACTTAGTCAGAAAATGTCTCCCATGTCAGCAGCACGCAAATCTTGTGCACGCTCTAGCACAGGATCTACAACCTATTGCACCACCTTGTCCTTTCGCTTGTTGGGGCCTTCATCTAGTTGGAACCATCACACCTCTCTCATTTGATGGACATAAATGAATAATAACAACTACAGACTATTTCACTAAATGGGTGGAAGCAATCTCCCTAGTCTCAGCTACAGGAGTTCAGGTCTCCAAGTTCATCCTGTACCACATTGTTTGCCGCTTTGGCATCCCATCCACTATCTTCATTGACCACAGAGGTAACTTTGAAAATCTCAACATGGAAGAATTATGCACTTCCCTCCACATCCATCACCACTTTTCTAGCCCATATTTCCCACAAGGTAACAGCCAAGCAGAGGCAACTAACAAAATCCTCCTCAAAATTTTAAAGAAAGTTGTCAATGATTCAGGCTGCGATTGGCACCTACAAATAAATCCATCTCTATGGGCCTATCGAACCTCCTTCCGTACATCCACAAGAACAACTCCATACTGCTTAGTCTATGATGGCAAAGTGGTACTACCCATAGAGGTTGAACTTCCCTCATTGTTCATATGTTTGTGAGGGCAAATATTAGATGAAGAATACAAAGTAGCTCGGCTCACCTAGCTAGATCTCTTAGACGAGAAGTGACAACAAGCTTATGATCATCTCACAGTCTATCAAACTCATCTCAAAAGGAATTTCAACAAGAAGGTTCTCCCATGACACTTTCAACTAGGTGACATCGTCCTCAAAGAAAACATGAAAGTCCAAGCAGATCGAGAAAAGAAAGGCAAGTTTGAATCTACATGGCTTGGTCCTTATGTTTTCACTACCTCCTTTGGCTGTGGAGCCTATCAGCTATCTATGTTAGAAGGGGAACTCTTGAATGATCCTACTAACATCATTCATCTCAAGAAGTTCTATGCTTGAAGATCCTTGGTATACCCAGCTTTTGAAAAATACAAAAAAATAGTAAAGAGAAATAAGCATCTAATGGTGAAAACTTGGCAATTCAAGTGCCTTGGATAGGTAGCTTGGTGAAAATCTAGTAATTCAGGCACCTTGTGTACTAAGACTAATCCATTATCTATCACTATCCTATCCCTCATCCATCCACCCACCATCTCATAAAAACACCTACTTGTTCCCTTAGTGTTCCAACCAAATATCCAAAATCTGATGAAGCTTGTAAATACCTCCTATACAGCTTGTAAAATCTTGTACCTCAGCTTGTAAATCTTGTACCAAAGCTTGTATTATACCTTGTAAATCTTGTACCATACCTTTTATATCTGAATCTTGTCCAAATCTTGTACCATATTCCAACTTGTAAATAATCTTGTATCCTAGCTTGTATCCTATCACATGCACACAAAGAACCCCATTTTCACTTAAGCTTTTTGCAAACCATCTACCTATCCACCTATCAATTATTATAGACATCCCATCCTTCACAAACATTTCCATCTCACAAAAACCAAAACATGAACAAACTTGTACATTTGTAACATATTTTGGTCTATCAGCTTGTACATCCTCTTTAGCTTAGTACCATTGTATCTATCCAGCGTTCATGTCAGTTCATCATTGATCAAGATCTTGCACACATCGCACATCTTGGTTAGCTATTTCAATGCATCTTTTAGCTAGATCTCCTATCACCAAAGTGTTATCCTTCCTAGTTCAGCTTGCCAGATGCATCACTCATCCAAATCCATCAGCATAGGTGCTCTCTGATGGATCCTTGCAGGATATAGCTTTCCTCATGTCTAATCTTGGTCCATTAGTAACTCGTCCTACCCATCTCATTGGAAAATGGCTCTCTTTTAGATTTTCACTTTCTTTTGATTTGGAATCTTCCCTTTTGGGTCTTGAAATATCTTTTCCAAGCAATCTTTTGTTCCCTCCTCAAGGTTACCACGATCTTCCATATCATGGTATACCGTGAATGGGGCAATCTGAGCGTAAGATCTTGATTAGGTCTTTTGTTTGTTTTTATTTTCTATTTGTGGGTTACCCAGTGTCATTTCCACGCTGCTTCCTCTGGGATTCATGTGTGATACTGGGGCAATCCTTGCATGTTTGTTTTGAGTCAGTTCGTCAATCTTCTAGATGGTTGGTGAAAAGGCCTTGATGTTCTTGGTAACTTTGGCAATTAACCAACAGTCCTATAACAAATCTAGTGCTCAACTACATGGTTGTACTTCTCTTTGAAGTATCCCCCCCACTCAAAAAAGCTTCAATGGATTCCCTTCATCTCCATTATCCCCCATCCATCTCCAGCATCTGTCACTCCTCCCCTAGCTTATGCATCAGTATCTCTTTGAATCACTTCTCGTGCTTAGCTTTAGGGAACCACCAATCAAATCAATCCACCAAGCCTCATCTTTTGAGATCCACAATCCTAGTCCTAGGAATCTCCAAAAACCATCTTCCATCAATCCGACTCTTTGAAATCCTGTTGCATCAACTTTATCATTCCATCATCCATCTCCCTACCATGGATTCCCTTTATAGCGCTCCGCTCCTCCATCCTCCCCCCCAATCTTGGAAATTCTTAAGCTTGCTTTACTATTGTGCCTCTGATTCTCCGTTATCATTCTCCCATAGTGAGAGTTTGAGCTAATTCAGCCCCTCCTCTTTGCCAATCTGTGTCTCTGCTCATCTCGATTTCTTGTACTTTTCAAAAAGCCATCGAGCCTCATTTCTCTCTTCACCGCCTTCTTCAGGGGGCATCATCTAAGTCTAATCTCTTCTCTTCTTATCCGAGACTGGGGAAACCTTGTTGCTAAAAACATCTTCCTCATGTCGTCTTCACTCAAGCTTTTTTGAAATAGTGTTGTCTCAATACTATGTCAAAGAGGGGCAAAATGTAGACACCTAAATTTGATGACACCACTTTAGTAATCCTATTTAGTTATCTCTAAAGGCATCATTAATTAAATTCCTATTTAATTAATCCTTTTTCCATCCCCAGGTTGATTAATTTAATTAATCATCTATAGTCCTAAATTGATAAATCAAATAAAGTATCATTTATCAATTAAATCCCTTTCTCCTATGTAATTCCAAAAATCCCCATTTATTAAATAAATCTATTTGATAAATAAAATCCTCAAATCTAAAAACCCCTAACCTATCCCTAATCCTCCATTTAGCCTAATCTACCCCATCCACCCATACTAACCTAGCTTATGCCTTACCAACTAGGCATGACCTCTATGATTAGACCCCTTTGTTTCTCCACATCTTCTTGCATGAGCTTCACTTTAGAGTCATCTTTGTAGGAAAGCCAACCATCCTTAGTCATCCCCTTAATAATTTTAGCTCATCCATCTCATTTAGAACCAAACCATCTAGCCAGCAATCCAAAAATCTTCACATCCAAGCCTTCAAAATTTTTGTCACTTTGCCAAAAGTTTGCCATTCCTAACATCTTCCAAATCCACCAGCCTCACCAAGGTTATCCCTTTGACAGAGCTTTGTCTAGGGTAATCTAGCTTTGTCACTTTTCATCCCTCATCACTTTGAGCTAAAGGTTGGGATCCACAAGTGGTCAATCTCGTGCTCTTCCTAAAGGATCATCAGTCTATCCTTAAGTTGACACAATCACCACCAAGCTTGCACATAGGAATGCACACCTTTCATGCTTTGGCAACATATCTTTGAAGTTAGAATCCCCAACCCAATCCTCCTTAGTTTTTTTCATATAGCTTTGCCTCAACCTAGGAAATCATTTGCATAGAAAAGCCTTCCCCTTTTGCATCCATCAGCATTTTTGCATCTCATCCCTAGGAAACATTCTACATTTTTATGCCAGTCGTCACTCGCTTAGGCAAGAAGAAGAAGGAAACAATGGAGCCCTATCATTTGGATCCAATAGCATCACTCCCCTTGAGCACTCAACCATCCTATAGCCCAGAGAATGCTATACTATCACCTACTGACATTGAAATTTTCATGAACCAATGAGGAAATGCAGTATTGGTGAATTCCATTATAGATAAAAATAAGGAAACAATCATGGCTAACTTTCGAAGGGGCAACATTGGAGCCTTCGACTTTGGAAGAACTCCCCCCTTATTAGATCCATCTTACCCCTTGTTTGAGAAACTCCCACCACCCATAGGCTCTTATGATTCAAATTATCCTCAATATGTGCCAAAAGAAGAGCCTCAACCCACCCCATATGATCCAACAGACCCAAACATACTAGCCTCCACTCAAGGTGAAATCTCCCTTCCACAAGCCAATCCAGCCACCACCACTCCACCATTGGTCCATACCACTCCATCCCAAACTTCGTTCGCTCAAAACACCTCATCATTCACTCCCTTCACTATTGCTACTACTGCTCTCCATCCTAGCCTTCCAAATCCACCCATCTCCCAAATTAGTGCTAGTATCTTTGGCCAACCTAAGAAATACACAACTGAGATGCCACCCATGGGGCCAAGTAACCAACCCTTCATCACCCCCAGCTTGTTTACCTAAGCTCAGAACACAATTCCATCATTTTCACTAGGTCCTTGGAGCTCAGTTCCATCAGCCACAAATCGACAAGCTACTACCCTCACCCCACAAAGCTATCAAACCCCACAAGCTACTACCAATGTTCTGCCCAGCTCTCAAGTGACCCAAGCTCCTACAAGCACTCTACCAAGCTTTCAAATCCAGCCACCAAGCTATCAAACCCCATCAGTTCCATTTCCAAGCTTTGAATTCCCACCACCTCCACCACCAACTAATTCATTACCTTCTATTACTAACTATTTTTCTATGCCACTTCTAGAAGGAAATCCACCACCACAAACCACCAATTACTTGGCCTCTTTTGCCATGCATATACCTTCCCAAATGGGGGCACAACCCACATATATTGGTCAAACTCCTCAAATGCAAAGTCAGGTTCCACAAGCTCCCCGATCCTTTCCCCAAGCTTCACAACCATCTTATACCTTACCTCCACAAAGCAATCCATTTATCCCACAGCCAGCTTATGTCCCTCAATCCCAACCTCAAATCCAATATTAGCAGCAAGCCTCACAACACATGCATCAATATGTACCCCCTCCACCTTAGCAACCCATCATCCACCATTCAGGGTCCTAAGCCATGTACAATCCCTACTAGCCCATACCTCAAAGTCATCCATATTCCATTGCCCCATCTAGCACATACCTACCTTAGGGCACTCCTACATTTGGGGCACCCTAGCCATCACCCATTAATTCAGAATGGGAAGCCATGAAGACAACTTTGAAGAACATCTAGGAGGAAAATGATCCAAAAACCTTCATGTTTGAGAATGTGTTTCCTTACCCATTTGACAGAGCCATTACCATGACACCATTTCCCAAGCATTTTGAGACACCCAAGTTTGATAAATTCAGAGGAAAAGGAGACCCTATCACACATATCAAAGAATTTTACATGCACTACCAAGAAGTGGCATATGATGACATCTTCCTCTTGTGTCTCTTTCCCAAAAGCTTGGCTGGACCAGCTCTTGAATGGTTTTATAGAATCCCCCATTGCACAATTAAAAATTTTGTTGAATTGTCTGAGGCATTTGTAGCCCAATATGCCCATCTTGTTGAAATAGAGCTATCAGTATTTGATCTTGTCCACACCAAGAAAAAAGGTGGAGAAAGCCTTCCTGAATATCTGCAAAGATGGCAAACCCTTACCACCCACATATCTTGCACCTTACTAGAGTGCCATTTGTTGAAAATGTTTATTGATAATGCCCATCCGAGCTTGGCTCACCACATGACCATGAACTGTTTGTAGACCTACAAAGATATCAAAGAGAAAGGAATGATCCTTGAGAAAGGACTCATTAAAGATAGTGTGGTCAAGATTTACAGGGAAGCCAACCAAAATAAATCACATTCCAATGACAAGTCTAGGTATTTGAACAAAACCAAGCATGTTGCTACAAATGGCATCACTTAAACCAGACATGTGAATATTGTTGGTCCTTCTCAAAACTAGTCCAACCCACCATATCAACCAAACAATCAGCAAGCTATGAACTACCAATAGCAGAATAACCAAAGCTATGAAAGCTACAATCCAAGACCCAACTTTCAAGGGTCTAGGAATCAAGCTAATGCCATCAATGTAGCTGCAGGACAAAAGTACAGATTCCAACCTGCACCTAGAAATTATACACCCCTTGGTGAACCTTTGGATGTCATTTTTGAGAAATTAGTCAAGGAAAACCTCATCAAATTTCCTCCTACCTAGCAAATTGACCCAAGCCAATCCAAAGCTGCATGGTACAAAGATAATGAGTACTGCAAATTTAATAGGGTAAAAGGTCACACCACCCTCAGACGCATGAAACTAAAAGATTATGTGCAGGACCTCATTGATTGGAAAGAAATCACTGTTGGTGCCTAAACCTCCCCCAATGCAGGCTTACAAATCTATCAAAATGCTTTTCCTCCTCACAACAACCAAAATCCTTGAAAAGCACCTATCCAAGCTAACAATAACACCGACAACTGCCAGCCAAACCGATAGCATGGGAAGAACAATGACCACACTTCATCCTATATAGACTATGGTAGCCTCATAGGTTGTATATATGAGAAAGAGCCTTCTGTTAATGTTATCAATATCCAAGGACCACACAATGAGTGTGCAGTCACCACTCGAAGAGCACAATTTAACACATGAAATAAAAACTAAGTCTAAGTACATTTTTTTGGGTGACACAGGATTGCCCTTATACCTTTGGATGCTCCTGCATCATAAGGCCTCCATAAATACAAGGCGGTTGGGACATGGGGAGGGTGGACTTCCCCCCCCCCCCCCCCCCCCCCACTATATAATATTTAATCTCTATATATATATATATATATATATTTAAAGTACTCCCTAGCATAGCTTGAGCCAAGTCACCTCTTATGGTGGTGTGTATCATTTTTTTTGTTTTCAATTATTTCATTTTTACTATACTCCATAATGACTGGCTGATAGGGAACATCCATGCAGCCCTATATATATATATATATATACACACATATAGACTTAGTTTCTGTTTCATTTGTTTTCATTTCTGGATACTCGTTTGAGTCAAATAAAGGTTCCAACTCTCACAGTTCCACTATCAGTGTTCTAGGATAGACTATTTGAACACCTTAGGATACGTGTAAATGCCAAAAAAATAAGAGTATGTAATTGAGCCATCATTTTGGTGAACTAGAAGGTGTAAATTGGTTGGATGAATGTAATTGTAATTTAGACCATTCCAAAAAAAGAATCAGGTCGAAAGGCCCCACGGTTTCAAAGTTATTATAGTTTTTTAGTTTCTGGAGACCTCCTAAGAATGCTTCAAAGTCAAGTTAGGGCCATTAAATGACCTCAATAAGGACTGAAATATGGGAGATGAGAAAAGCTAGTCGATACAGCTGTAGAGAACTTTGAGAGCTTTCCAAAAATGTAAACAGTTCATCAATCTGAGGTATGGTTCAAAAGTTATGCCTCCCGAAAGTTCGGTTACCATTTTTGGATTCTTCTAGATTTGCACCAACTTCTAATGCGGCTTCTGGAACCTTCTACTTGGTCGATGGATGCCTACTAGCACTTTCTAGAATATACTCCTAGTCCTTAACCCTCCGAGGTATATTTAAGGACATTATTGGCATTGTAAAAGGTAGTTTGGAGTGGAGTTTGAGAGGAGGTACCAAAAGGAGAAATTATATCTAGTTTTGTGTATTTGTAAGCCCTTAGGGCATGTTTTGGAGTCTATTTTCTCTGTACTAAATGTGCTAGCTTATTTTCATAGTTAATACAATATCTCTTTTCCTATTATGTCCATTCTATGCTTGGGTTGTGTCCCCATCAAGAGGTATCAGAGCTGGTTTTTCTGAGTGTGTAGACAGAGCGCCGACGGTGAGGCAGTTTGCACCAAGATTGTGTGATTGTGGGTTTGAGTTAAGAAGATGCCTCCATGAAGAGAGTGTGATGGAAGGGTTAGAGATATTAATCCTGAGGAGGTTAGAGCCCTCCAAAGGCAGGTACAAGCATTGTAGAAGGAGCTCCATAGAGGAACAAATGTTGCCACAAGTGATGACAGTGAGGATGACAATGAAGAAGAAGAAATTGGACCAGAAGGGGAATTTGATGAGGAATTTTTGAATGAGATAGAGGAAAGGCTTTTTAGGGCCATTACTAAATTTGGGAAAAGACCTACAATTGATGTGGGTGTATTTTTAGAAAATCTGAAACCAAATGAGTTGATCGACTAGATCAATGAACTGGAAGAATACTTTGAGTATGAGGATATCAGGGACCCAGATAGGGTTAAGTTTGAAAAGGAAAAACTAAAAGGCCATGCCATAATTTGGTGGCAAGAGGTTCAATTGGAAAGAAATAGAAGAGGAAAGGAGAAGATCACAAGGTGGGATCACATGGTGGACAAATTGAAGAAGCAGTTCATTCTTGTGGACTATAAGCTTGATTTGTTTAAGAAGATGCATGGGCTAAAGCAAGCAGGAAGATCAGTCCAAGAATATACAGAGGATTTTTATCAACTTTTGATTAGAGCAAGGAAAGCAGAAGCAAATAAGGAGAAGGTTGCTCGTTATATCAGTGGGTTGTGACCTAGCATCTAGGAGGAATTAAGTCTGGTAAGAATGACCAGCGTTGAAGAGGCATACTAGTTTGCCCTACGAGTTGAAGAGAAGCTAAATAAGAGGTTTGAAGGGAGACAAAGAGGGCATGGTCAAAGAGGAAGGGGAAGCGGTAGGTCATCTGGAGGCTAAAATGAAACCCATAAGAAAAATGAAGATGTGGGTACTAGCAAGAACCAGAGGAATGAGAGTTTCAACTGCTCCCATGATCAAGACTTTAGAAATTAGAGAGGAAGAGGTAGATGAAATGGAAAAGGAAGAGGAGGCTTCCATGGTACCTATTTCCATTGCAATGAATAAGGTCATCGTGCCTTTGAATGCCCTCAATGACAAGGAAGGACAGATAGAAGAGCTGAGGGTCAAGCTAGGCTTGCTCATGTGGATAAGGATGCACAGTCATCACATTCAGAGGATGTAGAGAGAGGAGAGACCTTGGTAAATGAAAGGGTCTTACTAAGTGGTGAGATTGAACCAGGACAAAGGAGGAGTTTTTTTTGTACTAGATGCAAGTGTGAGGATAAATGTTATGATGTGATCATTGATGGTGGTAGCACTGATAACTTGGTATCAAAGGAGATGGTCTCTAAGCTAAAGCTCAAGAGGGAGAAACATCCCCAGCCCTATCAGATTGCTTGGGTGAAAGATGATCATAAGGTCTTGGTAAGTGAACAATGTCTCGTAAAATTCAAAATTGGGAGTTACCATGATGAAGTTCTTTGTGATGTTATTCCAATGGATGTTTGCCATTTATTGTTGGGTAGACCGTGGCAGTTTGATAGGCATGCGGTACATGATGGTCATGCAAACACATACTCTCTAACAAAAGATGGAGTTCACCACAAACTGAAGCCCATGAAAAAGGAAGGTGAAAAGGTATGTAGCAGTGCTAGGATTTGTCTTGTTGATGGAAGAAAGTTTTAAGATGGAATGAAACATCAGCATATGTGCTATGCTTTGATTCTTAGGAAAGATAAAGAAGGTAGTAGTGAAATACCACTTGAAGTTTCAAATTTACTAGATGAGTTTGGAGATATTATCTCTGATAATGTTCCAGAAGGATTGCCACCAATAAGGCAAATCGTTCATCAGATAGATTTAATCCCAGGAGCTAGTTTGTCTAACAAGGTTGCTCATAGGATGACTCCTACTGAAATTGAGGAGCTAAATAGATAGGTTTGAGAACTATTGAGGAAAGGCTTGATTCGGGAGAGCCTGAGTCCATGTGCAGTACCTGCAGTACTAGCACCAAAGAAGGATGGACAATGGAGGATGTGTACAAATTCTTGAGCTATAAATAGGATAACCATGAAATATTGGTTCCCTTTGCCAGGAATGGATGATCTTATGGACTGCTTGAGTGGAGCTCAGTACTTCACAAAGATAGATCTCAAGAGTGGTTATCACCAGATACGGATTCGAGAAGGAGATGAGTGGAAAATGGCCATCAAGACCAAGGAGGGTCTTTATGAGTGGTTAGTCATGCCCTTTGGATTGACGAACGCCCCAAGCACCTTCGTGCGGCTTATGAATGAGGTACTTAAGAAGTTATTGGAAAAATTTGTTATTTTCTATTTGGATGATATTTTAATTTTCAGAAAGACTTTGGAAGAACATTTATTGCATATTTGTAGTGTCCTTGAAAGGTTAAGGGAAGAGAAATTGTTAATTAATTTGAAGAAGTGTATCATTGCAAAAAGGGAGTTAGTCTATTTAAGGTTTGTTATATCACCTGAAGGTCTCAAAATGGATCCAGAGAAGGTAAAAGCCATCTTGGAATGGCCTACTCCAAGGTTTGCTACTGAGGTAAGATCATTTCATGGTCTGGTTAGTTTTTATAGGAATTTTATTAAGAATTTCAGTGGCATATGTGCACCCCTAACTGACATAATAAGAGGGGATAGAAAAGAGTTCAAATGGACTGCAGCAACTAAGAGAAGTTTTGAATTACTAAAGAAGAAGGTGATAGAACAACCTGTGTTGGCACTTCTAGATTTTAAAAAGTTGTTCCAGGTGGATTGTGATTCTAGTGGCAGCACTATTGGGGCTGTATTAAGCCAAGAAGGTAAGCCTATTGCATATTCTAGTGAAAAATTGAATGATGCAAAGAAAAAGTATTATGTTTATGATCAAGAGTTCTATGCAATAGTTCAGGCCTTAAAGAAATGGAGGCATTATTTATTTCCAAAGGAATTTGTTTTGTATACTAATCATTAGGCATTAAAGTACCTAAATAGCCAATGTAAATTGAATCAGAGGCATATGAAGTGGGTAGAATTCTTGCAGAGCTATACATTTGTGTTGAAACATAGAAGTGGAAAATCTAATAGGGTTGCAGATGCACTAAGCAGGAGACAGTTGTTGCTTACAGTAATGCAAGTTGAAGTAGTTGGGTTTGATGAACTCAAGAATCTATACCCTGAAGATCCTGATTTTGTTAAAGTGTGGAAAGCTTGTAAAGATCCTATTGCTATAGATAGAACTAAGTGGTTAGACTATCTGATTTAGGATGGTATGTTATTCAAGGGCAGCCAGTTGTGCATTCCAAAGAGTTCCATCAGGGAAAATCTGATTAAAGAGAAACATAGTGGAGGGATGGTAGGACATTTTGGTCAAGATAAGACCATTACCATACTTAGAGAACATTATTTTTGGCCTCAGATTTCACAAGATGTGAAGAAGTTTGTACAAAGTTGTCAGGTTTGTCAAGTTGCCAAGGGATTTAGCCACAATATTGGACTATATCAACCATTGCCTGTTCCATCAAAGCCATGGGAGGACATAAGTATGGATTTTATTCTTAGATTGCCGAGGACACAAGGGGCAATGACTTAGTATTTGTAGTGGTTGATAGGTTCTCCAAAATGGCACATTTCATTCCATGCCACAAAACTCATGATGTTGTCCAGATTGCAGACTTGTTTTTTAGAGAGGTGGTAAGACTACATGGTCTTCCAAGGAGTATAGTTTCTGACAGAGACACTAAATTTGTGGGGTATTTCTAGAGAACATTGTGGAAAAAGTTGAGAACAGACTTGAAATTTAGTTCCACACATCACCCAAAGACTGACGGCCAAACAGAAGTCTGGGCAATTTGCTGAGATGTTTAGTTGGGGATAAGCCCAAGGGGTGGGATTTGATTCTACCACAAGCTTGAGTTTGCTTACAATAACTCTATAAATAGGAGTACTAGTAGATCACCATTCCAAATTGTATATGGAAGTAGCCCAAGGACTGTGCCAAGTTTGAGGAAGATAGAGCAAGGGGAGATGACAAGTGTTGAAGCTAAGAATTTGCTAAACATATCAAGCGTCTACATGAGGAGGTTCAAGCACACATTACCAAGATGAATCAAGAGTATAAAGCTAGGGCTGATCAAAGGAGAAGACATAAAGAATTCCAAGTAGGGGATCTAGTCATGGTACACTTACGAAAAGAAATATTTCCAGCCGGCACTTACAATAAGCTGAAAATGAAGAAATTTGGCCCCTGCAAAATTCTGAAGAAACATGACTCAGGAAATGCATATGAGGTGGAGTTTCCAGATGGTATTCACATTTATCATATTTTCAACATTGTAGACTTAATAGAGTATCATGATGATGGTGCAAATGAGGAACTGATGTTAGAGCCATGTCCAGTTCCTGCTTCTAAGAAGGAGGAGATAGAAGACATTCTAGATCATTGTGTGGGTAGGAGTATGAGAAATAGGCAGTATGAAGAGTATTTGGTCAAGTGGAAAGGATGGCTGATAGAGGACTCAACTTTGATTTCAGTAGTTGAGGTTTCCCATTTGGGATTTCCTCTACCATTCATAAAGTGACAGGGTCACTTTTAATCTACCCTGGGTGTCTGATGCAGGAGCATCCAAAGGTATAAGGGCAATCCTATGTCACCCAAAAAAAAAAAGTACTTAGATTTAGTTTCTATTTCATGTGTTTTTCTTTCTGGATACCCATTTGGGTCAAATAAAAGTTCCAAGTCTCACAGTTCCAATATTAGTGTTCTAGGATAGAGTATTTGAACACCTTGGGATACGCATAAATGCCAAAAAAATAGGAGTATGTAATTGAGCCATCATTTTGTTGAACTAGAAGGTGTAAATTGGTTGGATGAATGTAATTGTAATTTAGAGCATTCCAAAAAAAGAATCAGGTCAAAAGGCCCCACAGTTTGAAAGTTATTTCAATTTTTTGATTTCTGAAGACCTCCTAAGAATGCTTCAAAGTCAGGTTAGGGGCATTAAATGACCTCGAAAAGGGCCAAAATATGGAGGATGAGCGAAGCTGGTCCATAGGGCTATAGATCACTTTGAGAGCTTTCCAAAAATATAAACAATTCGCCAATCGAAGCTACAATTCGAAAGTTATGCCTCCCAGATGTTTGGTTACCATTTTTGGATTCTTCTAGATTTGCACCAACTTCTAACATGACTTCTGTAGCCTTCTACTTAGTCAGTGGATGCCTACTAGCACTTTCTAGAATGTACTCCTAGTCCTTAACCCTTTGGGGTCTATTTAAGGACATTACTGGCATTGTAACAGGTAGTTCAGAGTGGAGTTTGAGAGGAGGTACCAAAAGGAGAAATTATCTCCAGTTTTGTGTTATTTTAAGCCCTTAGGGCATGTTTTGGAGTCTATTTTCTCTGTACTAAATGTACTAGCTTATTTTCATAGTTAATAAAGTTTCTCTTTTCCTATTGTGTCCATTATGTGCTTGGGTTGTATCCCCATCAAGTGGTATCAGAGCTGGTTTTCCTGAGTGTGTAGACAGAGCACCGACGATGAGGTAGTTTGCACCAAGACTATGTGGTTGTGGGTTTGAGTTCAGAAGATGCCTCCATGAAGAGAGCATGGTGGAAGGGCCAGAGCTATTAATCCTGAGGAGGTTAGAGCCCTCCAAAGGCAAATACAAACATTGCAGGAGGAGCTCCGTAGAGGAACAAATGTTACCGCAGGTGATGACAGTGAGGATGACAATGAAGAAGAAGAAATTGGACCAGAAGGGGAATTTTATGAGGAAGTTCTAAATTAGGTAGAGGAAAGGCTTTTTAGGGCCATTACTAAATTTGGTAAAAGACCTACAATTGATGTGGGTGTATTTTCAAAAAATTTGAAACCAAATGAGTTGATCGACTGGATCAATGAACTGGAAGAATACTTTGAGTATGAGGATATCAGGGACCTAGATAGGGTTAAGTTTGCAAAGGCCAAACTAAAAGGCCATGCCAAAATCTGGTGGCAAGAGGTTCAATTGGAAAGAAACAAAAGAGGAAAGGAGAAGATCACAAGGTGGGATCACATGGTGGACAAATTGAAGAAGCAGTTCATTCTTGTGGACTATGAGCTTGATTTGTTTAAGAAGATGCATGGGCTAAAGCAAGCAGGAAGATTAGTCCAAGAATATACAGAGGAGTTTTATCGAATTTTGACTAGAGCAAGGCAAGCAGAAGCAAATAAGGAGAAGGTTGCTCCTTATATCAGTGGGTTGTGACCTAGCATCCAGGAGGAATTAAGTTTGGTAAGAATGACCAGCATTGAAGAGGCATACCAATTTTCCCTATGAGTTGAAGAGAAGCTAAATAAGAGGTTTGAAGGGAGACAAAGAGGGTGTGGTCAAGGAGGAAGGGGAAGTGGTAGGTCATCTGGAGGCCGAAATGAAACCCAAAAAAAAAATGAAGATGTGGGTACTAGCAGGAACCAAAGGAATGAGGGTTTCAACCGCTCCCATGATCAAGACTTTGGAAATAAGAGAGGAAGAGGTAGAGGATGTGGACAAGGAAGAGGAGGCTTCCATGGTACCCATTTTCATTGCAATGAAGAAGGTCATCATGCCTTTGAATGCCCTCAATGACAAGGAAGGACAGATAGGAGAGCTAAGGGTCAAGCTAGGGTTGCTCATGTGGATGAGGACGCACAGTCATCACATTCAGAGGATGCAGAGAGAGGAGAGACCTTGGTAAATGAAAGGGTCCTACTAAGTGGTGAGATTGAACTAGGACAAAGGAGGAGTTTGTTTTGTACCAGATGCAAGTGTGAGGATAAATGTTGTGATGTGATCATTGATGGTGGTAGCACTAATAACTTGGTATTAGAGGAGATGGTCTCTAAGCTAAAGCTCAAGAGGGAGAAAAATTCCCAGCCCTATCGGATTGCTTGGGTGAAAGATGATCATAAGGTCATGGTAAGTGAACAATGTCTCATGAAATTGAAAATTGGGAGTTACCATGATGAAGTTCTCTGTGATGTTATTCCAATGGATGTTTGCCATCTATTGTTGGGTAGACCATGGTAGTTTGATAGGCATGCAGTACATGATGGTCATGCAAACACATACTCTCTAACAAAAGATGGAGTTTTCCACAAATTGAAGCCCATGAAAAAGGAAGGTGAAAAGGTATGTAGCAGTGCTAGGATTTGTCTTGTTGATGGAAGAAAGTTTTTAGATGGAATGAAACATCAGCATATGTGCTATGCTTTGATTCCTAGGAAAGATAAAGAAGGTAGTAGTGAAATACCACTTGAAGTTTCAAATTTCAAATTTCCTATGCTAGTAACCTTGTTCTCTTTACTAATTTAAGGCACTAAGTCAAATTTCTCAATTAAGTTATTTAACTCAGGATAGGGTGGCCACATGATCCATCATCAAAGAATATGTCATTTTCACATAATGAGTACAAGTGTCAAGTGACACACACACAATTCACTATACATCACACATGACATGTTCAAAATCTACACATGAAATACATACTACACACATACATCTCACATTTACAAAATAAACACATCACAATGAGGTTTATGAATCTTATAAAGATTCACCTTGGTAGTATCATTTTAACATTTGGTTGTATCCTATCTCCTCATTATGTTTCCATGGTTCCTTTCCTACACAATAAACTCAAGCATTAGTAGTCCAATGAAAATCCATATATAAATCACATATGAAAATAAAGATACATGATATTTACACATTTCATAATTAATTCCCTATTTCTATCATTTACATATAATATTTAATCATTAGCCTTCAAAAACTATACATTAATAACTTCCTTAACAAAATCACATTAAGCATTTTAATCACATCATAATTTAATTCTTATCATATTAGTGAAATACTAAATAAATATCCATTAGTTCATTAACTAAGCCAATTAAGTCCTAATACATACCATAATGAAAGATCACAAGGTAAATATTATTAGATAAGTAGCAAAATTTAATGTGCATCAAGTATCAAAATAAATATGTTGAGATATCCAGTCCTATGTAACAAAATGGAAATACAATATCTATACTATAATAGGTTGGGGTGAGGCCTCACATCCTCCCCCTAGGCATGAACTTCTTCCTAGAATTCATCAAAAAGATAGGGATACTATGCTCTTATCTATGCTGCATCCTCCCATGACATTGTGACCTCATCATAATAGTCCCACTAGACTCTAACTTGGTCCATCTCTCTACCTTGAAGTGAGAGGGTCCACAAGCCAATATGTGAATGGGCTCCAAAGTTATCTATCCATCTAACTCTACCTAAAAAGCATCCCAATATATGAGGTGAGACTCATGATATATATACTTCCACAATATAGAAACATGAAATACATCATGGATATGTGATAGGCTAGGTGGTAGGGATAGACGATAGGAAACTATTCCTATCTACTCCAAAATTTCAAATGGTCCAACAAAACAAGGTGCTAACTTAGAGCCCTTTCTATAATGGATTGGACTCTTATGAGGTTGCACCTTGAAGAATAATCTATTACCCAACATGTACTCTCTATCTATTCTCTTGGCATCTGCATACATCTTTTGTCTATCTTGGGCCTCTCCGAGTCATTACCTAATTTGTGTCACTTTTTGTTCCAAGTCCTTGACCAACTATGGTCCAATGGATACTCTATTCTTGATCCTATCCCAACTCAAGGATGTCCTACAAGGTCTACCATACAAGGCTTGGTAGGGTGGCATACCAATGGAGGAATGATACCTATTATTGTAGGCAAACTCAGTAAGATGCAAGTATTCCTCCGATTTAGTTGGTTATCCATCACATACATCTGCAACATGTCCTCTAAAATATGATTGACTCTCTCTATCTATCCATTTGTCTAAGCATGATAAGCAGTGCTGAAGTTGAGCCTGGTGCCCAATGCTACCTATAATTCCCTCCAAAAGGATGATTAAACAAGGAATCTCTATTTGAGATGATATTATGAGGAATTCCATGAAGTCTAACAATGTCTTGCAAGAACACCCCTACAACTGTAGGAGTAGTGAAGCTAGTCCAAACTGATGAAAAATGGACAACTTGGGTCAAGGTGTCAACTGTCATCTAGATGGCATCATGATGACAAGAAGACATCGAAAGACCAATAATAAAATCCATGGAGATAGTGTTCCACTTCCACTCCAATATCTCATGGGGCTACAAGAGTCCACCTGGATCTCCATGTTCTTCCTTAACCCTCTGACACTCAAGACACCTAGCTACAATATTAGCAATCTACATCCTCATACCCAGGTGATGATATAGCAGCCTTAAGTCAACATGGAGTTTCTTAACTCCAAGATGTGCTACATAAGGTGCTTAATGAGCCTCCAGAATAATGAACTCATGCAAGTCACTTATGGATGGTACATAGATGTGCCCTTTATGTCATAACAATCTATTAGAATCAAATGAATAATAAACAAATTTACCCAAAAGAGGTCTCTGGGAGTGGACTATCTAGCAAAATTCTGTAGAGAATTCATTCCTTGGTAAATGGTGCAAAATATGCTCCCTCAAATCTATGCTTGTAACCATGGAAGCAAGCTCAAAATGTCATCTACTCAAGGCATCCACCACTATATTCTCCTTACCCTTAATGTAATGCACATCCAAATCATACTCACGTAGAAACTCCATCCATCTCCTTTACCTAGCATTAAGATTTGGTTGTGTAAAAATATATTGGAAGCTCTAGTGATCTAAATAAAGTTCAAATCATCACCCTAGAAGGAAATTTCACCATCATGCCAATGCATGGACCACTACTACAAGCTTGAGATCATGAATAGGGTAGTTGAGCTCATGCCCCTTGAGTTTCCTAGACTCATAAGCTATGGCTTGACCCTCTTGCATAAGAACAACTCCAATTCCATCCAAGAAGCATCTATGCATACTAAAAAGTCCAATGAGGGGTCAAGTACTACTAAAATGGGTGCACTAGTGAGTGCTCTCTTAAGCTTCTAAAAATCCTCCTCACACTTTTCTATCCACTCAAACTTCTTTCCCCTTCTCTAAAGAAAGGTGATAGGGTGATCTACCTCGGAGAAACCTACCAGAAACTACCTATAATATCCTATTAGTCCCATAAAACTTCTGACCTCTATGATGCTAGTAGGTGCTGGCCAATCCCTGATGGCTCGAATCTTGGATGGGTCCACTAAGATCCCATCCCCTGATATCACATGAACCAAATAATGTACTTCTTGTCTAAAAAAGGCTCACTTCAACAAGCTACCATGGAGATGATTCTCTCTTAACTACTACAATACCTACCATAGGTGCTCTTCATGTTCCTTCTCATCAAAAGAATAGACCAATATATCATCTAGGAACACTACTACAAAATTTTCTAGGAATGTGCAAAATACCCCATTCATGACACTCATAAATATAGCTGAGGCATTCATGAGACCAAAAGGTACCACCATAAACTCATAGTGACCATATCTTGTATGGAATGTAGTCTTATGGATGTCACTTTCAATGATGCACAATTGATGGTAGCCTGACTTGAAATCTATTTTGGAGAATACTCAAGCACCTTATAACTAATCAAATAGGTCATCAATCCTAGGTAGTGGATACCAGTTCCTGATAGTTACCTTATTCAACTACTAGTAATCAATGCACAATTTGAGTGACCCATCCTTCATTTTAACAAATATCATTGGTGCTCCCTAAGGTGACACATTGGGTCAGATATGCCCCTTCTCCAAAAGTTCCTCTAATTGAATCTTAAGCTATTGAGCTCATGGGTGGTCATCCAGTAGGGTGTTCTAGATATGGGTTCAGCTCTTGATATGAGATCAATATGGAAATCAACTGCCCTTGGTGGTGGCATACTAGGAAGCTCTAATGGAAACACATATGTGAAATCCTATAATATTGAGTAGTCATCAAGGTAAGGTTCCTCCCCTACATCCTCCTCTCTATCACTAATGGTGATGGAAAACTTTTGACACCCCTTCTGCATGCACTACTTAATTTGCATGGCAAAAATCATACAAAGGGATACTAGCCTCTAAACTCCTGAAACCACCTCAAGTGTACCATGGTCATTTACAAACTCAATTTTCTTTTGTCTACAATCTATCTTGGCTCTGTCGATGCTAAGTCAATCCATGCAAAGAACTACATCATAGGAACCCAATGGAGTAATATGCAAGTCTAATGTGGTGAACATGTCTCCAATCTAAATTGAACACTCATGGATCAAGGAATCAACTAACACCCTAGCCCCTAAAGCTAACTCAACCTCCCAATCAGCATCTTGTCTAGTTGGCACTAGCCTGCATCACTCCACTACAAATGGGGTTATAAAAGATTTTGTAGCTCTAGAGTCAAAGAGTATTGTAACATCATATCATCTAAACATACCTACAGCCTCAATCATTGTGGCCTATGCTCGGCCTAGTAGTTATCAACTATTGCAAACACCCTATGGGATCTATCCATATCACCTACTATAGGCTCTAAGGTGGTTCCTTGCTAACTACCTACTATGAGATCCTATGAACACTCTCTTGTAATATGACGCATACCACCACAAGCATAACATGGCCCATAGGTCTAAATCTGTACTCCCTATGGCTTAGGCTATTGCTGACCCCCGATCCTGCTAGACCCACTAAAGCCTCCCCTAGAGGATTTTTGAGTCCTAATTGGCTATGTATCCTAGTTCTATGGCCTCTGATCACATCTGGGGCCATGTGATTGCTACTATTTGGGCTTAGAGCCCTGGTAACCCTATGATGTCCTCTATCTAGTGTCTTGTTACCCTCTTTTTTGTGTCTATGGGGCCTTTGAGGACCTTGATAAGTGTCTCCAATTACCCTTCTAAGAGGGTTTTTGTTATTTTGGTTGTTGGGAGGGGTTTTAGTTATGGGACCTATCCCAAGATTCCTATCTAGTACAAATATCTTTGGAAACCAATGTTGTCTCAACTACCTCTCTAAAAGTGGTAGGAAATGCCAACCACACTGATCCTTGGAGAGATGAGTTAAGACCCTTAATGAATCTATGGATGTGTAGCTTCTCATCTCTCATGTACTCCACATAAGAAAGTAGCTCTGAGAACTTGCTCTCATACTAGGCCACCATGAAACCCCTTTACTAAAGATCATGGAACTCCTCAACCTACCTCTATCTAAAGTGCTTCAACAAATATCTATCTTTAAAACAATCCACAAAGGACTTCCATGTGAGTGTCTCTATGTTTACTCTCCCTAAAATCTCCTCTTGCTATCACCAAGTGGAGGCACCCTCTAATAATAGGTGTACGGCTAGTCATGCCTTCAAATTTCTCTCATGGGTATGCAATCCAAAGCACCTTTGTAAACTCTATAGCCATGTCTCTACACATGTGCCATCAATGGTACTTGTTAATATGGGTGGCTTGAGTCAGAGTAGGTCACTAATCTCATCCTCAATATGTCAAGGTGCTCTCACTAGTGCTCACTCTAATGCAGGGGGTGCCTCGACCTAGTGTACTGATGGTTTTCCTTGATCCTCTACAGTTTGGGTAGGATACTTCTACTCCTTTCCCTAATATTGATCTCATGCCCCTTTTCATCTTACTATCATGGCTATGGAATGACAGGTGGTAACCTTTGCTGTACTACCCTAATTAGATTATTAATAGAATTCAAAACTTGATCAAGATTTAGAGGTTTCCCTAGTGGGGGTCGTCCCACATCTTGTCCTACACCCTCTTGGCTTGTTGGGTTTTCTCTAGGACCCCTAGCCCTCCGACAACCATTGTGGGTGACTACATGCATCCTACACAAGTTTTAGTTCATAGGTTAGATGTAATGGGTTAGGCTCCTAGTGTTGTAACCCAAAGCTCTCATATCAGAATTTTATGCCCACAATTCAACAAGGCAAAAACACAACTAATTTTTTTTCTGAAATGTAGAAACTAAAGGTAAGAAACTTAATCTATCCTTAAACTAAGAGGTGATGAAATCAGAAGATGAAATGAAGTTTTCTCCAATCGGGAACTAGATCTCAAGTTCACTATGAGGAGGTCACTTGGTTGCTAGTTACTAAAGGAAAAACTATGTTAAGATGTTATGGTTATAAACTCTCAATCTTCTATACCCAATATGGGACACTTTGATGTGCAAGTGAGATCCAAATTTCTGTTAATGTAGTGGTGAAAGTTCTAAGGATTGCAAGAAGGTGTAAAATCAATTATTCATTTTGCTTCTATTAATATTAGGTTTATCTTTGTGATAATATATTTTATTATTATTATTATTATTCAATTATTATTATTATTATTATTATTACTTTAAAATTGCCTATACCTTCTATTCTTAATAAACATCCTTTATTTTAATTGTTAAAATTGTTATTATTATTTAATACTAAACTAAAATTACTATATTTGTGAATAATGTATGAATAATTATCAAGTAAAGCTATCATCTAATTCCTATACTTCCTTACACCAAACTCAAATCTTCATCTATCATGGCTAATAATAATAATAACTAGGTAATTATTTAACTAACATAACAAATTTAAAGTTAAATTTCCTATTTACCTATCCTACATATGCTACCCTTAACAAATAATCTAAAAATTATATATATTACATTTCCAAATTATCTATAATCAAATTATACTATAATCAAGATATCTTAAAAATAATACACACACACACACATTACTCTTAAAAATATCTAATAAACTATAATCAATTTAAAATCAAAATACACTATAGTCATAACTTGCAAAATCCTAAATCAAAATAAAATAAATCCAATGTACAATCCCTTTATTATATATATATTTTTAAAAAAAACCCTAAACTTTTATCCCACCCATCTACTCCACTATCCCCTAGGCAACCTACCTTAAGCCCCCTCTTAATGTTTTTTCCTAACTACCCCTAACCTGATCGCCACCCACCCACCCTCTATCTCTCCCTTCCCATGTGGGTAAGAGGAAAATAAGTGGCGTGGGAACATGGCATCCCCTCCAATGCATTAACGCCTACATAAATATAAGGCGGCTAGGATATGGGGAGGGTGGACTTCCCCCACCCAACCCCACACTCCCCTCCCCCCCCCAAACCATATAATATTTAATTTAAATATATTTTTCTTAAAAGTACTCCCTGACATAACTTGAGCCAAGTTGCCTCTTTGGGTGGTGTGTATCATTTTTTTTTTTTTACTATGCTTCATAATGATTGGTTGATAGGGTACATCCCTGCAGCCTTATATATATATATATATATATATATATATATATATATATATATATACTTCTCATTAATATAACAATTGATTATTATATTTTATATATAGCTAATGGGTAAATATATGATTATTTTATTCTAATATCATTATTTTATTGATTGTATTAGCAAAAGGGATTATTTGATGTTGCTCATACATTTTCCAAAGAATAGATATGCATCTACATGTACTTATTTTTTTTGGTGGAGCTTATTTGCCTTGTTTCTTCCCAATATTTTTTTTCTCTGTGAATAATTACATCAGGGCTACTATAACTAATCATTGCATTATATATTTCATAGTTTTTTCCA
The DNA here is from genome assembly GCA_028749045.1 of Cupressus sempervirens. Classification (NCBI taxonomy): domain Eukaryota; kingdom Viridiplantae; phylum Streptophyta; class Pinopsida; order Cupressales; family Cupressaceae; genus Cupressus; species Cupressus sempervirens. The sequence goes on from CM053789.1 coordinate 674,325,342, forward strand.
TATATCATATCTATTGTTAGTTCATGACAACCATCCTAATTACTCTCAAAGTTAAATTGCAAATACTTTCATATGTAGCACACTAGAAACTTTTGCATGTAAATCTAAAAACTTTAAATGTTTTTTTTTTCTTTTCTTGTTGATGTTTCTATCATGATAACAAATTCATTACCAAAATAGAATTATAATCTACACTTAATATGATTTAAGATTGAACACCATTGCATCAAAAATATTCATATGAGACTTGTGGTAATAAGAATAACAAAATGATAATCTTCTATACAACTTTCTAATGTCTATCATGATGCTTAATCCTTTCTTCAATGGATTCATATTCAAGATTTTGAACCCATGACATCAATAGAATAAATTTATCGAGTATACACATCTCTTCAAGCTTACATTCAACCATTAATCGAGTATACACACAAGGTGGTGAGATCACTATATCATGCTATACAAATGGGGAGACCTTTCTACATTACATAGATGATTCACATATAAGTAGCTTTACTTTCTTTCCATATAAACTGTCATTCAACATGAGGAAAACTCAGTCCAAAGGAAATATTTTTCTAGCGTTGAAATGACAACAAAATTCAGAACTCTCATAGCCATTTTGGCCTTGCAGTTCATTCTTTATGCTGTTGCAGAAGAAATTCAATCTGGCCAAACAATGGTTCATTCAGGTGATGGTGATCTCATCATGTTCACCATTTTAGGCAATGGAAGGCTTGATTCTACTGAGGTCATTCACCATTTTTTTGTTTTTCCTTACTGTGAAGATTTATTTATTTTTTCTTCTCTAATCATAAAAGATGAATGTCTTTTATTTTACCGTATTGCATGTGTTTAGTTAGGATGATAATGTGCAGGCCATTCGTATTGCAAAGAATATTAATTTCATAGGTTGTTAAAGCATTTGTTTCATATGTAGGTCGAACAAGAAGAACATTGTTTTAGCGTTCTTATTAATTAATTTTTGTATGTAGAGAAGTGTAGCAATGATTGAGAGAGCAGTTAGGCGTCGCGAACTGCAAGATCCTAACAAACCGAAGCATAATACAGGACCTCCTGCACAACATAATTGAACAATATCTTTCTCACTTATATTAGAACTATTTTAATAGTTTGGGAGTCTAAAATATTTTAATCAGGGTCAATGTTTAGGGGCCCAATGCCTATGTAACCAATAATTTTGATGTACTAGTTGTGAAAGTGTATCCTTGAAAGTGTAATTTTAAGGAAGGTGTAGCAATTCCTTCTGAGACATCATTGGAATTTTCTTATGTTTAGCGTAGAAATTTATTAGCAGTAACAAAAAAGAGTAGAGCTACGGATGTATTACAGCACAAAGTGTGTATATTAAAATTAAATTCACTATATTAGAAAAAATATCTTTCAAGCTTACATTCAACCATTAATTGAGTATATACACAAGGTGGTGAGATCACTATATCATGATATACAAATGGGGAGAGCTTTCTACATTACATAGATGATTCACAATCTTTCTAATAGAAATGCATGAGAATAATAACAACATTCTTACAAATACATAGTAATACACATAACAAGATGGTGTTGCTTCTCTTTTTCCCTCTTAACAATAGTGTTCTCTCTTCTTATGCAAGTTAAGACCCCACAATTCCCAAATGTCCAAGGCTTCAATCAAAAATCTTCAAATAAGAGATAAATGTAGAACCATGGAGGCTCACCTCCCAACCTAGGGCTCAAGAAGGCCACCCACCGAGCTTGGGAAAACAAGGCACAACATAGTTGCACACCTTCAATCTCACATAACATGCATAACCACAACAATATAACAAAAGACTAAACAATACATTACAAGAAAACCCATCCCAATGCTTGCACAAAGATTCAACAATTGAATCAAGTTATAGGGTGAAGGTGGGCTCTCTCCATGAGGAGGATTTTCAAACTAAGATTCATAGTTATGCACATATTCTCATTATCAAAATTCCCTTTCGAAGCTTACAATGACTTCCCTCTTCACACTCCTCCTTATACCTCCCAAAATGAAAGTAAATAAGAATTTCATATTCCATCGAACACATAAAAATCATCTCCACACATGGGAGAGTTCCTCAACTACATGAGTCGGCCCAACTCACCCCTTCACCCAAACATCTCTTCCCTCCCAAGGGTGAGTGATTCTTCACACCCATTACACAATAGATAACATAAAACAAAACAAGATTCGAGGAAGAAATCACATAAACTTCTCACATGCAACACTCAAAAAAAAGATTTTTTTCACAAATCACATCTACAATACACCAAATTACCATGAAATGAAGAACATCATATCAACTCTACATGCAAATGAAGAACACCATGGACAATGGGTACCAACCTCACTCCAAGATATGGCAAATGAAAAGATGTAGTAGAGATCCTTATCCTCTTCCTCCAAACCCTAGTTGTCTCTAAAGATAGAGAGTGGCCAAGTGATTTTCCACTTTGGCCATGCCTCTATATATCACTCTCATTTTCAAATTCAATATAAAATGCATTCTTTTTGGGGTCTCCTAGGTCTTCTAGGAACCTTAGTGGTCATTATTAGCCCCCCAGCTTAAAGTATTGACATGGGTAGCATTTATTTTTATCACAAATTCACCTTAGAGCTACTTTTTGGCCCTCACAATGCTAGGTAAGTTCAAATTTCAAATTTACTATGGTGGTAACCTTGTTCTCTTTACTAATTTAAGGAAATGAGTCAAATTTCTCAATTAAGTTATTTAACTTGGGATAAGGTGGCCACATTATCCATCATCAAAGAACATATCATTTTCGCATAATGATTACAAGTGTCAAGGGACACACACAAAATTTAGTATACATTATAGATGACATGTTCAGAATCTACACATGAAATACATACTACACACATAGATCTCACATTTACAAAATCAACACATCACAATAAGGTTTATGAATCTTGTAAAGATTAACCTTGGTGGTATCATTTTAACATGTGGTTGTACCCTATTTCCCCATTATGTTTCCATGGTTCCTTTCCTACACACTAAATTGAAGCATTAGTAGTCCAATGAAAAGCCATTATGTTTCCATGGTTCCTTTCCTACACACTAAACTCAAGAATTAGTAGTCCAATAAAAATCCATATATATATATATAAATCACATATGAAAATATAGATACATTATAATTATGAATTTCATAATTATTTCCTTGTTTCCATCATTTACATATAACATTTAATCATTAGCCTTCAAAAATTGTACATTACTAACTTCCTTAACAAAATCACTTTAGGAATTTGAATCACATCATAATTACATTCTTATCATATTAGTGAAATACTGAATAAATATCCATTAGTTAATTGACTAAGCCAATTAAGTCCTAATACATACCAGAATGAAAGATCACAAGGTAAATATCATCGAATAAGTAGAAAAATTTATTTTGCATCAATTATCAAAATATATATGTCAAAATATCTAGTCCTATGTAACAAAATAGAAATAAAATATCTATGTTATGATGGGTCAAGGTGAGTCCTCACGATTACAATAACAGTCCTACAAGATCCCTCAAGATCCAACTTTCGAAACCAATCCCAGCTAACCTAGATCTATAACATAACAACAATCTAGAATAAACAACCAAGGAAATCTAAACTTGTGCTCCTAAGCCCACCAAGAAATCTCCTTGTTTCTAGTTGCAGCCCTAGCTCTACTATATTTTATCCAAGATCTAAGTGTAAACTACCTCACATTTAGTGCTCTATCCACACATTCACAACTCTGTCACAATCCTGTTGTAAACTGCCTCACATTTGACACTCTGTCTATAGACTCAAGAAAACTATACTCACTCCTTTGAAATGAATGTATCACTACCTCATGAATGAATAAAATACTCCACCACAACCCCTACTTATACCAATATAAGCCACAAGTTTTCCTAGAATGCTAAAAAAAATTAAAATTAAATACTTAAAGACCCACAAGTCAACTTGCATCAGTAATTAAATGTCTAGAAATTGATATCTGACCAAAATTGTGATATATCCTAGCTCCCATTGAATTATAACTCATGCTTCAAACTATGGGTATTAATTTAATTCCTCTAAAACCTCTTAAATGTGAAAATTATAAACCATTAAGGATATCTATCCATCCATCCCAAAAGTCAAGCATAGAAAACTGTCATGCAGAACTACTAGAAATTAATACTCCGGTTGAATTTCCATATCTTCCAACTTATAAAGAATTATAACTTGCACTTTTGATATAAGGAATTAATCTAGGACCTATTAATTCCTTGAAAATTTAATCCTCTCATTCATTGTAAAAAATTAGTTACAAAGCCTATGACAAGCACCCAAAAACTAGAAAATGTAGTTCCTGCAGCAAAGTAAAAATGACTCAAACTTCAACTCAATCCATCCATTCTCTATGATATCATGAAGAAAGGTTCCCCAATGTGTCTCCAACACATCCCTAACCATTAAAATCATAAATCCACCAAAATAAAAGCTTGATGCTCTTGCATTTGATACCCCAAGTAAATATAAAAGTATGTCCCATACTTTGATGCCCAAAGAAAGATCTACAACCAACTTCATCTTTACCAAAGGCTTCCACTTCATCAAAGTTGATAGAAAAAATATGAAAATCAACCATCTATACTTCATCCATTAAGACATCAAAATCAAATACCTATCAACAACCCAATCAGCATGCTCACATGCAAGAACAAACCGAACATAAGGCTTCATCAACAAACCCTCATCCACATCAGCAACTAGTGAATCCACACTAATAGCAACAAACTCCACATTAGTAGCAATATGTAACTCCTTTGAAACATATTCAAAACTCTCTCAACACCAATAACCTTATTTCTCACAACAAATCGCTCTATAATCCACAAATCATCACTAACAACAACCAGATCATCCATGACCAAGTGCTTTGCAATTTCCATGTCAGATCCAACCAACTAATCATGAAAATGAATGTCTATCCCAACATCAACAAGTTTAGGAATATATTCAGCAACAACCTCTAGCTACTCTACAAGTTCTATATCATACTTTACAAAGTGATCAACAAAACCAACCTCTTCCACCTTGACCTTACTATGTCATCTTCTCTCACAAACAAGTATCTTAACTAGCTAAACAACTCTCTTCTAGATCATTAAACTCCAACTCCACAAACATCTACAAAATGCCTTCCTCATCCTATCATTATCTCGATCATCCAAACTAGTTTCAAAATAAGAAACCACCTCCTTTGCTTGATCAACCAAACTAGCTTCAACCTAAGTAGACATCTTAGAAAACCTCCTTTCCAGTACATCATGGAGATTTACAATCATCTTAGGGTCTAATCCTATTCGACCCATCTTCCAAGATATTCACAAACTGTCTAAAAAAATTTCTTCCCACACTCCTTGTGACAAAATTGAATTTTTTTCAAGTTAGATCGCAACCTATCACATTGCATGAATAATCAGGAACCACATCACAAGTCTAGGAGCACAAATTTGCAATCCACAAACTATCTACAGTCATGTCTCAACAAGATCAATCTTCTATCTTAATATCCATGGATCCATCTATAAGCCCTCTACAATTGCAAGTTAGAAACATGATCTGCAACCTCACAGCTAAGAGATCTAGGACTCTAGAATGAAAATCCACCACCAAATCAAGATCAAATCAAATCTACTTCTCTTACCCAAGTCCTAGTGCAAACTGCCTCAACTTTGCCAATCTATCTACATGCTCAAGAACAACCTGTGCTCTGATACATTTGATGCAATGTAGGGTAGGAGAATCTCCAAAGGAGATTTTCTATCCCCCAGCTACATAACCACATAGTGGAAACACAACAACAAGAAGCAACAATGCAAGATCTTATACCAAATTACAATAACTTGTTCATAAAATATAACTAATTACATGCAATATGCCTAGTTGTAAGGCTTTCCTGGTTATGACCAAATATAATAGTAACTACAATAACAATCCTACAAGATCCCTCAAGATCCAACTGATAAAACCAATCCCAGCTAGCCCAGATCTATAACATAATAGCAATCTAGAAGAAACAATCTAGAAAATCTAAACTTGTGCTCACAAGCCCATCAAGATATTTCCTTGTTTCTAGCCATAGCCCTAGCTCTTCTCCAATTTATCCAAGATTCAAGTGTAAACTATCTCACATTTGGCACTTTGTCCACACATTCACAATTCCATCACAATCCTACTATAAATAGCCTCACATTTGGCACTCTATCCATAGCCTCAGGAAAACTAGACTCACTCCTCCGAAATGAATGAATCACTACCTCATGAATGAATAAAAGACTCCCCTAAAATTCCTACTTATACCAATATAAGCCACAAATTGGCCTAGAATGCTAAAAACTAAAATTTAAATACTTGAAGAGCCACAAGTCAGCTTGCATTAGCAATAAAATGTCTAGAAATCAACATTTGAGAAAAATCATGATATCTCCTAGCTCCCATTGAATTATAACTCACAATTCAAACTATGGGTATTAATTTACCTCCTTTATAAGCTATTAAATTTTTAAAGGCTGAATCATCAAGGATATCTATGTATCCATCCTGAAAGTCAAGGATAGAAAACAATTGCATAGAACTACCAGAAATTAATACTCTAGGAGGATTGCCATATCTACCAACTTATAAAGAATTAGAAATTTTTTCTTTGATAAGAGGAATTAATATAGGTCCTCTTCAATCCTTAAAAATTTCATCCTCTCATTCATTTTAGAAACTTAGTTACATGGCCTACAATAGTTACCCAAAAACCAAAAAACACAATTCTGACAACAAGGTAAAAATGACCCAAATTTCAACTCAATCCATCCAATCTCTATACAATCATGAGGAAGGATTCCCCAATGTGTCTCTAGCATATACCTAAACATTTAAATCATAATTCTACCAAAATCCAAGCTCAATGCTCTTGCATCAAACTCCCCAAGTAAATAGAAAAGTATGTCCCATACTTTGATATCCAAAGAAAGATCTACAACCAACTTCATCTCTACCAAAGGCTTCCACTTCATCAAAGTCAATAGAAAAAATCTGAAAATCAACCATCTATGCTTCATCCATTGAAAAATTAGAATCAAATACATATCAACAACTCAATCAACATGCTCCACCTAAGAACAAACTAAACATAAAACTTCATCAACAAAACCTCATCCACATCAACAACTCATGAATCCACACCAGTAGCAACAAACTCCACATCAGTAGTGATATGTAACTCCTTAGCAACATATGCCAAACTCTCAACACCAACAACCTCATTTCTCACAACAAGATTCTCTATAATACACAACTCATCATTAACAACAACTGGATCATCCATGACCAAGTACTCTACAAGTTCTATGTCAGATCCAACCAACTGATCATGAAAACCAATGTCTATCCCAACATCAACAAGGTTAGGAATATATTCAACAACAACCTCTAGCTGCTCTACAAGTTCTATATTAGACTTCATAAACTGATCAAAAAAACCAACCTCTACCACCTCAACCTTGCTATGCCATCTTCTCTCACGAACAAGTCTCTTAATTGACCAAAAAACTCTCTTTCAGATTGGTAAACTCTAGCTCCACAAACAACTACAAAATTATTTCCTCATCCCATCCTTATCTTGATCAGCTGAACTAGTTTCAAACCAAGCAACCACCTCCTTAGCTTGATCAACCAAACTAGCTTCAACCTGAGAAGACATCTCAAAAAACCTCCTTTTCAACACATCATAGATATTTGCAATCATCTCAGGGTCTAATCCTCTCAAAGACATCTTCGAAGATATTCACAAACCCTCTACAACAAATCCTTTCCATGCTCCTTTTGACAAAATTGAATTTTTGCAAGCTAGATCACAACTTTCACCTCCCATGAACAATCAGGAACCACATCACAAGTATAGAACCATGGATCTACAATCCAAAAACTCTCTACAGTAATGTCTCAACAAGATTAGTCTTCCATCTTCACATCCATCTATAAGTCCTTGACAATTGCAAGTTAGAACCATGATCTACCACCTCACAACCAAGAGATCTAAGACTCCAGAAAGAAAATCCACCACGAAATCAAGATCAAATTAGATCTACTTCTCCAACCTAAGTCTTGGTGCAAATTGCCTCAACTTTAATGATCTGTCTACATTCTCAAGAACAACCTTCACTCTAATACCATTTGATGTAGTATAGGGTAGGAGAATCCCAAAAAAAATTTCCTAGCCCCTAGCTATATAACCACATAGTGGAAACATGACAACATGAAGAAACAATGCAAGATCTAATACCAAATTACAATAATTTGTTCATAAAATATAACTAATTACATGTAATATGACTAGATGTAAGGCCCCCAGTTATAGCCAAATACAATAGAAATTACAATAACAGTCCTACAAAATTCCTCAAGATCCAACTTACATAACCAATCTTAGCTAGCCTAGATCTATAACATAACAACAGTCTAGAAGAAAGAACCAAGGAAATCTAGACTTGTTCTCACAAGCCCACCAAGAAATCTCCTTGTTTCAAGCCGCAACCCTAGATCTACTCCAATTTTTCCAAGATCCAAGTTTAAATTGCCTCACATTTGATGCTCTATCCATATTTTTTACAACTCCAGCACAATCCTACTGTAAACTACCTCACATTCAGCACTATATCTGTAGACTTAGGAAAACTAGACTCACTCCTCCAAAATGAATGAATGACCACCTCATGAATGAATAAAAGAATCCACAAAAACCCCTAATTATACCAATCTAAGCCTCAAGTCATGCCAAAGTGCTAAAAACTAAAAACTAAATACTTGAAGAGCCACAAGTTAGCCTGCATTAGCAATTAAATGTCTAGAAATCAATATTTGAGAAAAATCATGATATCTCCTAGCTCCTATTAAATTATAACTTGTACTTTGAAATATGGTATTAATTTAGGTCCTCTACTACCCCTTAAATTTTCAAAGGCTGAATAATCAAGGATATTTGTGCTTCCATCCTAAAAGTCAAGCACAGAAAACTATCATGTAGAACTACTAGAAATTGATACTCTAAGAGAATTTCCATATCTCCCAACTTATAAATAATTAGAACTTGTACCTTTGATAAAATGAATTAATCTAGGCTCTCTTCAATCTTGAAAAATAAAATCCACTTATTCATTGTGAAAAAATAGTTCCATGGCCTGCAACAAGCACCCAAAAACCATAAAATGTAGTTCCAGTAGCAAGGTAAAAATGGCTCAAACTTCAACTCAATCCAAACAATCTCTATGAAATCATGAGGAAATGTTCCTCAATGTGTCTCCAACACATGCCTAACCATGAAAATTATAACTCCACCAAAATCCAAGCTCAATGCTCCCACATCATTTCTAATCATTGATCTATATGTGGTTTGATCAACTTCCTTGGAACCATTGCTTTTGGAAAGCTTATGTCTAGTAGACATAGGTGTTCCAACTAGTCTTGAATCCTCCATTCCAAATTTTTTCAATATCTCATTCATATACTTCAATTGAGTAATTTAGATACCATATTTCTTCTATTGAATCTACAATCCAATAAATAATTTTATCTCTCCAAATATAGACATAAAAAATTCCTAACTCATTTCCTCTAAAAAAGATTTGCAAAAATCATCATTTCTAGTAAACAATGTGTGATCACAAAGATTTATGCCAACACAATCTTATTGTTTGGTCCTTCGTTGATGTATAGGTTGGTGTTGTCATTTGTCCTTTAAAAATAAATCTTCATCAAATAGTTATGAATTCTTTCATACCAAGCTCTAGGAGCTTGCTTGAGTCCATACAATTCTTTATACAACTTGCAAACCATATCCATTTTTCTTAGATCTACAAAATCATCAAGTTTCTCTATGTAGACTTCCTCTTCAAGAATTTCATTCAAGAATTTAGATTTCACATCCATCTGATAAAATTTAAATCCTTTATGTGTAGCATAAGCAAGTAAGGTCCTAACACCTTCTAATCTTACATCAAAAGCAAAAGTTTCGCCATAATCAATACCTTATTCTTGAGAATAGCCTTTGTATTCTAACCTTTCTTTGTTTCTTGAATCTTCTCCATCTTCATTAAGCTTATTTCTAAAAACCCACTTTGTTCCAATTACATTCTTATCCTTGGTCTAGGAACAAGATTTCAGGTCATACCCATTTCTATATGTTCTATCTCTTTATTCATTACTTCAATCTAGCTTTCATTATCCAAAGCATCTTTAATTAGTTTAGGTTCAAATTTAGTAAGAAAACATGTACCTTGCAATTTCTTCCTTATCATTGTTCTATCTGACTTGTCTCCAATGATTTAATCAAGTGCATGGTACCTTCTAAAATATCTTTCTAACACAAGTACTTTGGATTTAGAACATGTTCTACTTACCTCACTATAATCATTTGCATCATGGTCAGGTCCCACTATCTATGACTCAGGTTCTTCAGACTTGATTTTCTCTAGTTGCAACTTGGTAGCCTCTAACTACAACTTGGGTTCTTCAGACTATGACTCGGGTTGCACTAGATGCAACTTAGGCACTTCTAGATATTTTGGGGACATGGAAGGTGAAGTCTGCTAACTTCCACTTGGATTTTGTAATGTATCAGATTCAAAGTAAATAAAATTTCTATAATCTTTAGGTCCTTTTTTTCTCTTTTCTTCACTCCTTTCTACAAATTCATCAATTCTCACATGTGTACTTTCTATGATCTTATGATTAGTTAGATTCAAACATGTGTATGTTTTACTTTTACTAGAGTATCCTACGAGTATGCCATCATCACCTTTGGCATCAAATTTTCCTCTCCTAGTCTCTTTTATAATATAACATTTTCTACCAAATACTTTCAAGTAACTTACATTAGGTTTGTAGTCATATCCTATTTCAGAATGAGTTTGATGTGATTCTTTCTTTACCTGTATGCTTTTCAAGGTATCCACTATTGTACTAATTACTTCCTTCCAATATTTGATGGAAACATTATTTTCTATCATCAAGGTTCTTGCATAGTCCAGGATTAATCTATTCCTTCTTTCTACTATACCACTCTATCGTGGTGTACCAAGGCTTGATACTTGTCTTTTGATTCCTATTTCAATACAAAATTCATTGAATTTATTATAAATGAATTCACCTCCTCTATCTGATCTTAAACACTTCAACTTCTTTCAAGTTTCCTTTTCTACTCTAGCCACATACCACTTAAACTTTTGAAAGGGTTTGGATTTATCTTTCAAATACATTACAATCATCATTTTAGAATAATCATCAATAAAAATAATAAAGTACTTATCTCCATTGTAGATCTCAATTTTAAAATGTCTACAAAGGTCTATATGAATTAGCTCCAAGACTTCTTTAGAATGATAGTTCTTTCTCTTGAAACTTTTATTTCCCATCTTTACCAATTTGACAATTTTTGCATAGGCCCTTATTAGGTTTCCTCAAACTAGGAGTACCTCTGACTCTTTTATCTTTGCTTATCTTGATCAAGTTATCAAAGTTCATATGACATAACCACTTATGCCATAGCCATATTTCTTGTACTTGAGCAATAAAAATTAAACTTTTACTAAGATCTAGGAAGAATAAGTTACCTTTTATTTGGTTACTAGACCCAATTAGATTTCCTTTTCCATCTAGTAGCTTGGCCTTCCTATTTATGAATTCTACCTTGAATCCAATGTCATTAAATGCTCTAATGGCTTCAAGATCACTATCAAAACTATCTTCCTCTTCACTTTTAGATGATTTTCCTTTGGACTTTTTAGCTTTCTTCTTGAGTGACAACGTGTCTTTAAATATAGAATCAAGATTTCTAGAACTAAGAACATAATTATCATAGTTATCTAGCTCAAACATAGGCAATCTTCTAGCTACTAAATTCAATGCTATATCATTCTTTGGATTACATTTTCTCTTACATTATTGATACTCTAATTACATATATAGGAAAAAGTGTTATGAGAAACTTACTTACCACTATCTCATCTTCAATCTTTCCACCTGAGGCTTTGATTGCACAAACACTAGCTTTATTTCTATCATTTTACTTTGCAATGTTCTCATTTCTCTCATCTTTATTTGATCAAATTTTCCTCTTAAGACTTTTAACTCTAGCTCTTATTACATTATCATCTCCTCCATAGATGGCCTTCAACTTGATCCACATCTCATAAGTAGTACCATAATCTTTGACTTCATCAAATTTAACATAGTTGAGAGTTGAAGCAATATCAATCATCATAATATTATGATTCTTCTTCTCTGCAATTTCTTCAATAGTCATAGTTCCAATAGGTGCCACATATTTGGCATTAAGATATTTCAAATCTAAATTACTATTGGTTTCCAAATGTAACATCATAACTTCCTATGATACATTGAAGATCTCTATTCAATTTGTGGATTGCTCTTCTGTAAGACATCCAGATCTTTAGCTTAGGTCCTTGAAACCTTCTTTGCAAGCACCAAAATACTTGATACCAATTGTTGAAAATATAAGAGGAGTAATTGAGAGAGCAGATGTAAATCAATTACCACAAATATAAATACCATATCATTTAGATGTCAATTAAAAACATAAACTTTGATGAAACTTTTGTTACTTAGTTAACATACAGGTACTTGGTTAACACTAACAATATGTTGTAACTTGGTAGCCACTAAAATAACAACTATTACCCAATAAATACTAAACATGTAGAACTTGAGATATTATATATGATTAATCTTAATTAATTTAGTTGCATACACATAAAATAAATAGCCTGAACACAAGTGACACCAAGGTTTAACATGGAAACCCAATTTGGGAAAAACCACCAATTTGAACTAGTTACTATTTTTCACTCTTCTAAATTGAGCCCTATTAGGAGACAACCTTGTTAAAGGATACCAAAAATATAGTTAGGTGTGACCCTATTAGAGGATTTGATCACAATATTAAAAGTGGCCTTGCTGTAAGTACCGGTTGGAAATCTTTCTTTTTGTAAGTGCACCATGACTAGATCTCCTACTTGGAATTCCTTATGTCTTCTCCTTTGATCAGCCCTAGCTTTATACTCTTGATTCATCTTGGTAATGTGTGCTTGAACCTCCTCATGTAGAGGCTTGATATGTTCATCAAATTCCTCAGCTTCAGCACTTGTCCTCTCCCCTTGCTCTATCTTCCTCAATTCTGGTGCAATCCTTGGGCTATTCCCATATACAATTTGAAATGGTGATTTTTCAGTACTCCTATTTATAGAGTTCTTGCAGAGTTATACATTTGTGTTGAAGCATAGAAGTGGAAAATCTAACAGGGTTGTAGATGCACTAAGTAGGAGACAGTTGTTGCTTATAACAATGCAGGTTGAAGTAGTTGGGTTGATGAACTCAAGAATTTGTACCCCGAGGATCCTAATTTTTCTAAAGCATGGAAAGCTTGTAAAGAGGCCATTGCTGTAGATAGAACCAAGTGGTTAGACTATTTGATTCAAGATGGCATGTTGTTCAAGGGTAGTCAATTGTGCATTCCAAGAAGTTCCATGAGGGAAAATCTGATTAAGGAAAAACACAGTGGAGGGATGGTAGGACATTTTGGTTGAGATAAGACCATTGCCATTCTTAGAGAACATTATTTTTGGCCTCAAATTTCACAGGATGTGAAGAAGTTTGTACAGAGTTGCCAGGTTTGTCAAGTTGCCAAGGGGTTTAGTCACAATACTGGCCTATATCAGCCCTTGCCTGTTCCATCAAGGCCATTAGAGGACATAAGTATGGATTTTGTTCTTGGATTACCAAGGACACAAAGGGGTAATGACTCAGTATTCATGGTGGTTGATAGGTTCTCCAAAATGGCACATTTCATTCCATGCCACAAAAGTCATGATGTTGTCCATATTGCAGACTTGTTTTTCAAAGAGGTGGTAAGACTACATGGTCTTCCAAGGAGTATAGTTTCTGACAGAGATACTAAATTTGTGGGGTATTTCTAGAGGACATTTTGGAAAAAGTTAAGAATAGACTTAAAATTTAGTTCTACACATCACCCACAAACTGATGGCCAAACAGAAGTGGTAAACAGAAGTCTAAGCAATTTGCTGAGATGTTTAGTTGGGGATAAGCCCAAGGGGTGGGATTTGAGATACCACTTGATGGGGGCACAACCCAAGAACAGAATGGACACAACAAAAAAGGGAAATTGTATTAACTGAGAAAATAAGCTAGTACAAATAGTATAGAGAAAATAAACTTCAAAACATGCCCTAAGGGCTTACAATAGCATAAATCTGGAGATAATTTCTCCTTTCAGTACCTCCTCTCAAACTCCACTCCGAACTGACTTTTACAATGCCAAAAATCTCCTTAAATAGACCCCAAAGGGTTAAGGACTAGGAGTACATTCTAGAAAGTTCTAGTAGGCACCCACCGACCAAATAGAAGGTTCCAGAAGCTATGGTAGAAGTCGGCGCAAATCTAGAAGAATCCAAAAACGGTAATTGAACTTCTGGGAGGCATAACTTTTGAACTGTAGCTTCGATTGACAAACCGTTTACATTTCTAGAAAGCTCTCAAAGTGCTCTATAGCTCTATGGACTAGCTTCACTCCTCCCCCATTTTTTGATCCTTTTTGAGGTCATTTAATGCCTCTAACCTGACTTTGAAGCATTGTTAGGAGGTCTCCAAAACTTAAAAAATTGCAATAACTTTCAAGCTGTGGGGCCTATTGACCTGATTCTTTTTCTGGAATGCTTTGAATCATGATTACATTCATATAGGCAATTCACACCTTCTAGTTTACCAAAATGGTGGCCCAATTGTATGCTCCTATTTTTTTGGGATTTTTAAACACACTGATAGTGGAACTGTGAGAGTTGGAACCTTTATTTGACCCACATGGGTATCCAAAAATGAAAACACATGAAAAAAAAACTAGGTCTAAGTACATTTTTTTTTGGGTGACACAGGATTGCCCTTATACCTCTGGATGCTCCTGCATCAAACACCCTAGGTAGATTCAAAAGTGACCCTGTCACTTTATGAATGGTAGAGGAAATCCCAAATGGGAAACCTCAGCTGCTGAAATCCAAGTTGAGTCCTTGATCAGTCGTCCTTTCCATTTGACCAAATACTCTTCATACTGCCTATTTTTGGTACTCCTACCCACACGATGATCTAGAATGTCTTCTATCTCCTCCTTCTTAGAAGCAGGAATTGGACATGGCTCTAACACCAGCTCCTCATCTGCACAATCATAATGATATTCTATTAAATTTGCAATGTTGAAAATGGGAGAAATGTGAATACCATCTGGAAGCTCCACTTCATATGCATTTCCTGAGTCATGTTTCTTCAAAATTTTGCAGGGGCCAAATTTCTTCATTTTCAACTTGTTGTAAGTACCGGCTAGAAATCTTTCTTTTTGTAAGTGCACCATGACTAGATCTCCTACTTGGAATTCCTTATGCCTTCTCCTTTGATCAGCCCTAGCTTTATACTCTTGATTCATCTTGGTATTGTGTGCTTGAACCTCCTCATGTAGATGCTTGATATGTTTAGCAAATTTTTTAGCTTCAGCACTTGTCCTCTCCCCTTGCTCTATCTTCCTCAATTCTGGTGTAGTCCTTGGGCTATTCTCATATAAAATTTGAAATGGTGATTTTTAGTACTCCTATTTATAGAGTTCTTGCAGAGTTATACATTTGTGTTGAAGCATAGAAGTGGAAAATCTAACAGGGTTGCAGATGCACTAAGTAGGAGATAGTTGGGTCTTACAACAATGCCGGTTGAAGTAGTTGGGTTTGATGAACTCAAGAACTTGTACCCCGAGGATCTTGATTTTGCTAACGCATGTAAAGCTTGTAAAGAGCCTGTTGCTATAGATAGAACCAAGTGGTTAGACTACTTGATTCAGGATGGCATGTTGTTCAAGGGTAGTCAATTGTGCATTCCAAGAAGTTCTGTGAGGGAAAATCTGATTAAGGAAAAACATAGTGGAGGGATGGCAAGATATTTTGTTCAAGATAAGACCATTGCCATTCTTAGACATTATTTTTGGCCTCAAATTTCACAGGATGTGAAGAAGTTTGTACAGAGTTGTCAGGTTTGTCAAGTTTCCAAGGGGTTTAGTCATAATACTGGCCTATATCAGCCCTTGCCTATTCCATCAAGGCCATGGGAGGACATAATTATGGATTTTGTTCTTGGATTGCCAAGGACACAAAGGGGTAATGGCTGAGTATTCGTGGTGGTTGATAGGTTCTCCAAAGTTGCACATTTCATTCTATGCCACAAAACTCATGATGTTGTCCATATTGCAGACTTGTTTTTCAAAGAGGTGGTAAGACTACATGGTCTTCCAAGGAGTATAGTTTCTGACAGAGATACTAAATTTGTGGGGTATTTCTGGAGGAAATTGTGGAAAAAGTTAAGAATAGACTTAAAATTCAGTTCTACGCATCACCCACAGACTGATGGCCAAATAGAAGTGGTAAATAGAAGTTTGGGCAATTTGCTGAGATGTTTAGTTGGGGATAAGCCCAAGGGGTGGGATTTGAGATACCACTTGATGGGGACACAACCCAAGAATAGAATGGACACAACAAAAAAGGGAAATTGTATTAACTGAGAAAATAAGCTAGTACAAATAGTACAGAGAAAATAAACTTCAAAACATGCCCTAAGGGCTTACAATAGCATAAATCTGGAGATAATTTCTCCTTTCAGTACCTCCTCTCAAACTCCACTCCGAAACTGACTTTTACAATGCCAAAAATCTCCTTAAATAGACCTCAAAGGGTTAAGGACTAGGAGTACATTCTAGAAAGTGCTAGTAGGCACCCACCGACCAAATAGAAGGTTCTAGAAGCTGCGGTAGAAGTTAGCGCAAATCTAGAAGAATCCAAAAATGGTAACTGAACTTTCGGGAGGCATAACTTTTGAACCGTAGCTCCGATTGATGAACCGTTTACATTTTCAAAAGGCTCTCGAAGTGCTCTATAGCCCAATGGACCAACTTCGCCCATCTCCCATTTTTTGACCCTTTTCAAGGTCATTTAATGCCCCTAACCTAAGTTTGAAGCATTCTTAAGAGGTCTTCAAAACTCAAAAAATTGCAATAACTTTCAAACCGTGGGGCCTATTGACCTGATTCATTTTTTGGAATGCTCTGAATCATGATTAAATTCATCTGGCCAATTCACACCTTCTAGTTTACCAAAATGATGGCCCAATTGCATGCTCCTATTTTTTTGGGATTTTCAAACACACTGATAGTGGAACTCTAAGAGTTGGAACCTTTATTTGACCCAAATCGATATCCAAAAATGAAAACACATGAAAAAAAAACTAAGTCTAAGTACATTTTTTTTTGGGTGACACAGGATTTCCCTTATACCTCTAGATGCTCCTACATCAGACACCCAGGGTAGATTGAAAAGTGACCCTGTCACTTTATGAATGATAGAGGAAATCCCAAGTGGGAAACCTCAGCTGCTGAAATCCAAGTTGAGTCCTCGATCAGTCATCCTTTCCATTTGACCAAATACTCTTCATACTGCCTATTTCTGGTACTCCTACCCAAATGATGATCTAGAATGTCTTCTATCTCCTGCTTCTTAGAAGTAGGAATTGGACATGGCTCTAACACCAGCTCCTCATTTGCACCATCATCATGATATTCTATTAAATCTGAAATGTTGAAAATGGGACAAATGTGAATACCATCTGGAAGCTCCACTTCATATGCATTTCCTGAGTCATGTTTCTTTAAAATTTTGCAGGGGCCAAATTTCTTCATTTTCAACTTGTTGTAAGTACCGGCTGGAATCTTTCTTTTCGTAAGTGCACCATGACTAGATCTCCTACTTGGAATTCCTTATGTCTTCTCCTTTGATCAGACCTAGCTTTATACTCTTGATTCATCTTGGTAATGTGTGCTTGAACCTCCTCATGTAGACGCTTGATATGTTCAGCAAATTCCTCAGCTTCAGCACTTGTCCTCTCCCCTTGCTCTATCTTCCTCAATTCTGGTGGAATCCTTGGGCTATTCCCATATACAATTTGAAATGGTGATTTTCCAATACTCCTATTTATAGAGTTCTTGCACAGTTATACATTTGTGTTGAAGCATAGAAGTGGAAAATCTAACAGGGTTGCAGATGCACTAAGTAGGAGACAGTTGTTGCTTACAACAATGCAGGTTGAAGTAGTTGGGTTTGATGAACTCAAGAATTTGTACCCCAAGGATCCTAATTTTGCTGAAGCATGGAAAGCTTTTAAAGAGCCCGTTGCTATAGATAGAACCAAGTGGACTATTTGATTCAGGATGGCATGTTGTTCAAGGGTAGTCAATTGTGCATTCCAAGAAGTTCCATGAGGGAAAATTTGATTAAGGAAAAACACAGTGGAGGGATGGCAGGACATTTTGGTCAAGATAAGACCATTGCCATTCTTAGAGAACATTATTTTTGGCCTCAAATTTCACAGGATGTGAAGAAGTTTGTACAGAGTTTCCAGGTTTGTCAAGTTGCCAAGGGGTTTAGTCACAATACTGGCCTATATCATCCCTTGCTTGTTCCATCAAGGCCATGGGAGGACATAAGTATGGATTTTGTTCTTGGATTGCCAAGGACACAAAGGGGTAATGACTCAATATTCCTGGTGGTTGATAGGTTCTCCAAAATGGCACATTTCATTCCATGCCACAAAACTCATGATACTGTCCATGTTGCAGACTTATTTTTTAAAGAGGTGGTAAGACTACATGGTCTTCCAAGGAGTATAGTTTCTCATAGAGATAATAAATTTGTGGGGTATTTCTGGAGGACATTGTGTAAAAAGTTAAGAACAGACTTAAAATTCAGTTTTACACATCACCCACAAACTGATGGCCAAACAGAAGTCTAGGCAATTTGCTGAGATGTTTAGTTGGGGATAAGCCCAAGGGGTGGGATTTGAGATACCACTTGATGGGGACACAACCCAAAAATAGAATGGACACAATAGAAAAGGGAAATTTTATTAACTGAGAAAATAAGCTAGTACAAATAGTACAAAGAAAATAAACTTCAAAACATGCCCTAAGGGCTTACAATAGCATAAATCTGGAGATAATTTCTCCTTTCAGTACCTCCTCTCAAACTCCACTCCGAACTGACTTTTACAATGCCAAAAATCTCCTTAAATAGACCTTGAAGGGTTAAGGACTAGGAGTACATTCTAGAAAGTGCTAGTAGGCACCCACCGACCAAATAGAAGGTTCCAGAAGCTACGGTAGACATCGGCACAAATCTAGAAGAATCCAGAAACGGTAACCAAACTTTTGGGAGGCATAACTTTTGAACCGTAGCTCTGATTGACAAACCATTTACATTTTTAGAAAGCTCTCAAAGCGCTCTATAGCCCTATGGACCAGCTTTGCTTGTTACCCATTTTTCAACCCTTTTTGAGGTCATTTATTGCCCCTAACCAGACTTTGAAGCATTCTTAGGAGGTCTCCAAAACTCAAAAAATTGCAATAACTTTCAAACCGTGGGGCCTATTGACCTGATTCTTTTTCTGGAATGCTCGAAATGACAATTACATTCATCTGGACAATTTACACCTTCTAGTATACCAAAATGATGGCCCAATTGCATGCTCCTATTTTTTTGGGATTTTCAAACACACTGATAGTGGAACTGTGAGAGTTGGAACCTTTATTTGACTCAAATGGGTATCCAAAAATGAAAACTCATGAAATACAAACTAAGTCTAAGTACATTTTTTTTTGGGTGACACAAGATTGCCCTTATAACTCTAGATGCTCCTACATCAGACACCCAGGGTAGATTGAAAAGTGACCCTGTCACTTTATGAATGGTAGAGGAAATCCCAAATGGGAAACCTCAGCTGCTGAAATCCAAGTTCAGTCCTCTATCAGTCATCCTTTCCATTTGACCAAATACTCTTCATACTGCCTATTTCTAGTACTCCTACCCACACGATGATCTAGAATGTCTTCTATCTCCTCCTTCTTAGAAGTAGGAATTGGACATGGCTCTAACACCAGCTCCTCATTTGCACCATCATCATGATATTCTATTAAATCTGCAATGTTGAAAATGGGAGAAATGTGAATACCATCTGGCAGCTCCACTTCATATGCATTTCCTCAGTCATGTTTCTTCAAAATTTTGCAGGGGCCAAATTTCTTCATTTTTAGCTTGTTGTAAGTACCGGCTGGAAATCTTTCTTTTTGTAAGTGCACCATGACTAGATCTCCTACTTGGAATTCCTTATGTCTTCTCCTTTGATCAGCCCTAGCTTTATACTCTTGATTCATCTTGGTATTGTGTGCTTGAACCTCCTCATGTAGACGCTTGATATGTTCAGCAAATTCCTCAGCTTCAGCACTTGTCCTCTCCCCTTGCTCTATCTTCCTCAATTCTGGTGCAGTCCTTGGGCTATTCCCATATACATTTTGAAATGGTGATTTTCCAGTACTCCTATTTATAGAGTTCTTGCACAGTTATACATTTGTGTTGAAGCATAGAAGTGGAAAATCTAGCAGGGTTGCAGATGCACTAAGTAGGAGACAGTTGTTTCTTACAACAATGCAGGTTGATGTAGTTGGGTTTGATGAACTCAAGAATTTGTATCCCGAGGATCCTGATTTTGCTGAAGCATGGAAAGCTTGTAAAGAGCCCGTTGCTGTAGATAGAACCAAGTGGTTAGACTATTTGATTCAGGATGGCATGTTGTTCAAGAGTAGTCAATTGTGCATTCCAAGAAGTTCCATGAGGGAAAATCTGATTAAGGAAAAACACAGTGGAGGGATGGAAGGACATTTTGGTCGAGATAAGACCATTGCCATTCTTAGAGAACATTATTTTTGGCCTCAAATTTCACAAGATGTGAAGAAGTTTGTACAGAGTTGTCAGGTTTGTCAAGTTGCCAAGGAGTTTAGTCACAATACTGGCCTATATCAGCCCTTGCCTATTCCATCAAGGCCATGGGAGGACATAAGTATGGATTTTGTTCTTGGATTGCCAAGGACAAAAAGGGGTAATGACTTAGTATTCGTGGTGGTTGATAGGTTCTCCAAAATGGCACATTTCATTCCATGCCACAAAACTCATGATGATGTCCATATTGCAGACTTGTTTTTCAAAGAGGTGGTAAGACTACATGGTCTTCCAAGGAGTATAGTTTTTGATAGAGATACTAAATTTGTGGGGTATTTCTAGAGGACATTGTGGAAAAAGTTAAGAACAGACTTAAAATTCAGTTCTACGCATCACCCACAAATCGATGACCAAACAGAAGTGGTAAACAAAAGTCTGGGCAATTTGCTGAGATGTTTAGTTGTGGATAAGCCCAAGGGGTGGGATTTGAGATACCACTTGATGGGGACACAACCCAAGAACAAAATGGGCACAACAGAAAATGGAAATTTTATTAACTGAGAAAATAAGCTAGTACAAATAGTACAGAGAAAATAAACTTCAAAACATGCCCTAAGGGCTTACAATAGCATAAATCTGGAGATAATTTCTCCTTTTAGTACCTCCTCTCAAACTCCACTCCGAACTAACTTTTACAGTGCCAAAAATCTCCTTAAATAGACCCTAGAGGGTTAAGAACTAGGAGTACATTCTAGAAAGTTCTATTAGGCACCCACCGACCAAATAGAAGGTTCCAGAAGCTGCGATAGAAGTCGGCGCAAATCTAGAAGAATCTAGAAACGGTAACCTAACTTTTGGGAGGCATAAATTTTGAACCATAGCTCTGATTGATGAACCGTTTATAGTTTTGGAAAGCTCTCGAAGGGCTCTATAGCCCTATGGACCAGCTTCACTCATCCCCCATTTTTAGACCCTTTTCAAGGTCATTTAATGCCCCTAACCTAACTTTAAAGCATTCTTAGGAGGTCTCCAAAACTCAAAAAATTGCAATAACTTTCAAACCGTGGGGCCTATTGACCTGATTCTTTTTTTGGAATGCTTTGAATCACAATTACATTCATCTAGCCAATTCACACCTTTTAGTTTACCAAAATGATGGCCCAATTGCATGCTCCTATTTTTTTGGGATTTTCAAACACACTGATAGTGGAACTGTGAGAGTTGGAACCTTTATTTGACCCAAATGGGTATCCAAAAATGAAAACACATGAAACAAAAACTAAGTCTAAGTACATTTTTTTTTGGGTGACACAGGATTGCCCTTATACCTCTGGATGCTCCTGCATCACAAACCCCTCCTAATGTGATAAAGGGATATTTCTAAGAATGTCACTATGTTTAACTTGATTGAAAGGATACTAGTTTACAAGTCTGCATATTAGTAATTTTCACTTAGGACATATATACTGAGATCTGTTTTATATGTTTTAATGATTTAGTAGATACAACTTCAGTGTTTCATTATTATAAGTTTGGTGATAGTATTTAGAATGGTAATCTTGTTATGATAAGAAAGATAAATGTTGATACCCATATGTTGATATTGCAATGTTTTGAATATTTTATGGAAATGATTAGAAAGGGGAATTAATTGTGTGTGTTAATGTGATAATGGATTATTCTGCATTTATTTGCATGTATTTCTATATTATTCCATTGGACTATTGACGTTTAAGTTGAGTGTGCAAGAAACTTGAACCATAGAAATTATTCAAGGAAACAAGGTTCAAAACTATGTGAACACGGTAAATCCAAGGTGAATCTTTGGAAGATTCAAAACCTCATTGCATTGTGTTTATTTCATAGTGTGCTTGTGCATGGGTGTAACAAGTTTAAAGATCATGATTAATTAGTGACATGTCATCATGATGTGTAAAGTATTTAATGTGTGTGTGTCATTTGAAACTTGTGTTGTCTATGTGTAAATGACATGTCATATAGGATTTTGGGCATGAAGTCACTTAACCTAAACTTAATCCCATTATTAAATTAAGGTAACTCTCCTTGGAGAGTGTTAGGATTAGTCACCTTCATGATGAAATTCAAATTAAATTTGATAGGGACTTTAGAGAGCCTAAAAGTGATTCCCAAGTGTTATTTTTGTGGAAATAAGTCATCCAAATGGTAATAGTATAGGTTGGGGGTCTAAATATAACCATAAGTTGGTCTAGGGGACCTAGGAGACCCTCTAAACTAGTCTTTTAAAGCCAATTCGAAAGTCAAAGTATCACATGACTTCTTTCCTCACCCCTCTACTTGGTTAAGTTCCTATTGGTAGAAAGGTACAAGGGTATAAGAGGGGTAGGTGGGGATGGAAGTGGAGGTCCTTTTAGGGAGCTTGTGCTAAACTTAGTAGTTGTTCACCCACTCTCTAATTGTAGAGACACTTAGGGTTTGGAGGAAAAACTTGGAAGCCAAGGAAGGAAAGCTCTTCATCACCATTTCATAGCCATTAGCTTGGAAAGAGGTTAGTGCTTCATGCCATGGATTTTCTCATCTCATGAAGGTTCAAAGATGGAAATTGTAAGAGTGCTCTTGTAGGATTTATGTAGCTTGCATATGGTGTGTGTTGTAGTTGCTTGTGTATGTAAATGAGCTTGTTGGATCTACTTTTTTTTTTCTTGGAAATTTTGTGGTGGATTGAATGTTGTGTTGGTTGTGAAGGATTCACTCACCCTTGGGAAGGAAGAGAAGCCTTTGGGTGAAGGGGTTAGTTGGGCTCAACATTGAAGTTGAGAAATCCTCCTCTTAGAGAGGGGATGGTTTTCATAGAGTATGGGCTCCATTGAAGCCATATGTGTTTCTATTGTTCTATGGGAGGTATAAGTGATGATATGTGAAGAGGAGTAAGATGTGATAGCCTTGTTGTGGCATGTTTCTTGGAAGCCTTATTGGAATATTGCAATTTCAAGATTTTTTGTTTCATAAGAATATGGCATTCTCCTCCTTGAAGAGCCCGCCTTCACCCAATGTTTATGATTCCATTTGTGAATCATTGTGCAAACCTTGGTTGGGGTTGTAAATGTGTTGTGAGATTCTTGTATCCATGTTGTTTCTTGGGTTGTGATGTTGTTTGAATGTGTCCTGGTTGAGCCTTGTTTCCCCTAGCTCAGTGGGTGGCCTTAGGCCTAGGTTGGGAGGTGAGCCTCCATGGCTCTATAATTTTGATATTGTAGGTTTTTGATGCACTTGGTTACTTGGAAGTCATGAAGATTTCATAGCATGAGAGGAGGATATACTATTGTAGTTGGTTGATAATGGAGCAACAAACTCCATCTTGATATGTGTTTCTATTTGTGATTATAAGAGTGTTGATATTTCTCCTATTCATTTGTCACTAGAAGGATCGTGCATCATCTTGTTTAGAGATATTTACATTGTGTAGTGTTGACAAGAAGAGTCTACCACCTTGTGTTCAATAGTGATAAGCTTGTTGCATATTAGAGGAGAAATAGTAGAGAGAATCCCATTGTATTGTTGTTGAAGATTGATTATCATGAATGTGAATGTATTGGGAAAATGGATTTAGTATCATAGTAGACATTAGCAAGATGTAAATGAAACTAGCACCTTGTTATCCTATTGTTCTCCATTCTCATAGAAATAACTAGATGCATTATATGATCAATCTTGAATCATATGTAGATATATAATGTGCATTCAATAGATTTGATTTAATAGATATCAATAATAAAATAAAGATTAGATGTAGATGTTCCATGCATTTGAAATTCTTGACTTCCAATAGCAATAATTTATAATACGATTGATAAGATTAGATAGCATGGGCCTTGAAACTGAACAATCGATGTAATGAGATATTAATTTTATGACAACCAATAAGACACACCATTAAGACTATGAGTTAAAAATTAAATAGATAGCATAAAGAAAAAAAAATTCATCAACGTAATCCAATATATATACTTGATGAATTAGAGGAAAAAGGAAGCAATAGCTCAAAAACTCCAAAGTAAGGCCTATAGGTGGAAATTGTGTTCTGGAAAATGTATGGCAAAAAAAATAAAAAATCTCCTCCCAATATAGTTCAATATAATATTCACCCCCACAGTAAAACAATATAAATATGAATTATGATATAATCTAAATACTAGTAATAAGTCATCTACATAATAATAGATGTCAGTTTATGAAGTGACATGGAATAGGACAAGTACTTGGAAGCAAGATTACTAATTTAAAAATATATATTAATTAAGTCAATCCCACTTGAAAGTAGGTGACCATAACTTATGTTAAACATAAATATATATATTGCATGGGGAGGGAAGGGGTCCCACCTTCCCATCTACTCTTCCCACACCTTCCCAATCTTCTAAGCACTTTTAGCGCTAACTAACCCTAACAAAGTCAAGAGTAATTCCCCCTCTTTTTTATTTAAAGAAGTTACCCACCTAGAAAAAAGGGTCTTGGTTGACTAGGATGAAGTGGGGCCTTTTTTTTTTTTGGTGGGGGGGGGGGGGCACGTAAAAAATATTTTGTTAATTGCATGTTAGGTAAGACTGATACAATTAGATATTTCATTCTTGCATTGTGGGATATGAGGTTAGTTAGTAAGTGATAGACTAAGATTTAGTTAACTATACGTTAGTAGATATTAGATAGTTGGATGTTAGCAATGTAGATGTTAATAGGTTGTAAAAAGGTAAGTTAGTTGTTAAAGATAGTTTAGTGTAGAATAGAATGTTAATAAGATATTAAGTATGGGATGTTTAAAAAAATTAGAGATGGGAACTTGGCATTAGTATATGGTATTAGTGGATTTGATGATTAGTAGTTACCTTAAGAAATATTAATTAAGGGTCACATAGGTCTAGTTATGAGTCAATGAAATTATCAGGAATGGTACTAGGATAGTGTATTGCAACAATTAAGTTAATTAATAGGGCTAGGTATATTTTAATAAGAAATGGGTTAGTTAATATCTTGGAGTAAAAGAAGTGAGTCAGGTATAGTAGTTTAAGTAATGAGATGTGATGGGATTAGAGGGACCAATGAATAGTCTAGAGGTTGGAATGGTACATGGTTATGATGATACTTATATATATAAATTGGCATTGATTTTGGAATTGTACATCGATATATTCAAGTAGAGTCCTAGGTATGTTTCTAATAGAGTCTTAAAAGTATGTTTGGACATTAAATGTATACTTGTAATTTAAGTAAGCTAGGTATATCTTCTCCTTAAGGCAATGAGTTTGAGTCATTCACATTGTTTCACAATTAGGACTTTAATGTATAATTATAAAGGAATAGGAATACAAACTTTATCTGATGAACAATGGAAAATAGAGGAACAACCAACCATTACCAAGTCATAGTTATGGTGAAATTATCAAGTAGTGACATTATTGACAGATGAATGAACTTATCCTCATTAGGACCAATTCAAAAAGTACCATAAGAGATTTACCCTGATATCATGATCATGTTTGATGAAAGGGTTTGAGTAACTGGTAATGTGTGGATAATATTCCTTGCCACCCCAATTGATATATAGAATGATTGTGTATCTTAGAGGATAGTCAATCAATGACCAATGTGTCTTCAGAACTTGATGCTTGTACACTTAGTCATAATAGTTATACCTTTAAGACAACCTTAACCTTATTCCAATATAAAATTATTATATGATTATTGTGTCATTGAAAGTCTCTGATGTATAAATTAAATGTGGTCAAAAAAAATTTTGTAGTTGTGTTCTTGCCTTGTAAGTTTGGGCATGACATGGTGAGTCAGTGAAAGGACTACAATATTAATGAAGTGATTATAGTTATCACTAAGAGTTTGGAAAAGAAAAGTTAAAGTTTAGTGTTAACCAAGTAATTCTAGAGTTAATTGAGTGATGTGTTTCCTGAGTCACATTGCAATATTCACTGAGTAAAAATAAAATAAAACATTAATTTGAGGCCAATAAATAATGAAAAATTAAAAATTTTGAGAAGAATAAAAGATAAGGATGAAGTTTTTTATAAGATAAAAAACTAGAATAATTCAAAGATGATCATGTGGGGAAGATTTTATATTTTCATAATGATTACAAATTTTGAGGTGTAGTATTGACCGAATGACTAGATGAAATGAATCTTAGATCTGCAATTTTAATTAAGTAACAAAATATGTAAGGATCGGAAAGGTAGAAGTTAACTATTGAAGGAGATGAATGAGACCATTTTTGGTTTCTAATTATTATTCATTTAATAAAGTGTGAACTATTGAAGGTGAAAAGGGAGAAAGAAGAATAAGGTAAAATAAACAAAATAAAGGAATAAAAATCAAGTAAAGGAAGTCAAGGTGAAAGAGAAAGAGTGTGAATTACCTCGAAAGAGATCAAATCAAAGTAGATATTGAGAAGAGTGGAGATCTAAGTAAGAAAGGAAGTGTTAAACCTAGAAGGTCATTTTACTATTACTCTTTTACCATTGTATCAAATAAAATCTCTTAACTGAGTGGACCTAACAATTCTATGAAATTATTAATGGTAACTTCAATTAGTGATTTTTGTAAGTCCTTTAGAGAAGGTCACTCTTTAGTAATGACAAGGAGTGATAAGGTCTAGATGGTCTTTGGTTAAAATCCTCTAACTAGGTCACACTAAAAATGTGAATGTAAACTTTTAGCAAGGTTGTCTCCTAGTATAGCTCACTTCAAAGTGTGAAAGTTTTGGGTTGCCAGTTCTTAGGTGATTTTTACCTTTACGAGGTTTCCCTATTAAATATTTGTATCAAAATGTGTGATTTCTTATGTATTGCAAGTTGATTTTAATGTTATTTACATATTTTGCAACTTGGTATAAGCTAACTTTTATACTATAATACTTCGTAAAGTAAATAATGGTGAGATAATAGTTTAAGGTAAAGTTAACATAAATTTGATTTAAGATTCTAAATGTAATCACCAAGATATTTTTATAAAAATTTATGAAGTCTAATTTGGTATGAAATTGTTTGAAAGGCCTATAGGATAACTTGATATAACTATTTCACCCCCTCTCCCCCCCCCCCTCAGTTATCTAACAAGAACATGCTAAACCAAATCCTTGTCAAAAAAATGGTCTTCTCTTTTTTGATTAGTTGGAATAAGGATGTTGGAGGGGAAGATACTATTTGGATGTATTAATAATAAATTCTTTAAGAGTAAGAATACATTTGTGCTTGTTATAAAATAGGGTTACTGTAGGTTGTAGAATGAACTTGAGTTTTAATGTGCTATTTTAAGAGGTGGCTCTATATGCGTGTTCTTTTTGTATACCATCATTAAAAGTAAATATGATGGTTCTAATCAACTAAAAATGGTCATCTAGACTATGAGCCCCCCTTCTAGCATTTTTCTATAATTTATATAATGGTTACTTTTTATCAAATCCTCAAAAATCTATTTATTTGATTATAACCTATGATATGACCACTTTATCCCAAGTTCATATTTAATTAAAATAACATGTCCTGCTTTTAATTAAATAAAATTTCCCACTCATCTCTTATCCTAAGTGTGCACACATAAAGTATTATTCCTATCTTAGAAATAAAATAAAAGGTTTTTTTTTTTATACATGAATGCACAATTTCCTATGTGAGAGGAATCTTCTTATATTAAAATAACTTTAATTCCCCTCCACACATTTCAAACCCTCTCAAAAGTCAACCATTAATTGTGATTGGTTGAGATGCTTGTGCACATGGATCACTCCTACTTTCAAACTCCACCATTGATTATATTCATCTTGCCTCTTAATCTCTATTATCTATTTTCTTTAAAAGGGAGGGCTCTATCCTCATTCAAGAAATCTTAGTCTCTCATGCTATTGTTATGCTACAAGTTTTCTTGGTGATTTTGAAGACTTGGAGCATTCTTACATTTTAGCTTTTTAGCTTAGCTCTCATTCTACTTATCTTATGACATTTTTTAGCTTATTTTTCTTTATGCTTTAGCTTAGTTCTCTTTGTTAGCTTGAATTTAATTTAGAATAGCTTGAATTTGCATTGTATTTTATTCTATATTCTTGGATGATAGCATTCTTGCTCCAATCTTTGAATCTCTCATTCTATGGTGCACCTTGCAAGGGTTGCATAGTTTGGTTCATTTGAGAGCCACCATCTCATAGTCTTTGCACATAATAGATAGAGATCTATAGGCCAGCTCTTGGGACTCCCTCTTCCATGGGTTCTCTCAAGAATAATGGTTTATAGAAGTGTGCCTCCTTTTTTATAGACATTTTTGGCACCCACCATGGGGCTAGAACCAAGTTTCTAGCTCGAACCAAGTTTCTAGCTCCATTTTATTACTTGCATTTTGGTTATATTATCATTTTTCATTTTTTTACAGAAACTTATTGAATCTAAATAAGTGGTTTTGTAGGTTTCTTACTTTGGTTTTAAGGCTAAGCCTTGTGTAGATTTATTTGAAAGCCAAAACCCTAGTTTTGAAATATTTGAGCATATCTTCCAAACCACCTTTATTTTGGATCTAATTTTTTTTTTTGCAGGTTGGGTATGCATCATAAATATCTCAAACCAATTTGTAGATTATTTTGAGTTTATTTTCATCCATTATTAATTTTTCTTTTTTTTTCATAAAAAATCATTTTTGGTCACAAATTAGAAATATTTTTGGAAAAATCTACATTTTTAGAAAGGAATCTAAATTCAAAAGGGAGTTAGTTCTTTGTGTTTTAACTCTTGAACTCATTTAGGCCTCAAAAACTTGATTTGATAAATCTAGTATGTTTTGACAAAATGGGTCCCTAGGGCACAAATGAAGAGATTTTTTTGAATTTCTTAAATTTTTGAAAAGATCTCTCATTTTTAGTAGTGTTATCTTCTTCTAATTTCTATTTTTGCATCTCAAATCATAGCAAAAATGTCCAATTCTATTGACTAGGTCAAAAGAAAAGAGTAAAAATGAGAGCATTTGTGATTAGCTTCCACTTTCTTTACATACACTTGGTTGGAAGATAACTTGGATTTTTGAAGAAACTAACTACTTTATGTTGCAGGTCTTACTTGGTTGTTATGCCCTAACCTTGGTTGCTTTGTAGGGATTTTCTCATTTCATTGCTAAACAGAACACATGTCAAAGCTTCAAATGTGCAAGGGCTACTAACACTTATTTGCAAGGGCTTCCCAAAGCATAAAAACCAAACTTTCTTGTATTTATTTTATTCCTTGTGTTTCACTCTACTAGTTTCTTTCATTTCATAGGTACATTAAACTTTTTATTGAGGTTCTTCGGTGATAGGAGAGTATGCTCTTCACCCTTGCGATGCATTAGAAATCTTGAATCACCTTTGGATTTTAAGAAAAAGAAAATTAAATGAAGATTTTTGGCATGTTTGAGGGAAACAATAAAGATAGGAGATTATGTTGTTCACCCTCATAGTGAATTATAAATCTTGACCCTTGAGAATGGATCCAATCTATGATAGTTAGAATCCTTTAGAGGGCCTACTCTTAGACAGCCTAATAGGAATGACCCAAGTGGGGACAAAAAAAATACCTAGCTTTTCCAACCCAATATAAACTCAAGGTTATCAAGGACACAAAACCTTGGTAGACATAGTGTTTGTCTTTGCTTATTGTGATTGCTTATGGATTTCAACCATAAGAAGATCACTAGGCAAGAATGCTTAAGGTGCTCTTGTTATTGTGAGTTTTGTTACCCACTACAATGTGGGTTGTCCTTTAGTTGGGTGCAAGAGGAACATTAAAAATGGAAGCCATTTCTAAACACCCTAGGTTAGTAGCTACCCTATTTTTCCACTCAACTTCTTGGTGCAAAGATTGATCCTAGTGGACTACCTGGATCACCCAAGATTTTACACTCACCATCTCTATTCTCTTGGTTGTGCTTATGGCACTTCCATGACAAAGCCAATATCTCTTGTGGGAAACCACTTGGTGTGAGGAGAAGGAGCATCAACTATGGGCCAAGTTGTTGAGTAATAAACTGTGACTTTTAGGTAGATATTTCTTGATGTGTCCTCAAATGTGCTAGACCTATGGAAATCTTTTGAGCATACACATGACAATAGTTCTAGGGCTTTCTTTAAAGACCTCACATGTGCTTGTATCATGCATGGTTGCTTTGTCCCTTGCTTGAGTGTTTGAAGACTACTCCATGTGTCACTATCTTTCTTGGAAAGAAATTGCTTTTGAATATAAAACTTGTTATGCTATCAACTATTGTCAAACTTTTTCAACCAAGTCATAGCATTAAGTCTTGAAAATTTTCTTGTGTTTCTTGATAAGGGGAGTCTCATCATTTGATTTTTCTTTTCTATGTCTCTAGTGCTCAAACATGCTTAAAGTGACTATTTAGTCTTAGTTCTCTTGGTCTTTCTATCTTCATGCTCTATGTCCACTTGCTAGTTATCTTTTTTAGTGTAATGGTTACCTTTATTTCTTGACTACACTCTCGGGTTGGGAAAGCTATTCACTTGTCACCATGCTTGATCTATCTACTTGGCTATTTTGTTTCTTTCCTAGATCTTGACTTGAGTCACCAGTATTATAAGTTTCTTGGAAACTTTATTGACAAGTCACTTTACTCTATCTTTACTATCTTGGCAAGTGAACACTCTACCTCTCTAGTTTTGGCATCAAGTTATCTTGTGTCACCTTCTTAGCTTCCTCTAGTCTCCTTCATGCTTGATTATCTATCTACCAGTATGGCATTCAAACCTTGTGCTACCAAACCTCAACCAAAGCTAGAGGATCATGATATCCTCCATGTCACTAAAGAGTTTCAAGATCTATACACTCAATACAAAGAACTAGAAGAGATAAATGATCTTTCTTACCTTCATTTTTCTAAGCATATGATAGAAATGAAGTCTAATCTTGAGAAAATATTAGAGGGTAATATTTCATTCTTAATTGTATCCCCCTTAAGACCTTTACATACACATGGTTCATCTTCTTCAAGGTCTACATATTCTACTCCAAGACATCAAATGTCTTCATCTTCTAGATCTAAAGACCTCCTTAGAGAGAGAGAAAGTGGTGCCTCCTTTGAGCCTATTCCAGGCTATCATGATGGACCTATCTTTGACCAAGACAATGATGAATACATGGATACATATCATTCACTTGAGAAACAAAAAGGGGACTCTAGAAATACTTTTGATATAACTTTTGATCCCTTAGAAGATGCTTATGATGACACTTTGCAAACACTTCTTGCCACCAAGCTCATCACATTACCTAAGTCTAGATCATATGGAAGCCCATTCTTGGATATCTATTGTGCTTATCATCAACATAATGATCATAGTACTTCAAATTGAATTGAGCTAAAACATAAAATCAAGATTATATTGATAATGGGGTTGTTGATACGTCTAATGACTTATGTGATGAGGATACTTTTCATGAGAAAGATCATATTAATGAACCTATGACTAGTGATGATTTTCTTGATACCTCCACTTCTATCAACACTCATACACCTCCTAACACTTCAAATCTTTCCAACATGCCTCTATAAAATAAAGAACCTAATGCTTTTCACATACACTATGCCTTTCCTCAAGGGCTACCTCTAAAAGAAACTCAAGCTAACCTTCACTTGGCTGCAAACCTTTTCCATGCTACTAAGCCTAAAGAACCATGCACTACTCCATTCACTCTTCATTCTTCCTTGTCCTTAGAAGTGGATCCATGTCAAGAGGACTCTCAAAAAGTAAAATCTATAAATGTTAAGAAAGATCAAGATCAAGCACCCTTTCATCTCCTTCAAAATTTCACCCCTCTGTATCCTATGTCTTTTCCATCCTCCAAGTATTATGAAGATACCACTTCCATTATCTCCCTTGAGCTTACTGAAATTTATGAGAAAATTTCTCTTCCTATGTTATCCCAAGCTACTTGTCAAGATCAAAGTGTCCCCTCATGTTCTACTTCTCCATATCCACTTCAAAATTGTGCTCAAGCTTCAAGTGCTCCTATTAAAAATGTTGTTCCTATCAAAGCTACTCATGAGTCTATTAATGGATTTGACTATTTTTCTCACTCTAAAGATATTGATATCCCTTTTCACTATCCATTTGTATATTCAAAGTCTATCCTTGGTCCTTATCCATCAAAGATAAAGCCTTCAAAGCTTCCATCTATATTGGGACCTTACGTTCCATCAACTCCTACATTTTCCACTCCTAGCTCTCCCATCATACCTCAAGATCAACAAAGACACTCATCCTTGATGACTTTTCACCCATGTATCTATCTAAACCAGTCATATCAGCCTTATTCATCCAAAAACTCCAAGCCCTTTCGAAGTGAGAATAAACATAAGAATCCATTGAAAAATGAAGATCACTATGTCCCATCTAAATGACATGTGAATGCTAAGAAGGAAAATTTGAAAAAGAGACTGCAAAGGTCCACTATTGAGAGAGCTAAATCAAAGAAAATATGGGTTCCTAAGCCCATTATTGAATAAATATGCTCTAAATTATTCAAAGGAAAATCCAAAGCTATATGGATTCCCAAGTCTCTTTTGAAAGACATGAATATTGAAAATACTTCAAAGTTGACATTCAAGCTTCCAAAGGCTTCCACTTCCAAAAATCTTCCTAAAAATATTCCAGAGCCTTCCACTCTACTTTTCCCAAATCTCTTCTACCACCTCATACATCTAAACCTCAAGCTATTTCATCCATGATTCCTCCATCATTTCAATACCCTTCAAGGTGTGTGTCAACATTGATCTTGTCCAATATTTCAACTACACTCATGAAATCCTCTAAAGCTTACACTTACTTTCTATACATGAATTTTTATCCTCCATATACTCTTCCTATTACCATTTCTCTTTCATCACCCTATCAACATCTTTGAGCATACCTTTCTATAATCTTGGCTTATCATGACTTATCTTTCCTATAGGAGCACTATTTACATTCAAAAAACTTGAGGTCTTTCTAAGAAAAGGAAAAAACAAAAAGAGAGATAGCAATTCAAAAAAAAAAAGTGCCCCAGTGAAAACCACTTCTTGTGGCACCTTGGATAAGTACCATGATGAAAATATAGTAAACAAACATCATGCATAATTCTTTCATCATCCATCTATCCCCTTTTCCCTCTTCCTCTTTGATCTTAACATTGTTGAGCTATCCTTGCATATTGGCTATCTTATCCATGAGATTATCTATTATGCTTGCTCATTCATTTATATCCTTTATATCCAACTTTATTCTTATTGCTCTATCCCATCACTATCCTATCTAGTTGACCCCTTGGTCTTGATCACATTAAATAAAGCATGGTTCTCATAGGGCTCTTACTATGGCTACATTTTTAGACTACATGCTTCATGCTATCTCACTTATTATATTCCATTACTTATCCCATATGTTATCTTAGTTAGTGACTTCCATTTCTTATCCTATATTTTATCTTGCTCATTACTTCCATTGCTATCCAAAACCTTATTCATTTGGCTATCTTTCCCTAGCTTGGCTACTCTTGAGGATACAATCCTTGAGGATCACTTTCACTCACTTCATATTCCTTATCTATCCATCTCTGTCTATCCACTAGCTTCCTACTCCATATTATACACCTTGCTAGACATTGGGAGAAAATGATGTGATCTTGCTTGAGAACTAGTAATCTCTAAATCATTCTAAAAAATTCAAAATTTTCATATATGATGCTGAAAAGATCCTAAAACTCAAAAATATGTCCTAAAAGAATGATCTTAGTGAAAAACTAGCAATAGGTGCTTTGATGTATCACCAAACAAATAATAAATATCAAAAATATATAAAAAATTTGAAAAATGTCTCAAAAAAACTACCAAGTGGTGAAAATTTGGAAACAAGCACTGCTTGAGACCCTTGCACCTATGTCTATCAATCTCAATCACCCACTTCACAACACATCTCCTAGCTTGGGATTTTTTCTTGTCCTTGTCTTGGGGGCATAGCTGCTTAGCCTATTTGAGGTCTCCTTGTGCATTAGGGTTTCTTTGGAAACTCACAAAATAGTGTTTCTCAATACTGCTCCCCCAACTTGACATCAAGTGTTTCTCAACGCTTTTCAGATAGTTTACCTATAGTCTCTAATGTTGTGATATTTCTCACTATCATATTCATGTCTTGAAGAGATGGCCAAGTGACTCACACACACACACTTAAACACTTAAATGACTAAACTATACTAATCTTTATTTGCTTTCTATGATGTCTATGTTGATTTCTTTGCTATATGTTGCCTCCCTAATAGTCTTTCAAGGATGTCATTGACTAAAAGAGTGGGGGCATGGGGAATGTTTTCTTGATTTTTTCTTGTGGGTATACTTTGTTAGTGTAAAGTGTTTCACGTGTTCATGCTTGTCCTACTTAACACTTTGGCTTATGAACATATCATCCTTGATAGTTGTTTTAAAAGATTGCACTCAAGGGTTATCTTGGCACTTATGCCTTGACATAATTGTAATCTTTCTATACTAAACTTGTGGAATCTAACTACATAGTCACCTTGACCTATATGTCTTTGATGCATAGGTTGGATTCCCTCATACCTATTTGATATAGACCATATTCATATCCTCGTAGTTTATGCTAGTGATGATTGTATGATCTTTCAATGTCCCTAATAAGGCTCGATGATAAAAGCTAAGACCTCCTTATGTAACCCTTGCAATTGCACCTTTTCATACTAGCTTCCATTCTAGGGTTCATTCTAGCTTAGCTTTGCATTTTGCATGTTGAGAAAGCTCTCTTCTTTATCTTTCATGGATGTGTCAAATAACTATGTTCATCCTTTTCTTACCTCTTCTCGATCTTATCTCTTCTTTTCTACTTTACCATCTCATCTATGCTTTTGACCTATCTTTCTAATCTTGACATCTTGGATCCATTTTTGGGATTGAAATCCAAATTTGGGTTCATCTTGATAGTCAAAATTTATTCCTTCTTCTATGTAGTTAGCTGACCTATTGAGGTTTAATCTTTGAATCTTGTTGGGGAAATCATCATTTCTTCATTTCTTCATTGTTTCTACTCTCTTCCACTTTTTTCTTTTATTTCTATTTCATCTCATTTTATCTTTCTTCTTTCTTTGACCTAATTCTTATGCTTTATATTTATTGGTCAAAGTTAGTCAAACTAGGGCATATATTCATTGTTTGGTGGTCTCTTATATATCAACATGAACTTTTTTTTTTGTTCTAAATTGATCAAATCTAGCTTATTTATGCATCTCCTCTATCTCATTTTGATTTCAATCCCAAGGGAGCATGAATATTCTATCATTGTTGCAAATTACTTTCTTTTACAACTATATTTTTTCTCTTGATCTATCTTCTTTTCTTGGTGTTAGTACTCTTCTTGAGTTTTGGTATCGTCTCTATCCTAGTGTTCAGAACTATCACTATTAGACTATACATTCAAGACTTGCTATCTCTTTCTGCATTTCATTCTTCATACTTAGATCTCTCTATCTATTGCTACCTACTTAGATTATGTATTATTTGATGTCATGTGTTCCCAGATTGATCACACATTAGTCAAAGAGGGGAAAATGTAATCAACTAAAAATGGTCATCTAGACTATGAGCCCGCTTTCTAGAATTTTTTCATAATTTATCTAATGGTTATTTTTTATCAAATCCTCAAAAATATATTTATTTGATTATAACCTATGGTATGACCACTTTATCTCAAGTTCATATTTAATTAAAAGAACATGTTCCCCTTTTAATTAAATAAAATTCCCCACTCATCTCTTATCGTAAGTGTGAACACATAAAGCATTGTTCCTATTTTAGAAATAAAAGAAAAGGAATTTTTGTCTACACATGAATGCACAATTTCCTATGTGAGAGGAATCTTCTATTTTTAAAATAACTTTAATTCTCTTCCACACGTTTCAAACCCTCTCAAAAGTCAACCATTAATTGTGATTGGTTGAGATGCCTGTGCACATGGATCACTCCCACTTTCAAACTCCACCCTTGATTATATTCATCTTGCCTCTTAATCTCTAGTGTCTATTTTTCTTTAAAAGGGAGGGCTCTCTACTCATTCAAAAAATCTTAGTCTCTCATGCCATTGTTATGATGTAGGTTTTCTTGGTGATTTTGGAGACTTGGAGCATTCTTGCATTTTAGCATTTTTGTATTTTAGCTTGGCTCTCATTCTACTTATATTATGAAATATTTGTTAGCTTAGTTTCCTTTACACTTTAGTTTAGTTCTCTTTGTTATCTTGCATTTCATTTAGAATAGCTTGCATTTGCATTGTCTTTCATTCTAGATTCTTGGATGATAATAGTCTTGCTCCCATCTTTGAATCTCTCGTTCTATGGTGCACCTTGCAAGGGTTGCATAGTTTGGTTCATTTGAGAGCCACCATCTCATAGCCTTTGCATTTCATAGATAGAGAGCTATAATCTGGCTCTTGGGACTCCCTTTTCCATGGGTTCTCTCAAGAATAATGTTTTATAGAAGTGTGCCACCTTTTTTACACATAATGCTTATAGAATCTTGTTTCTAACTTATTTCCCATCATTTATTTCAATTTAATATGGGATATTTCTTTATTTTCTATGAATAAAAGATTGAATTATCCTCCCAATGTATTTATTCTTTCTTGATTAAGTATTAAATCTAATATTATGACATTCCAAAAATGGACATTTTTTATTACATGCATTTTTGCTCGAGGTTTTGCTTCTTTTAGATTTAGGAAATTATTTTTTGGGTGGATCATTTTTACATCTTCCTACCTTCAAATTTTTTTGAAGATTAATATGAATGCTATTACTTTATTCATCCATGTACCAAATTAATTTTTACCAAAATGATTTTTTTTGAATGTTGAATTGTTATAAAATTGAAAGTATGTGAAATAGAAATTAAAGATTGGGTTAATAAAATACCATAAAATCTATGAGTATACAAGGCTATACCCAAAAATGATTAGCTACACTCATTTTAGCTAATGTGAAAGAAAGAAATAGTTATAGTAGTTGAATTTTACCTTTTGTAAATTCAAATGTTTCTTTGTAAATTATTTGTCACCTAAATCCTTACTTGTTAGCATAGTTCATTAGCTTGATAATTTACACAATTTATTAACTAAAATAATGACTTCTAATTGAATGCACTTATCACTAAGAAATCATCTTTCATATGTGTCTATCTCAAGAGCAAACACTAAGATAAACTAGGTGTCCTTACATCTATTCAAGATGGAAATTGGTTAAAACATTAGTGGATCATCACTTTTGATATTATAAACCAAGAGGATCAAAGGAATCTTTATTTGGACAAGGTAAACCAAACTGCATTCTCCAAGAATGACCAAAGAATGAAATAAACTTACATTAAGAAAATATCACATTTTAGGGAAAGCTATGTTGATGGTATGTAAGAAAGAAAAAGAAAAATCACAAATCGGGAAAACCTCCACCAAATAAAACTGTCAACAAGACTTACACTATTAGAAAAACAAAAATATATCTAACCAATGACCAGTGAGGTTATCTAGAAGGCACCACTAGATGAAGAATAGTTCATGTGAAAAGTCTTTTTAGAATACATTACATTGATGAAAGTAATTGGCATAATAGTAACTATTAGAAAATATCATTTTGGCTCTTCTCAATACCCAATGGAATTATCAAAGAAGATTATGTCAATATGATATACTTAAGGATATTGTTAGAAGGTGATCAAGAAATAATATACCAAGTGAACATAAAAAAGTATTAGGATAAGTCACATAAATGAATCTATTGGAAAAACTAAGATTATTACCAAAACTCATTTGACTCACCCCAATCTGTGATATGATTATCATAATATATGAAAATATAGCACTCATCAATGCATCTTATACTATTGATAATGGATTTTGAGCAATCAAGGAAACTTCCATTGAAGAAAATCATCAACAAGACTTACACAATCAATAAAATTTAATTTAATCTTACTAATGATGATGTTATTTGGAAGAAACCACCTAATGAAGAATAGATCATGTGAAAAGTTACTTTGGTAAAGGTTTCACTAATGAAGTTCATTAGCATAGCACTGACTATCAACAAATATCATTTTTGGTTATTCCTAATTCCTAATAGAATTATCAAAGAAACTTATGTCGATATGATATACTTAAGGATGTTATGAGAAGGTAATTAGGAAAGTATCTATCGAGTGAATAGAATGAACTATTAGGATAAGCTACATTGATGCATCTATCAACAAAGGTAAGACTATCACCGTAACTCATTTCAACTCACCTCGATCCCTAATAAACCTATTATAATATCTTATGGAGATATAGTACTCATCAACATAGTTTATTGTTGATCCAATAACAATTTAGTATACTAAGAGGGGAATTGAATCAATATACTCTAGTAGCTTCAAATTTTCTTCTTTTACCATTCTTCACACTATTTTATGGGTTATTAGTGGCTATAACTTAATTGGTTAAGAATAAGGAAAAAAGAAAAAGACAATCATAATACTATTATTTATCTCATGGAAACCCAACAAGGGTAAAAACTATAGTGTGTAAGTTGATCCTCACAAATTTTTCACTCTCCTAAAGTGTGCCTGATCAAGAGCTTATCTATGTTAAAATGTTACAAGGGCATTGCTATGTATCACCTTATTAATGGTTTTGAATAATTCTTGTGAAATTACTTCCCTATTAGGATAAGTCTAGTTAAAGGACTTTAAAACATAAGTTAACATGTCACCTATTAGGGTATTTAGTACAAAGAATCCATTAGGGTCCACCCTCGATGGGATTTGTTTTTGTAGAGAATAGTAAAAAATAGAGGGATTGTCTAATGGAATACATACTATAGTTATCTTGAATATAGATCCATTTATTACTCCTTACACTAATCTACAACTATGCTCTATCCTCCACCATCTTTGCAACTTCAAACATGATAACTTACATGGTTGGAATTCCCCACTCTTCCACACATTCTCACTTGTATTTTTTGGGTTCACTAGATTCTTCTCAACACACTAGCTCCTCCACTCTATTCATTACTTTTCTCTATCACACTTTCCCACTTCAAGATTAGACTTAGTTTGGCTCTCTATCTAATCAATTGTCAATCTAGCTTTTTACCTCGAGACAATATTCACTTATAAAATCTCTTTTTTTTCTACTTTGAAACCCTAATCTATGAATTCAAAATTTGAATTCTCAAGCCTACTCCTACCTTGACTTCATGTTGTTTTTATTCACTTCTCTTATTAGATGTAGCATATTCGTGCAAAAGTCACATATGTTTCCTATGACCTCAATGGCTTGCATTACTAGAAAGAATTCAAATTCAAATTCTTTTGACTATTCCTTGATATGAAATCTCCATCACCATTAAGTGAAATGATGAATGCACTTCTACCTACTTCATGAAGTGGGAGTCACGAATCTCCTACTACATGCTTTCCCTTGTTGACTTAGTCAATCCACCATGCATGACCACCAGTCTTTATAAGTCACTTGCATACCTAAAATCCTTCTTCACATTCTTACTTCACTTAGCTTGACTCTATCTAGGTGGTTATCCTATTTCAACACTTCTATTAGGATTGTCCTTCATCTTTCTTTGATCACCCCCTTAAACTAGAGTCACACATATAAGTCTAATGTGCTTCACCATTCATATCTCTATACTGGTCATAGTTCCTTTTTCACCTTGACATCAATGGAAATGTGGTCATAGTTGGATGTATGGGTTACACCACTAATTAGTCCTTAGGCTTAGGGATAGTTATGCCAACCATCTCCTAATTTGGAATTGATGGAAAAGCCTCAACACTTTTAGCACTTTGACCCTTTCTAGCAACATAATTTACCTTTTTCTTTTTTTCTTCTCTCAAAATATCCCCCTAAGATGATGCATCCACATACTTTGACCATTCTAAGGTCATTTTGTGGGTTCACATTGTTCTACATGACTTCATTCCTTTTCCATTCTCTTCTTTTAATTTCTTCCCTTTTTCTTACTTTCTCTAAGTCTCTTCTTGCTTCCCCTTTGTTGCACTTTTTGTGCTTCTTAACTTCTCTTTTACTTTTCTTCTTTTCTAATCAACTTCCCCCACTTTTACAATAATGCCACAGGCCTACAATTCATCTCATGACTTCTCCCTCAATGGATTAGTCCCTATTTCTCATCAATCCATAGTTTTATTTGACCACTTGTGGAACAAGGATTAATTATTGCCTTGTTATCTTTCTTCAAGCTTGATAGGGGTAATACCCATAAATTCTCCCTTAGATACTCAAACGTATCCTTTTGAAGAGGTTTTTTGAGTATGTTATCCAATTTATCCTTGGTTGGCATGTATTCCAACCTTACCTCTTTCACTTTCTCTTTTAGAAAATGATATTTTATTGATATGTGCTTTGTCTTCAAGTGCATCACCAGTTTTATTGATATGTTGACTTCTCTTGTGTTATTATAGTTGATAAACACTAGTTCTTTCAACTTATTTATAATTCTTTCAAGTAGTTATTTTATCCAAACAAATTGAGAGCAATACAATATTACAACTACATATTCTACTTTTGTTGTAGAGTAGGATATGTAACTTAGCTTCTTGTTGGTCCAAGGGACTAGTCTTCCTTTAAGAAAAAATACACCACTGGTCATTCTCTTTCTTTCATCTATGTTCCTTTCCCAGTTAGCATCAATAAAAATACTAACCTCAAATTTTCCCTTACAAGGATACATAGGTCATACTCTTCAATGCATTTTAGATATCTAAATATTCTTTGCACAACTATCACATGTGATTCTTTTGGTTTGGATGATAATCAAGACATTATACCAACCACCATTGCAATATACAATCTAATGTGCATAACATACTATAATTTACCAATCATATATCAGTAAAGCACACCATTCACTTCTAAGATCTCATGATCTTCCTTTGATAGTTTAGAATTGGCCTCTATTGGGGTTCATTTTGGTTTGACTTTCTCCACACCAAATGCTTTTAGAATATCTTTCAAATACTTTATTTTACTTATGAATATTCATCCTTTAAATTGGACACTTGAAGTCCAATGAATTTTTTTATCTCGCCCATCATAGACATTTCAAATTCTTTCTTCATTACTTCAACAAATTCTATTCCCATCTTATCACCCCCTCCAAAGATGTCATCCACAAATATCTTAGCAATAAAAAAACTACTTTATGTATCTTTCTTTAGATATATTATGTTATTTTCACTTTTTCTCTCAAAGCCAACTTATATCAAGAATGTGTGTCTT
This sequence comes from Cupressus sempervirens, assembly GCA_028749045.1. Lineage (NCBI taxonomy): Eukaryota > Viridiplantae > Streptophyta > Pinopsida > Cupressales > Cupressaceae > Cupressus > Cupressus sempervirens. The sequence continues at coordinate 674,367,652 of CM053789.1, forward strand.
CTTTCATATCATGTTTTGGGTACCTATTTCAATCCATACATGACCCTCTTCAACTCATCCACTTGATTTTTACCTTCTTCATTATAAAATCCTTTCTAGTTGTACACTGTGCACTTCCACTTCTAAAACTCCATTCAAAAATGTGTATTTTACATCCATCTAGTATACTTTGAAGTTTGTGTAAGCCACAAAGACTAGGAATATCCTAACTCCTTCCAATCTGCCCACTAGTGCAAATGTATCTCCATAATCTATGCCTTCTTATTTACATCATTTGCAAACAATCTTGGCCTTGTTTATGACCACTTCTCAATCCTCATTCATATTGTTTCTAAACACCCACTTTGTGTCAATTAATTCTTTTCTTTTGTCTAGGTCACTGAGGTCCATGTATCATTCTTTATTATTTGATCAATCTCTTCCTCTGTGATCTTTGTCTAGTCTACATCCTTGATTGCTTCCCTTGTATATTTGGGCATCATATTTGAGGGTAGACATATTGTGTCTCTCACCTTTATCCTTGTCATCACTCTCATGTCTTTATCTCCAATGGTGTAATCAATTGAGTGGTGTCTTCTTACAAACTTTTCTAGCACTAGTTCTCCTTTGGGTGCATCCGCTATTTTTTCATGAAGTTGAGCTACTTATACTTGTGCTAGTATAACTTCTTGTACATCCACACATCCACTAGTACTCTTTCCACTACATCATTTATTGGAATATATTCAAACTATTTGCAGTCTTTTCTTTCTTTCTTTCTTTCTTCTACATTCTTCTCAAAGAACTTATCAACCTTAACATTGGCATATTTCACAATATTGTTAGTCTAGAAGTTTAGACATCGATAAGCTTTTCTTTTGGTAGAGTACCGTAGAAAGATACCCTCATCACTCTTTGGTGAAAAATTTCCTTGGTGTATAGATATGTGCTCACATATTTTCTTCAATAGATCTATTAATTTTTTTCCTAAAAAAATTAGTGTTCTAGCATAATCTATGATTGTTGTGTTCCCTCTTTCAGCAACACTATTTTGTTGCAATGTCCTAGGAGGTAAAATGTGTCTTCTAATTCCATGCTCTTGATAGTTTCTCTCAAACTATTTTGAGATTAACACATTTCCATAATCTAATCTCAATAATTTCAATGCTTTATATGTCTCTCTCTCTCTCTCTCCACCTTTTCTATGTAGGCTTTGAACATGTAGAAGGCTTCTAACTTTTCCTTCAAATAGATTGCCCACAAAATTTTGGAAAAATTCATCAATAAACAATATAAAGTATATGCCACCAGATAGACTCTTCATTCTCATGGGGCCACACAAGTTAATATGAACTAGATCTAAAACTTGTTCAAAAGTAAATAACTTGCTAAAGAAACCAGAGTTGTCCAACTTTCCTAGTTGACAATCTTTAAACATAACATTTTCACATTTTTTAATAGGAGGCATAGCTCTAACACAATTTTTCCTTCCTACCTTAATAATGCTTTCAAAATTTACATTATATAACCTTCTATGCCACAACCAACTATTATCATTCCTAGCTACCAAGAATTTATTTTCAAAAGTATTGAGGTGGAAAAGGTTACCCTAGATTTGTTCTCCTATAGCTAAAATTTTACCTATCTTGTCAAATATTTTATATGACCTTTTAATAAATTCAAAGCTATATGTTTTATCCATTACCTGAGCTATACTCGGTTGGTTATATTTTAGACCTTCCATTGAATATACATCTTCAAAATTAATGGACTCATTCAAGGCTACAATACCCTTACCTATTACTGCACATGATGATTTGTTGCCAAACTTCACCATTCCTCCATCATAGGCCTCCACCTCATGGAACTTTCTTGTATCACTAGTCATTTGGTGAGAGAAATCACTATCAATTATCTAGCTCTTATAGATACTAGTGTTGGTTATCAAGGCTCTTTCCACCCTTTCTTCTATGATAGAAACAAAGGATAATTCATCCTCATCCTTGTCGTCATCAATTATTTTATCATCACTCACATTATCCTTTCTAATGTAGAATCCCTTCTTCTCCTTCCCTTTTTAGTTTTCCCATTTTTTCTTGGTCTCCTTCTTAATATTCTCTAGACATCTGGTAGCATAATGTCCTCTCTTCTTGCAATTAAAGAATTTTAATAGAAGCTTAACTTTGTAGTTCCCTTTTCCTCTAACTACTCTCTTTGCGAATAGAGCCTTAGATCTTCTTGTTTAAATTATTTAGAGTAGAGACTATCTATTTCTCTCATGTATCTAGATGTCCTTGTCTCCTCCTTTCCTCTTTGGGTTTTAGCCAATGCAACTAAGGCTTTGACTACATTTTTCATAGTTGCTTAGTTCAAATGTACTAAGTTTACATGTTAAGGCATCAAGAGACATGTCCATTTTCTCTATTGTTCTCAATTCCTAAGTGGGTGATATCCTTATGGTATATTTAGGTAGAAAGGTTCTCAATATATTTCTTACACATTCATCTTCTTGTAGTGTGCCTCCAGCTATTCTAATGGCTAGCATCATATATTTCACCTATTTTCCATAAGTATCAATGCCCTCTACTTCATGCATCCTCATGTCATCACATTTTCCTCTTAGGATTTCATCTTTATCCTTATATATATTCTTGTCACCACCATATATTATTCAAAGATTTTCCCACATATCATAGATGGTGTCGACCTCTTCAACAAATTTGTATTCAACATAAGATAGGGTGTTGGCTAGAGCATCCATTGTAGCTATATGAATCATTTTTTCCTTTTCTTGACCTTGGTTGGGAGGAGAAATAGGTTCCACATATTTGACCTCTACAATGGGTCTTGTAAGCATCACTAGGAGTTACCAAATACAAGTGCATCTTTCTACATTGTGAGCTATAGTTTTCCCTAGAAAACTTTGGTACTTTTGTTTTAAACATCTTGATCTTTTTCCTTGAGCTATTAAACTCCTTATCTCAAATGACCTAGGTTGTGACACCAATTCTTGGTCCAATCACAAGTTAGTGTATTGAGAAGGGGTGAATCAACATACTTTTGTAGTTTCAAATTTTCTTCTTTTACTACTCCTCACAATAGTCTACAAGTTATGACTAGCTACAACTTAACTGGTTAAGATTAAGAAGAAAAAAAAATAAGAAAGAAAACCATATAAACGCATAAAACAATATCTATCTAATGGAAACCTAGATAGGTTAAAAACCATGGTGTGTGCATTTATGCTCACAAAGTTTGTACTCTCATGAAATACATCTAGTCAAGAGCTTATCTTCGTTAAAAGATTATGAGGGCACTACTAGATGCCACCCAATTAAGGGATTTGAATAAGACCCATGAAAGTATTTCTCTAGTAGGAGAAACTTGGTTAAAGTAATTTACAACACAAGTTAATGTGTCACCTTATTAGGGTCCACCCTCCACAAGATTTTCTATTACATAGATATTAGTAAATAATATAGGAATGATCTGACGTAGGAGCATCCAGAGGTATAAGGGCAATCCTGTGTCACCCAAAAAAAAATACTTAGACTTAGTTTTTATTTCATGTGTTTTCATTTTTGGACACCCATTTGGGTCAAATAAAGGTTCCAACTCTCACAGTTCCACAATCAGTGTGCTAGAAAATCTCAAAAAAATAGGAGTATGTAATTGGGCCATCATTTTGGTAAACTAGAAAGTGTGAATTGGCCAAATTAATGTAATTGTGATTTACAGCATTTCAAAAAAAAGAATCAGGTCAAAAGGCCCCATGGTTTGAAAGTTATTGCAGTTTTTCAGGTTTTGGAGGACTCCTAAGAGTGCTTCAAAGTCAGGTTAGGGGCATTAAATGACCTTGAAAAGGGCTGAAAAATGGGGGATGAGAAAAGCTATCCATAGTGCTATAGAGCGCTTCGAGAGCTTTCTAGAAATGTAAATGGTTCGTCAATCGGAGCTACGGTTCAAAAGTTATGCCTCCCAGAAGTTCGGTTACTGTTTCTAGATTCTTCTAGATTTGCACCAACTTCTAACACAGCTTTTGGAGCCTTCTATTTGGTTGGTGGATGCCTACTAGCACTTTCTAGAATGTACTCCTAGTCCTTAACCCTCTGGGGTCTATTTAAGGAGATTCCTGGCATTGTAAAATGCAGTTCGGGGTGGAGTTTGAGAGGAGGTACTGAAAGGAGAAATTATCTCCACATTTATGCTATTGTAAGCCCTTAGGGCATGTTTTGAAGTTTATTTTCTCTGTACTGAATGTACTAGCTTATTTTTCAGTTAATACAATTTCCCTTTTTCTATTGTGTCCATTCTGTTCTTGGGTTGTGTCTCCATCAAGTGGTATCAGAGCTGGTTTTCCTGAGTGTGTAGACAGAGCGCCGACTGTGAGGCAGTTTGCACCAGGACTGTGTGGTTGTGGATTTGAGTTAAGAAGATGCCTCCATGAAAAGAGCATGGTGGAAGGGCTAGAGCTATTAATCTTGAGAAGGTTAGAGCCCTCCAAAGGCAGGTACACACATTGCAGGAGGAGCTCCGTTGAGGAACAATTGTGGCCGTAGGTGATGAAAGTGAAGATGACAACGAAGAAGATGAAGTTGGACCAGAAGGGGAATTTGATGGGGAATTTCTAAATCATGCAAAGGAAAGGACTTTTAGGGCCATTACTAAGTTTGGGAAAAGACCTACAATTCAAGTGGGTGTATTTTCAGGAAATCTAAAACCAGATGAGTTGATCGATTGGATCAATGAACTGGAAGAATACTTTGAGTATGAGGATATCAGGAACCCAGATAGGGTTAAGTTTGCAAAGGCCAAACTAAAAGGCCATGCCAAAATCTTGTGGCAAGAGGTCCAATTGGAAAGAAACAGAAGAGGAAAGGAGAAGATCACAAGGTGGGATCGCATGGTGGACAAATTGAAGAAGCAGTTCATTCCTATGGACTACGAGCTTGATTTGTTTAAGAAGATGCATGGGTTAAAGCAAGCAAGAAAATTAGTCTAAAAATATACAGAGGAATTTTATCAACTCTTGATTAGAGTAAAGCATGGAGAAGCAAATAAGGAGAAGGTTTCTCATTATATCAGTGGTTTGCGACCTAGCATCCAAGAGGAATTAAGTCTAGTAAGAATGACTAGCGTTGAAGAGGCATACCAGTTTTCCCTACAAGTTGAAGAGAAGCTGAATAAAAGGTTTGAAGGAAGAAAAAGAGGGCACGATCAAGGAGGAAGGGGAAGCGGTAGATCATCCAAAGGCCACAATGAAACCCAGAAAAAAAATGAAGATGTGGGTACTAGTAGGAACCAGAGGAATGAGGGTTTCAACCACTCCCATGATCAAGACTTTGGAAATCAAAGAGGAAGAGATAGAGGATGTGGAAAATGAAGAGGTGACTTCCATGGTACATGTTTCCATTGCAATGAAGAAGGTCATCGTGCCTTTGAATGCCCTCAACAACAAGGAAGGATAGATAGGAGAGCTGAGGGCCAAGCTATGGTTGCTCATGTGGATGAGGATGCACAATCATCACATTCAGAGGATGCAAAAAGAGGAGAGACCTTGGTAAATGAAAGAGTCCTACTAAGTGGTGAGATTGAACTAGGACAACAGAGGAGTTTGTTCTATACCAGATGTAACTGTGAGGATAAATGTTGTGATGTGATCATTGATGGTGGTAGCACTGATAACTTGGTATCAGAAGAGATGTTCTCTAAGTTGAAGCTCAAGAGGGAGAAACATCCCCAACCCTATTGGATTTCTTGGGTAAAAGATAATCATAATGTCCTGGTAAGTGAACAATGTTTAGTGAAATTCAAAATTGGGAGTTACCATGATGAAGTTCTCTGTGATGTTATTTCGATGGATGTTTTCCATCTATTGTTGGGTAGACCATAGCAGTTTGATAGACATGTAGTACATGATGGACATGCAAACACATACTCTCTGACAAAGGATGGAGTTCACCACAAATTGAAGCCCATGAAAAAGGAAGGTGAAAAGGTATGTAGCAGTGCTAGGATTTGTCTTGTTGATGAAAGAAAGTTTTTAGATGGCATGAAACATCAGCATATGTGCTATGTTTTGATTCCTAGGAAAGATAAAGAAGGTAGTAGTGAAATACCACTTGAAGTTTCAGATTTACTAGGGGAATTTGGAGATATTATCTTTGATAATGTTCTAGATGGATTGCCACCAGTAAGGAAAATCAATCATCAGATAGATCTTAATCCAAGAGCTAGTTTGCCTAACAAGGCTACTCACAGGATGACTCCTACTGAAACAGAAGAGCTAAATAGATAGGTTCAGGAGCTGTTGAGGAAGGGTTTGATTCGAGAGAGCCTGAGTCCATGTGCAGTACCTGCAGTACTCGCACCAAAGAAGGATGTAGAGTGGAGGATGTGTATAGATTCTTGAGCTATAAATAGGATAACCATCAAGTACCAGTTTCCTTTGCCAAGGATGGATGATCTTATGGACTGCTTGAGTGGAGCTTAGTACTTCACAAAGATAGATCTCAAGAGTGGCTATCATCAGATACGGATTTGAGAAGGAGATGAGTGGAAAATAGCCTTCAGGACCAAGGAGGGTCTTTATGAGTGGTTAGTCATGCCCTTTGGATTGACGAATGCCCCAAGCACCTTCATGCGGCTCATGAATGAGGTACTTAAGAAGTTCTTGGGAAAATTTGTTATTGTCTACTTGGATGATATTTTAATTTTTAGCAAGACTTTGGAAGAACATTTATTGCATATTCGTAGTGTCCTTAAAAGGCTAAGGGAAGAGAAACTGTTACTTAATCTGAAGAGTGTATCTTTGCAAAAAGGGAGTTAGTCTATTTGGGGTTTGTTATATCACCTGAAGGTCTCAAAATGGATCCAGAGAATGTAAAAGCCATCTTGGAATGGCCTACTCCAAGGTCTGCTACTGAGGTAAGATCATTTCATGGTCTAGTTAGTTTTCATAGGAAGTTTATTAAGAATTTCACTGCCATATGTGCACCCCTAACTGATACAATAAGAGGGGATAGAAAAGAGTTCAAATGGACTGCAGCAGCTACAAAAAGTTTTGAATTGCTGAAGAAGAAGGTGACAAAACAGCCTATGTTGGCACTTCCAGATTTTACAAAAGTGTTCTAGGTGGATTGTGATGCCAGTGGTAGCGCTATTGGGGTTGTATTAAGCCAAGAACGTAAGCCTATTGCATATTTTAGTGAAAAATTGAATGATGCAAAGAAGAAGTATTCTGTTTATGATCAAGAGTTCTATGCAATAGTTCAGTCCTTAAAGAAATGGAGGCATTATTTATTGCCAAAGGAATTTTTTTTGTATACTGATCATCAGGCATTACAGTACCTAAATAGCCAAGGTAAATTGAATCAGAGGCATATGAAGTGGGTAGAGTTCTTGCAGAGTTATACATTTGTGTTGAAGCATAGAAGTGGAAAATCTAACAGGGTTGCAGATGCACTAAGTAGGAGACAGTTGTTGCTTAAAGTAATGTAGGTTTATGTAGTTGGGTTTGATGAACTCAAGAATTTGTTCCCCAAGGATCCTGATTTTGCTAAAGCATGGAAAGCTTGTAAAGAACCTATTGCTATAAATAGAACCAAGTGGTTATACTATTTGATTCAGGATGGTATGTTGTTCAAGGGTAGTCAATTGTGCATTCCAAGGAGTTCCATGAGGGAAAATCTGATTAAGGAGAAACACAGTGGAGGGATGGCAGGACATTTTGGTTGAGATAAGACCATTGCCATTCTTAGAGAACATTATTTTTGGCCTCAAATTTCACAAGATGTGAAGAAGTTTTTACAGAGTTGCCAGGTTTGTCAAGTTGCCAAGGGGTTTAGTCACAATACTGGCCTATATCAGCCATTGCCTATTCCATCAAGGCCATGGGAGGACATAAGTATGGATTTTGTTCTTGGATTGCCAAGGACACAAAGGGGTAATGACTTAGTATTCGTGATGGTTGATAGGTTCTCCAAAATGGAATATTTAATTCCATGCCACAAAACTCATGATGTTGTCCATATTGTAGACTTGTTTTTCAAAGAGGTGGTAAGACTACATGGTCTTCCAAGGAGTATAGTTTCTGATAGAGATACTAAATTTGTGGGGTATTTTTGGAGGACATTGTGAAAAAAGTTGAGAACAGACTTGAAATTCAGTTCCACGCATCACCCACAAACTGACAGCCAAACAGAAGTGGTAAACAGAAGTCTGGGCAATTTGTTGAGATGTTTAGTTGGGGATAAGCCCAAGGGATGGGATTTGATTCTACCACAAGCAGAGTTTGCTTACAATAGCTCTATAAATAGGAGTACTAGAAAATCACCATTCCAAATTGTAAATGGGAATAGCCCAAGGACTGCACCAAAATTGAGAAAGATAGAACAAGGGGAGAGGACAAGTGTTGAAGCTAAGGAATTTGTTGAACATATCAAGCGTCTACATGAGGAGGTTCAGGCACACATTATCAAGATGAATCAAGAGTATAAAGCTAGGGCTGATCAAAGGAGAATACATAAGGAATTCCAAGTAGGGGATCTAGTCATGGTGCACTTACGAAAAGAAAGATTTCCAGCCGGTACTTACAACAAGCTGAAAATGAATAAATTTGGCCCCTGCAAAGTTTTGAAGAAACATGACTCAAGAAATGCATATGAGGTGGAGCTGCCAGATGGTATTCACATTTCTCCCATTTTCGATATTGCAGATTTGATAGAGTATCATGATGATGGTGCAGATGAGGAGCTCGTGTTATAGCCATGTCCAATTCCTGCTTCTAAGAAGGAGGAGATAGAAGACATTCTAGATCATCGTGTGGGTAGGAGTACCAGAAACAAGCAATATGAAGAGTATTTGGTCAAATGGAAAAGATGACCGATCGAGGACTCAACTTAGATTTCAGCAGCTGAGGTTTCCCATTTGGGATTTCCTCTACCATTCATCAAGTGACAGGGTCACTTTTCAATCTACCCTGGGTGTCTGATGTAGGAGCATCCAGAGGTATAAGGGCAATCCTGTGTCACCCAAAAAAAATATACATAGACTTACTTTCTGTTTCATTTGTTTTCATTTTTGGACACCCATTTGGGTCAAATAAAGGTTCCAACTCTCACAGTTCCACACTCTGTGTGCTAGAAAATCTCAAAAAAATAGGAGTATGTAATTGGGCCATCATTTTGGTAAACTAGAAAGTGTGAATCGGCCAAATGAATGTAATTGTGATTTAGAGCATTCCAAAAAAAAGAATCAGGTCAAAAGGCCCCACGGTTTGAAAGTTATTGCATTTTTTTGGGTTTTGGAGACCTCCTAAGAATGCTTCAAAGTTAGGTTAGGGGCATTAAATGACCTCAAAAAGGGCTGAAAAATGGGGGACAAGAAAAGCTTGTCCATAGAGCTATAGAATGCTTTGAAAGCGTTCCAGAAATGTAAACACTTCGTCAATCGGAGCTACGGTTCAAAAGTTATGCCTCTCGGAAGTTCGGTTATCATTTTTGTATTCTTCTAGATTTGTGCTAACTTCTAACACAGCTTTTAGAGCCTTCCATTTGGTCGGTGGATGCCTACTAGCACTTTCTAGAATGTACTCCTAGTCCTTAACCCTCTGGGGTCTATTAAAGGAGATTCCTAGCATTGTAAAAGGCAATTCGGAGTGGAGTTTGAGAGGAGGTACTGAAAGGAGAAATTATCTCCACATTTATGCTATTGTAAGCCCTTAGGGCATGTTTTGAAGTTTATTTTCTCTGTACTGAATGTAGTTGCTTATTTTTTAGTTAATACAATTTCTCTTTTTCTATTGTGTCCATTCTATTCTTGGGTTGTGTCCCCATCATGATCTAATGAGATAGATATTACACTTATCTTGAATATAGATCGCTTTACTTCTCCTTGGAATTTTCTATAAATGTGTTATGTCCTCCTTTTTCTCTACAACTTTAGACATGATCACTTACCTTATTTTCACTTCTCACTCTTGCACACATTCATACTTGTATTTTTCTAGCTCAATGGTTCTTCTCAACACACTAGCTCCTCCATATTTTTTATGAATTTTCTCTGTCATACTTTCTCACTTAGAGATTACACATAGATAGGTTCTATTGGCTCTCTTTACCATCAATTGAAAATCTAACCTTTTTCCCTTGAGACAATATTCTCTTATATGGTATCTTCTTGTTTATCTTTGAAACCCTAATCTCTAAATTCAAATTTTGAATTATCAAGCCTACTCCTAGCTTGACTTCGCATTTTTGTCATTTGCCACTCTTGTTAGATGTAGTGTGTTCATACAAGAGTTAGATTTTTGGTGACCTCAATGGATTACATTTCTAGAAAGAATTCAAATTTAAATTATTTTTATTATTCCTCAATATGTTAACTTCATCATTTGCCACTCTTGTTACATGTAGTGTGTTCATACAAGAGTTAGATGTTCAGTGACCTCAATGGATTGCATTTCTAGAAAGAATTCAAATTTAAATTATTTTTATTATTCCTTGATATGATAACTTCACCATGATTAAGTGCACTTTTAACTACTTCATGATGTGGTAGTGATGTGTATCTTGCTACATGTTTCCCCTTGTTCACTTGACCAATCCATCCTGCATAACCATGACTCATCCTAACTTCCTTGCATACTTAACATCCTTCTTCACATTCTTACTTCATTAAGCCTAACTCTATCTAAGTAGTTATCCTTTTCCATCACCCATGTTGGGCTTCTCCTTCATCTTTCACTGATCAACGTTGTGAACTAGAATCATACATATAAGTCCAATGTGCTTCATCAGTCATAGCTACATACTAGTCACAAATCATTTTTTGCCTTGGCATCAATGGCAACATGATCACAACTAAATGTACTAGTCATTCCTTAGGATTTGAGATAGTTATGCCAACTCTTATACCATTAGTGCAAAGGATTTTGTGTAATTCAAAAAAAATCAACTCAAAAAATCATTGCCAAGACTTAAACTATAACACCCCACCAAGGGATCCAAAGAATTAACCCTAAGTTTCACTAATTTTGGTAACATTTTTTTTTTTTTAAAACATGAAAGTAAAACCATTCATAACATAGTAGTGAAAGAAATAACAATATCCAACTAAAAGTAGACATGAGCATACATACATAACTGGTTACATTCTTTAGGGATCCCTTAATGTTGAATCACATCTAAATTATCTATTAATGATTCCATCTATCACTACATCCACATAAAACAATAATGAAAAGTCCACTGTTCATAAATTACATTTCTGAATGCTCAATCATCCACTGCACATGCCACAAGGTATGAAAGGCTTAAAAGAATATACATATGTGAAATAAAGTATATCATCATTCTAAATCTAATCCATGATGCAACAAAGTAAAGGTAATCACATGTCATACATGATACATCATCATAAAAGATATGAACATCCATTATAAAAGATAATCATTTATCACAAAAATAATTAACTAAGTGCACAGTTCCTCCCAACCGTTAACAGCATCATTAGACCATCATGGGTCCTAGCTAGCCCTCTGTGTGTAACATTCCAAATCACCGAAGAGATCATCGGTATTAACATAGTAGGAATGTCACTCCTAAATCATACTACATCATATGTAGAAAAGAAATCTAACATGTAAATAAAGCATAAGATAACATCATCTAACATATGAAAATCATCAATATAAGGATACATGTCCACCATTATATTCCATGAATAGAATGAATATAGATGCCAACAAGAGAATGCATCAGCCACAGTGTCTTCAAACTAGTCTCAAATGGTAAGAGTGGAAAAAGGACTACCACCTGACCACGTGGAACCTAAATGGTTCACTCCCACTGCATTGAGGAGATAATCACAAGTCCCAAACAGGTTATCAAAATCACATAACAAAAATACTCTCTAAGTCTAGGAATCCTAAAAGTATACTACCTCAAAGGTTTCAATCACAAAACTGACATCTAATCCCAGAGGCACACAAAGACATGTAGGAAACCTACTATGCAAGTGAGAAAGCATCATCACATGGATCACACTAGAGTTACCTTGGTAGTCTCCCAATAGACGTTGGCCCCCTAGTGATCCCTATGTGGCCACTAGTATCATCTCATATAGATGAGGCATACTACAGAATGCAAGGTTGCTACCAAGCATTCTCTCTACTCCCATCCTAGTCTGTACTAGCACTCAAGGCATGGGCAAGAATAAAATAATTATCTTTTTAGGTTCATTAAGTTAGTATTAGGTGTGAGTGTTTTCACTTATTAAGACAACTTACAATGAGTTACCCTAGCAACCTCTTAGGGCCTTGGCCCCCATTGCAAGCCACTTCCCAACACTACAAGTAGATAACCTACCCTAAGCTCATGGAATCATAAATCGCAAAATCACCACAGTCCTATACAAGTGACTGGAAAAATACCAAAATATAATCCATAAAAGAGCATCAAATCTCCATGAGCAAAAGAAAAGCATCCATAGATAATCATGACCACAATAGTTCTCTATTGGCAACTGAAGGTATCCCTGATAATCACAATAATCATTGGTTCTTAACAAGCAACCAAAAAGTATCTCAAAGTAATATTGATCGAAGACTCCAAAATGGTTGAGTCAAAACATGTCACAACATGACATCATCAAGATCAGATAAACATTTCAATCCCATACAATTGATCGATAACTTATAAAGAGGTTACATAAATCACAGCTTTAAACAAGAAGACTGAAGAAAATATCAATCAACATACCATCACATAACCATGGTTGAGTTTTTAAAAAAATCAAGATCAAAAGACATCATAATGGCATCACAATCATAACCCCCGAGCCTCTGGTAGACGTCCCATAATTGGTCAACAACTAGTCAACCCAAAACCCCAAAACAAGAAGCATAGAGAAAACACATGTTTTGGTTTGTTAAAATTACATAGTTGAATAAAATGTGGAGGCCTCAGTTTTCATTTTCAAATTTGGATATCGAGTGGAGAAATTTATGCATTTTTACTTAATCCATGTATAGGTTTTTTTGATGAATTAAAGTTTTTTCCCCATAGCTCTTAGACTCAATTTTCTAAAATGTTCTAAGTCCACTTTGTTGGAAATGTTCCCTCCTTCCATATATCTCTATTCTATTTTGGAGAAAAAAAATTAAACTTTTAAATCATCTATCATTTTCAATAAGTCAATTTTCAATTTCAAGAACCCTAAAATAATCCCAATAATCCTTATTTGAACTCATTCTAATTACATAAATTTATTAAATCTAAATATAAAACAATATTATTTAATTAGCTTGAATATTAAAATTTCATTAATATAATATAATATTATATTATAATATATATATATAATAATATTTAATATATAAAAATTATTAATATAAAATTGATTCATAACACTACACTTTTATTAATAAAGGAAAGCAATTTATAAAGTTTTTTTGAAGTGATTTATATCACTGTGGCACTATTATAAAAAAGAATATTATGCAGCCCCCATACCCTATTGCAAGGCTTGCGATGGCAATTGCAGTACGTGCGACAGTGGTACGAGCGACCGCCAGCTGTAGCCTATGAAGGTGATGGGGGCGGGGGTGGGTAAACCCACCCCTCCCCAATATAATTATTATATTTTTTTTTATATAACATTTTTAAAAAAAATGTTTTCTCAATGCGGATTTTATAAAACATTTTTATACTATGCGATTCAGATTTTATTAATAAAGTTTCTCACTATGATTTTTATATTCAATTCTTCAATGAATATATATATATATATGTATGTATGTATGTATGTATGTATGTATGTATGTATGTATGTATATATGTATGTATATCTATATATATGTGTGTGTGTATGTATGTATATATATGTATATATATATATATATATATATATATATACACACATAGAATGTTATTAGGCATTACAACATTTTAATAATAAACATACGCATATATATATATATATACGCAAATCTATATAATTAAAAAGAGAACATATACATAATTTTTAAACAAAAAAGGTTTTCGAATTCGATGAATTGAGAATTTTTCCTAAATAGTGAGTTTTCTCTAAATTTACCCATTAATAAAAAGGTTTGTTCATACGCATCTGAAAACCCTAGCCCCATAGTTTCTTCAAATCTATGCATATGAAAATTTACTTATATAGAATTTAACTACCCATGAAAAAATGCATACAACCAAGATATGGAAATCCTTAGCAAGAATTTAGAAGACAGGAAGTGCAAGAAGTGAGATTTCATATGCAAAATTCACAAGTGTCTACCTAGACATTGATGCTAATTCACTTCTCCTCAAAATCCGCAAAGCAAGCTCCTTCCTTCTCCAACATTCCTGGGTCCTCCAAACACGCTCCCTAAGCTTCTAGGAGTGTCTGAATATAAAGAACTCTCAGGAAGCACCTAGAATGTCTCTAGAAACAACCAGAAGGTGTTGACAACTAAGCATGAGTCCTTTTCCAACCTTCTAGATGAGTCACAAGGTTGTAGACACCATGTGCTTTATTTGTGTGCTAACTGATGTTTTGTTGACATATGTGCAATCAAGAGGTGTGTTTACTCCTAGGCAAGCTTATAACTTTTATTTTAATTCTTTTATTACTTTTATTATTATTAATTATTTATTACTTTATTATTATTTTTATTATTATTAATTTTAATTTCTTTTATTTAATTCTTTTCTCAATTAATTCTCATTTAATTAATTATAATCAAAATATCTAAAGGTCATGATATTATATTAATTTTTCCCAAATAATTAATTAATTAATTAAATCTATTTATTTTAGACTTAATTAATAGAAAGCTCACCATAGGCCTCCAAGATAAAATATGGAAACCCATCATAGAACAATCCATACAAAATTAGTCTAAAGGGTTAAAAATCATGAATTATGTCATCCGACACATTCGGAAGGTAAAATATATCAGATACTTGTCCTACCTTTTAGGACAAATGGTTTAGGGGTTTAGGATTTGGACTTGAGAATTT
The DNA here is from genome assembly GCA_028749045.1 of Cupressus sempervirens. Classification (NCBI taxonomy): domain Eukaryota; kingdom Viridiplantae; phylum Streptophyta; class Pinopsida; order Cupressales; family Cupressaceae; genus Cupressus; species Cupressus sempervirens. The sequence goes on from CM053789.1 coordinate 674,382,660, forward strand.
ATCTCCCCTCTCTTACCATTGAGATAGTGCAATAGGGTACGCTCATCCTAGCAATTCAGGGAAGTCGATACTCGATACCTGTAACCTGCATAAAACCATGCATGTACATACAATATATATATATATGCTAAGCTAAATAGGGAATGGTAGGAAGTGGTACATCATGTAGATCCTAACTAGCAGGTGACTACAACTCCCTTCCTTAACCACATCAGAAATGCCATACATAAGAACAAACATGCACACCATACACATGCCAGTATGGGATAAGTATCCATAATAAAACACATGTGATAATAAACCATCTAACTACTCATCATCAATAACTGGAAATAATGTAATAATCATCATGCATACATGAAATGTAGTCTAAGTAATCTTATCATATATCAATTGAATCCATAGCATAATATCTAATAGTCTCAAAACAATGCTACTAACCATCAACATAAACTAATCTAACATAGTTCGACAATAATAGCAACAATGTGTCCAGAAGAATGTGAACGAGGGCAGGCACTACATAAACTATTGGAAAAATGAAAATTTTTCTTACTAGTGAATGATGAGGTTATCAGAAAGGCACCACCCAATAAATAATAGATATGTAAAGAGTCTCTTCAAACAAATTTTGCACTAACAAAGTTCATCAACATAGAACTAGCTATTGGGAAATGTCATTTTGATTCTTCTTGATACCCAACACAGTTATTGGACAAATTTATGTTGATATGATATACTAAAGGTTTCCATGAGAAGGTGGTAAGGAAAGCATATACCAAGTGAACAAAATTAATTATCAAGATAAGTTATAGCAAGGAATCTATCAACAAAGCTAAGGCTATCATCAAAATTCATTTTGACTCACCTTAATCCTTGATAAGCTTATCAAAATATTCAGTGATAATATAACACTCATCAACGTATCTTATACTATCATGGAAAGAAATACATGACCATTGGAATAAGATACAATATTGGGATAGAAATCAAAAGGATACACCAAGACTTAATGAGGTGATTAGGTTTACGTATACTAATGAAATGAAAAATATATTTTTTTTCTTTCTAAAACTTCCAAATTTTATACATACTTTCATTGGTATTCTAATGAATGGACAACATAGCAATAATGAGGTTGTCAAAATTGCAATGGAAAAACCCATCATAATTTGTCATATTTTTATGACATACTATCACTTTATCGATGATAGGAAATTTGGTTATCATAAATCATCTCTACTGTTGGCTTTGTTGTATGTTCTATGTCTAAATTTTTTGTCAGATTTTTTAACAAAAAAATAGCAACAAAATGCTTTCCCCTTTTTTTTTTGAAGTTTCACACTTTTTTGTCAAAATTTTGAAGAATGCTCGTTAGGAATATACCCTTAATATACTTGTGTTAAGATTTCACCCCAACTGTCAATGAGTAATATTGGGTTTTTTATCTTAATTTTATTAATCCTCAAGAATAACCTTTTTTTTTTTTTTTGTCTCTACTACTCTTTCAAGAGAATTGGGCCATAACTTTGTGTTGAAGTTGATGAACGATCAACCCCACAACTCCCAAGAATCACCTACACGCAAACACCTGTTACAAAAGAGAGAGGCAGAAAACTATGGAGGCAGGAATTGCCAGATCTATAGATGAGACATTCTTGATGAGCAAAAAAGAGATTGCTAATATCAATAATGAATTAATGAAATTTACAAAGAGAGATCATCCTTATAAAGGAGATCAAAACCCTAAAAATGTCTAACCTAGGTTGTATAATAATAATTAATAAAAGAATTAATTATTATGTGCCTAAAGTTTAGCTTAAGAAACTAGAGTTAATTAGGAAATATCTAATTACTCTAACACCCCCCCTAAGATAAACTTAGGGAGTAGCCAGAAACCTAGAAACTACTATAGAAAGTAGATTTGGGTCCCAACAAACAAGGCTTGATGAGGTACCCAAGTACAACCAAATCTCTGAAAAGAGGAGAAATAGAGAAAACCACATGGGAAAAACCCTACTCCAAAAAGAGATGGAAAACATGCTGAAACAAACTAGAGAAGGACTGAAGAAGTCTCCAAACTAGGGAATGTCTCAAAAGATAGGAACAAAAGATGACCATGAAGTACATCAATGAAGCATGTAGAAGCTGCCAAAATCTATCAAAAGTAATTGCTGATCTGAAGAACCTCCACTGAAATAGAACTTGACCAAGTAGAGAAGACTGTAATCTGCATTGAATCAGGAGGTACACAAAGGCAAACAACTAAACTCAAAAATACAGATGGCATGAAACACCAAAGTATGAAGAGCTGATCAATCGAACCAAGGAAGCATGAAAAATAATAGAAGAATCCCCCTAATGCAGACAAGGGTGAGGTGACAGGTTACTAGAAAAGGGGGCCAAAAGAACTGCATGTCAAAGAACCACAATCAAGATGCACAAAAGAGTACATATGTGTGTACTGAGGTGATCAATCTCAAACACGTCATGAGGGTAATGTCACAGAAGGGACACTCATTGGACAAAGGAAGATGGCAAACTAAGGCGAACATCAACCCCCCCATGGCACTTTATATGAGTAGTGCATGTACAATAAGGCACAAGACATAAGGAATTCCAAAAATATAATAATATGTACTAGTGTCCTCAGATGACACTCCTCTAATCAGAAGGTAAACAAAGGAAAACAACTAAAACAAAAATACAGATGTAGTATGGCACTTTATCTCAGTGTGTTTGCAAGAATGCATACAAATGATGTCTAAATAGACTAGAAGAGACATAAGACTAGTACAATAGATAGTACAAGTCATGAAAAATCATCTGAAGCAAAGAAATCAATCCTCAAACTTGAAACAACCAAGTTATCCATCAGAATGCAAAAGTGCAAAAGACTAAATAGAATGTTCCTGGAGTAGAATCTTAAAAAAACAACCAACATCACTGAAAAGAGGTTAGAAAGACCTTTCCAATGATATAAAGAATTCCCAAATCGGAGATCAGATGCTCAAGATATGTCTCCTAGAGTGCAAAACTAAACTCTAGATTTTGACAATAGAAAAAGCTATCAAAACAGCATCAAAACTGATAACTAACTGTACCACTATGATGGGCTCAAAACTAGCTTGTAGTCGATATCTCATTTTCAAAAAATGGATTCTGTATGCATGAGATATGAGAAAAAAAGAAAATGTAGGTCCAAACAGAGGTCGAGGAAGTGACAGGAAGTGGTGATGCAATGTTGTCATGAAGCTGATGTCAGCAAATGACGATCCCAAAGTTGACGGTCAAATGGCCATCGAGGAAAAAGGATGCCAAAAAATGACCCATGTTGAAACAAAAATTCAACCACTAGAAATAAAAGCCAAACAAAGGGCCAGTGCTAGATTAAAAATTGGTGGCCAATAAAAAGTCGTGTGTTTAGAAAAGATGAACTCCAAATCCAAGAAAGTCACACAAAGACTGCCAAACTCCAAGTCACAATTACTGTTTTAATGGGGTTGGGTGAAAGGTAGTGTCAGTATAATAGACGCAACTAGAGTCGTGACTGGGGTATAATGCCAATCAGATGCCAATCACCAAAAAATGACTAGTAGTTATCTCCAAAAAATTGATGTGAAAATCCCCAAATCATGCTCAATCAGAACCATTAAATCTCTGGCCAAAAAGAGCTCCAATAATCATGTGAATTATCAAAGAATATGTAGTCCAAATCACGGTGTCAAATCACCATGAAAAATAGTACAGTGACCGATGGAAGGAGAAATCGTTATTAATGGGAAACCACCAAATGCAGACAAAATTGCCCATGAAATATGACCCACATACTGCATGGTACTCCAAAGGCTCTGAACTTGTCTTTTACAATGATAAAAACTGCATGCTTTGCTGAATGGAGAAGTTTTTCCTCTCCACTCAAGGTGACATGTCACTCTAACAGTAGATGCATCCATCAATTTAAACAACCTCCATGTTGATAACAATAATACCAGGAAACATCAATAAAAGTCATGCCCAAGACAACAAATTTTAGAGTCATGTCCTCATTATTCATCGCCATTGATATTTCCAAAGCACAAAAAGTGCTAGAAGCACAAAATAAAAACCATCCTTCAAAAGAGAGCACGCACCATGCAAAAAGAGAGGAAGGTGGTCGGAAGAGGTCTTTGGGGCACGAAAAGTGCCGAGAACTACACAATGATGATTTCGGGCGAAGACACCAAGACGATACCCAAAACAAAAAACACACAAGCTTCCTGCAAAAATGCAGATCCCAAATTTGGCTTAGAAGCCAACAAGCTTAAGAAACAAGGAGGCCCACAAAATCACAAGAAATCAAACCGCTGCAAAAATATCTCCGTCGACCAGTAATGAAAGAGCACTTCAAAGACTCCAAATTAAAACTGCGTAGAGTTAAGACTCGAAGGCCAGGCGCTTGAAATTCCATGCATGTGTAGAAGGCCCAAGATAGGCCCGAGGCATGTGGTAAACTAGCCAAGGAAAGTGCTTCACCAATGCATAGTGTGCCAAGTCAAAGCAGCAAAAGCTATGGAGCTGAGGGGCTCCAAAAAATTGCAAATTTCAACACTAGAACTGTAGACCCCCGTGAAACCAGTCCATCCATGGCGAGATCAGAAATTAAAAGAAGGCCATAAATTGAAGATAAAGGATGAGCAGCGATGATGTGTCTAATTACCAACCAATAGATGAACATGTGCAACCCAAGGGAGAGTCTTCCTCCATTGATCACGCCTTGAAAACCAAAAAATGGTTGCTGCATCCAATAAGAAAATTCGATCACAAAGAGACCTCAACACGGATGAGAGTGGAGGGCACTGGCCCCAAAAAGCATGACAGGCCATTGAAGAAGGCAATGCTTCAAAAAATTTGCATGTGTTTTTGCAAAAGCAAAATAAATTTTCCCAATAATTTTTTGACCAAAAAGAAAACAAAAATCATGATTGTGCTTCCTTCAATCCACCTCTCACAGGATCATTTTTAGACCCACATATATTTCGATAAATAAAATCAAAATACCAATGCCTCGATTTGTGTGCCTAGGTCAATACGATCTAGGTGCAAAATTTTTCTGTCTCAAATTTCAATAGCGTCCAAACTGGGCATATTTATATTGAAATGGGGGTTTTCAAGTGCTCTGAGCTCAACGGTGCTATCCATTTTTGCTCAAAGTGCTTCAAAAATCAGTGACCCCCCCTAGATCCAATAAAAAATGTTGAAAACTTTAAATCTAAAAACCAATGTCAGATCTGATGCCAAATCTCTAACGAATAGAATAGGGGCATGAAGATTTGGAGCTCTAATACCATGTTGAAGTTGATGGATGATCAACCCCACAGCTCCCAAGAATCACCTACACACAAACACTTGTTACAGAAGAGATAGGCAGAAAACTATGGAGGCAAGAATTGCTAGATCCATAGATGAGACATTCTTGATGAGCAAAAAAGAGATTGCTAATATCAATAATGAATTAATAAAATTTACAAAGAGAGATCATCCTTATAAAGGAGATCAAAACCCTAAAAAGGTCTAACCTAGGTTGCATAATAATAATTAATAAAAGAATTAATTATTATATGCCTAAAGTTTAGCTTAAGCAACTAGAGTTAATTAGGAAATATCTAATTACTCTAACACTTTTTTGTTTCTTCATTTAATGAAACCACCAAACCTATTAAACCTTCTTTTTATGACATAGTGACCTACAAATATCCTTTAGCCCTTTGTAACGTGGCTTCTCATTATGGTCTTGTTTATCACTTACTCGCTAAACATGGCTTTACTAGAAATGGTTGTGAGAAGTTTGAACAAGGAATATATGTTCCCTTAATGAATGATGGTCATGAACATACTTATGGTTTTAGATTCAATCCTTATAAATAACTTATTTTATCTTTGAATGTTAATCAAATTTGTGGTGGTCCTCTTAAGCTAGTGAATCTATATCTTATCACTTATAAACTGGAAACCATCTTTGGATGTCTTTTATGCAAATTATGGGTGAATGATGATGTTTCTTCTTTTCACCACAATAAGAGAAAGCCATATTGTTTGGACACTAATGGATTTTTTGGGGAAGAGAGTGATTCTAAATGATGTTTTGGGTCCCTTCCACTCGTAGAAGACACTAAGAAAATAAATCTCTTAATCAATGATATTATAGGTGTGAAAATGTATCCTAATGACCCTAAGAAGGTTATCAAGATTGGAAAGTGTTTAGATGAAAATGAACATGATAAGCTCACCAATCTCCTTAAATTGTTAGATTATTCTACTTGGGTATATTCAAATATTCTTGCACCTAATGCTAAACCAATTAAGAAAAAGATTCATAAAGTAAATTCTATCATCAATCTCCTTATTAAAGCTGAAATGGAGAAAATATTGGATGTTAGTTTCATACATCCTATAAATTATTATCTTTGGATTTCTAACATTGTGGCTATTTCTAAAGGTGAAAAAAAAAAGATAAGGACTTATATGGATTTTTTTAAATTTAAACAAGGCCATCTTTAAGGATGATTTTGCCTCCCTATCATTGATATGATCATAGATTCAATGGTCAAACATGTGTTATTTTCTTGCACGGATTGATTCTTAGGATATAATTAGATTTTCATTCCTCCTTATGATCAATATAAAACTACCTTCATGACTTCTTGGGGAACCCTTTGTTAGGTTGTTATACCATTTGGGTCAAGAAATTATAATGCCACTTATCAACAAACTATGGTATTGACCTTTTATAATTACATCCATAAGATTCTTGAGGATTATGTTGATGACATTCTTGCTAAATTTGTACAATCAAATGAACTTGTTCCCACACTTGATCAAATATTTGAGAGGATACCTAAATATAAGACGCACTCAAACCCATGAAGTGTGTTTTTCAGGTTGATAGTAGGAAAATACTTGGATTTATTATTTCTAGTAGAGGCATCAAGGTTGATACTGAGAAGATTGACACTATTTTCAACATGCCTCCACTATAAGATATCTCCCAACTTCATAGCTTAAAAGGGAAGATACAAGCTATTCATAGATTTGTTTCACATCTAGAGGGTCACATAATTCTTGTCACTTCCTTTCTTAATAAAGATATTACCTTCTCTTTGAATGAGATTTGTAAGTTTTCTTTTGAAACATTCAAGGCTTATATTTCTAATCCTCTTATCTTGCAACCAACTCAAGTGAACAAGTCGCTCATTGTTTGCATCAACTTGTGCAAAAGTGTTGAGTATTGTTTTGGTTCAACACAACAAATATGGTAAAAAATGTCCCATATATTATATAAGTTGTACATTTATTAATTATGAGATATGATACCTTGTAATTGAGAAATAATATATTTCTTAAGTTTTTTTCTTGTTAGAAGATGAGACATTATATCCTTAATGTTGAGGTTAATATTTATGTGATATTTGATCCCATAAAGCACATCTTTTTTTTTTTTAATGATTGACTAGGATGTCTAATTTAATGGATCATTCTTCTAATAGAGTTAAATGTTAAATTCATTTTTTTATAAATATATTAAAGGTAAATCCTTAACTGATCATCTAGCTTAGGCTCCTTCATTTTTTCTACATTAGAACCTATTAAATTTCCAATGAGTTTGTTTTACCTATTGAGTTAGATGATATTTGGAAATTATATTTTGATGGATTTAGATGTTAGTCTGGGTCCAGTGTGGTGTTATTTTCATACCCCCATTGAAGAAACATATTACTCTATCCTAGAAGCCCAATTGTTCTTACACTAATAACATAGATGAGTATAAGGCCCTAATTGGTAGATTGAAAGAGACTTTATCTCTATAAGTTAAGCATACCCAAATCTTCAGTAAATCACAATTGATTGTGCAAAAAATTAATGAGACTTATTAAGCCAAGAATGATAAATTGACCAAGTATTGTGACATTACTATAAGATTTCTTGGATTAGTTTCTTCTTCTTCTATACGAACATTACCTTAGAAGGATAATAGGAATGTAGATTTTGTAGCTATTGTGGCATAGTTAATGACATGATGAACTTTCATTTTTTCTAGTTCAAACCTTAGCTAATCTCGCTATCTCTAAGGATAACTTGTTACATACCACTTTTCATAACACACATCTTGACAAATGGTTTTCATACATCTATCATTATTTTAAGGATGAATCATTTCTTGAGTTGACAACTGAGAATTATAGGAATAAAATCTAGAAGCTTGTAGCCCACTACATAATTCTTGTAGATGTTCTTTATAGATGTTCTTATGATGGTCTTTTTCTTAGGCATCTTAATAAAATGAGATTCTTGTAGCTTTCCAAGATGTTGATGTTGGATGTTGTGGAGGGCACATTGGAAAGTCATTAGTAAACAAGCTTCTTCACATGGGATAGTATTGACAAACTATGGAACAAGGTTTATTCTTTTTGTCAAAAAGTGTCTACAATGTCAACATTATAATAATATGATTCATGTCCATGTATATGAATTACCTTCATAAGTTCCTCCTTGGCCCTTTAGTATATGGGGTTTGGATCTCGACAGTAATATACCACCCACTTTTTCTCAAGGACACACACATATATCCTTAAAACCATTAACTACTTTACTAAGTGGGTTGAAGTTGTCCCACTTCGTTCAGCTACTACTGAAGTTATTTGTTTTTTTATTCTTTAAAATATTATTGCTATATTCAGTATTCCCATGGTAATCATTTCCTATAATGGAACACTATTTAAAAGTGAATGGTCAAGCTAAAGATTCTAATAAGGTTATCAAGAAAGCCTTTTCTCACCATGTGACCTTGGCCCCCTTTGTTGGATGTTATTGGTTCCTTGAGTAAGAAATAAATGAACATGTATGTTTAATAATTTTAGGAATGCTACTCTTGGTATTAAAATGAATTTGGTGAATTTTGAGGATGGTGCAGCCTCTTCTATTTATAGTTGTGGGTTTTTTCCAGCATAACCTCTTATGATTTGTAGAATGTTCTTTCAGTCCTTGTTGGGCAATCTCATGAATGAGTGTACTCCATTGTGAGTGTGCTTTGGATTGTTATAAAACCCTTGGAAGTGCTTTAATTTTTTTTCTTGTGTATGATTGTGGTTTACTTCCTTAATGTTTTTACATTTCTTATGCATATGGATGTGGTTATGGTCATGATGATATGCCTATATATTCAAAATAAAATAAAATTAAAGAGTGCATATTTAACCTTGTATTCCAAAGGTTTCTTGGGAGGGCATTACACTTTCAAATTCAAATTTATTCTTATTTTAGATTAAAATATTAACAATAATCTCAACTTGTCTGTTTTAAATTTTTTTAAATCAACAAATAACAATTTAGGTCAATTCAATAGAATTGAATTCAAATACTATCTTAATATAGCAGTCAAATAACTATTAACTAGTTTAAATGAATACATGTTGGACAGATTTGTTTATTGTGACAATAATTCAACAGTTACAATGACAAAGAATTAAGTATTTCATAGTAAAATTAAATGAAGTCGTTCATAGTAAAACTAAGCATATGAATATTAAACATTAAAATAAGTACATATAATAGACATTAGAAATAAACATATAGACATTATATATTATTTTATTAAATAATTTAAAGAAAGAATAAGTTGAATTAAAATTTTATAGATTTAAAATAATACTTGCAATTGTATTTATCAATTAACAAGAGAAATCTCAAGATTTAAGACATATATTTAGATATCACTATGTTAAACAGTTTTAAAAAATTAAATTTATATAAATCTATTTATAATAATATAATTTTAAAACATAAACAACGGAGTAAATATTAAAAAACAAATTTATATCCAAATCAAATTAAAATCATATTTTTTTAGTAATATATATTAAAAACTATTATATATTAAATATAAATTTGTATTAAATTTCACATAAATAATGTTGTTCAAATGGAAAATTCAGACTCAAATTGCAAACGACTTTTTAATTTCTGCAATTTGAATTCTATATAAGTATAATAAATGTTAAATAAAAAAGAAAAGAGAGCAGGCTACAAGTGGCGGACAATGAAAGAAACGTGTCCCACAGGGAGGAAATTTGTTTAAAAGCTCTAATTTATTCGTTGACCAAATAATTTAATTTCTTTTATTCCTTTCGTCCAATAGTTGGGTGTTTAAATAGTTGCCATTATTGTTTAAAAATTAACATATTCGTTATTATTAAATCAATTGTTTTAATGTGAAATTCCATATATCTTTAATGCATAAAAATAAAATTAATTATTATTTCATATTAAAATATAAAAAATAATAATCAAATCTTATTCTGTATGAAAGACAAGTTATCTTTTAATTGTTCATAAAAATAAAATATTAAGTCTTTGTCAATTATATTGAATAGTTTAAGTTATACATTTTATACAACTCTTAAATGTGTCTATTCATATAAAACATGGATGTTAATTGATTTCACATAAAAATATATGTTCAAATAAAATATATTGACTTTGCCAATTACATCCAATAGTTTGAGTTGTACATTATATACAACTCTTAAATGTCTAATCGCATAAAACATGGATATGAACATTATGTTAGGTCTTTCACTTCAAATACATACATAATAATTTACTATAACTAGTTCACAATTGTCGTCTCAAACCAACTATAAATGTATTTTTTATAAATAATGTATATATACTCAATTGTAATATTTAAATAATTTTTATTCCTGAGTAGAATACTCTCTTTCAAGTTCTCTACAATTAATAATATTTTTTTTAACATATGATGATCATAAATATCTTGCTCATTTAGCATCAACTTGAGACCAATACAAGCTCCTTATAAGCAAACATACTAGAACTCACATATGGAAGACCAATAATTAATACTTCAAAATATAATTTTATTTAGAAATGACCTCAACAACTATGAAAAACCAAGAGTTAGAATGTAGAATTCCACTTTAAGTGTCCCTAAGGGGAATTGGACTTCGATCTCCACCATGAAAGTCCAATTTGTTAAGCAATTACTAATATTCTTCTAGTCCTCAACCATCAAATATTAAAGTACATATAAGAGAAAAATGTACAAGGATTGGTCCATAAAACACATTTAATATGATTTTATATATTAGATGTTGCACACTTTTGGGCATCCAACAAATAGCTAATTATATAAATATATTTAAAGGGAAGTTCATAATTATGATGAAAATAATTTAATTGTTTGCTTGGATGAGTTGTCAATGTTAATGTGGAGCTCCGAAACAAGGTTGGGGCATCATAGCTTTTTTGCAACAAAGTTAATTGTTTGGTCATGCAAAGTGTTGGATTTTTAAGTTTTGATCATGTTGCATTTGCTTTGTTCAATTGTTAATCACCAATAATCTCCCACCATAGAAATTGTAGTTCAAAAATACTTGTTGGACTTCAACACTAGTTGGAGGATGAGATTTGAAGCCCCAAAAAATGAAGAACGTGTACAAAGTGTAATTATTTGTTTCCTTTTAGAGGAAGCATGGATTTTTAATTATAATTTCACATTAAATTTTGAAGTCACTTTAATATATGTTCCTATAAATACACAAAAAAAACAATGTTGTTTTGGTATGTTTTTAAACCCTTGAATGAAATCCTAGATTTTAATGGTTAAGAACCATGCTGACTAGGTTGGAGGATAAAAGTGGGAGCCCGACTTGTAACAATAGTTTTTTCCTATTTGAGCTACATCAAGTGCCTTCTTCAACACATCCTAGTGTTAAGAAGATGCATGATGAACGTAAATAGACTTTATCATTAGGCACAAATGAGGCTTGATATTGCAAATTTTGTGACTTTATTCTTTGAGTGTCATAAGATAAAGGAAGAACACATATATCTAACAAGTCTTTTGAAGTTTCTTTTCATTTCTATGTGGAATGGAATATGATGTCTCCTAATTTTATTATTGTGCTACCTATCTTTATACTTTGATGTTGTCATTATGGTTAAAATGGATTAGTGGTTGATGAATTCTCCCTTATTCAATCCTCATATATATGGATGTTGTTGTAGCATAAGTGTTTATGGAAGATGTAGTTTGGTTGAATGTGATACCTTGTGAGATCATATATAATAGAGAAGTAGTGCTCACTTTAGAACTATGGACATCCCTTTATCATACTTTCGGTGTCATAGTGAGTTAACCAAGTATTTGAGGAAATGTTTTGTGTGTATGTCATGGATCAAAAAGTGTGATGAGAGGACTACTTGTACTTGTTAGAGTCTCCTATAAAAATGAGTATGATAATTATTTTTGCATGTCTCTCATTTAAACCTTATATGGTAGACTATGTCGTCCACCTTTGAGTTAAGATCTCTTAGAGGACCATTTATATTGGGTCTAGAGATGCTTTATGATATGAGCCAACAATCCATACACATTAAAGATATTTTGGTGAGGAATTACAATTAGCAAAAGAAGTTTGTTGATTCTTGTAGATTTTATTGTCACTTCTCAATGGGTGATCATGCATTCTTGAAAGTTTGATCATAAAAGAGTCTCACCTTTTATAAGAAAGGCTCTAAGATAATATCACATTTTTTAAGGTTCTTTTAGAATTTAGAGAGGATTAGTCCGATTTCCCACAAGCTAGAATTACCACCTATCTTGTCTCATATCCAAAATATATGTCATGTTTTTATACATAAAATAATGTATTCTTGATGTGATCAATGTTTTTTATTTGGGCTCTTTACATGAAAAAGATGTGTTAGAAAGTAAAGTCTTCCAATATAATTGACGGGGTGGGAGTGAATCAATTATATGATCTAAATAAACTTCTGTGCAACTATGGATATTAATTACAAACCTTGAACTTTCATATATCAATATATTGAAAAGTAAAACCATTCATAACATAAACAAACTCATAACACCATCTTGTGTTAACTAGGGAAACCTTGGCCAAGGACAAACCCTTGTAGAGATGTATTTCCAGACTTTCAGTCTCCCCATTTTTAAGCTTCTAGCTTGAATTTTATTCAACAAAATTGTATCACAGCCCAATTCTAGGTTGTCATCAGGAGGCTTTTCTTCTTATCATTTATCCTTAAGCTAGCCTATGCGAGACTTTAGGATTTCTCTGCTCCATCTTTATCTCAACTCCTCTTATGAGATTCATGTTAGTCTTTATCTCAACTCCTCTTATGAGATTCATGTCAATCAAGTGAGTATTAGTCTTTAGGTGATGTAGGATTGAGAGATTATTGTTGAGTATAAATCCAAGAATCAGTTGGATGAGCGGGAAATTGCCCAAGGATGCCACTTTCAGAGTTTCATCCATATGACTACTCCCTTGCTTGGAGAAGTAGTCACAAACCTACTTTTCTAACAAAGGAAGATGAAATCCATTTTTGGTGATAACAAGTGAAGAATATGCTATAGAGAATTCTACATCATCATGCTCATTGAAGATCAAGTGCTCAAAGCTCCGGAGATGAATGAAATGCAAAGTATTAAACAATGTCGGGAAATGGATGTTTCAGTTGTGCATCAAAGGCATGCAGATGGGACAACTCAATGGAGCTAATGGATAGAATTCATGATGTGGAGCTTCTTAGAAGGATTTAGAACTAAACGGAAATATTTGTGAGGAGCCTCGAAGCTAGAACGATGACATTTTCCCTTCATTGGAAAATCATCTCTGCGAGTGCGGATTCATCCATGGAGCACCCCAGAAGGCACTTTTCTCAAAGTACAAATCTGCCTATTGTTATGCTTTACATGTGAAAATATACATTCTAAAGATGTTTGGAGGCATCTTGAGCAGAAACGAGCCATTTCTGGAGTGTCTCGAAGGTAGAAATCATTAGTCAGAAATTGCCCATATTCACCGTGCTAAGGCTCTTGGAGTTGTTGTGATCCCAGTTTTCCGAAAAAGCACATTTGAGCAATTGCATGAGGTATGGATATGATGATTTTTCGCTACACCAGAGATTTGAAGATAAAATTCATTGTACGTCTCCCCAGTAATGATGGATTTGATATAAAATGGAGTTATTAACCAATTGAATTAAATGAAAATTTGGTTCCTCGCTCGTGTGATGCGAGAAACCCAACGTCCAATGTTCAAATTTGAATTCAATAAGATTGGATTGTTGGTAAATTCACTTCTTCATAATGAAATGGGGACAATTTAAATATTAGATGCAATTTTTTTTGCTTCTTTGTGTGTTATAAAGCGAATGAAAGGGAGGACTCGGGGTACTAATAAGTTATCTGGATTAGAGAGTGAACTTAATAGCTATACAGGCACTTCATTTAGGTTTTGCCATCTCATAGATTTGCATAGAAGACTTAACAATCGACCCATTCACCCTGTCACTATGAATCTCAAAGAGAGTGGGCTAGTTGAGGCCGTGGATTTTCTAATGGAAGTTCAAGTGTTGGAATTAGTGTAAGAATGTATCACAAGATATGATGTGAGCACTAAGAAAATCAAGATATTAGATGACTCTTTCCTTATTACATTTGACAGAGGTTTGATTCAAAGTGCTTTTGGGATTTTAGAAAGGGTTAAATTCTGTGACATTGATTTTGGGTCGAGCACCTCCATGTTTAATGAAAACAAGATTCTGAGGCAAGGACATATTTTGACCACATGGTTCTAGCCACCAAAGAGAAAGAAGAGTAATCTCCCAAAGACCTTATTTGGAACTAGTCTCAAGAGGGAGATTGAGATATCATGGCCTTGCTTCTCAAATCAAAGGGAATGAGGAAGTCCTCAATATTTTTCTAGTGCAAGCGGTCTCTACGGATGGCCAATTTATTGATTGGGCCCAAGTCATTTGTGATGAATTTAGTAGTTGAATGGGCTCATCTAAGTCATTCAATCAATTTTATATGTCCTCTTACTTCATATATGTCTTGGCAACACATCATCTATGGCTTGGATTTCCATGTATTGAAGACTTTGATGAAACTACAAAGGTGTATGACTTTTACCCCTACTTGTGGTTAGAGAAGAGATATGACAAGTATGCAAAGGTGAATGATGTCTTTACTATGATATTGTCTAGAGAGCTTCAAGGGTATCTAGAAAGAAGGTTTTCTTCCTAATGCTATCTCAATGGATACTCAATTTGGATGTTGTTTCATCCAATTTCCATTTTTCTCATACATCAGAATTGGTGCATTTGATGGCTTTCCCAAGAGATTGCCAAGGTAGCTAGAAGATAAAATAATGTTAATTTAGCTATGTAGGTAGGTGCTAGAAGTTAATACCTTGTGCTCAGTAGTTAAGAAAGTGGGAATCCCTTTCCCATTCATTATAGGAGCATATTCATGTGCATCTAGATCTAATGTAAAGAATTTATTGAAGGCCTTTGAGGGTAAATATAAAATAAAATATTACAAAGTGATAAGGCCACAGTTTGATCCTATGAATTATGTAAGGAATAACTGCCAGCTTGGTTTTAGTTATAAACATGTGCCAATATTGAGGATTATTGGACCGATTACTTTATAGAAATTCAAACGCAGGAGAAATTATGGTCAGGGCTCACAATGGAAAAAGTCAAATTATACAAGGTAAATATTAATGTGGAGGATATAGAGGATGATGGATCACATCAAAGATCCTTTACATATGAAAGGGAGATCAAAGACAACCCTATTTTGTCTACTCCACTAGAGGGCCTGGTATTTGATAAGATGGAGATTCTAATGGATGGAATTATAAAAAGGACTGATAAATAGATGGAGTGGATGAGAGATAGAAGAAAGACAACATGAGTTGGAGGATATACCAGTGGAGTAGTATCTAGAGCTACTTAGAATCCAACAATAGAAACCTCTACCACTTTAACAAAAACTTCCACTTACATGGGACCATCACAAATTGTAGGTGGAGGAGGAGGAAACCAACCTCCATTGAAGAATGTACAAGTCCCTCCTACTTGTGGAGGAGGATCTCTACTTGATATGGGTAAAGTTGGTGATACAAAAGAGGAGAAAGAAAAAGAGAAAGAGAAATAGTTAGTAGCCAAGCATTCCTTCATGGTGCAAGTGATTAATCTTAATGGGGATAATAACTAGCTTGAGGAGAATCCACTTGTGGTGGCCCAGATGGAGATGGTCAAGCCCAAATCACTCTATAGAAACAAGGTGGTGGAGACCAAGGTAATCCACCTTCATGTTCTATTACTAAAACTATTACTTTCTTTTCTCTAGCAGGAAGATGGAGATGCCTCTTATAGTGAGGAAGTTATTAGACCCCTCAACTCTTCAGTCACTGCTTAATGTCCTCACAACTAATTCTTGGTCGGAGGATACCATTGAAAGGAAGAGGAGGATGGAGGATTCACCTCCTAATAATTTGATAGGTAAAGATATGCAATTACAACCCCCATCCCAGAAGGCTAAAAAGTGAAATAAATTGGCAGCTCTGGACACTGATGCCAATACTAGACACATGGTGATAGAAATTGTTGAACTTTAGAAGGAAGAGAAAATAGAAGAGCTAGCCGTAGGATACTTCAAAGTAAGGACACATGACATGGGACCTCCATTGCACTATACCATGCTCAATGTGTGGAAGTACTCCAATGTGAAGATTAAGGATAGATTAGAGGAGATAATGAAGACAAGGGCAACTTTGGAGGCCTCAAATAAGGATCTTACTAACTATATCAAATAAATACTTAGGCCTTTAACTATGTTTCGATAGATAGTGCTAATCCAATCACATGTGATCCTAGTGTGGAGGAGAATAAGAACCTATTGATCAAACTACAATAGGAGAGGCATTTTGGTCAAATTGGTTGCACATAAATAGAGGATTTGAAGACCTAAGGTCCTCCTCTAATCAAGAACCTAGGTAATTTTAAATTTTTATGTAGATAAATTGAGAGAGGTCATATCTACTCACCAATTCTCAATGTAAACAAAGTCAAAAAAGTTAATAGAATAATTGGCATTGCTCCAAGAGGTGATAAACATGAAGACTGATGTTACTATCATTCTTGGCATCTTTAGAAGTAGTAAAGAATCACTACTTCATTGGAAGCAATCAATGGAGTTCAAGAAGGAGATCTTGGTAAAGTCTAAGCAAGAGGTTAAGAGTGTATATGAAGATGTTTAGAAGGTGATCAAAAAGGTTTGTGTACCTCAAGAATTTGCACATTGATTCATATGTGACTACAAATAAGAAATTGGTAGAGATTGGGTGAATAAAAGAAAAGTTACTAGAATTCATAGAGGAATCCACTAGCTCCACCAATATTCAAGACTCCAAGATCCTATAGCTCATTTCTATTGATGAAACTTTAAAGAGGGAATCTGAAAAATTCCAATCAAAGATCACCATAGTGGAGGAATTAATAGAAGACCATGATTACTAGGTTCTCAGAGTGGACAATGTATACATCCTAGGTGTCAAAGAAATTAGAATGGTACTTGATGCCATGAAGGTGCATAAGGCCAAGTCTATGATGCCCAAGAAGAAGAACTGACATATCTTGAAGCATTACAATTTTTTTGATGATTCTTCTTTAGTCTAAATTTTGGAAAATCTCTCTCTCTCTCTCTCTCTCCCCCCCCCCTCCTTTCTCATTCTCTCTATTGTAGCCATTTTTGAAAATTCTTCTCGCTTGTAATTTATAACGGATGATTTTCAACAAGTCCTAGTTTTGGGATATGTCACCTTACTAACTCTGATATGTAATGATGAAATGTAACTGGTTGAATCTCTAAGAGGGCCTATAAATATAAATAAAGGATCAACAATGTTTTGTTGTGAATTGGCTTTGTAGCTGGATTACCTAGTTTACTTGATTATTTTTCATTCATCTTAGTTAGTTTAACTTATCTTGGAATTGAAGGAAAATTTGATATGGAGTTGTTAATGTTGCATTGATCTATGTATTGGTGTGGAGTTGACAGTATAAAAAATTTGGGAATTATTTGTCATGTTCAGTTATGTTTCGTTCCCTTGGTTGTATTGCATTTCGTAATTAGTTGCATGTTCATTCCAATGGCTATAAGTGGGTTCATTTAATGAGATACTAATTAAGTTATGGGCAATATGTGAGTTGCTATAATTTCATAGGATGAGCTTTGTATCACTATTTCATTGAGTTTTACTCCACTTTCTTGTTGTTGCATCTTGATAGCATAGTTTTGCATAGGTGTATTGTGGGATTTGAATTGAAGTGAGTTAGAAAGTTTCTATTGGGAAACTTGGTCTAGTTAGGATGCTACTTGGGCACATGAATGTTCTTTTCTCATTGTATATTACTTGCAACTAGTAGTGACAGTTCTAGGAGTAGTAGGGAATAAGGTAGAAGTGGTGTTAAAAAGTTGAAAGATAACTTGTATTAGCCATATTTGTCAATGTTGTAGGCTATCCAAATCCTTCTCTTTTCCTAGATTTTCTTTTTCTATAATTAATTCTATTATTCTCTCTATTTCTCTCTAGTTAAGAGCATACCCCCAAAACCCCCTGATCTACTAAAGATAATGTTTATTGCAAGTCTTTTCACTCAAGGGAGTTGTACCTTTCAATTTAGAGGTAAATGATATTACCCATACACTGACCATCTATTGGTAACATCCTTTTGTTCCTCTATATATTGGGAACTCAAGAGTCAAGGTATTAGCCAAACCTAGGAGGGACAAGGTGTTAGCCAATAGGATGATAACCGCAAAATGATTCACAAATCAAAATTATCTTGCAAAAGATATTGACCTTCTTAGGAGTCTATTACATTTATATATTGTATTTTTCCTTCTTAGAGGACCATTCCTTGTTAGGAGCCTCAACTCTATTATGTTTCATTATTACAATACAAAATACAAGCTCTCACATCAATCCTACTACCCCCAAGCATGCATATATATAACTTCACTAGTTATATGGAATAGATACAAACCCTTGACTATGTTGATTGCTATAATATCTAGTTAGTCCTTGTAGTTCCTCTTCATACATCACACAAAATTTCCACTCTACTCTATACATCAATCTCACATCTATATCAACCATACAAAGTTTACATATAAATAGTATGTCATTAAGATACAATGTCACACTTTGCTAAACAAAAAGATTCTTCTTTATACCCAAAACTTGAATTTTTTGACCTTGTGTTTTCTTGCATGTTACCAAATCTTTAAATCAATTTATTCCACATAAGGTTTACCATCTATGATTTCACCCTTACCTTGTTAATTAATTGTTTTGTCAAGGCAAAGTAATTCCTTAACCAAAACTTAGTACTATGTCAATTATCATGTTCTTTGTTGTTATCCCTCTCTCTAAAAATATTTACAAAACTCAACCAAAACTTTAAAAAACTTTAGAGGTATTGAGCATACACTCTAAGGTTTCAATATTACCTTCCTCTAAGAACACATAATGTAATATTCTTCCAATAAAGCTTGTCATATTATTTTTTTTGCATGTTCCCTGTTAATCAACATTATACTTAGACAATTTTATATGTATGTTGACTTCAAACATGTTGTTAAGTTTTTCCATCTCAAAATAGGTAATATGTTTACATAAGTTAAAACCTTAGAAAATACCCTTAGAAAAATTTCCAACAATCTCCCCCTTTGGAATTAATGGCAACATATGGGAAAAATTAGCTAACTATGAAAAAATTGTGAAGTGTTCATAATGGCCTTGTCAAAATTGTGGATCATTCTTATAATTATACCATCATTCATATTTATTGTGCTCCCCTTAGATTATGCTCTATATCTATTTGATGTTTCTCCCCTTATAATATATACATAATGCATATGTATTGTATAGTACTTACAATTTTTCTACCCATTACTCCCCCTTTGATATCAATGAAAAAGATGAGTCGCACTATCTATACAAGCCAAAATTTGGTGCCATATCCTTCTTTCCTCAAGATAATTAAGTCCCAAGAGTGTCATACAGTAAAAAAAAATCCTTTATATGTTTTCAAATTCAATGTCACGTGAAGTTCTAACTGCATCTCCAATACTGACAACATTGCACAATGCATAAGATGGTAACTCTGATGAATTATGACCAGTAAAACTAAATTTATCATATGATAACTTAGCTTCTAATAATGTATCCAATTATCTATGTACTAAGTATATCTTTAGAGTTAAGTGGTCTCTAGGTAGATTGAATATTTGTAATATTATCTCTTTGTCATTCTTCAACATCCTTTAGTCATCATATACCTTACTAATCCTTTGATCCATTTCAATAATCATGGCATCTTTCTTCTTTAATTACCATGCCATCTTTTCAAGTTCATCATTTTTTCTCTTAATGGATTTATCAATGACATAGGTATGTTTTTGTCCTAATGCACATTCAACATATAAGTTCTTACCCTCTAAAATACACTTGCTTATATCTTTAATACAACATCCAACACTGTTAAATCATTTCTAATAATTTCAAATACTATTCTAAATTGTTTTGCATCATTCTTAGTTTGCACTTTAATATTTGTTGTATCCTCAAGATTTGAAAAGTGGTTATCAAATTCATATGTAACTATTTTTTCTTTCTTCTCAATGTCTTTCTCTATTTAAATTGAAAATGGAGGTTAACTCTATAATTTCTCATTTGATTTCTCCAAAACATTTTGATAATTCTTATTCAATTTTTTGGACTTCTTTGTTATCTTGGAGAGTGATAAATTCATTATCTAAATGTATTTCTCCGAATCCATGTACTTTGTTATTAGACTTGATGTGTCACTTTTCATACTAGAAAATAAAGCTTCAAATGGTAATTTTGAAGTTCTTGGAGTATCCTTGCTAGTCTCCTTTGTAGGGGTTTTCAGGATTTTTATTTGAGTATTTTGGTTGGCCTCCTCTTTCCTCTACCCTTTTGTTGCATCTTTCTTATGCTCTTCATTTTTTATATGTTTTCCCTATGGTTGTGATGGTTGTAATGATGGAACTAAAAATTCTGAAATATATCTTTGTTTAGTAATTATGATAGCCTTTTGTTCCTCCTCTTTCCTCTATCTTGATAAACTAGAGTATATACTCTAAAAACTAGGTGGCAATGTAGATTTATGTGGGTGTGGTCAAGTCAATAGAAGTGATGTAGGTATTTTCTCGCCTTGTAGAATGTCTAGGTCCTGATGACCTTCTCTCTCTTTCTCTTTTTCTTCTAGCTCATTACTAGTAAGGACCTCAACATTATCACTGGTCAATTTTCCAACAATATAGACTAATTGATCCTTAAAGGGATCCTTTAAAATATCAATATTAATCTTAATTTCATCAATACACATAGAAGTGTTATAAATTTATTATGAAGGTGTATCATGTTGTGTAGTTGTATCATCAATAAACAAGATGGTATTGTCTTCAACTTGCATGTCATTTTCTACTATAGTCAAAATACAAGGTTCATTCAGTAATTTCTATACTACTTCCTCTATTTTAGCTTTAATCCCATAATCTTTATTTCTCCATTTTTCTTCTTCAAAAATGGTTCTACCCTTTTAGGAATATTATCCATCTATTATTGATTCTCAATTGAATAAAATTTATGTATTTTAGTGTAGACACTCAAAAATGGTTCGCGTCTTTGGTTTCATAACATTTTCATACTAACTCATCCCATTTTCTCATTTCACCAATTCTGATATTTTGGCCAACTTGATTATATCTCAACAATGTTTTTCGTCATTCATATCCTCTTTCACATCAATTGCAGATCACTTTGAAACCATTTCAACATCATAAAAATCATATCAAATCAACTCAGAATCACCCCAAATCAACCCAGAATCACCTAGAGTCAACCATAATCATCCTAAAACATGTTAGATATCTTAAATTAACCATGATCTATCCAATCCTAGGCATTGTTGTGGCTTTTAGTGCCTCAAAAACTTATCAATATATCAAACCTATCAATTTGACCTTAGTACTATCATGGCTCTAAGTGCTAGGTCAAATAGTCATTCTTGTCATCCAATCTTTGACATTGTCGAGTCCCTCAATGTTAGATTGTGACATATCATCAAATCATTTTTAATAACATTGAAAACATCCATCATTGCTATTATGATCAACTCTATAAATCAATCTCGTTCCTGTAGCATTTACAATATCAGTTAAGTTTAACATGTCCTTAATCCATGTCATATGTCCTTGGCATGTTATCAATTTTAATCAATTAATCAAGTTGACCATGGTCTTCGTCTACCCATCATCATCCTAGTCGATCCACATTTTCATCAAAGGATACTATTGCATTTATTAATCAAATTGGCCAATCATCTACTAATTTTCTCTATGGGATTGAATAACCCATAATTTAATCCTATGTTATGCCAATCATTTTTAATCTCACATTACTAATCATTCTTCTTAATTAACACTCTCAATTAATTAGTTTTTAAAAATTATTTGATTCATCATTCACAAACCATGGAAACTCACAATTTCCTAAGTCACATTTTCCACCTCCAATTTCCAAATTCCTTATTTCCATTTATGTGGATATATGGATTTGTAATTCAAATATTCCACATAATATTGACATCACTATGACACATGGGCATCTTACATCATGGATTTTATCCTTACACTTGGCTAAGATATGTCATAATCCATATATTCTTATTCCCTTATGTGCATATCTATATTTAGTCATTATCATCATATATTCTTGGATTTAAGTGGCTTTGAGGTGTCACATGACACGTCATATATCCTCCACCATTTGTAGCCATGTTGACTTACATGCATCATACAATATTACATTTGAAATCTTGTGTCATATGTGTCATTGAATCTCTTGACAAGTTTCATATCCAAGGTGACAAGTCCAGTGCTCTTCTCTTGTGTGATGTATATAAATTGAGCATTCTTCCTCTCATTTTCAGTCATTGAAGTTCCTTGATTCTTAGTCCCTTGGTCTTTGGTCTCTCAAGCTTAAAATCACTCTTCTAGTACTCTCATAGCATCACCATATCATTGGATTTTTCTTTCCAATTGTGTGCATTATAAGCAATTGGAGCTGCATCATATGGAGAAGAAAGAAGGACATGGGAGATACAAATGAAAGAGGGGGTTTTTACTTTATGTTTCTTTCTTTGTTTATTTGGATTTCGTGGTAGACTAGAGTGTATTAATGTATGTTTATTGAATTTTTTATTTTCTCATAGTATGTTAGATATTAGCTCATTTTTTGGTCCTACAATTGGTGAACCCAATGTGAAGATCATGCAAACTAACTTGGGTTCCTTATTTTTGTGCTTGTAGGTGCAAGGAAGGAGCTTGTTTGGAGGGGTATAATGCTCACTTTATCTCCCTTATCATACCTAGTCTAATTAGGAGGGATAGTAATATGATTTTAAGCTCCCATTTATGCATTTTTTTAGCTTGTTGTCCTAAGGTGAACTTTTCTCTATTACGACGCACTTGAGACCTCTAGGAAGCAATTTTAGGGGCCTAAGAGTCACCATAACCCCCATATGTTGTTCACACCTGATCAAATGCACTTAGAAACAAAAAATTTCACCCTTGTAGACTCCAAATTCACCATAGGTGCACTCTACACTGTCTAGGCACATTTGGTTAGCTAGGTTTCAAAATTTCAAGTTTTGTGTCTTGTATAGGCACCATTTCCCCACAGCCTACTTCCAATCTCCTAACTATGCCTAGAAACTAAAAAATGTGCCCTTCTAGGCCCCAAGTGCACTATGGGTGTAGTTAGCACTATTTAAGCACACTTGGGGGCAGCTTGAGTCATTCGGGCCTTCTAGGGCATTATCTTCTCTGTCAAAGTGTAGTTGGTCCATAAAAAGCACATATTTTGATCAGAATCTACATCTAGGGTTTCAATTTCATTCTAGGACCTAGAGTAGATGATTTCATGTTACTTATAATCTATTTAAAACATGTGTAAATCATTGGGAGGATAAATTCATTGAAAAACTACTAATGCTTATTTGCAAGATGTTGTTGAAGACCTGTGTGCTTGTCCAAAATCCATGTGTGATTTTTCTAGATTAGATAACACTTAGTTTGGTGCACTAAAATTAATTTTCTATACTAATTGGTGTATATTCATTTTTTATAACCCTAATATTTTCATAGAGGTATCCTCTCCCCTCGCCATTCACAGATCTTGTGTGCAAGAGAAATCCATGCAATTTCTATAGAAAGGCCTATCTTGGACCCAAGACTCACCACTTGGTGAGCCCCAAGGGATGACCTCAAAGTGGTAATAGGCCAAATCTAGGTCAAAATTCTAACTACTATAACAAACTTGATATGGTTAATGTTTTATTAGCAATATTTTTGTGTGATAGCTCTCCTCCAGTACCCTTTTGGTGTGTAAAACCTTGATTCTTAGGGCTGAGAGACCTTCTAAGGAAGTTTATCATTCAATTGCCAAACTAGTGTTGTAGGACCCATTAAAAAAAAGAACAATAAGAGGCTCCATGAGCATTGAAGAAATTTAATTACTCATCATGATCTTTCAAATATATTTTCAATCTATTTGACTCAATGTGTAATGCTAAGTAAAGCCATTTGTAATAGATTGTCCAACTTGTCTAGTATAGTCAAATTATTTAAATAGAACCATGGAAGGGTAAATATCATAAAATTTTATATATAGTATGTTTTTATATGTTAGTAGGGATTTATAACATTTAGATGTCATTTTTAGAAAAGTACAAAAGTTGTCAAATATGTAATAAATATTGTCATAAATGTGACAATATGAAAAAGTTGATGTAAGAGAGAAGATGAAAAGTCATAGGAGGTAACTAATTAGTTATAAAAATTGAAAAGTCTTTAAAGTATCATGTATTGGTCATTATTTTCAGAATGTAATGGTTGGAGAAGCTGGAAGAAGAGGTGAAATAAAGAGGTATTTATTTTGTGAGTTTTATGATAAATTTATGAGATACTTTTCCAAAAATATGACATCTTTTTATGTTGGTATGATAACATATAAATAGATAAATATATAAAAATTATATTTTCAGAAAGGTATTTGAGTTAGCTTTCTTTTGAATTTTGTTTGGTCAAATTTCATTAATTTTTGCAGAAGTTATGGCCATTTTTGTGACTAGAGGTTTAAATCTGTCCTAGTTTGTTGATTCAGTTAAAAGTTTGCAAAAGTGTGTAATATTACTGTGATAAGCTATGGAGTTGTGATTGTTTAATTTGTGAGTCCTTTTATTCCTTGTATCAAATTGGTATCAAAGCTTAGAAAAAGGTCTAGGAAAGGTGAGTTGTGACAAGTTGAGGAGAGAACCTGCAGAGTGGCAAAAAGACTAGGTTGAGTGGAGAGAACCTAGCTATGAGAACATGGTCACACAAGGAGATTTATCTCATAATAAGAGGATACTATTAAATTCATGCATTTCATATTGGAATTTTCAAAAAAATAAGAAGGAAGAGGCAAAAAAAAGAGAGGAGGAGAAAAAAAAGAGAGAGAAGAGGAAGCTAGAATAAAACAAGAGATAGAAGAGGAAATAAGATTCCTAATGAGGGAACTTAAAAAAGGGGAAGAAAATTTAGAGAGACTAAAAGAAGAATTGAAGAAAAATATGGACAAGGAAAATAGTGATTTGGGGCAGCCATTCATATAGGATACAAAGGCATGTGAAGATGGAATAGAGAACTTGGTTACCAATGAAGAGAAGAGTTGTCCATTGGAAGGACAAAGTGAACATATTATTCCTGATATAAAAAGTTTGTAGAAAATAGTTGTTGAACCTTATAATAAGAATGTTGTTGAAGATGGAAAGAGATTGAAGTGGCAGTCATTTGATGATCCTTATGATTAAAAGGTTCATAAACATGGAAACAAGATGGATGTGACAATTCTTGCTAGAACCATGGGATGACATTTGAAGTTAAGAAATAAGGTGGTATGTGTTGGATACAATTTTTCAATTGTGTGTTCTCTTTGATGTTACAAAAATGTCATATCAGTTATCAAATAGATTCTACCAAGCTTTTTTGGTTAGCCAAGTAGATTCTTGAGTCTACTGAGTGTTTGTGAATATACTCTGTGGAAACAGTTTCTACCAAGCTCACTCATGTGTCAAAGGTTTCTGTGGTTGAAGTTAGTTTCTACTGAGCTCACAAGGTCAACAAAGGAAAGATAGTTTTACCAAGTTCACTCAGTCTCCAAAGGATTTTTTAGGATTCATAGTGTTTACCAAGCTTCAATTGGTTAATACTAGAAATCATTTCTAAAGTAGTGTTTATCGAGCAGGGTTGACCAATGAAGGATTTCATTGTTTTGGGAAATAAAGTTTAATTGTTTCATGTAATGAATGTAGCTAACTAATGTAATGATTATTAGTGAATGTAACTTGTAAATGAGTTGACTTGATAATTTCTAAGGTATAAATAAAAGGTCAAGTTGTGAATTCTAATGTATGAATGGATGTGTGTAATGCGTGAGCATGTAAGTGTGAAGAGGAAAGTGTGAGCGAATTGTTAGGATAAACCACAGACAGAAATAAAAAACTACATGCAAATATAACCAATAATAGAAAATAATAGAACACACAAAAAATGAACACAAGGTACCAAGATTTAACGTGGTTCACCCAATCCCTGGGCTGCGTCCACCAAACAGCAAGTCCGATCTTATTACAATCCAGTGATTACAACCTGATTACAATCCGTAATCCCTTACAGCTCAATACCGCCGCAAGAACCAATTTCATATCACAACATTATGAAAAATACCCAACCCTAAGCCCTTTTATACAAATATTAAAATGCTTTAGGGTTATAACATGTCGGCCATATGTCGGCCATAATATGTCGGCTACTACCCAAAAAAAAATTTTGAACCCCACTATTTATGAAGTATGTACAGTACTTTCCTGATCAGTCACCACAATCTAACATGAATTTTGAAGAAGGATTAGATATCCTTGAGGAGTAGAAAAGTTTTATTTGATTAGAGAAGATCTATTAAAATAGAACAGAGATTTGTATCAGAAAATTTCAGTTGCATCTCATTCAGGTCACTCATTGTTACTTTCTCACAATTGTAGTAGTGATTTTCTAAATCTCTTAATAGAGTTGGTTTAATAGCCATTTTGAAAATCCTCTAACAAGGTGGATAGTTCTACTAAATTGTTCTAAAGTCCTCTAGCAAGGCCACTCCTAGCAGGGGGATTAAATCCTTTAACAAGGTCACACCTAATAGTGTATTTTGTAACCTTTAATAGGGTTGGCCCCTAATAGGGCTCACTTCAGAAGAGTGAAAATTGGTAGCTAGTTACTTGGTGGTTTTTCCCATGGTTTCCATGTTAAATCTAGTGTCTCTTGTGTAGATGTTATTTCTTTTATGCATGCATGTTATATTTTTGTGAATGCTTAAAGATTAGTAATAAGTTAACATACATCTACCGAGTTACATCATTTTTCTGTGTGGCTATCAAGTGATAGCAGTAACTAGTTTTTAAGACATCTAAGTGATCTATGGATAAGTTTTTATGGTAACTAATTCACCTCCACTCTCATTTACTCCATCTATATTTTTAACAATTGGTATCAGAGCTATTGGTGCTTGTAGGAAGGATTTCAAAGATCTAAGCTAAAGATCAGGATGTCTTACAAGAGGGAAATTCCAAGGCTGAATAGGGATAACTTTTTAGTATGGCAAGGTCTAATGAGACTTCATCTAGCTTCCATTGGAGATACATGATTGCAATATCTTGATGAAGAACATGTGACTCCTTCTAGTACACTATCTATCAATGACATTGTTGAGAGGAAGACTCATAACACCAGGATGATAGACATTGCATATGCCCTAAGCTATGAAGAATTTGATGATACCAAGGACTGCAAAACTACCTTTGAAATGTGGAACAAGCTGAAAGATATCTATGCAGGTGATGACAACATAAGAAGATCCAAAGAAGAAATTCTAAGAGGACAATTTGATTAGATGAGGATGAGAGAGGATGAAAACATTGCCAAATATGTTGAAAGAGTCAAAGTAGTCGTCAATGCAATCAAGGCTTTTGGAGGAGACATTGAGGAGGAAACATTTGTAAGTAAAGTTCTTAGAAAATTACTTCCCATTTATGCAATTAGAGTCTCTACAATTCAAGAAAGAATATGTGAAGCAAATCATAAGATAAATTTAGAAGCCATAGTAGGAAGATTGACTGCATTTGAGCTAGATAACTATGACAACTATATTCCAGCTTCCAAGAACATTGAGTCAACATTTGAAGCCAAGATTTCACTCAAAGAAAAGGGAAAGAAGATAAAAGAATCTCAGTTAGAAAGTGAGGAAGAATTAGAATAGAGTTCTGACAGTGATCTTGAGGTGGTTGAAGCTCTACTAGCAAGGAAATATTCTAGAGGCAAAGGAAAATACAAAGGTAAGGTTCCTTTGATCTATTTTTCATGCGAGAAAATTGGTCATATTGCTGCTAGGTGCCCAAATAGGCAAAATAAGGATGAGAAGAAAGGTCACAAGTGCAATGGCAAGAAAGATTTCAAATCATTCAAGGAAAAAGGTAAGAAAACATGTTTCATGGCTAAAGATTCTAATGAT
The DNA here is from genome assembly GCA_028749045.1 of Cupressus sempervirens. Taxonomy (NCBI): domain Eukaryota; kingdom Viridiplantae; phylum Streptophyta; class Pinopsida; order Cupressales; family Cupressaceae; genus Cupressus; species Cupressus sempervirens. The sequence continues at coordinate 674,411,231 of CM053789.1, forward strand.
TTTGATGATGGTGAAGATGAAATTGTTTATATTTCTGTGCAAGATGAATATAATAATGATGAGGAAGATAAAATGGTTCTTATCTCTCATGTGAGCAAAAATGATACATGGATCATAGACATTGGTTGCTCTCATCATATGACTAACTTGACAAAACCAAGTTTGAACAATTTGAAGACTATGATGGTGGTAGTGTGAGATTTGGTAATAATGAACCTTGTTGCATAAAAGAAAGAGAAAGAATCTCACTAACCAAAGAGCTTGTATGTGATAATGCCTATTGGGTTGAAGGACTAAAACAAAATCCATTGAGTGTGGCACAACTAATCAATATTAGATTCAAAGTGGAATTCATGCATGGAAAAGCAAGGCTGCTGGATGACAAAGGAAAGCTGATTGGATCAAGCATACAAACAAAAGGTAACTTGTTCTATCTTGAACTTGGTGAATGTTCATGTTTTATTTCTCAAGTTGAATAAAGTTGGTTATGGAATAGAAGGTTATGTCATGTAAACTTTGATGATTTGGTGAAAATAAGCAAATTCAAGAAAGTAAGAGGCATTCCTAGTATAAAGAAACCTGAGGTTGGTCTATGCAAGAATTGTCAGATTGGTAAGATGGAAAAGACTAGCTTCAAAATTAAGAATTATTAGTCTGAAGAAATTTTGGAAATTGTGCATACTAATTTGTGTAGACCTATTGGAATTGAAAGTTATACTGGAGAAAAGTTCTTCATTCTTTTTGTTGATGATTACTTTAGAATGATAACTATCATGTATCTAAGAGATAAATCAAAAGCATTTGAGAAGTTCAAATGGTATTTGGCAAGAGTAGAGAAGGAAATAGGGAAAAGACTAAAATGCTTAAGGTCAGATAGAGGTGGTGAATTCATCTGCCATGAATTCAATAAATTTTGCATTGAAAGGGGAATCAAAAGACAGGTATTAGTAGTTGGAACTCCCAATTAGAATGGAATAGCTAAAAGGAGGAATAGATCTATCATGGATTGTGCAAGAACTTTAATGATTGAAAAGAAAATTGCTATCAAATACTGAAAGGAAGCTATCAACACTGTAGTTCATACCTTGAACTGAGTACAATTGAAGAAGGACTCATTCAAAACCCCCTATGAGTTATGGTATGGCTATAAACCCAATTTAAGTTACCTAAAAGTATTTGGAAGTAAATGTTATATTTTGAAAGAATCTAGAAAAGGTAAATTTGATGTGGAGGGTGATGAAGGCATATTTTTGGGATATTCTTGCAAGAGTAAGGCATATAGATGTTTGAATTTGTCTACTCATAAAGTCATAGAAAGTGCACATGTGAAAGTTGATAAGTTTGCAGAAAAGACTGAAGAAGAAAGCAAAAAGAAACCAAAAGATTATAGGATATTTTTTTTCATTGAACTTAATACAGTGCTAGATACATCTGTCAATTAGGAAACTTCTACTCCTGAGTCTTTAGTCACTGAGTTGCAAGAAGTTCAAACTGAGTTGAAGGAACCTGAGTCACATGCTACCAAGCCAATGCCTACTGAGTCTGAAGGACTCAAGCAATGATCAAAATAACCAAAACCTAAAATTGAAATTCAAAATGAAGATAGTAGAACTCATTCAAAAGGCAAGGAGCTTGTATTAGCAAAATATGTAAGGAGACATCATGCACCAAATCAAATTATTGGAGACAAATATGAAGGTACTATGACAAGAAGTAAGTTAAAAGGTACTTGTTTAATTGCTGATTTTGAACCTAGAAATGTCAAAGATGCATTAGAAAATGAAAGTTGGATTGAAGCTATGAATGAAGAGATAGAGAAAATAGACAAGAATAAAATTTGGACTCTTATACCCATGTCTAAAGATAAAAATGTAATTGGAACTAAGTGGGTATTAAGATATAAGTTGAATGAAGATTGTAAGGTGTCAAGGAACAAGGCTAGACTAGTATGTAAAGGCTACTCCCAAGAAGAAGGAATTGACTATAGAGAAACTTTTTCTCCTATTACAAGATTGGAAGGTGTCAGGACCTTACTTGCATATGCTACACAAAAAGGATTTAAGGTATATTAAATGGATGTCAAATCTACATTTCTCAATGGTATTCTGGATGAAGAAGTCTACATTGAATATCCTAAAGGTTTTGTTGATCCAAACAAGAAGGACATGGTCTAAAAATTACACAAAGCATTGTATGGTCTGAAACAAGCCCCTAGAGCATGGTATGAAAGATTGCATAACTATCTTATTCAGATTGGTTATCAAAGAACTAATGATAACAATAGCTTTTATATCAAGAAGGACCACATAATAAGATTGTTTTGGTAGAAATATGTGTGGATGATACTTTTTTTATAGGAAATGATGATATATGCAAAGAATTTTCAGAGCAAATGAACAAGGAATTTGAAATGTCAATGTTTGGAGAGATCAAATTCTTCATTGGTCTTCAAATTGAGTAGAGTAAGAATGGTGTCTACATCACTCAATCTGAATACATCAAGAAGATACTCAAGAAATTTGGTATGGAAGATTGTAAACCAGTTGGGACTCCTATGTGCACTAGACTAAAGCTTACAAAGGATGATGAATCAAAGGAGGTAGATCAGAGATTATATAGATCAACGATTGGAAAGTTGCAATATGTAGTTCATACAAGGCCAGATATTGCTCTTACAGTTGGTATTGTAGCAAGATTTTCAACAAAACCAAGAGAAAATCAAATGATGGAAATCAAAAGAATAATGAGATAGTTGAAAGGCACTGAAGATTATGGATTATGGTACAAATTTGGAGGTAATCTAGATTTGAAAATGTTTACTGATGCTGATTAGGCAGGAAACGTTGATGACATAAAAAGTAAAAGTGGAGGAGAATTCTTTCTTGGAAAGAGGTTAGTTTCTTGGACAAGTAAAAAGAAAAATTGCACATCTAAATCTACAGTAGAAGCAGAGTATGTTGCAGCAGCAGTGAACTATTCTAATATTATGTGGTTCAAATAGTTATTAGAAGGCGTGAAGGTGAAAATCAAAGAACTTGTTGTTATGTTTTGTGACAATACAAGTGCAATCAATATATCAAAGAATCTAGTAATGCATTAAAAAACCAAGCACATTGCAATAAAGTATCACTTTGTCAGAGAATTGGTGCAAGATAAGGAGATTAGATTGGAATATGTCCATATAAAGGAACAAATTGCTGACATATTCACCAAGCCATTACCTAAGGATGCATTCTTGTATCTAGGAGGTAAGTTAGGGGTTGTTCCCCTATCTAAAGCTCACTAAAATGAATTTTTAGTGATGCATCAATAGGAACCAAGTTGGAAATTATTTAGTTGATGCAGCATAGTCATGGAAACATTGCATATGAATTAGTAGTTAAGGTACATTGTTACTCATTTGGTTTGTGTTGTCAAAGAGGGAGAGTGTACTGTCATATCTTTTGAAATTTGAATTTTTTTGTGGAGAGTTTGCTATTTGAAAAGAAGCTATGTAATTCATTTATAGAGGGAGATTACTATATTTGAGAAGTTTGTGGCATATAATGTAAGAGGAAGAAATGTTCTATTAGAAAATACTTGTTTTCAAATTTCATCTGCTATGACATATTGTGTTGCCATCAATGCCAAAGAGGAAGACTGTTGGATACAATTGTTCAATTGTGTGTTGTCTTTGATGTTACACAAATGTCATATTAGTTATCAGATAGAGTTTACTGAGCTCAGTTAGTTAGCCAAGTAGATTCTTGAGTCTACCGAGCATTCTTGAATATACCCTATGGAAATAGTTTCTACCAAGCTCACTCGGGCGTTAAAGGTTTCTATGGTTGAAGTTAGTTTCTACTGAGCTCACAAGGTTAGTTAAGGAAAGAAAGTGTTTATCGAGTTCACTTGGTCTCCAAAGGATTTTCTAGGACTTAGTGTTTATCGAGCTTTAGTTGGTTAACACTAGAAATTATTTCTAAAGTAGTGTTTACTAAGCAAGGTCAGCCAATGAAGGATTTCATTATTTTATGAAATAAAGTTTAATTGTTTCATGTAATGAATGTAGTCGATTGATGTAATGATTATTGGTAAATGTAACTTGTAAATGAGATAACTTGATAATTTGCAAGGTATAAATAAAAGTTCAAGTTGTGAATTCTAATGTATGAATGGATGTGTGTAATGAGTGAGCATGCAAGTGTGAAGAGGAAAGTGTGAGAAAATTTTGAAGAAGGATTAGATATCCTTGAGGAGTAGCAAAGTTGTATTCGATCAGAGTGGATCTAGTAAAGTAGAACAAAGATCTATGTTAGCAAAGTTTAGTTGCATCTCATTTAGGTCACTCATTATTACTTTCTCACAATTGTAGCAGTGATTTCCTAAATATCTTAATAGAGTTGCTTTAACAACCATTTATAAATCCTCTAACAAGGTGGATAGTTCTATTGAATTGTTCTAAAGTCCTCTAGCAAGGCCACTCCTAGTAGGGTAATTAAATCCTTTAACAAGGTCACACCTAACAGTTTTTTTTGTAACCTTTAATAGGGTTGGCTCCTAACAGGGCTCACTTTAGAAGAGTGAAAATTGGTAACTAGTTACTTGGTGGTTTTCCCCATATTGGGTTTCCACATTAAATCTGGTGTCTTTTGTGTAGATGTTATTTCTTTTATGCATGCATGTTAAATCTTTGTGAATGCTTAAAGATCAGTAATAAGTTAACATACATCTACCAAGTTACAACATTTTTTTGTTTGGCTACCGAGTGATAGTAGTAACTATTTTTTAAGACATCTAAGGGATCTATGGATTTTTTTTTTGTGGGAACTGATTCACCCCCCACTCTTAGTTACTCCATCTATATTTCCAATAGGTATGGCCTATCAAAAGTTCAATAATTGTAGCAAGGAAGAAGAATCATGATGCATCCAAGAGGATAGAGAAGACTCAAATAGTGATGAATTTGTATCCAAGCATGGACATATTGCATCATAAAAACATTGGAAAAAAGGATGCAAAGGTTTCTATTGTGAACCAAATTGATGAATTGATATATGATGATGCATTGTTTATTTTTCTAATCCATTTATTGTAGGTTTTCAAGAGTTCTCCTTGAATTCTTATGTGAAAGAGGTTTATGAAGATATGAAAATTGAATTCGGTACTAGGCAATAGTACAACCAAAAAATATCAAAGAATTGGAAGATAAGAAAGATGAAGGACATTCCAAGGGACTTGGATTTTTTTGTCCCTAGGAGTATGGTGTAGTAGGACCCATTAAAAAAAGGAACAATAAAAGGCTCCATGAGCATTGAAGACATTTAATTACTCATCATGATCTTTCAAATGTATTTTCAATCTATTTTACTTAATGTGTAAGGCTAAATAAAGCTAGTTGGAATAGATTGTCCAAGTTGTCTAGTATAATCAATTATTTAAATAGACCCACGGAAGGATAAATATCAAAAAATAACATATATAGTCTATTTTGATATGTTAGTAGGGATTTTATAAATTTTATATGTCATTTGTAGAAAAGTACAAAAGTTGTCAAATATGTAATAAAATATTGTCATAAATGTGACAATATGAAAAAGTTGATGTAAGAGATAAGATGAAAAGTCATACGAGGTAACTAATTAGTTATAAAAATTGAAAAATATTTAAAAGTATCATGTATTGGTCATCATTTTTAGAATGTAATGGCTAGAGAAACTAGAAGAAGAAGTGAAATAAAAAGGTATTTATTTTGTGAGTTTTATGACAAATTTATGGGACACTTTTCCAGAAATCCTACTATTTTTATGTTGGTATGATAACATATGAATAGCTAAATACATACAACTTATAGTTTCAGAAAATTATTTTAGATATCTTTCTTTTGGATTTTGTTTGGTTGAATTTCATTAAGTTATGCAAAATTTATGGCCATTATGGTGACTAGAGGTCTGAATCTATCCTAGTTTGTCGATTCAATTAAAAGTTTGCAAAAGTCTGTAATATTACTTTGATAAGATATGGAGTTGTGATTATGTGATTTATGATTCCTTTTTATTCCTTGCATCAAAAATAAAATGCCTACACTAAATACCTTGTTTTAGAGGCCAAAAACCTTTCTATCTGTTGGCTCGGGGGGCACCCATACCTGTGAAGACATCCCACATTCTCGTGGTCCTTAGTAGAGAAAACAATCCTTTGGGAAGTCATGCCCCTTTTGAAGTGGATCTTGGTATCCCTGAGAAGTGAGTGCACTATAAGGGGAGCCTATGGTGCCAAGATTCTAAGTTGTCCACTCTGGATAAGTGCAACTAAACTTTGGTTCAAGTGGAATTTAGTGGATATAGTCTTAAAACATACATTGTGGTGTTTCTTTTCATTTCAACAATAGGTATTATTGCTTATTATGTCTTGTGTGGGTGTAAAACACTAATCAAGATAAATCTAACTTGAAAATTTACACCTTGGATATTATTCAAACCTTGTCAAAATATTACACATTGTCAAAATGTTACACCTCTTGTCAAAACATTGTAAAATTTGTCAAAAACACTTGAAATTTGGAAACATGGCAACTTGTAACCCTAGAAGTGTTTGGAATGACTTAGATTCCACCTTTGTATAGTATCCTCTTGCATTTATCATCTTTGAACCTCATATCTCCATTCTATAGGCCTCATATTGCATCTTTTTAATCCTCACTATGCATCCCTCATCTTTCATATTTCATTCATTAGGGTTTAGTTTGCATCCCTTAGTCTTTGCATTTCAACACAAAAATGTGCATCTTACATCTTTCATATTGCATCCTTGCATGCCTAACCTTCATCATGCACACATTAAACCTCATTCCATGTGTCCTAACCATCATTATGCACCTTCACTCTAGTCTTAGCACTATCCTCTACACTTTGGCTCTCTAGAACATCAATTTGGAAACCATAGAACCCAAAATCACCTTTGTTTTAGTCCAACTTACCAACTACACTCTAACTAGCCCCAAGTACACCATAGACATAGTTGGCTTTTTATGAGTACACTTGTTATTCTAGGAACCCAATTTAGACTTCAAGACATCATTTTGGGACCTTAGGAGTGTCATTAGGAATGTAGATAGGCCCCCCTTTCTCAACATGTCCTAATCTACATTTTGCATGTTCTAGCCATCATTGTCTTCACTTAGGACTTCATTCCTTAGGTCATAACCTTCATTATTCATCTTATTTCCAATCATAACATCATCTCCAACATCCTAGCTCTCTGGTATAGCAACTTAGCAATCACCCAGCTCAAAATCAGCAAATATTCAACTCGGTCTCCTAATTGTGCCATGAAACTACCAACTGAGTTCCAACTAGCCCCAAGTGCACTATATTTGCAACTAGTTCTATTGGACCACACTTGGTTCTTTCATAGAACAATTGGGTACCTACATGACCATTTTGAGCCTCTAGATTGCATTATGGGATCCTAAAATTGCATCTAGAAGCCTTTGTAAGTCCTCATTCTACACATGACACAAAACTTCATCTTGCACCCCAAACTTCATTTTACATCTTAGGACCTTTGCATATTGCATGTCTAATTAGCATAACCATCATTTTGATCACCCTAAATGTCATTTTGAATGCAAAACCTTTGAACTTAATCAAAAAATTTGAACAAAGTATAAGTCCTAGAGTATCTCCTAGCATTGATGGATGATGGATCTTGACTAGTTTCTTTGTTCTTTTTATCATTTTCTTTGGTCAAATTATATCTATGTATTGATTAATTTTACCCTTTTGTCTTTATCAACTTTAACTTTTTGTCTTTTATCTCTTTTTGCTCTATATCCAAAGTTCATCTTCACGAGGCAAAACTCTTAGACAAAATACTTTCCAAATATTTGATCCTAAGTTCAAAACCTTGCATGAACCCTTTTCATAGAATTACCATATTTCTAGTATCCCTAAACATCATTTGTACTTAACCCTAGTGGCATATCTCCTTCATCTTGCATTGTTCAAAACCCTAGCATCATGTCCAATATCAAACCCTATCAACTTGTCTCCTTGATCTCATATCCTTATGTTGCATGTCCTAAACATCATTATCAACCTTAGCATACCATCCTTTGCATGATCCAACTTTCATACATCAACCTCTAACATCATTCCAAAGTCTAATATTCAACCGTAATCTTCATTTTGCATACCATAGAATCATTTTCATACCCTTTAGTCAAATCCAAAACATCATTCACATTTTCATTTGCATAGTTTCCATAGGAAATTTGCACCTTGAATATTAAAACCCTAGTTCATTTGGAAATTCCTTAGGTTTCATAAAATCCCTAAAAACTTATAAATCCAAAAAAAAATACTCATATCTTGCATACCCACTTCCAAATTTCCAAGTTTTGCCCTATTTTACCAATTACACCCCTGTTTTACCAACTGCACACTTCAGGTGCACAGTTGGTAGTTTCATTGCATAGTTGGTAGTTTCAAATCACACTTGGTAATTAGGTATTTCATTCTAGGTTTCAAAACCCTAATCTACACATCCATAGCTTGCATTACATTCCTAAACCTTAGAAAACACTCAAATCATCCACATTCTACACATTGGTCACCCTAACACCTCTTTTTACCAATTACATACCTTCTACTTAAAAAATACTTACCTTCAAGTCTCCAAGTGGACCAAGGGTGCACTTGGTACTATCTAAGCATAGTTGGTAGTTTAGGTGTGCACTTGGGAGGTAGAGAGTCCATTTAGGGTTTTCTCCATTACATCTACATCCTTAGGTATCATGCCAACACTTACAAGGACACAATCACCTCAAAGACTTGGCACACTTTATCAACCCTTGTTTTTTTAGGTACAAACACAACCTAAAGTGAAACCTAAAACTCATACAAGGAAAAAGAAGGAAAATAAACCCCAACAAAGGTTTGAGGAAGACCAAATTGAAGCATCACAACCTTTACTTGTGGACCCCTTAAGCATGTATCCACAAGATCACAACCATCAAGGAATGAAAAAACCATCCCTAAATAGCACACCTACTATGAGATTCCCTTAAAGAACTTCCCCTACTCATAGAATGGTTCAATGGAGTCCTAATTGTAAACCTATATTTGTACCTATACCACTAGATGTGGAAGTGTACCTGCAACTCTTGAGGGTGAAGAAACTCACCCATTCAAACTTAGTAAACCTAAAAAAAGTACCTTTAATACTCTAAAAATACAAGGTACTTTACACCTAAGAGATAATTCTAACATAGATTATGGCATCAATGGAAATGAAATGGTGAGGGCTAGCCATGACAAGACTTTCTAAAAAAAACTTCAAACTTTTCGCAGCCCAAGAAATTGTCAAATTTAATCCACACTTGCAGGGACCTAAGTCCAAACATCAAACCAACCCAATGCTTGAAAACATGCAACTCATGATTAATTTGGACTTAGACAAGGGGAAAAAATCTTTGGAGTTTTCAAATGAAATGATGACACCTATAAGATCCCATTAAGAATCAACGATTGAAATCCTCCAAAGTACATTTGAACACATCAACATCAATCCATTGTTTGATGAACCACCACCAATAAATGGAAACAAGAATCTTCCTAAATATCCCAAAAGGATATTAAATCTTGATCTCAATCACATAATGAAAGAACAGGATGTGCTTAAAGGGACATGTATTCTAGGAATGCCAAACATACCTCCTTTGGAGGAAAATCAACAAAGTGCACCCTTGCTCCTAACTTTACCAAATGTTATGACATCAAATGTTATGGAGCCTCCCATGAGTACACCATGTGAAAAATCAATTGCAACAACCCCTATTGACATACAAAGGAAGAACCCTATTGACATTTCACCCATTCCCAAAAGGAACATGTCTCATTTCCAAATCAATATGATGTCCCATGGAGAAACATATAACATAGAAAGGTATCAAAACAACAACCCAAAGATGATGTTCAGTCCTCAAGGGTATAACCAACTTCAAAGACAACAACCTACAGTGATACAAGGACTTAAAATTTCTAATATACAACAAAGTCAAAATCTACTTAACACACATTCAACATATCAATAGCAACATTAACCACAACAAATACCTCAAGTGATGCAAGGATCCTACATCCCTAATACACAATCCAATGTAAATCCACTTGACTTTCATGCAATGCATCAACAAAAATTCCATCAACAACAAGCCATGTTTGCTAAACAAAAAAAGAAAATAAAAAAATAGTTAAAATACCAAAGATGCCTTGAGCAACAAATTGCATATCAACAACACTTGTTACAATAATGACATACACCATGACAACCTCAATAGATGCCTCCACAACAACAATCCCATACATGGCCTTATAATCAACCGAGGTATCTCAACAACAACCCTAACAAATGACACAACAAAAACCACAAAAAATGATGCAACAACAACCTATGGTACAATAATCACAATCAATACCATAAGAAGTACCACAAGTGCCACAAAAAAGACAATTCTTCCTTAGAGGTACTGATATACCTCCACCACCTAGCGACACATCACATGACTTTTTAGACACAAAATTTTTGGAACTAAGTAGACATAGTTCTCTCCATAGAAAATGATTTACTCAGAGACACAAAAAACTTGAAGAGAAGACTATCATGCAAAACCCTAATGAAGAGTTACTATAACAATTCAAACAACTTTCCAAACAAGTTGAGTCATTGGGAGTCCATAGGAAATAGGGTCTATATATAGAAAGGGACTTATGTTCTAATCCATTTGATAAAAGTCTATATATGCCTCCATTCCCAAAACACTTTGAGGCTCCAAGATTCAAAAAATATCAAGGAAAAGGCAACCCTATTGATCACATCAGGGAATTTTGTGCCTCTTATATCAAACTCAATGATGAGCCCACCTATCTCATGAGACTATTCCCTCATTCTCTAGGTGGGCCTACACTTGAATGGTACTCCAAACTTTGTAGTACCATAAAATCTTGGTCAGAACTGCCAGACAAATTCATCTCCCACTTTGCCTTTAACATTACGAATGAGGTGACACTCTTTGATTTGTGCTCAACTAAATAGAAGATGGGAGAATCATTTATCACATTCTTATTGCACTGGAGAAAATTAGTCAATCAATACTAACTAAATATTCCTAAAGAACAAGAAGTTAATCTATGCATTGAAAACCTAGTCCCTGACTTAATGTATGAACTCAAGATCAAAAGTCCAAGGATCATTTCCAAGTTGATGATAAAGGGGGCTAGTATTAAAGATTCCCTCATCTATAAGGGAATACTTAAAATAAACAAGGAAAACACAAATACCAACTTGTCTAATGACAAGGCAAAACATTTCTCCAAAAACAAGAATGTAATCAATTATGACATTGTAGATGCACAAACAATCAATGCAACACAACCTCAACTGACTCTAAAAGGTGAAAGCCCTAAAAATTCACAAACTCCCAATCAAACAACACCTCAAAAATAGAAAATTGAGACTTCCATGCAAGATAGACCTTGAAGACATTCTCGAACCAAAGACAAGAAATTCACACCCTTGGGGATACCTCTCGAGACTACACTACAATAATTACTTAGTAATAGCTTCTTGCAACTATCCCCAATCAAAGATGAACCATTAACTAAAGCTTCTTGGGGGGATGACAAAAATTTCTATGATTACCATTGCACCAAAGGCCACGTCATGCTTTTAGCTAAAACATGAAATGCAAGACCTTATTGATGATGGTATAATTATTTTTGATCCTTCCTTACTAGAATCCAATTATAATCATACCATCTCTAAAGATACTTTGGGTAATCATGACAAAGAAAAGGCCTCCAGTTAAAACTCAAACTCACAAGCCAATGTGAATTACACATGCATTTGATATGAATACACCATAAATTTCTTCAATGAGTCTAAAACTTGCATATCCACATTCACCTTAAAGGCTGAAGACCCTCATTCCACTATCACTACACATTGTACCAAGATCACCCTACCTAGAGCTCCTTATAGATCCATTGCCTCTACTATACATGCACCCCCTAGTTGACCTAATGCTTATTCTTCCTCTGATTATATCCTTGTTGAACAGCTTGGAAAAACCCCTACACAAATATCCATCTTGGGCCTACTGCATGTGTCCCCTCAACATTAGAAGATCTTGGATAAAGCCCTTAAAGAGTCAATAGTCCCAGATAACATTGATGTTGCCAAGTTTTGGGCCATGGTTGGAAACCTATCTGCATCATAGCACATCACCTTTTCCACTCAAGATATTCCTAAGGATAGACCCAACCAAAATGACCCCCTTCACCTCAAAGTCTTTATCCATAATGCCAAGGTCAGACACATCTTGATAGATGGCAGAGCAAGACTGAAAATCTATACCCTCAAAGTTGTCAAGGGTTTGGGTTACTCTAAAGATGATGTAGATCCCCCTTGTAGAATCACAATAAAGGCCTATGATGATGGTGAATGCTTCTCCAAGGCTATCATTGTATTACCCATTAGAGTTGGTCCAACTATTGAAGACACATTGCCCTAGGTCCTAGATATTTAAATGAACTGCAACATGATTCTAGGACACGCTTGGTTCCATGTTATGAAAGCATTGCCCTCTATATACTACCAATGCTTAAAATTTTCCTATAACAATGTAGAGGTTACCATCCTTGGTGATCCAAATCCTTTCTAATTTTGTACTAATGTAAGAAATGCTACTACATACCAAGTCCCAACAAACAATGAAGCACTTCTCATAGATTCCTCTAAATATGTGGACATTGATATACTCCTTAGTAAGGCTAAAGAAAAGTTGAATATTGAAGACAATGGGTGTGGAGATTACTTCATGTCTCAAGTATCCCACATTAGGGAGTCACCACTTTCTCCCCAATCTTATGGTCAATCACAACTATCGCAAGCACAACATTATGTGATCAGTAGACAAACTTATACTTCCATCAATTTCATTAGTGTAAGTGGCCTACTTGAAGAACATGTCTATGAGAATACATCTATCTATATTGAGAAAGAAAAAGTAGAACAAGAAACCACTCTTATATCTCCTAACAAGTGTGGACCTAGGTTTATTATCATGCATAAAAAAAACTATGATGGATGTAGTGGTCTTAGATCTTAGAAAAAAGAAATAATTGAGCCTATCACTACAAAAGGATAGCCTCTTAGTTAGTGGCTTGGATTAAAACCATTGTGAATAGGTCCTCCTAGTACTAAGGTACCTACTTGTGAGACTGTGAATGTTTTGAATGATGAAAAGGCATTTGAGGACACCCAACCTAAAATTAATAATTCTTATACAGTTGACCATATCTTGGTTGACCCTAATAACACAACTGAATTTGATATCCATATATATATCTTCAGCCAAATCCTATTCAACACCAATGATGACATCCCCTAAAGTTATCCTAAACTATTAGATTGGGAACAATGTGGACAACCAATTTTTGATTGATTCAACAATGATGATGCTCTTATAATAGACTTTGGGATCTATGACAGAATCATGATTGACAATCACAAATAATTAATTTCTCCTAAAGTGAACACATTGACCTATTTTGGGGAGTCAACTCCATCTTCCAAATGCAAAATTGAAAACAAGGAATAAAAACAAGCATAGGTCTCTTGGTGAAAATCAAAAGATGCCATTAGACCATGAAAAAGAAAAAGATAAGCATCTCCCAAAGATACAAAATGTAAAAGATGATGCCATGAATATAAGTGTTCTAGTGGTCAACATGCCATGAAATCTCCTGGAGCTCCCTCAGTCAGCCTTCATGTGGAAGGTCGTTGGTCTCAATCCTGCTAATCCTTCCTCATATCTAGTTTTTTATCCCCAAGTCTAGCTACCCAACTTGTCCAACATCCAAAATCAAACCTCTATCCATTAATCCTTTTCACATGTCATCATCAGTGACATCCCATAAAAAGATTCCTTTGACCCAATTATCCTCAAATGCCTTGAGTCACGAGAGGTAGACACTATCTTACATAAAGTACATGATGATATATCTCAAGGCCTTTCCAATGGTTTGATTTTCGCTATAGACTTGGAATGAATCCTACATAGTTATGGTTAGTTGTGGGTCCAAAGATTATCAGCTAATAGTACCAACAACATATTTCTTCTTAGTATTATTTAGCAACATTAATGATTATGTCTAAAAGTCCTGAAAATATATCAAAAAATAGAAAAAAGTACTAAAAAATGAAACAAAAAAGTGCAAAAAATCATTAAAAAATGGATGCCTTGATGAAAACCTAGCAAATAGGCATCTTGGCATGAAAATTTGAGTCAAGAAATTTTTTTTTTCCAACAGTGAAAACCTAGAAAATAGGTGCTTTGGGTAAGTACCATGGTGAAAATTTGGGAAATAGGTGCCATGTGTAATCAGTTGTTGTTCCTCCATTTGTAATGATTCCATCTAGTTTTTACCCCTTTTGTCATTCCCTAATCATATCCTTCATATTGAAAGACATCCCTTTTCCCTTATCGTGGCCCATGAACTGATTAATGTCCATTTTTATCTTACCCAAGCATCACTAGTCTATATATACTTTGTATTTGGCCTTTGCACATAGTTTGCATCTTGTCTGGGGCTATATCACCTACACAGTGTGTGAGTTTGAACTTGAACCTAGGAAATCTCCCCAAGCACATCTTATCTATTGGACTTATCACATATTGGATTGGAGCTAACCCTTTTGATGCCTTACGATCCTAAAAAAAGTCCAAAACATTCAAAAATAATCTTGAAAAACTCCTAAAAATTCAAATACGATCCTGAAGAAATCCTAAAAATTCAAATATGATCCTAAACAAATAAAAAAACATAAAATGTCCTAAAAAAATTCATAAAAATTATAAAATGTCCTTAGCAAATCACTAAAAAATCATAAAATGTCTTGAACAAATTGATAAAAACCATAAAATGTCCTTAAAAAACCACTAGAAATCATATAACATCCTAAAATAAACACTAAAAATCATTAAATATCTTGAAATAAACACTAAAAATCATAAAATTTCTTGAAGAAATGAGCAGCACAAAAATATCAAATATCCTCAAAAAATCCTAAAAATTACAAAACTCACAGAATATTTGTAATAAACCTTGTAAAAACTCACTATGGATAATCACCCCTTCTACTCAAACATCCACACTTATTTAGACTGAAACTCAAAGCACAAAATTTCAATGACTATCACACTATCTAAGCAATGTGAACCAATAATCAATTCAATGTGTCACTATGAACCTATCAACTGAATCAAGAAATAGAGCTATCACATGGTCGACTTGTCAAATACCTTCTAAAAACCTAAAACACTAAAAAGTAAGTAATAATGGACAAGAATAGTTGTTGGGTCATGTTGTTTAGTGAGTGGTTTATTTTTACTTTTTTTTTCTTCAATCATGTTCCCATGTCACTCAATGATATAAACTGATCTATGAGAGTGGTAGGGATGGTTCATGGTCAATTTTTGTTTTAGGTATATTCAAATGTACCTTTCAAAATCTGGGCCATGTATATATGCCTCAAGAAGGACAAGGTCATTTTCTATCTACATCATTCTTGTTTAGGCAAAAGGTTTGCATTTGCACTCTAGCCCTTTATGCCATGATGCATTGTATTCCATCTACCATATCAAAATAAAGCTCCAATAACATATAGTGCACTTTACAAAAGAAAAATTCCTCACCTCATTCTAACTGGTCCTCATCTCATCTCCTTGGTCTTCTATCATTAATCTCTTCATCCATCACCATGATCATGTATTCTAATACACCAAATCATCTTCATGCTCAATTCCTGGATTCCTCCATCACCATGCACTTTATGTCAACCTTTCTTGACTTTCCACCAAGTCTGACCTTTGTTTGACTAAGTTTGACCAAATTTGACCATATCTAACTGATTTCACCCATGTTATGACCTCTTTCTATCATTTTGGGCATGCACATAAAGTTTTAGGTCATTCCAAGTCCAGTCGTGTTGATCTTAGCCCTCAGAGCCTTCTAGGGCATAGTCTTCCCTTTCAAAGTGCCATTAGGCTTCCCAAGTGCACCCAAGGCGCACTTGGTACTATCATAGCACACTTTCCATCACCAAGAGTTCCATAAGTGCACTTGGGTGCATTTTGGGTGCACTTGCGGTAGTTAGATGCCCAAAACTGCTCCTAAAGCTCCTATTTTATAGTCTAGAGCCCATAACATTTGTGTTTCAACTCTGATTTGAAATCTATCAGTTGTGTTAGAATTGTATCCTTTTTGTGAATGAATTGAGCTATAATTTTGATTATTTGGTCACTTTCTTGATTAGTAACACATGAAACTACTCATAGAGCTTCGATCAACCCCTACTTTGCACTTTGGACCCTATAAATTTCATATTTGGTCTCTAGTTTTTTATCCATCAGTTGCTATGACATTGTCCTCTCATTATCGATAAATTGACCTATCATATGCATATCTTAGTTAATTTATCAAGGGGGTAGCCTTGTATATCATCCCTACTAGGGGATGTTGTTATGACTTTCCCATCAGTTATTCTTTGACACAACACTCTAAATATCATTGTATCAAAGAGGGGAAAAGTATAGATGCTATAAAATGGTTCACATCTACAGTTTCATCCTATTTTCATACTAACTCATCCCATTTTCTCATTTTACCAATTCTGATCTTTTGGCCAATTTGATTATCCACTGGATTGTCATCCGTATATATCTTCTCTAGCTTCAACTATCCATCATCCAAAATTGACTGAATGAAATGGTACCACAATTATATGTGTTTTCTCTTTGAATATAGAACTAAATTCTTTGCAAGATAAATGACACTCTAGCTATCTATGAACAAACAATTGTCCCTCTATGGGTGTCCCAATTCTTCCATGAAGAAATGAAGTCATATCATCTACTTGGATACCTCTATAGCAGCAACATACTCTACCTCTATAGTGGATAAAATATTAACCTTTTGTAATTGAGAAACCCATCTCACTATTGCCCACCAACAATAAATACATAACCTATAGTACTCTGCCTAGTATTGATATCTCCTGCCAAATCTGAGTCAACATAGCCCCGTAAATCAGTAGTAGAGCCCACAAAATTTAAACACATATTGGATGTTTCTCTCAAATACCTAAGATTCCATTTAACTAAATTTCAATGCTTAATTCCTAGATGAATCATATACCTACTAACAACTCCCACTACATGTGTAATATCTGGCCTACTACATACCATAGAATACATCAAGCTTCCTACACATGGAGCATAAGATACCTTAAACATCTTATCCTCCTCTTCTTGTGTCTTGGGACACATCTCTTTAGTCAACTTCAAATGACCAGATAAAGGTGTGTTGATGCCTTTAGCATTCTCCATAGAAAAATTTTGCACACCTTTACAATATAATTAGCCTAAGATAATATCAATTTCTTGTTCTTCCTATGTCTACAAATCTTCATACCAAGAATTTTTTTGTAGCCCCCAAATCATTCATAGAAAATGCATGTGATAACTGGCATTTCAACATCTTAATGTGATCCATGTTAGACCCAACTACAAGCATATCATCAACATATAAATGTAAAATAATGTATTTTTCATCAGCCAACCTCTTAAAATAAACACAATGATTTAAATAAAACCTGCTATATCCATGCTCATGCATAAAATTGTCAAATTTCAAATACTATTGCCGATGTGCTTGCTTCAAGCCATATAAACTTTTCTTCAATCTACACACTAAGTTCTCGTTACCTTTGACCTCAAATTCATGTGGTTGTGCCATATATATCTCTTCATCCAAATCACCATGAAGGAAGGTCATTTTAACATCAAGCTACTCTAAATACAAATTTTCAATAGCCACAATACTTAAAATAGTGTGAATAGAAGTCATTTTAACAACAAAAGAGAATATCTCATCAAAATCAATGCCTTTTTTCTATATAAATCCTTTTATAACTAACCTAGGTTTAAATATTTTCTTACCTCCATCCTCTACTTTCAACCTATACACCCATTTATTCTATAAATCCCTTTTACCTACAGACAACTTGCATAAATCCCAAGTCTTATTTTTTTAGCAAAGAGTCCATTTCATCTTTTATTGTAGACTCCCACTGAATCTTAGTATCCACCTACATGGCTTCATCATAACATCCAAGTTCACCAACATTAGTAAGTAAAATAGAATAGAAGGAAGGAGAAAATCTTTCTAGAGGTCTACTTAACCTTGTTAACCGTCTAACATTCACTAGGGTGTGTGGTATTTGTTATATCAGTTGTTGTAGATCATGAGGAACTGTTGGAACATCATCTTTTGGAGTATCATCCATCACTACATAATCATTTTATTTTTTCTCATGTTGTTGCAACATATCTTTGCACAACACTTTCTCATTGAATATGACATCCCTTCTTACAATTTTATGACTATCATCCTAATGCCTATAACCAAATTCATTAATTCCATATCCAACGAATACACATTTCTTTGACTTAGCTTCTAGCTTGATTCTACTATCAAAATATATATGAGAAAATGCTTCACAATCAAAGATTTTGAGAAAAGAATAACTCACCTTCTTACCATTCCATGCTTCCTCTAGAGTACCATAGCCCAAAGGAGTAGAAAGACTTCTATTAATAAAATATACAATAGTATTGAAAGAATCTACCCACATGTTTAAGGCAACCCTACATACAACCTCATGTTTCTTGCACACTTCATTATAGTCCTATTCATGCATTCAGCCACTCCATTTTTCTATGGAGTACTTGGAACAATTTTCTATATATGAATACCATTTAATGGAGTAATAATTTTCAAATTCATGACTACAATATGCACCACCATTATCAACTTTGAGACAATTTAATTTCTTACGTATCTCATTTTCAACCAAGCATTTTCATTTCTTAAAAGTTTGAAATACATCAGATTTCTATCTAAGGAAATAAACTCATACTTTTCTAGTTGCATCATCAATAAATATAACATAATAATGAGAGCCACCAAAGGAAGATACCTAAGGTGGTCCCCATACATCTATATGCATGACCTCTAATCTCTCACTTTTCTTTTTCTTCCCAATCTTCACAAAACTCACTCTTTTTTTTCCATGCATAGATCTTTCACAAAATTCCATATGAACATATTTCAAACCTAGTAAAAATTTCTTTGAATGAAGTACTTTCATACCTTTCTCACTCATGTGCCCAAGTCTATTGTGCCACAATGTTGTATTAGAATCTATAACATTTATTTGTTCTCCTTTCTCTATTGTAGCAACTATTCCTAAACATTCATTTCTCTCTAAAACAATCAAAATAGAAGAAACAATATGACATGTACAAAGATATAAGGTGCCTAATTTCACACCTTTTTCTACTACAAGGGAACCTTTTGAAACTTTCCAATTTTTTTCATTAAAAATAATTACACAACCCTCATAACTGAGTTGCCTTGCTAAAATTAAATTCCTACTTAGCCTTGGAACATGCCTTATGTAGTAACCAATGATTCCCATTCTGCAACTTAATCTTAACTTTTCACTTTCCAACAATCTAATAGGGTTTATTATTCTCCAAATAAACAAGCCCAAAATCCCCTTAGACATTATCAATAAAATAACCTCAATGAGGTGTAGCATGAAATGAAGCACTAGAATCTAAAACCCATGAGTCATCAACACTCTCTAAAGATAGAAGCAAATCATCCTCTTTAGATTTTTTACTTAACAAATTTTCCTTCTTGTTCCTTTTTGGTTGATCTCCTTCATTGTTCTTTTGAGTCCAACAATCTTTCTTCTTTGTCCATGGCTTACCATATTACCAACAATCTCTTGGTCCTCTAGATTGAGACCTCTTCCCCTTTGACTTTCCTCTTGATTTTCCATGATTTCTAGAATTATTTCCTTTCTTAGTCATAATACCTCTACTTTGTGCATTCAAAGCACTTCCTAATGTAGATCCACCTAAAGTTTTCATGTGAGTTTCCTCACTCAAAATAACATTGATCATATCATCATATTTTAGAGTATTGGATCCAAAAATAGAATTACTCAGCTATTACCAAGTCATTCTAGCTTTTAGGAAAAGAACACAGAATCAAGAGAGCCCAAATTTCTTCATCAAAATTTTTCCCCATGGGAAGATAAGTGACAAGTAACAATATTAAACTTGTTTAAATGATCTGCAATAGACCCACCTTCTATTCAAAATAGAGATGGAGTAACTAAGAGGGGAGAGGTGAATCAGTTACTACAAAAATAAATCCATAGATCCCTAGATGTCTTAAAATATAGTTGTTGATGATACTCGGTAACCACAAAAATAAATGCTGAAACTTGATAGATGTTTTGTTAACTTATTAAGCATTTAAAATGATTAACATGCATGCATAAAGGAAATAACATGAACATAAGAGACACTAGAATTAATGTGGAAACCCAATTTGGGAAAAACCACCAAGTAACTAGTCACCAATTTTCACTCTTCTGAAGTGAGCCTTGTTAGGAGGAAACCCTATTAAAGGTTACAAAACACACTATTAGGTGTGACTCTGTTAGAGGATTTAATCACCTTGTAAGGAGTGGCCTTATCAGAGGTCTTTTAGAAAAATTCAACTGAATTGTCACCTTGTTAGAGGATTTACAAAATGGCTATTAAACCAACTTTGTTAAGAGATTTTAAATCACTGTTACAATGATTAGAAAGCAACAATGAAGTGATCTGAAATATATTCAACTTATCTTTGCTGAATACAGATCTCTTTTCTACTTCACTAGATCCACATTGATCGAATACAACTTTGTAGCTCCATAAGGATATCTAATCCTTCCACAACATTCACTCATATATTCAATATTCACTCATTCCATTTACATCCATACATTCACACTCTTATGCATCCACACTCTTACATATACATGAATTCACAACTTGACCTTTCATATATACCTTACAGATTGTCACGTCGGCTCAATTATAAGTTACAACAACTAAAAAAACATTAAGTCAGTCAGCTACAAACATTGCACAAAATAATTAAACTTAATTCTTTAGAACAATAAAATTCTTCGCTGCCCGACCTAGCTCGGTGACCACTGCTCTAGAATGGTTTCCCCAATGTTAACCAAGTGAAGCTTGGTAAACACTGCAAACCTTGCAACTTCCTTTGGAGACCAAGTTAACTCAGTAAACATTGACCTTCCTTCACTTACCGAGTGAGCTTGATAAAAGCTAACTTTCTCTTTGATGACCGAGTGAACTTGGTAGTAATTGACTTTCCTTTTATTAACCTTGGAAGCTCAGTTAACATTAACTTTCTACTACAAAATCCTTTGATGCCCGAGTGAGCTCAGTATGAGCTAACTTACTGTGTAATATTTAGGAACGCTCGGTAGTCACTATAAATTTCTTTGCTAACCATCTAAGCTTGGTAGACTCTGTCTGATGGCTGATATGACATTTGTGTAACATCAAAGACAATACATAATTAATAATTGTATCCACCAATCTCCCTCTTTGGCATTGATGGCAACACAACATGTCATAGCAAAATGAAATTTGAAAAAAAGTCTTTTTCTTATATGGAAACACAACATATCAACACAACAATTCTCCCTCTAAGATAGAAAACTCTCCCTCTTACAGTAATCTCCCTCTGTGAAGGAATGATATTGCAAACTCTTTATCTTAAACAAATTTCAGAGAGATATGACTGTAAAACTCTCCCTCTTCAACAACACATGCCAAATATAACTCAAATAAATTTCAATGTACCTTTAGTATTGATTCATATGCAATATTTTCTGATTATGCTACATCAACTGATAGATCTTCAACCTGGTATGAGTTGATGCATCACTAAAACTTCATTTTAGTGAACTTCAGATAGGGGAGTGACCCCTAACTTACCTCTTAGATACAAGAATGCATCCTTAGGTAATGGTTTTCTGAATATGTCAACAATTTATTCCTTTGTATGAACATATTCTAATCTGATCTCCTTATCTTGCACCAATTCTCTGACAAAATGATATTTTATTGCAATGTGCCTGGTTTTGGAATGCATTATTGGATTCTTAGATATGTTGATTGCACTTGTATTATCACAGAACATAACAACTGGTTCTTTGATTTGCATCTTCATGCCTTCCAACAACTATTTAAACCAAACAATATTAGAATAGTTTACTATTGTAGCAACATACTCTGCCTCTATTGTAGATTGGGATGTACAATTTTGCTTTTTGTTTGTTCAAGAAACCAACCTCTTTCCAAGAAAGAATGCACCTCCACTTGTACTTTTTCTTTCGTCAAGGTTTCCTACCCAATTAGCATCAGTAAACACTTTCAAATCCAGATTACCTCCAAATTTGTACCATAAATCATAATCCTTAGTTCCTTTCAAATATCTCATTATTCTTTTGATTGCCATTATGTGATTTTCTCTTGGTTTTGCTGAAAATATTGCTACAATACCAACTGCAAGGGCAATATCTGACCTAGTATGAACTACATAGTGCAACTTTCCAATCATAGATCTATATAATGTTTGATCTACTTCTTTTGATTCATCTTCCTTGGTAAGTTTTAATCTAGTACACAGGAGTCCCAATTGGTTTACAATCTTCCATTCCAAACTTTTTCAATATCTCCTTGATGTATTTTGATTGAGTGATGTAGATACCATTTTTATTCTGTTGAATTTGAAGACCAACAAAGAATTTGATCTCTCCAAACATAGACATTTCAAATTCCTTGTTCAGTTGTTCTGAGAATTCTTTGCAAAGATCATCATTCCCTATCAAAACAATATCATCTGCAAATATTTCTACCAAGACAATCTTATTATTTGTTCCTTCCTTTATATACAAGCTACTATTATCATTAGTTCTTTGAAAACCAATCTGAATAAGATAGTTATGCAATCTTTCATACCATGCTCTAGGGGCTTGTTTCAGACCATACAATGCCTTGTGTAATTTGCAAACCATGTTCTTCTTATCTGGATCAACAAAACCTTCAGGTTGTTCAATGAAAACCTCTTCATCCAGTATACCATTGAGGAATGCTGACTTGACATCCATCTGATAAACTTTGAATCCTTTGTGAGCAGCATATGCTAGTAAGGTTTTGACTCCTTCCAATCTTGCAACAGGAACAAAAGTTTCTCCATAGTCTATTCCTTCTTCTTGAGCATATCCTTTGCATACTAGTCTAGCTTTGTTTCTTGATACCTTACCATCTTCATCCAACTTGTTTCTAAATACCCACTTAATTCCAATCACATTTTTGTCTTTAGGTCTAGGTACAAGAGTCCATGTCTTATTTTTTTCTATCTGTTCTATCTCTTCATTCATAGCTTCAATCCAACTATCATTTCCCAATGCATCTTTGATATTTATAGGTTCAAAATCAACAAGTAAACAAGTAATTTTCAACTTATTTCTTGTCATGGTTCCTTCAAATTTATCTCCAATGATCTGATCTGTTGAATGATGCCTCCTGACATACTTAGCTAATACATGTTCCTTGCCTTTTGAATGAATTTCATTATTATCCTCTTGCATTTCAACTTCAGGTTCTATTTGTTCTAGCTTAGTAGACATTTTCTTGGTAGATGTTGGCTCGGGTCCTTCAAACTCGGTAGACACTTGCTTGGTAGACACTAAATTTAACTTGGTTTGCTATGGCTCGATTTGAACTTTCTGTAACTCAGTTATAGATGACTCAGGAGTAGAAGATTACTGATTCTCTAATGTAACTAGTACTATATCAAGTTCAATGAGGAAAAACCTTTTATAATCTTCTGGTTCCTTTGCGCTTTCTTCTTCAATCCTTTCTACAAACTCATCAACTTTCACATGTGCACTTTCTATGACTTTGTGAGTAGACAAGTTCAAATATCTATATGCTTTACTTTTGCATAAGTATCCAAGGAATATACCTTCATCACCTTTCACATCAAATTTTCTTTTTCTAGATTCTTTCAAAATGTAACATTTACTTTCAAATACTTTAAGGTAACTTAAATTAGGTTTATAGCCATACCATAACTCATAGGGGTTTTTGAAAGAGTCTTTCTTCAGCTGTACTCGGTTCAGGGTATGAATTGCAGTACTGATAGCTTCCTTCCAATATTTGATAGCAATATTTTTTTCAATCATTAAAGTTCTTGCACAATCCATGATGGATCTGTTCCTTCTTTTAGCTATTCCATTGTGTTGGGGTGTTCCAGGGGCTGATACCTGTCTTTTGATTCCTCTTTCAATGCAAAAGTTATTAAACTCATGTCAAATGAATTCTCCACCTCTGTTTGACCTCAAATATTTTAATCTTTTCCCTGTTTCCTTTTCTACTCTAGCCAAATACCATTTGAACTTTTCAAATGCTTCTGATTTGTTTCTTAGATACATGACTGTCATCATTCTTGAGTAATCATAAAAAAAAGAATGAAGAACTTTTCTCCAGTATAGCTTTCAATTCCAATGGGTCCACATAAATCAATATGCACAATATCTAATATATCTTTAGACTGATAGTTTTTACTTTAAAAACTAGTCTTTCCCATTTTACTAATCTGACAATTTTTGCATAGACTGAACTCAAATTTCTTTATGTTAGGAATGCCTCTTACTTTCTTGAATTTGTTATCTTTACCAAATTATCAAAATTTACATGACACAACCTTTTATGCCATAACCAACTTTCTTCAACTTGAGCAATGAAACATGAACATTCACCTAGTTCAAGATAGAACAAGTTACCTTTAGTTTGAGTACCTGATCCAATCAATTTTCCTTTGCCATCCAATAGTCTTGCTTTACCATGCATGAATTCTAGTTTGAATCCATTATTGAGTAGCTGTGCCACACTTAACAAATTATGCTTTAGTCCTTCTACCCAATAAGCATTATCACACATAAGTTCTTTGGTTAGAGAGATTCTCCCTCTTCCTTTTATACAACAAGGTTCATTGTTACCAAATCTTACACTGCCACCATCGTAGTCTTCAAAGTATTCAAACTTAGTTTTGTCACCAGTCATGTGATGAGAACAACCACTATCTATGATCCATGTATCATTTTTTTCTTATATGAGAAATGAGTGCCATTTCCTCATCATTATCAGACTCATCTTTCATAGCAATGTAGACAATTTCATCTTCTTTTTCATCATTAGAATCATTAGAATCTTTAGCCATAAAACATGTTTTCTTACCTTTATCCTTGAATGATCTAAAGTCTTTCTTGCCATTGAACTTGTATCCTTTCTTCTCATCTTTATTCTGCTTGTTTGGACACCTAGCAGCAATATGACCAACTTCTTCACATGAAAAATAGATTAGAGGTACTTTACCTTTGTATTTTCCTCTACCTCTAGAATATTTCCTTGCTAGAAGGGCTTCTATTACTTCAAGATCACTGTCTAAACTTTGGTCTGATTCATCTTCACTTTCTAACTAAGATTCTTTTTTCTTTTTGACTTTCTCCTTGAGTGAAAGCTTGGCTTCAAATGTTGATTCAATGTTCTTGGAAGCTAGAACATAGTTGTCAAAGTTGTCTAATTCAAATGCAGTTAATCTTCCAACTATGGCCTCTAGGTTTATCTTATGATTTGCTTCACATCTTCTTTCTTGAATTGTAGAAAGTTTGATTGCATAAATGGGAAGCAGAGTTCTGAGAATTTTACTTATAACTATCTCTTCCTGGATATCTCCTCCAAATGCTTTGATTGCACTGACACATGTTTTGACTCTTTCAACATATTTTGCAATGTTTTCATCCTCTCTCATTCTCATTTGATCAAATTGTCTTCTCAAACTTTGTGCTTTGGCTCTTCTAACATTATCATCTCCTCCATAGATCTCTTTTAGCTTTTCCCACATTTCAAAAGCAGATTTGCCGTCCTTGATATCATCAAATTCTTCATAACTAAGAGCAGATGCTATATCTATCATCATAATGTTGTGGGTCTTCTTTTCAGCAATATCATTGACAGATAGTGTACCAGCTGGTTCTGCATATTTTTCATCAAGGTATTTTAGTCCTGTGTCTCCAATAGAAGCTAGATGAAGTCTCATCAACCCTTGCCATGTTGAGAAGTTGTTCTTGTTAAGTCTTGGAATTTCCCTTTTATAAGACATTCTAATCTTTGGCTTAGATCCTTGAAATCTTATCCTACAAGCACCAAAAGCTCTAATACCAATTGTTGGAAATAGAGATGGAGTAACTGAGTGGGAGGGGTGAATCAGTTACCACAAAAATAAATCCACAGATCCTTAGATGTCTTAAAATATAGTTTCTACTGATACTCGATAACCACACAAATAAATGCTAAAACTTGATAGATGTTTTCTTAACTTATTAAGCATTTAAAATGATTAACATGCATGCATAAAGGAAATAACATGAACATAAGAGACACCAGAATTAACATGGAAACCCAATTTGAGAAAAACCACCAAGTAACTAGTCACCAATTTTCACTCTTCTGAAGTGAGCCCTATTAGGAGCCAACCCTGTTAAAGGTTACAAAACACACTTTTAGGTGTGACCCTATTAGAAGATTTAATCACCTTGTAAGGAGTGGCCTTGTCAGAGGTCTTTTAGAAAAATTCAACTGAATTGTCACCTTGTTAGAGGATTTACAAAATGGCTATTAAACCAGCTCTGTTAAGAGATTTTAAATCACTATTACAATGATTAGAAAGAAACAATGAAGTGATCTGAAATATATGCAACTTATCTTTTCTGAATATAGATCTCTGTTTTACTTCACTAGATCCGCACTGATCAAATACAACTTTGCAGCTCCATAAAGATATCTAATCCTTCCACAACATTCACTCATATATTCAATATTCACTCATTCCATTTACATCCATACATTCACACTCTTATGCATCCATAGTCTTACATATACACGAATTCACAACTTGACCTTTCATATATACCTTACAGATTGTCAAGTAAGCTCAATTACAAGTTACAACAACTAAAAAACATTAAGTCAATCGGCTGCAAACATTGCACAAAACAATTAAACTTAATTCTTTAGAACAATAAAATTCTTTGCTGCCTGACCCAGCTCGATGACCATTGCTCTAGAATGGTTTCCCCAGTGTTAACCAAGAGAATCTCGGTAAACATTGCAAACTTTGCAACTTCCTTCAGAGACCAAGTTAACTCGGTAAACACTGACCTTCCTTCGCTTATGGAGTGAGCTCAGTAAAAGATAACTTTCTCTTCGATGATCGAGTGAACTCAGTAGTCATTCACTTTCCCTTTGTTAACCTTGGGAGCTCGATTAACATTAACTTTCTCCTACAAAATCCTTTGATGCCCGAGTGAGCTCGGTAAGAGCTAACTTACTGTGTAATGTTTAGGAACGCTCGGTAGTCACTATAAATTGCTTTGCTAACCATCTGAGCTTGGTAGACTTTGTCTGATGGCTGATATGACATTTGTGTAACATCAAAGACAATACACAATTAACAATTGTATCCAACACCTTCTGCCATCTTCATATTAAATAAATTCTTCATTAGAAATACCTTGTTTGAAGAAGAGGTCTGTTCATACAGTTTCACTAGGGTTTGCATCAACTCTTATGTTATCTTCAATTCTATAATATTAAATATCACTAATGATGCCAAGCATAATCGAATGCTTCCAAGCTCCTTTCTATCTAAAATCTCCTAGTCCTCATCTGTCATAGTACCTTGTTTCTTGGATTTTCCTTCCAATCACTTCCATAAATCCTTCTAATAAAGATAGTCCTCCATTTGTATCTTCTATAACTAAAATTTCTGCCCATTAAACTTGTCAACCTTTAGCTTACCTTCATCTTCCATTGCTCCCATTCAACTGTGAGACCTTCCTACAGAGTAAAATTAGAAAAAATAAATGATGACAATCTAGCTAAAAAAAATGATAATAGTCTAGGTAAAAGAAAATGACAACCATCTAGCTCTAAAACCACTTTTTAGGATTAACCTTAGATAGAAATAATAGTTCTATGAAAATATAACCAATACTAGAAAATAGTAGATCGCATAAAAGAGAACACAAGATACCAAGATTTAACATGGTTCAACCAATATATGGGCTACGTCCACCAAAAATAAGTCCAATATTATTATTATCCAGTGATTACAATCTACAATCCCTTATAGCTCAATACCATTGCAAGAAGCTATAATATCACCATTACATTATGAAATCCCTAACCCTAAGCTTTTTTTATGCAAGCTTTTGCTGCTTACAAAAATAAGAATAGAATAAGCTATCCAATAGGAAAAATAGAAGCCAACACCTTTTACAATATAAGGGCATTTTTTGCTTCGGGGGTGCTTCCCCCAAAAAACCCCACAAGGGCATTGCCCCTCGACGCCACCCTATATTGCAATAGGGAGCATACCTAGGGTGTTGCCCTAGGACCTAGTAGGGGTGTTGCCCCCAAAATCCCATAGAAATAATATGGGGAGAGAGCCATGCTAAATAAACTTTTGAGTCTGATTAGGCTCCACATCACAACATCCACCTCTCATTTCCATATTCCTAATTTCTATTTGTGTGGATATATGGATTTTTAATTCAAATATTCCACATAATATTTTCATAATGTTGACATCATCATGAAACATGGGCATCTTACATCATGGATTTTATCCTTACACTTGGCTAATATATGTCATAATCCATATATTCTTATTCCTCTATGCATATCTATATTTAGCCATCATCGTCATAGATTCTTGGCTTTAAGTGGCTATGAGGTGTCACATGACACATCATAGATCCTCCACCATTTTTAGCCATGTTGGCTTCCATGTGTCATACAATCTTACATTTTGCATCTTGTGTCATATGTGTCATGGAATCTCTTGCCATGTTTCATATCCAAGGTGACAAGTCCAATGCTCTCCTCTTGCATGATGGATATAAATTGAGCATTCTTCCTCTCATTTTTAGTCCTTCAAGTCCCTTGATTCTTAGCCCCTTGGTCTTTGGTGTCTCAAGCTTAAAATTACTCTTCTAGTATTCTCATAGCATCATCATATCATAGGCTTTTGCTTTCCAATTTTGTGCATTATAGGCAACTGGAGCTATATCATATGGAGAAGAAAGAAGGACATGAGAGCTACAAATGAAAGAGGGTTTTTTTACTTTATGTTTCTTTCTTTGTTTATTTGGCTTTCATAGTAGATTAGAGGGTATTAATGTATGTTTATTGCTTTTTTTATTTTCTCATAGGATGTTAGATATTAACCCATTTTATGGTCCTACATTTAGCCTCTCTTATTATCTTCTTCAACTACTCTAATTCTTGAGTTATTCAATCTATTGTACATTTCTTCTGGTAAAGTGCCATGCAATTTTATAAGGTATTTCTTAAATTTTATAATATATTTGATAACTAGAATATCAAGATTCATCTTTTGATTTGGATTTTAGTTATCATAATATTTCTCCAAATTCTCAACATTACCATCATCCATAATCATTTTGTGTATTCTTCCAATCTTAGGCTCCCAACCTTTAATTTTCTCTTCTTCCCACTGCTAGATTTAGGTTGATCTTGTGGTTTTGTAATCTTCCCTCTCATCTTATGATTCTTTATGTTTGCATCCTTGACTTCACTTTTACTCTCCTACATTTTTAAATAACCTCATTTTTAGGATTTTTAGGGCCTAGCCCTTGAGCCATCTCTTTTACTCTTTTTGCCTTCTTTTAGTTTCCTCTAACTTGTGTTCCTTAATCTTTCTTACCAAATTCATTGTAGTTGAACTCCTTGTGAATCTTCTTGTTTGTGTTAATTGTGGTGTATATTGCACATGAGTAATATTTACTTCATCCCGTGATTTTATTTTTGTGGAAGGTGTTGTTGTCAATTCTTGATCTAATGAAGTTATTATTGAAAGAGTTGCACCAATTGCCAGTGGATTAACTAGAAGTATATATGATGACCACCAAATCTCATTTCTATAGCTATATGCATGTCTTCTCAATTTTTTTTTCTATTCATACTATATTTCTTAACTATTTGATAATTTTTCCTATCTCCTTTCTTCTTAACATCTTTACTATATTATTGGTCTGTTGCTCCACTATACTTTTCTTCATAAGTTCCCCATCTAGGTAACTCCTCATCTCTATTTGATTTTAGAATATCTTTTGCATGAGTATCCACTATTTATTTTGTTACTTCATAAACCATATGGTCAATAAATAGATGTCTAGGCTCTACAATCTCCATACAAGTATAATAAATTTTTATCGTAAAATTGATGTCATATTTGTATTTCTCAACTATTGATGTAGGGATTCTAAATCTATTCTATATTTCATTCTTAAAAGACTTGATCATCATAGAAATGTCCTCTATTATATTATCACTAGGTTTCTTCCTGAAATAATATGTTACAAATTTTATTGTACACTTATCAGCAGTGCACTCATAGTTTGGCATACCAGTAAATTGATTCATTACTTGGAAGAGTAAGTGATTTATCAATGATTCAAATATGAAAGGTGTATACTTTATTTTCTTTATCCTCTCAATATTATCAATCAACTCTTGTCTTTGAATTTTACATATATTCACTTTCTCCTTGTCAAAGGTCATCTTATATGCAACACATATATATCTATGCAACATGTATAAATCTACCTAATACAAAATTAAGCCTTGAATTGCAGTTCATCTTGTATCTAATAATCCTCCTAATCAATATCACATTACATCAATTTTCTTAATTTGGTCTAACCTCATTCCTCTTCCATCCCAAGTTCATCCAATATTAACCTCAACTAAAATCTTTCTTTTCTTTTCAAAAATAGGTCACTTTTTGCATTGCTCAAACCAGTCAATTTATGAATTAGGTCATTTGTTATCATAACTAGTATATCTCCTACCCAAAATATTCTATCATGAATTCTATTGAGTGTAATCCTTGTCCATTCAGGTTGTTTAAACTCTTCATAAAACATGTGTTTTATTATGTTTAATTTACCTAAATGCTCATACCCTTTCTTGAATGTCAAATCATTTTTATGAACCCCACTCCTATCTTTTTGAATATTATTGTCCCCAATAAACTCAAAATTTCAATGTATGTATGCATATATATCTTCCATACATAATACCCTATCCAATATTTGAGAACACTATCTCACAAGATCATCTCCAAAAGGAACCTTAGTAAAAGTACAAAGTTGTGTCACATTTCAAGTTGACTTATTAGAATGACTAGATTTGAGTATTTCTATCTAAAAATAAATTTTGTTCAAATATATGATCTAGAAAAATTCACTCTAGCTAACTTATATATGGTCTCACACTTTTCCAATTAGAAATGTCTATCAAATGCATGTTTTATACAAGTTTGTATCCAATTATTAAAGAAATAAAATTATTTTAGAAAAATTATGTTTCAATAACTCTTACTAGTTTTTATTATTTTTTTTAATAACATATAAAGACCATTTTATAGAGTTCAAAGCCAAGAATATTCTCATATATAGTTTATAGTGTTTTAATTAGATATAGTATATTGCAATTAAAAAATTCTACAAGTACATATTTTAACACTCGAGAAGATGTCAAGTTTGAGAAAGGATAAAATATTAAATCATATCAAAAAAATTTAAAAATCACATGATGTTCTAGAGGAGAGAGTCCTCGTCAAGAACATATAATTTTTCTTTTGGTTAGAAAAGATTTGGTTTCAAAAATGTGGTGGGAGATGAAAACTACCAATTTCAGATGAGTTAATTTTGAATTTCTATAAAAGATAAAATATAGGTCTAAAGTTTTTTTTTTTTGTTCTAGCTATATATGTTATCTATAACAAAATCTAAGACCGAAGGGAAATAAGTTTATTTCCACGTTATTTTGTGGTGGGAACTAGACCCCTAATTTTTAGTATTTTTTAGCAAGTAAAAAATTGTCTTTGAAAATTAGGAAAACATATTAGTTCTTATTCCAAATAATTATTAAAAATTATTATCCTAAAATTCATCCATTTCTACATGTTTCATTAGTTTACTTCATTATCAAATTATAAATAATGCTATCATTTTAATGTCATTGAAGATGAATAGTTATACTTTTGTTAGCATTCTCCTCTATAAAAGGGTGACACATGTTTGTGCTTTTACAAGATTCAAAGATATTTCTTGATTTTATATCTAGGTCTCTCTCTAATATCAAATACAATTGGTATTGACATAGTTACAATTATATTTCAAATGTAGTGCAAATAACAATCTCATGGATCGTATAAATATCTTTCTTCATATTTTAGGGCTTCATAATAAATTCCTTGAAAATTACTCCAATCACTCAAACTTTTCTTCCAAATCACTCTTCAAGTTCCCTCCACTTATTTTTTCATTCAAATGGTGATCAAATGACTCAATTTCAACCCTTACATCCTCACATAATTTGATCTCCAATAAATGCATAAGTGCATACACACAAAAATTTCTTCTTCATACTAGTATGCATCAACTCTTTAGTAACCTCACGTGTGACCATAAATTTTTTTACAACACTAGATATAAACTTCATAATATCATGCCATGCTGATGTCAACTACACAAAACTTACTTCCAATATCAAGGGGTCTGACAAATTTGAAGTGCAATATCCCTTATTTAAGTTAAAAGAGATAGTTCATGTTGATGTAGGGGGTTTGGGACTTGGTACTATTCCCATATTATTCTTTGATGCTTCCTTTGTCTTTTCCACCCATAATTTAGTATTTCCTAGTGTTCCTTCTCTAACAAATATTTTATCAACTCTTTCTACTTTCTTTCTCTTTACCTTCTCATCCCTTCTTGCATTATTTTCCATGTTCTTTCTATGATTAGGTGCCCTCATTTTCATTGATCTCATATTAGGTGTTCTCATATTGTTAAATTACTTATTCTAAAAAGTCTTGTTGTATGTATCAAGTTGTTACAAATTTGACATGTCATAAATTTGTTTCCATATCTAGCTCCAAATTGATTAGTGTGTTGTCTAAAATCTCTAGCAATATGTTCAAATTTCTTCAAGATGATTAGGTACTTCATTTTTCAAATCTATGTGTAGACTAGGTTGATGCTTCGAAAGTTCTTGTTCTTAAGTAACTTCAGATCCTTTAGATGATTCTCCTTTAACATATTTGATTCTTGTCTTATCTCTAATAGTTCTTTGTGCCATGATTTTTTCATCAACTTTCTTTGCACTTGTGTATAGCTTCTTAATGTGTTCCTTGGTTTGTGTAAGCTCTCCTTGCACAATAATATTGTGTTTCTCAAGTTCAAGTGTCACCTTTTTTGGTAGTGGGAAAGCATCCCTCATGGGATTCATGACATGGTTTAACCACCTCCTATGGTTCTATAAGACTATTGGTTATATTGGGGATTGACATGATGATCTTTTTGTGCAATGGAAACCCTATCCTTTCTAACAATTGGTATCAGAGCTTGGTCATAGGTTAAAATCTCATAGACCATGACAACTGACACTAGGAGGGAAATTTTTGGTAGTGGGCCAACATCCCTCACAATATTTGTGATATGACATTAATTGCATCACTATTGGTTGTATCAGACATTAACAAGTCAATCTTTTGGTGCAATAATAACCTTTTCCTTTCTAAAAACCTTTGTAAGTTGAGATTTAAAATATGCATCTTTATGAGATCTCAAATCTAATTGACTCTTATTCTCATCTTCCATCATACTAATCTTCAATGATGTAATCTCTAATTTATTCTTTATAATTTTGTTCTTCTTTTTAATTTTTGTAGATATCTCATGATCCTTAATTTTTTTAGGTTCTTTCTTAGATCTTATTCTCTCAATCTAATCTTTTAATTTTTGAATAAATTCTTGTGCATCCTTAAGATTGATCTTCAACTTGTTCCTTTCATTACTTACTATATTTAATTTCTCAAGAGCTATTTTAAGATTCTTTTGAAAGTGTAATGAATCTGTAGTGATCTCCCTCAAGATGTTAAATTTCTTATGTGTAATTGTTCCTTTAATACTAATTGTTAGAAATTAAAGTCTTCCAATATAACTAAGAGGGGTTGGGTGAATCATTTATATGCTTTAAACAACTTTCTTCCCAACTATGGATATGAAATACAAATCTTAAACCTACATATATCAGTAAATTGAAAAGTAAAACCATGTATAAAATAAACAAACTCATAACACCATATTTCATTAACTAAGGAAACCTTAGCCAAGGGAATACCTTGTTGGGGATGGTACCTACAAAATGATCCACTAATCAAAAGTATCTTAGGAAAGATATTGACCCTCTTAGGAGTTTGTTACATCTATATAGTGTATCTATCCTTGTTAGAGGACTAGGCCTTTTTTGAGCCTCAATCCTATTAGTGTTTTTTGTTACAATACAAAATACAATTTGATTCCACTACCCAAACATGCATATATAAAAATTCGCTAGTTATATAGAATATAACTTCACTAGTTATATGGAATAGATACAAAACCTTGATTGTGTTGATATCTCTAATACCTAATGTTAGCTTAAAGAATAAATTTGACAACTGAGTGTCAATACACTTAACCAAGATCAAGAATAGGTGTTGAGTGCAATAGATGCCGAGTAATCTTCAGGTGCCGAGTAAAGTGTAGGTGCCAAGTAAAGTGTAAATGCCGAGTAAAGTGTAGGTGCTAAGTAAAGTGTAAATGCCGAGTGAAGATCAGGTGCCGAGTAAAGTTTAGACGCTGAGTAACACAGTTTTGTGTAAGTGCCGAGTAACTCAGTAGAACAGCATGTGCTGAGTAACAGAAATATTTTAGGAGCCAACTAA
Organism: Cupressus sempervirens; assembly: GCA_028749045.1. Taxonomy (NCBI): domain Eukaryota; kingdom Viridiplantae; phylum Streptophyta; class Pinopsida; order Cupressales; family Cupressaceae; genus Cupressus; species Cupressus sempervirens. Next base: position 674,446,138 of record CM053789.1, read on the forward strand.
TCCAGGATATCAGCATAAGAGTTTGGAATCGCACAAACTATGATGAAAATAGTCTTTACAGCCGACATAAGGAAATCTCGAAGGATTTAATGATCAGATCGAATCTTTTATATTTCCTATGTAATTTGCATGCAGCCAATAAGAAAAATGATAAAGGCATGCAACCAATCAGAAAAAGATAAGTATTAAGCAGAAATGAAGATTGAATATGGATCATAGATCCAGACCTAACCCTAAATCCTCGAATGTCTTTATAAGGAAGACGATATCTCATAGAGAAGACATGATAGAGAAGGAGATGATGAAGATGATGATATAGAGGAGAAGATATAGAGTGGTTGATATACTATTTTCAGAAGCGAAAGATATCAGATCACAAAGGATCAAGATCAGACGAAGCAGAACAGAGCCAGCATTCAGTAATCAAGGATTGTAAACTAGCAGGTTCATTTTACCTAATACTTTCTAGCCATTGTATTAGCATGGAAATTCTATGGTGATAGGTTAGCTTAATAGCTATTTCATTGATCCTAGAGATAGATGATTAAATCCTTTAATAGGGTGACACTTCATGTTAAGTGTTTGTAAATCCTCTAACTAGGTCACTATTGACACAGTGTAAAGCCTTTAACAGGGCAAACCATTAGAAGTGGTTAAACAATATTGCTGTAGTAATTTTTGTGGGTATCATCCCCACCCCAGTTTTACCTTCTTATTCCTGGAGGGTTTCTGGGTTACCAATTTCAGGTGTTATGTGTTATTGATGCATGTGTTAGTTTCATGTTTACTTAATGTATTTACATGCATGCAATATATTTCGACATAAAAGTTTTATAGGACAAATTTTAGTACTTCTGATTCACCCCCCCCCCCCCCCCCCCCCCTCTTATAAGTACTCTTTCCACATTTTAATATTCCAACAATTGGTATCAGAGCATTACCAGGTTCTCATAAGGAAAAGTTTAACAGCTTGGAGGAAAAGATCTAGAGATGGAAGCTTTCAAACTTGGAAAGATCATTGAAAATCAGGTGATAGATGTGCAACTTGCTCTGCATAGCTTGGAGGAATTTAGAATCAATTTGAGAAACTCATTAAAAAAATGGAAAGATTTGGCCATAGTTGAGAATGATATACACTATAAGGAAATTGATACCACCAACATATTTTCCAACAGAGATACCAAAGAGTTTGATGCAGCAATAGCAGAACTGATGGAGAAAAACAAAATTCAAGAAGAAGAGATTAGATCTCTCAAGATGGAACATGAATCATAGGCCATAATGATATGTGAAATTATAGAACAAAAGAAAAGAGCAGTTGATGATAAGGTCATGATGGAAAATGACAAAAGGAATCTTGCAAACAGACTTGAAGAAAAATGTACTGAACTGACAAGGATCTCAAACATGCAGATGGATACACTTGCTCAAATGATGAACCTTCATCATGAAATCAATGTGAAGGACATTGAGATCTCTACTCTGAAGATGTAGAATGAACAAATGTAGAATGAATTGAATAGAGAAAAAGAGGTAGCAAAAAATCTCAACAAGTCAAGTGAAGCCATCAAGTATTTTGAACAGTTGCTAAAAACTCCAAGATCTGCCCATGATACATCAGGACTTGGTTACAATAGCACTGAAGTTGGAGAATCATCAAAAAGTGCTGAACAAAGAAGTGACAAAGGTAAGAATACTAAACCCACTTGTCATTATTGTAATAAGAAGGGACATACTGCTAATGTGTGCAGGAGCAGAAGATTCAATCAACCAAACACACCCAAGAGTAAGAGTTTCTATCACAAGTGCAACATGCAAGGACATATGACACAAGATTGCAGATCCAATTTCATAAGGACTCAGATATTTGATGGACATTGTTATTAATTGCAATAAGTATGGACATAGGGCATTTGACTTCAGATCAAAACCTATGTGGACATCAAATCAACCAGCAAAAATAGAAGGAAAAGAAAGTCATCATCATTGGGATTACAATACCAGGTACAATTGTCATTATTGTCAAGAATATGGACATACACCATAGAACTGCATAAGAACACATTTCAGAGGGAACTACAAAAGATGGTTGAACCAAACCACATGTTTCAGTTGTCTGAAAACTGGTCATATCAGCAAAAACTGTCCTACAAGATCAAAGGCACCCAAGTCTGAAGAGAATAAAGGCAAAGAAAAGATTGATATTGAAAAGATAAGGGGGCAAATGAACAAGACTTGGAAAAAGAGAGATGAGTGCAATACATCAAGTGAAGGGATCACTTCACCCAATGGGTCAAGTGATCACACTTCATCAAACTAAGCATGAGAAGTGTATGGGACTGATATACAAAGTTATATCAGACATCAGTCCCAAGACAAAGAAGCAATTCAAAGTATAAATCTAAATGAAACAAGATGTCAAGATGAAAACTAAATGTTGATGCTGAGCTACCTTTGGATATCGAGTCAAAACTCAAAACAGATGCCAAGCTCCCAACAGCGACCGAGCTGATAACCGATGTCAAGTTTTTAAAAAAAAAAAAAAAAAAAAAAAAAAACTCCAATGGAAGCTGAGTAGAAAGGAAATTTAGTAGACGCCGAGTTAGGTTGAAATTTCTTCAGAAGCTGAGTTGGTAGTTGAGCATTTAATGTAATGAAATCAGGGTATATTATCATGATTTCAATTAGTTTTTTGCATCGCGATCAAGAAGCAAAGCCGAAAAAGGAGTGGAGAAGATCAAGAAAAGTTCAGAAGTAATTCGTGAAAGATTCCAACAACGATCTTGTTGATTCAAGGTATTTCTCTTAAGTGCCGAGCTATGTAGGTCTCACAAACTTGTTTGAATTATAAAACCCTAGTTTGGAAAACAATGGCATCCAGGTCAGGAACCACCAAGGGTTTAGAAAGCCATGAAGTTCAGTTGGTCAGCAACGAAGTAAAACAACCTGAATATAAGCCCATACCTAAAGTAGCATACAAGAATGATCCTGCAAGTGCATTATCAGTTATTCCGGATAAAGTTGTTATGGTAGAAGATGTTCGCAGATGCTACAATTGTAAAATTGGTGCCATAGGAGACTTAGAAATTCATAATGCATATGATAAACTATGTGAAAACAAAGTACTGAAAAATGAGTTTTCCATTGTAGAAAGAAAAGGATTAACCAAAACCCTAGCATTTTCGACTGTCTTCAAAACATAATGGGTACAGATAGTTTTGAGCCGAATACATAATGGAGCTTTTTGGTTAGAGTCAGGGCCAGTAAAATTCACCAAGAAAATCATTCATAGGGTTACTGGTATTCCAATCCTAGATCGGCCAAAGACCCTGCGAAGTGACAAAAGGGAAGTAATTGAGAGAAATACAGGTGCAAAATGGAACAATAGAGGGATGACTATCGACACAGTCACTGATCCTCTACTAGACTTTGCTGTAAGAATTATTTCACACAAATTCTATCAATCAAGCAGATTAAATAGTGTACCTTGTATAGTAGTTGATGTTGCATACAAGATAATAAAAAGGGATCACACTTATGATCTGGCAGAGCTCATGTTTCAACAGATTAGTGAAAATTTGGGAGCTATAAGGAAGAGCAAAGGAGCTCAATGTAAATTTGGATAAGTTTTGATATGTATTTTTTTCTATCTGATGAAATAATTTCCTTGTATAGGGAAAGTTAAATGGAATCCAGACAAAACAATTGTTGAACAAATTAATGGATACATTGAACAGATGGGTGAAAATTTTGATGCCCAAATGATTGGTTATTTTGAGGACTTCAAAAAGTCCATGAAACAAAGAATGAGAATTCTAGTTTCAATGACTAAGAAATATGAAAAAGATATTTGCTTTCTTGTAGATATAGATTATACTTATGTGCAAGCAGTTATACCTAGAATAAGATGGCTTAGGCCACTAGGATATGAACTTGATGTTGATCAAGCCTCTGCAGCAATAACAGCCTTACTTGCAGAAGAAGTAGACAAAAATGCAAAAATCTTTGGAACTTATGATGTTGTCAAATCAAAGATAATAACAGAGTTGAAGACTACTTCAGCAGTAAAGAAGAAAGAGAAAATGGTAAGACAAATCAAAAGAAAGTTTGGTGTAGAAGAAGAAGGGACAGCAGAAGAAGAAGGAGATGACATTGAAAAAGAAGAAGAAGTCATTGAAGAAGAAGAAGACAAACTTCAGGATCAGACTCAAGGGTTAGAAGGAGACAAAGAGGAAAGTGCTGAGGTTGAAGTAGCCAAGGAAGCACCAGTCAAGAAAAAGACCACAACTCCATCTACTCCTAAATCCAAGGGGAGGAAAGTAGCTGCCCCAACACCAAAAAGACCAACCACAAGGGCCACAACTCAAAAAGCAAAAGAAGAGGCTAAAGGGAAGAAGAAAGACTCAAAGAAGACTGCTACTGAGTCAAAGAAGAGGAAGTTCATTCCCCAGCCTGAAACAGATGAGGAGGAAACAAAGTCAGAAGACAACAGTCAATCTCAAGAGGTAAGACAAATACCCCAGATTGATGTTGATAAATTATGTACATAAATTAGAAATAATGATTTAAAAGGATTAAAGAATCTGAATTTTTCTAAGCTCACCAAAGGAGAGAAAAATAAATTAGAGGAGTCTGTGTATGCTATGATGGCTGAATATAAGCACACACCTCTAGAATTAGATGACTCTATGCTGAGAGAACTGTATACAATCATAGAGGATAAATGGCATTTTTGTTTACAAATGGAAAAAGAAATAAGGGAGTCAACATTGGCAAGATTGTTGCCTAATTTGACTAGAGATCAAATAATAAATGCCATAGAAAGGCATAATAATAGATTCACTCCCAAGTATAGAGCATTCAGTATTCTACAGAATAAAATTGAAGATGTATATAATGAGGAATATAAGGCAGAAGCAATTGCCAAGATAAAAGAAAAGGGAGCATCATAAATAAAAGAGAAGAAACTAGTGGAGAAGGAGAGTAAAGGAGAAAAGGAAGGAGAGACACTCAATGAGGAGAAAGAGGAAGAGAAAGATACAACTGAGCCACAAGATCAAAGTATGCAAGACATACAGGTATCTCCTCCTAGTCCTCCTCATACCACCATCACACCTGCAGATTTCATAAAAATAAAGGATGTTACAAAAATTTCAGTTCAAAACATCAATCCATTAACTACAGAGGATTTGGAAATCCTTGACCAATCATCTTTAGTAGCAAAATTAAGTTCAAATCCTATATTGGTCAGTGTTGATGAATTACAGAATCCAGAAGTCAGAGCAAAAGCAAGGGTAAAAGCACAAATGCCACCTTTGATCACACAAACTACTGGTATTCTATTCCTTCCACCACCACCTCCACCAAGTATAAGTACTGATACACTCCAAGTGCCAAGTACAGCAGCAGGGGAAACAAAAGAAAAATATGAACAGCCACCAAGTTCAACCCCATCTAGCATTCAAAAAGGGGATACTCAAGCTGAAGAAAAAGAGACACAGAAAAAGGAGGAGACTACAGTACAAACACTGGTTGCATTACCCAAATCTAGGACTCCAACACAAACTCTTCAGCAGCCAAGCACAGATGGATTACAGCTGAAAATCAGAACACCAGGCTTGAGTTCATCAAAAGCAGTCAGGAGACTGCACTATGGAGTTCCTAAGCTTGATGAAGAAATTAAAATCCCATATTATGAATCTAGCACTCTTACAGAAGAAAAGATTAATGAAATTTAGAGTGCACTAGACAAAAGAAGGAGACAAGAAGCACTAAGAAAGCAATACAAGCATAAGCGTACATTGAATGAAATTAAGGACATATTCACGGAAGCTTTTTGCTTACAATCTCCAGATGAGTCAAGACCAATCATGGAACAACTTTCTGATATAGTTGACCAGGTGACTAATGAAGACCAGGAAACAAATGTAAAATTACTTGAATGGTTAGAAAAGAAGTTCCAAGGAAAAGTAAACAGTAAAATATCCAGTGATATAGCACTAGCACAAGAAGAACTGGCAAAGAAAGTTACAACAGTTAAAATTGTACTAGGAAACATCTTTTCCCTGTACAACAAGTTGTGTGATTTTTCAACATTCACACAAGACACTAGCCAGAAAATACTAAGTTTGGAAAGCAATCTGAAAACTTCTAGTATGCAACTCCCTACAGATCCAGCTCAGAGTGAGAAGCATTTTGTCCAATCGCTTCACACACAAAGAGAGCTAGCCATTTTGGCAGAAGATGAGGTGACTACAAAAGCCAAATTGATACAAATGCAATCATCAATTACTCCTCATTTGGGATTACTTCATAAGGAGCAAATAAATGCAGAGACAGTCCTCAAGAAAGACCCCAATCTTTCTTCATTTGATGGACTTGTACACCTAGCAGCAGAGATTGCCATCCAGCATAAGACATTAGATGTCACATTAGCAAATTGGGATGCAGATCTGAAGATACTCCTTGAAGTAAATAGCACATTTTTGGCCAAATATGGCATTTCATTGTAAAGACCCTTGACATAAGTGTCAAAAGAGGGGGAGAATAAGTGATTAAAGAAAGAAGTTGAGTACAGGAATGAAATGATAAGTATAATAAAAGGGGGAGTAAGTATAATAAAAGGGGGAGATAGCAGAGATAGCCAATTTTGAAATTTTGATAGGGAGATAGCAGAGATAAGCAAATTTTGGAATTTTCGGGGAGAAAGCAAATTTTGGGAAGCAAAGTTTGAATGAAGGATTAATTACTGAGTCACATGGGTTAAGTGTTTTTGCCACTCATGTCAAAGGGGGATATTGTTAGCTTAAAGAATAAATTTGACAACTGAGTGTCAATACACTTAACCAAGATCAAGAATAGGTGCCGAGTGCAATAGATGCCGAGTAATCTTCAGGTGCCGAGTAAAGTGTAGGTGCCGAGTAAAGTGTAAATGCCGAGTAAAGTGTAGGTGCCGAGTAAAGTGTAAATGCCAAGTGAAGATCAGGTGCCGAGTAAAGTTTAGATGCTGAGTAACACAGTTTTGTGTAAGTGCCAAGTAACTCAGTAGAACAGCATGTGCTGAGCAATAGAAATATTTCAAGAGCCAACTAATCCAAGATATCAGCATAAGAGTTTGGAATCGCACAAACTATGATGAAAATAGTCTTTACAGCTGACATAAGGAAATCTTGAAGGATTTAATGATTAGATCGAATATTTTATATTTCCTATGTAATTTGCATGTAGCCAATAAGAAAAATGATAAAGGCATGCAACCAATCAGCAAAAGATAAGTATTAAGCGAAAATGAAGATTGAATATGGATCATAGATCTAGACCTAACCCTAAATCCTCAAATTTCTTTATAAGGAAGACGATATCTCATAGAGAAGACATGATAGAGAAGGAGATGATGAAGATGATGATATAGAGGAGAAGATATAGAGTGGTTGATATACTATTTTCAGAAGCGAAAGATATCAGATCACAAAGGATCAAGATCAGACGAAGCAGAAGAGAGCCAGCATTCAGCAATCAAGGATTGTAAACTAGCAGGTTCATTTTACCTAATACTTTCTAGCCATTGTATTAGCATGGAAATCCTATGGTGATAGGTTAGCTTAACAGATATTTCATTGATCCTAGAGATAGGTGATTAAATCCTTTAATAGGGTGACACTTCATGTTAAGTTTTTGTAAATCCTCTAACCAGGTCACTATTGACATAGTGTAAAGCCTTTAACAAGGCAGGCCTTTAATAGGGCAAACCATCAGAAGTGGTTAAACAATATTGCTGCAGTAATTTTTGTGGGTATCATCCCCACCCCAGTTTTACCTTCTTATTCCTGGAGGGTTTCTGGGTTACCAATTTTAGGTGTTATGTGTTATTGATGCATGTGTTAGTTTCATGTTTACTTAATGTATTTACATGCATGCAATTTATTTCCACATAAAAGTTTTATAGGACAAATTTTAGTACTTCTGATTCACCCCCCCCTCTCATAAGTACTCTTTCCACATTTGAATATTCCAACACCTAATCAGTCCTTGTATTTTTTCTTCATACATAACATCTATAAAATTATTATTATACTCTATACATCACATTCATGTCTATATTGATCATAAAAATTCCACATATAAACATTATACCATTAAGATACAATGCTAGACTTTGCTAAACAAAAAGATTCATCTTTATACCCAAATATTTAATCTATTAGCCCTATGCTTCCTTGCATGTTTCCAAATCATTAAATTTATTTATACCATGTGAGGGTTAACATCTAGGATTTCATACCTATCTTTTTAAGTAATTATTTTTTAAAGCCAAAATAATTCCTTAACAAAAGACCTAGTACTCTGTCAATTATTTTATTCTACCTTGCTATCTCTTTCTATGAAAATATTTCCATAACTTAACAAAATCTATATAGGTCTTGAATATCCACTCAAAGGTGTCCATAATACCTTCCTCTAAATCTCCATAACATAATAAGCTTCTAGTAAATCTCATCGAGTAAAATTGTCTTCATGTTCCTTCCTTATCAACATTATACTTAGAAAATTTTCTAGTTATGTTGAATTCAAACTTATTTTTAAGTTCTACCATCTAAAAATAGGTAATATGTTTCCATAAATGACAACCCTAACAACTACCCTTCTCCAAATTTCCAACAAGATGGGTACCTTTCTTTTCATCCCATCTAAATCCTTGAACATTGGAGGATGACCCTTAGGGGTCAATACATATAGTAGGTGAGGGTCTAATAGGACCTTAATGATGATACTTCTAATACATGAGAGGATGTTTCATGATTGAGAGATTTATACCCCTATAAATTTTCAAGTATCTAATTTAAAAACTAGTCCTTAGGAGATAGGATTTAAGTTTTCATGTGCCTACATTCTAGCATTTTCTTATACTTTTGATTGAATCTAGACTCTATATGTTGTTATCATGAGATTAATCATGTATTATTCTTTTGTATTGATATTATTTTGATGCATTAAATTAATTATATATGATTCTAATTCATATACTATCAATGAAAATTTGGATAGTAGGTTGTGTTTAGAGTTAAGTAAAGATCATGTAAGGGACCTTGTAACTAAAAAATATCACCATTTCCACATAACCTATAGTAGATCTAAAACACAGATGTACTTAGAATCCACATGTATGAGAATAGGTAATATACCCTCAAAGATGTGACACAAGATATACCCTAGGAAACCCTTATTGAGTAAAAAAACCTAGCCTTTAAAAGCATCCATCACCATGTATTATTTAGAAAATACCATTGCAATGAAATCATGGAAACCTTCTATTGGTTCCCCAATAAAATGGTAGGTTTATTATCAACACCTTCATAAAAATTGATGCAAGGCAAGAGGGACAAAAAGCCAACTCCCAACAATCCTCTCTTAGAGTTAGACATAGAATCTATCAAATAGGAGAAACCACAAGAAATTATAGAGGAATCAACATAGAAATGATAGATAATCTTCATTCAACATGCATATCATAACGCCTACTTGATTGCAGCCATATAAATTTAAATTTTAATAAAAAATATTAAGAGCATAGGCTTAGAAAGCCAAATATTTGTATTTTTCCTTCTATCTACCTTCATTGTACTTTTTCTAATCCTACATCTCTACTTTTAAAGCTAGCAAGATCACAAGTTGGTTTGTTAGGATATTTATTACAAAATATAGGTCCTTCCCCAAAGGAGAATTCAACAACCTTCCAAACGAGAAAATTAAATTATGTGAGGACAAGGATAGGTCAATATATTATCCAAGAAGAGGTTTCTAGGTGCATGGAATACACTAATTTCAAATAAAACCTTGCCAAAGCCAAACCCAAACATTACTTGAGCTACAAGGAAAATAACATGTCTCAAACAAAGAGAAGGATAACTCCTTCAAATGATGGAATTAAGTTTTGTGAGATTAGAGAAAGGATCTACAATAGGTTTAAATTAAAGAGGTGAGTATGTAGAAAGATAAAACATGAATAGAAACAACCATTCTCCAAACAACAAACAAGAATAGTGAAATAAAATGTTTTTGGTGATGCAATATTTCCAAAGTACCCAAGATTATCTTACATCAAACACCTAGGTTAAATAAAAAACTGATGTCCACATCAAGAATCCTCAATGCTCTAAGAAGTATCATAAAGATCCAAATCAGCCTCTATGATACAAGAATTGTCCTTAATGGGTTTACCCTTCCACTATACCAACTATTACTTGTAATCATTTCCTCTGGTGCTTTTGTTGATTCTAGTTTCCAAAATCTTGTCAATTCTCTTTGTCTTCTCAGGATAATCAAGTTTATCAACTATCTCTTCCTTTGATTCATGATATTTAAAGATGTCTAAAATATTAAACACATGTGAAATATCCATATCCTCTAGTAATTCAACTTCAAAAGCATTACCATAACATATTTCTTAAGGATTTTATAAGGTATAGAATTCTTCATCTTCATCTTACTATATGTGCCAAATGAAAACCCATTCTTCTTCAAATGTACCATTACCTCATCTCCAACCTCAAAATTTGTATGTCTTATCTTCTTTATCTTTATATCCATGATTATTGTCATGTAGATTATTTCTCACCTCTTCATGAAAATTCTTCATAGAGTCCACAAATTTTTCAGCCTCAACATTATTCTTTACTTTAGCATCCAATATCTTCAATTTAGTAGTTCCTCTAGGACTCCTACCATTTACAATCTCAAACAGAGTCTTCTTATTAGTTCTATTCATAAAATTGTTATATGCAAACTTAATTATATTCACATCTTCATTTTTCCCATTAGTTTTTGGATGAAATTTTGATGTAGGAGCATCATGGTTAACTTTCCTATCCCACTCAATGACATTATTGATGATTTGTTTTGTGAATGTGTTATGTCTTTATTTATCGAGTGAATCAGGTTATTCTTTCATTAAGTGTTCCTATAATGTATTCACTAAGTACCTCAATGTCCTTTGTTGTGTTTTTTGGTGATGTATCTCAATGATTTTTCTATTTGGTTCTCATTTTTTAATTATGTATTTAATTTATAATTGTAATTTAATATATTAGATCAATCATTGGGATATGTATAGACCATTATGTGATCAGTCTTCTCCATATCATTATCTAGAATCTTCTATAAGTCATTTTGGAAAGTATAAATAGATGAGGTTAGTCTAGATCTAGGGTAGCCCATCAAAAGTAGAAAGCCTGGAATAGGAATTTGAAAGGAGATTGTGAATCTCGCATGTTAGGGGAATTTTGAAGTGTATTTGAATCTTTGTATTGATTGTAACCTAGAAGGCCTCATAGTCAAGCGTGTATGATGAAAATTTGATGAATCAATGAAATATTTCTAAATCTCTCTCCCTTCTAGCATTTTCCCTTGTTAATTTATTCCATTATGTTAACTATACAAGGTTGGTTGATTGTTAGGCATTTCTTTGGCCTTAAATTTAATTCTTCCCTACATCAGGTGGTATTAGAGAAAAGTTTTTTCATGGTAATTTGGATCATGAGGGTAGTAGATCTAAGTAAAACCTATAACTTGTAGAGGGTTATGATCTTGCATGAACCTATATTCAAAATGGTTTGTGGTAGAGGAAATTTTGATAATTATATGATGAACATTTTGAGATAAATAGAAGCTAGATTAAATTCTTTTGAGATGGCCCAAAGGAGAGGAGTACATCTTGATGATGTTAGTGACGATGAAGGAGCACTAGTAGTACCTAGGGCATATGCACCGAGTTGTGGTGCCAAAAAGGTGACAACAAATTTTTTTTTTCCTATTTTAAACAGTGTGCACGCACTATAGCGCGTGCGCGCTATAGTGCGTACGCGCTTTAAAAAAAATAAAAAGTATGTATGATGGGCTGCAAACCCGCAGCCCATCATTTTCATTACCATTTTCTTTTACTCCTACAATGAGTAGCACGTACACGAGTTGAAGACTCAACATTTGCACCACCATTTGCCAAAATGCCTCCTCGTCGACGAAATCCAAGACCACAAGCGCACCCACGATGACGCCGTAAGTGATATAAACCTAACTTTGCATTGTTTGATATATTTTTCATATTGTTTTGTAAGTTTTTTATATTCTTTTGTAGGGTTTTTACAAATTTCATTTAGATTTGTTTATTTATTTGAATTTCAATTGATTTTTTATCAGGAAATGTTCATAATCAACCAGAAAATCCACAAGAACATCAAAACCCTCAAGAACCCCAAAACCAAAACCCTCCTCAAGAAGAACAAATTCCACAACCTGAACCAATTGCAAGACCTCCACCAGGCACACAAGAAAATCTAAGAAATGAAATAGAGAGAGGCAAAACTGAATTAGAAGGAATCATTGCTCGGTTGAAAGAATCCGGACAAACCAATCCAATGAGGGCTCAATTGGCATCATCCCTCGAATCCATTAACACTCAGATAGCCTCAGTTAGTGGTTAGTTAGATATTTGGCAGGCTAAGAGGGATGAACAAAAAATATTTTATGCAAATAAATTGTCATATGAAGATGTTAAAAAAAAGGAAATACCAAAAAGTAGTATATGTGCAATATTTAGAAAACCCGGTGAACAAAATACTATTAGAGAGGGTACTAAATGATTCCCCATCCATTGGTGCATACATGATGCTATTGGAAATAATTTTTGGGATAGATGGTGGATGGTTTTTGATGCCCCTCCTTGCAACAATCATGAGGTCCCCATGTATTTTTTGAAGAAATTATATTGTGAGTTTGTCCTTGGGGAGATCCCCAATTATTTTGATATGTTAGGCTCCCAGGGTAGAGGTGGGGGGTCATCATTTGAGAGGCCCAGAGCACGTTGTGACCCTAATGTAGTTAGGGCACTCCTGGTCCATCCACAGTGTGAGCATGTGATTATTCCTTCAGTTGTGAAGGAACATGTAGAGGCCAGCACTCTAGGGACTATTAATGCTTTGACACAGACCCTCATCCATTCCATGAGCCCATTAGTTGAGGGGGAGCCTTCTATACGTTGTGGTCACATGTGCACTTCATGTGGATCCCTATGCACATTTGGCACTCATGTCAGAGATGGTGCAGATGATGGGCTTGTCACCGATCAGTTCCTGAATGAGACATTTGGCATTGACACACAGGTAAATTACTAATTTGATCACATTTAATACGTATAGTGAATGATTAATTAATTAGGATTTATTGACATTGTTCAAAATCTAGGGTCAAAGTGTTCCTGGGCCTAGCAGTGATCCTCCAGGCCCATTTTTTGTCCCTTCGACGAGTCCTGAGGTATGTATCAATTTAATCATTTTAATTAATACATATATTTATTATGTAATCATATTTAGGATTGACCAAAAAAAATATGCATGTGCATCAGTTCTCCACAGGACCCTCAACCTTTACCACAGATGCAGAGCAGAGACATCATACGAGCTTCACACAGGTACAGTTGTTTCATGTTAATTTAATTCATTTGATTATATTTATTCCATGTTTCATGTTAGATATAACATGTATTGTATGACGTGCAGATCATGATGTCGGACACACCTCCTCATCTGCGACAGTCTGTTGATAGTGGAGTGGCCGCAGCTGTGGCTAGCTCACAGCCATTGACGGAGGTATGAAAGAATTTTCTTCATTTTAGTTGTTGTTTATGATAGTTAATCTCAAAATTTCTAATGTTATTTATAAGTGATTATATTTATTGAATTGTTGTAGGGTCTTGTCACGCCTGATCATCCACGAGCATTTGAGGTGGACTTATAGAGTGACTATTTGTTGGCGGTAAGAAAATAATTGATTTCAACGTATAATAAATATTGATTCATATCTACTTTCTTTGTATTAGTTGGACCTAGAGAAGAGCCTCAACAAGAGGTCAAGTGAGCGTGTCAAGAAGGCCCCGTCATCTCCACTGTCTCCCTCCACACGACGGCAGAGGACGTCGAGAGACTTGTTTCCTTCCCCTCGTGGGAAGGAAAAGATGTAGTTGAGATATTTGATACATATATATAGAGACTTGTTTCCTTCCCCATGTATATATATAAGCATCTGAGAGACATATTCGATACACATTTGATGTACATATGACATTCTATATCTGATGTATGACATTATTGGTTAATATATGATATGTTTGTTCATATACGACATTATTGGTTATCATAATATATTATGTGTTTGTTAATTTATATGACATTATTGGTTATCATTTTATATTATATGTTTGTTCATGTATGACGTTAAATTAGATATGTTCATGTATGACATTAAATTAGATATGTGCATGTATAAAATTAAATTCAATTGCTAGAGAGTTGCCATTATGTCTACCAACTAGTAGATGTTCTTTTTTGCTTTATTAGTATTTCTCAAAAACTGCAAAGAAGCTATTTCTGGTAGTATCTACTATAGTCCTACTCAAATATGTTTTCAAAAATACTTAATATGGCAAAGAAATGTCTATGGAAAGCTTGTCAAATAGGATATTAAAGAACTAAATGTGGATAGTCATTAGTACCCATCAATAAGAACAAAAACATCTTTCTCAAGCAAGCCATATGACATTAGCAACTAATTTATAAATTTCCTTTGCAAATAACTAGAAGATGCTATGAATCTTAATACAGAGTTAATCATGAACTCATTATTCCATCCAAGAAGCATATATCACCCTAAGCCAATTAACCGACAGGATAAAAATTAATTCAATTTCAACAAAATTTTGAGTATAACAAGCATCTTAGGGATTGTTACAAGAATTAACACGATGTTCACAAGAGCATTACAAGTTCTTGTAATGCTATTTCACATATTGTAATCATATTCAGTTTTGAATGGCCATTTGTGTTACAAGCATAAATTTTCTTTAAGGTCTTTTAATTCTAGACATGAATTTTATTATGAAGCTTTTTTATGACAACCCACTCAATGCATATATTGTTGTTCCACATTATGCTAATTTGACTTTCATTGGTTGATTTGGGTCTAGACATGACGTTATTCACTACCTTTTTTATATATTATTTTTTTGTAGTGAGGTTCTGGCCTGAATGAATGTATTAATCATCAAAGTTGTGAACCTTGGTCGAGATCCTTACAAATATATTTTCAAATTGGACCTCAAATAGTTTTCTCAGTCACCCCCTATACACAGATACTGAAATTGTAGTTAATTACAAAATTAATACTGAATTAACACAAGTTTAATTGAGAAGTATTATGTACCTCAATAGGCTAGATTATTATTGACCAGGAAGCTTTATCTTAGAGCAGTTGGTTTCCTAAATCTTTAGCACAATGACAGTCTTATGGAATGTGGAATTAGGTCTGCTAGCTAAGGAACGTTCTTTAAAAGGTAGAGGAAACTCAAGACTCACATGTTTCCAATCAATATAAATGTTTAAATCGCTTCTCTAATATTTTCTATTTATGATCTTCTTCAAACTTAACTTTCTAAATGCATTGATGGGGAAATAAAGATCTTCTAGGAACTAAAGGCTAATCATGTTTAATACTTACAATTCTCTGTTTTTATCTAATAATTTAAAAAATATTGTACAAGTGTTTTCAAAGAGCAACACTTGTCACTAACATCATAAGAAGGAATATCCAAGGAGTCTTACCACTGATCCCCCACCACCAAATTCAAGAGAAAAAAAAATTCCACTACTAAAGAGATAGTAACAATGATCATCCCTAGTCTCTCCCTTATCACAAAATGTTTACCATCAAAATTTGCATTTCCAATTGCGTCATGTGCGTTTAAGTGATAGTAACATTTTCACTCTCTTACCTAATGTCTCCCATTTCTGAAACTCCTGGGGAAGGGCAAGGCCATCTTCTCAGTACTTCAAAATACAACGAGTTCCATTTTTTCACATATTGATAATTGTTGACTTAAAGTATAGTCGAAGTATTGACAACCCATAGATATGCCCCGTCAAAGATTGCAGCCCTGTGGCATTTAGTAACCCTTAGGGACATTCTGGTTCAGCGTGCCTAAGAACGTTCGAGCACTAAAGGGGATAGGAAGAGGTTGGGGATAGGGTTTACCCGGCAACCCAGAGCTAATGGAGCAGACAGTTTGATCCCATGATGAAAGATGAGAGAGATTTGGCAGTTGGCAACTTTGTACTGGCCAACACTACAAGTTTCAGCATCACCCAAGATGGCATTGTAGAATGAAAATGGAATGTGATATCCAAAAAGTGAGAGATGTTATTGTAGGTCTCTACAAAACAGTCCTGTAGGAACTAGAATCCCATCCATACCTCGCACGAGCTCCGAGATATGCCCCATCAAAGATCGCAGCCCTATGGCATTTAGTGACCCTTGGGGACATTTCAGATTGGCGTGCCTGAGAATGTTCGAGCACTGAAGGGGATAGGACGAGGTTGGAGATAGGGTTTACCTGAACACCCAGAGCTAACGGAGCAGACAGTTCAATCCCACAACGAAAGGTGAGAGAGATTTGGCAGTTGGCAACTTTGAACTGGCCCACACTGCAAGTTTCAGCATCACTCGAGATGGCATTGTAAAATGAAAATAGAATGTGATCTCCAAAAAGCGAGACAGATTATTGTAGGTCTCCATAACACGGTCCTGTAGGAACTAGAATCACATCCATACCTTGCACAAGCTGCAAGATATGCCCCGTCAAAGATCGCAGCCCTATGGCATTTAGTGACCCTTGGGGACATTTCGGATTGGCATGCCTGAGAATGGTCGAGCACTGAAGGGGATAGGACGAGGTTGGGGATAGGGTTTACCCGGCCACCCGGAGCTAACGGAGCAGACAGTTTGATCCCATGACGAAAGGTGAGAGAGATTTGGTAGTTGGCAACTTTGTACTGGCCCACACTACAAGTTTCAGCATCACCCGAGATGGCATTGTAAAAAAAAAAATGTGATCTCCAAAAAGTGAGAGAGGTTATTGTAGGTCTCCACAACATGGTCCTGTAGGAACTAGAATTACATCCATACCTCGCACAAGCTCCGAGATATGCCCTGTCAAAGATCGCAGCCCTGTGGCATTTAGTGACCCTTAGGGACATTCTGGTTCAGCATGCTTGAGAACGTTTGAGCACTAAAGGGGATAGGAAAAGGTTGGGGATAAGGTTTACTCAGCCACTTAGAGCTAATGGAGCAGACAGTTTGATCCCACAATGAAAGATGAGAGAGATTTGGCAGTTGGCAACTTTGTACTAGCCAACACTACAAGTTTCAGCATCACCCGAGATGGCATTGTAGAATGAAAACAGAATGTGATCTCCAAAAAGAGAGAGAGGTTATTGTATGTCTTTGCAACACAGTCCTGTAGGAATTGGAATCTCATCCATATCTGGCATGAGCTCCGAGATATGCCCCGTCAAAGATTGCAGCCTTGTGGCATTTAGTGACCCTTAGGGACATTCTGGTTCGGCATGCCTGAGAACATTCAAGCATTGAAGGGGACAAGACAAGGTTGGGGATAGGTTTTACCCAGCCACCCGGAGCTAATGGAGCAGACATTTTGATCCCACGACGAAAGATGAGAGAGATTTAGCAGTTGGCAACTTTGTACTGGCCAACACTACAAGTTTTAGCATCACCCGAGATGGAGTTGTAAAATGAAAATAGAATGTGATCTCCAAAAAGAGAGAGAGGTTATTGTAGGTCTCTACAACATGGTCCTATAGGAACTAGAATTACATCCATACCTCGCACGAGCTCCGAGATATGTCTCGTCAAAGATCGTAGCCCTGTGGCATTTAGTGACCCTTGGGGACATTCTGGATTGGCCTGCCTGAGAACGTTTGAGCACTAAAGGAGATAGGAAAAGGTTGGGGATAGGGTTTACCCAGCCACCCTGAGCTAACGGAGCAGACAGTTCGATCCCACGACGAAAGGTGAGAGAGATTTGGCAGTTGGCAACTTTGAACTGGCCAACACTACAAGTTTCAGCATCACCCGAGATGGTGTTGTAAAATGAAAACAGAATGTGATCTCCAAAAAGCAAGAGAGGTTATTGTAGGTCTCCGCAACATGGTCCTGTAGGAACTAGAATTGCATCCATACCTCGCACAAGCTCTGAGATATGCCCCGTCAAAGATCGCAGCCCTATGGCATTTAGTGACCCTTGGGGACATTTTGGATTGGCGTGCCTAAGAATGTTCGAGCACTAAAGGGGATAGGATGAGGTTGGGGATAGGGTTTACCCAGCCACCCGGAGCTAACGGAGCAGACAGTTCGATCCCACGACGAAAGGTGAGAGAGATTTGGCAGTTGGCAACTTTGAACTGGCCCACACTGCAAGTTTCAGCATCACCCAAGATGGTGTTGTAAAACAAAAATGGAGTGCGATCTCCAAAAAGTGAGAGAGGTTATTGTAGGTCTTCACAACATGGTCCTGTAGGAACTAGAATCACATCCATACCTTGCACGAGCTCTGAGATATGCCTCGTCAAAGATCGCAGCCCTATGGCATTTAGTGACCCTTGGGGACATTCTGGATTGGCGTGCCTGAGAATGTTTGAGCACTGAAGGGGATAGGATGAGGTTGGGGATAGGGTTTACCCGACCACATGGAGCTAACGGAGTAGACAGTTCGATCCCACGAGGAAAGGTGAGAGAGATTTGGCAGTTGGCAACTTTGTACTAGCCGACATTGCAAGTTTCAGCATCACCCGAGATGGCGTCGTAAAATGAAAATGGAGTGTGATCTCCAAAAAATGAGAGAGGTTATTGTAGGTCTCCAAAAAGAGTGTTTAAAAATGCAAAAACAGCGGGGGGTCCTTTGTATGGTTTGGGAGTTTGACCATTAAAACTAGAAATTGTCCTAGTAGTAAGTGTTGGTAATAGTTTTGAAATTTGATTGTTGAGTGTTGAGAAACTTCAAGTTTGGGATTTTTCTTGTTGGTTTGAGTCTATAATAACCATTTCTATCTGAAAAGTCGAGTGTTGAAACCATTTAAGAAGTATTTGCATAGTTTTCCCTAAAATTTGAGTGCATAAAAAGGGGTATGTGATTGCTCCCAAGGTGGATTTAGTGTTTTCTCCAAACAAGAGTTGCATTTTATGTTTGAAGTCATCTAATATAACCAAAGTGAAGGTGGTTGAACAATTTTGGGGTTCTAGAGACGTTGCAAAGTAAGAGTTCTAGAAAGCCCTAGGGTAAAGGGGCTAGAAAGGAGGGTTTTGTAAAAACCATTGTAAAGTTGATCATGAGACCAAAAAAATAAAAGAATCCTTGCATTTGAGTCATTTCTTAAGACTTTTTTGGGTCATGAGAGTTCCAAAAGTCAAGGGATTGTGAGTTGCTTTGTAAATGGCCTC
Source organism: Cupressus sempervirens (assembly GCA_028749045.1). Classification (NCBI taxonomy): domain Eukaryota; kingdom Viridiplantae; phylum Streptophyta; class Pinopsida; order Cupressales; family Cupressaceae; genus Cupressus; species Cupressus sempervirens. The sequence continues at coordinate 674,465,476 of CM053789.1, forward strand.
AAACTAGGCTTAGTTGGCAAACTGAAATAGCCAGTTTTGAGTGATATTTTACAAAACAAGTGTAGTTGGTTTTGGAGTATATTTTAGAGTGAGGAAAAGGGTATTTTAATCACCTAATAGTTTAGGACTGGCAAGGGCTAGTTGGAACAAGCCTAGAAGAGGTAAAATTGAGAAAGTGTAAGAGATGAGTTGCAAGAAACAACTACTGTAGATGATGCAAATATTGACGAATTGTAAAGAAAGGGGGAGGAAATCACTATTGAATCCTTCCTAAAAATCAATGGCTTATTAGATGAACCAATTAACACTTTGTTGAGGAGTTATGGACAAAATATGAAGGGACTAGGTACAATTGCACCTAAAAATACCCAACCAGAAAACCTGAACCAGCCAGTGGACTATTATAGGAGATAAAACCTTGAGCATACAACAAACATTGATATTAGATTAAGCTTGCTAATGCAAGATTCACAACCAGATTGGTTGTAGGAGGTTGTCACAAACCTTGGGTAACCAAATACTTGTGGGGATGAAAATGTTTCCCTTTTAATTCCATCCCCACCACATGTTGACCCCAAGGACGTCATCTAATGCTTTGAAAATGGTGGCAACCATGATGAAATAAATAGTTAACAATTTTTTGATACCCAGGCCCAAAATGACTATGATGGAGATGATGATTTTATACGTTACATGCCACTAGACTAGAAAAAAACATAGTGGTTTACCCAGTAGATTCCTATAGCTACCAAAGAAAAGGATACAAAATTCTAAGGAACAAGAGATAATAAGAAGTTATTTGAGGCTAATGCACTTTACATGAAGGAGAAGATCAGGGATAGGAAAGATGGGAGAGAGGAAAATATTGCAAGAAATGAGATCTTATATGCTATAGAGAGGGGAAAATGAGTTGCGGAGAAGGTTGCACTAAAGGAATAGAAGAGGAAAGAAAGAGAGGATAATCTAAATGTTTGAAAGAGATATAGACCAAATATTGGAGGTGCACCTTCAACAAAATGTTTATCATAAAAAATAGACACTAAAAAATCCCAAATTCAAACATACGAAGGTCTAACTAGAATAATGACTTTAAATAACCAAATACCAAAGCCAAACAAAGGAAATGGGGCATTTACCTTAAATGAATAAATTACATGAAGAAGGGTGGCTGGCTGTTTGGAAATCTACTTATTTTTCTTCTCTCCCTCCTATCATCCAAGAGAACATGCAATGAAAGAAAAATATCGTCACAATAAGAAAATATGAAAAATATTGTTCTAGCTTTACAAAAATTGGAGACATCAAAACATAAAATCTAGATTCTAAACAAATCAAAACATAAAATCTATGATTTAAAGTAAATCTCATCACTTACACATCATAACAATACGGTCCACCTTATTCATGTGGACAGTCTTGGGGAAGAGGTTGCAACAATGTATTTGGATCCAGTTGATCACTTTTTCTCTCTCTCCCTCTCTCTGTATTCAATCTAATGAGCCAACTGGATCTGCTCGACATTTTAATGTCTCAAGTATTGCCTCGTGGTCTGACTCGTGAACTCTCCAAAGATTCTTATTATGTGGTTTTCCACCATATTTTATCAAGTGGACATTTGATGCGACAACAAGATTTGAATAATGAAGAATCTTCCTCTCTGTTTGCCAATCCTCGAATAACCACAAGTTAGGGTTCTTCATAGAATATCGTCTAAGCCATGTGCCGGTTACAACCACCGCACCGACATGGTACTCTAAACCTTCACCATCTATAACCGAGTGATCCAATTTTTGTTTGGCTTGAACACAACGACACAAATAATAATCTGTCCCTTCTTCATTGTCTTCAAGTGCAATAACAACAAAAACATGGCCTGCAGTGACAAATGTACAAAATGCGGTCATTAATTCAAAAAATACTTGAGTAAAAGTTATAAAGTTACATATTGAAATTACAAAGATATATAAATATATATATTACCAGGTTGCACTAGATCAGACAAGCGGTCAAAGTCAATAGACGATTCCATCTGTACTATTTCTAGTGCTTGTGGGGGACGATAGGTGTCAATTGGGTCCAAAACCCATATATCCCATTTGTCCACCCATTCAGTCGACTCACAGTCATCCCAATTTTCCTCTGCACATGATGGACAATAGCATGCCATTTTTTGTGTGTGGATACTCCATGAACCTACATCAGAGCTTCTAAAAGAGTGCAACTCACTGGATCCTGTTAGTGTGCAACAATCCTGATATGGTGCAATGTTAGTATTATCTATCAACCAAAAAAATCTACAAACCGTAGACTCACCTTCCTTACCTGGACCCATTGTAGCTTTACACCACTGGACGATGGATTTTGCATCTATCAATATTGCTCCATCTTTGTACTTTAGTTATTTATGAGCTAAGGCTCTTTTGATGCATGCGCCTGCACCATCGTGCTCTCCCTTTCCATGACCAGCCTCTATGAAATTCCACATGTATTGAATTCTACACAACTTGTGCATCCTGCTCAACCAATAGAACATCCGTGCATTCTTGAATTGAGATGCACAATTGTCTAACCAAATAATGTGCTGACGATATGTGATGCCCTTGTTAGCCAAATCTCCATAAAATAGTTGAAAACAACCATGTACGAACTCTGTAGAATGTGATCGATCATCGCTGATGTAAAAATGGTCCTCCCTCAAAATCTTCCTGTCATCCTCTGTACTTGTAGGTGAATGCATGAATGTTATGTGAACAAATATGCAAACCTATTGAGAAGTATAATACTTTTCTTGCACCTCATTTTGTGGTTGTAGTGTATAGTTCTCTGCGAAATCTACAACCAAAACAATGGTATCCAATGGAAACGTATCCTTGCACAACTTGAATTGCAAATCCAGCCATCGAGCTCTATGGGTATGCCTTGCATACTCGTAAATAATGTTTTCACGAAAAATCTTCATGAACTCATACACTGGAATCTTTTCAATGACTAAATCACATCTTTTACCATGTTTCCCATCTTTTAGAGCATATGTCACTGTCTTAAATTTTCCATAATCTACTATTTCATTTCCAATTGCATGTGTACTATCCATATGTTGACAAGTTGATAAAAGTTGCAAAGAACCACAAAATAAGCACGTACCATCCAAGCATGATGTCTTGTAAAATTGTTGGCCATCCCTTATTTCACATAAAATGTTGGATATGAATTCCCTTGAAGATCTTGGTGGCTCATTTATGTCACAATCCTGCAAAACAAACTGGGAATGCAAAATTATGCATATATGCCTAAAAACATCAAAATGGTTAGAAAATTCAATATGTATCCTACAACAACAAGTTGTGCATGTGTGATTTATCTTCACATAAAAAGGTTTACCCATCTCAAAAAATCTTTGACTTATTCGAATTTGAGGATACATACCAATAAATTTTGCAAAAAATTGTGTCTGAGTTGTGTCCAAAAAATGTTTTGCATGTGGCTCGCGATTTTGGCTACCAATCCTCCTTCTTACAACATCTCTTTGATTAGGGGAAACACGTGTGTTATTTTTTCAAAAATCTTTGATCAATGATTTCAAGGCTTCACTAATTTCTTTATCCTTTCGTGGTAGTATACCGCTAAATGTCCATAACTCATTTTTTGTTGGATCTTCCAATCTCTCATGCCTTAGCATGGCTCTCCTTAGAGTACCTCTACCAATTTTTTATGTTTTGCTTGTCTTTCTCATGAGTTGAGATTTCTTCATTTGGCTACTTACTATTGTCAATGTAAGTACTCATCTTGCGATATTACTATCTTTGGTGTGTGATTTAGAACCCACTTTGTCATAAGCATTCATTAGATTCTTTACAATGTTTTTTTCATTTGAATCATCCATCGTTCTTAGCCCAAGAATCTTCATGATAAGCCTAAATTTTAAATTCCTCATCATTTCAACAAATAATTGGCATTGACCTGTAATATTTAATTCATCAAAAAATAATCTCCACATACGATTAACTTTTCTTTGACAAGTACGCTTGCTAATCTTGTTAGGCATTGATTTCAAAATGTTACTATCAATATCAATCAAATATTTTGGTCTTCTAAAATGAATTTTAGAAGGTGTTATAATCTCTTCAATTCTCTCAACATTTTGAACATCAACATAAGGTTGAGTGTATTGTGTACCTTGAACTGAAGATGATGTTCCTTGGCAATAAGATGCAAAAGATGGAATATCACCTACTTGATGTGTTGATGTTGTGCCTTCAACATGACATGATGGAGTGTGTATATCGTCGGATCTACAAATCAGTGTCTCTTCAACATGAGAGGACGATATGAATTCAACATTGGAAAATGGTGTAGCGGACAATATGACTCCAACATTAGAAGATGGTGTAGCTTCACAATTCAATTGTCTTCTTGAGCATAACAGTCTCATTCGTTCTCTTTGTCTTTCCAATTCTTCCTCTTTGTTTCTTGGTACCGGTGGTTCTTGATCCTCTTCGAAAGTCAATTCTTCATTATTGCTTTGCAATTTTCTTTGCTCACGTAGTAATTTCATTTTATCTCTTTTAATTTCCAAATCTCTCTCCCTATCTTCATTTTTTTGATTTTTTGGTTTCTTCCTTGGCATGATGATGATTTCTACATGTCAAATTATTCAAACATTTGAATTACTTAAAATGTGTAAATTAAAAATTATTCAAATACATATAAAAATTATAATTATTTGAATGAATACACAATATATATATAAAATGACTTGTCAAATTTCTAACCATTTCGAAATAACATTTCATTGAAACATACAAATTTCAATGAATTCACTATATATTAAACAACATGTCAAATTATAATCAAATTTGTATCTATATATCAACAAACAATATTTAAAATAGATTGCACTAACCTTTTCTATACAAGGAATATTCAAAAAGTCTTCAAATCGTGTATCCAATGATTGAATTTGGTGTTTGTTAGCTTCCAAAAGTGTTTTCCACCTTGAAATAGTGTTTGTTAGCTTGAAATAGTGTTTGCCACTTTGAAAGAATGTTTGCTGTGTTGAAACCCACGATTTCTGTCGAGATAACAGAGTGCAAAACAAAACAAAAGCAAAGAATGAATGAAACAAGCCCCAAAGTTTCTTTTTGACCATTTTTAGGTGTTTCACATAGTGCATACACGCTATAGCGCATACGCACTATAGTGCGTACGCACTATAGCACGTACACACTATATTAGAACACATCACTCTCCACCCTCCCTACTCTCTCTCTCTCTCCCTACTCTCTCTCTCTTCATACTCTCTCTCCCCTCTCCCATCCTTTACTCTTTAGATCTCTCACACACACTCCCATCCTCCCTCTCCCACCTCTTACTCTCTCTCTCTCTCTCTGCCACCTCCTACTCTCTCTCACACTCTCTCCCATCCCCTACTCTCTCTTACACACACTCCCATCTGTTACTCTCTCTCCCCTCTCCCATCCCATAAACTCTCTCTTTTGCAGATACACACTCCCATCCCCCTCTCTCTCTCCCCTCTCCCATCCCTTACTCTCTAGATTGCTCACACACACTCCCATCCCTCTCTCTCCTCCTCTCCCACTCCCTCTCCCACCACCTACTATCTCTCTCTCTCAATTTCTCTCTCTCCCTCTCTACTCTCTCTCTCTCTCCCATCCCCTACTCTTACTCTCTCTCTCTCTCCAATCCCCAACTCTCTCTCTCTCACTCTCTCCCATCCCCTACTCTCTCTGCAACTCTCTCTCATCCTTTCACTCTGTCTCTCTCATCTCATACTCTCTCTCTCTCTCTCTGTCACCTCCTACTCTCTCTCACACTCTTTCCCATCCTTTCACTTTGTCTCTCCCATCTCATACTCTCTCTTTGCCACCCGCTACTCTCTCTCACACTCTCACACTCTCTCCTATCCCCTACTCTCTCTCTTTCACAGACACACTCACACACTCACACTCCCATCCCCCCTCTCTCTTCTCTCCCATCCCCTACTCTCTAGATTTGTCACAGGCACTCCCATCCCTCTCTCTCCTCCTCTCCCACTCCCTCTCCCAGGTCACCTACTATTTCTCTCTCTCAAGTTCTCTCTCTCTCCATCTCTACTCTCTCTCTCCCATCCCCTACTCTTACTCTCTCTCTCCCATTCCCAACTCTCTCTCACACTCTCTCCCATACCCTACTCTCTCTCACACTCTCTCCCATCCTTTCACTCTATCTCTCCCATCTTGTAATCTCTCTTTGCCACCCCCTACTCTCTCTCACACTCTCACACTCTCTCCTATCCCCTACTCTCTCTCTTTCACAGACACACACACACACTCACACTCCCATCCCCCCTCTCTCTTCTCTCCCATCCCCTACTCTCTAGATTTGTCACAAGCACTCCCATCCCTCTCTCTCCTCCTCTCCCACTCCCTCTCCTAGGTCACCTACTATTTCTCTCTCTCAAGTTCCCTCTCTCCCTCTGTACTCTCTCTCTCCCATCCCCTACTCTTACTCTCTCTCTCTCCCATTCCCAACTCTCTCTCACACTCTCTCCCATCCCCTACTCTCTCTCACACTCTCTCCCATCCTTTCACTCTGTCTCTCCCATCCCATACTCTCTCTCTCTCTGCCATCCCCTACTCTCTCTCTCACTCTCTCCCATCCTTTCACTCTATCTCTCCCATCCTTTCACTCTGTCTCTCCCATCTTGTACTCTCTCTCTGCCACCCCCTACTCTCTCTCACACTCTCACACTCTCTCCCATCCCCTACTCTCTCTCTTTCATAGACACACACACTCTTATCCCCCCACTCTCTTCTCTCCCATCCCCTACTCTCTACATCTTCCACGCACACTCCCATCCCCCCTATCTCTCTCCCTTTCCCTCTCCTACCACCTACTAGATCTCTCTCTCTCTCAAGTTCTCTCTCTCCCTCTCTACTCTCTCTCTCTCTCTCCCATCCCATCCCTTACTCTCACTCTCTCTCTCTCTCATCCCCTACTCTCTCTCACACTCCCATCCCCTAATCTCACTCTCTCTCTCCCATCCCATACGAGCTCTCTCTGCCACCACCTACTCTCTCTCACACTCTCACACTCTCTCCCATCCCCTACTCTGTTTCTCTTACACACATTCCCATTCCCCCTCTCTCTCTCTCTCCCTCTCCCACTCCCTCTCCCCCACCCCCTACTCTCTCTCTCCCCTCTCCCATCCCCTACTCTCTCTCTTTCATAGACACGCACTCCCACCCCCCTCTCTCTCTCCTCTCCCATCCCTTACTCTCTAGATTTGTCACACACACTCCCATCCCCCCTCTCTCCCTCTCCCACTCCCTCTTGCACCACCTACTATCTCTCTCTCTCTCAAGTACTCTCTTTCCCTCTTTACTTTCTCTCTCCCATCCCCTACTCTCACTCTCTCTCTTCCATCCCCTACTCTCTCTCATACTCTCTCTCTCTCTCTCACCCCCATCCTGTACAAGCTCTCTCTACCACCCCCTACTCTCTCTCAAACTCTCACACTCTCTCCCATCCCCTACTCTATCTCTCTTATACACATTCCCATTCCCCCCCTCTCTCTCTCACTCCCTCTCCCATTGCCTACTCTCTCCCATCCCCAACTCTATCTCTCTTACACACTTCCATTCCCCCTCTCCCTCTCCCTCCCACTCCCTCTCCCATCGCCTACTATCTCTCTCTCTCTCTCTCTCCCTCTCTCTCCCATCCCCTACTCTCACTCTCTCTCTTTGCCACCCCTACTCTCTCTCTCACTCTCTCCCATCCCCTACTTTCTCTCTTACACACACTTCCATCCCCCCTCTCTCTCCCTCTCCCACTCCCTCTACCATTTCCTAATCTCTTTCTCCTCCATCCACCCTCTCTCTCCCTCTCCCACTCCCTTTGCCATTGCCTACTCTCTTTCTATCCCATCCCCTACTCTCTCTATCTCTCTCTCCCCTCTCTCATTCCCTACTCTCTCTCTTTCACACACACCCATCCCCCCTCTCTCCTCTCCCATCCTCTACTTTTTCTCTCACTCACTCTCCCTCTCCCACTGCCTACTCTCACTCTCTCTCACTCTCTCTCTCTCTCTCTCTCACTCTCTCCCTCTCTACTCTCTCTTTGCTACCCACTACCCTCTCTCACATTTTCACACTCTCTCTCTTTCTCTCTTACACACATTTCCATCCCCCCTCTCTCTCTCCCTCTCCCACTCCCTCTCCCATCACCTACTCTCTCTTCCATCCCCTACTCTCTCTTCCATCCCCTACTCTCTCTCAAGCTACTCTATCTTCCCCCTCTCCCATTCCCTACTCTCTCTCTTTCAAACACATGCACTCCCATCCTCCTCTCTCTAGCTCTTCCTCTCCCACTCCGTCTCACACCACCTACTCTCTCTCTCCCCCATCCCCTACTCTCAATCTCTCTCTCCCAACTTGTACTCTCTCTCACACTTCCTCTCTCTCCCATCCCCTACTTTCAATCTCTCTCCCCCATCCCATACTCTCTCTTTGCCACCTCTACTCTCTCTCTCTCACACTTCCTCTCTCTTGCATCTTGTACTCTCTTTGCCACCCCTACTCTCTCACATTTCCTCTATCTCCTATCCTATACTCTCTCTGCCACCCCTACTCTTTCTCACTTCCTCTCTCCCCTCTCCCATCCCCTACTTTATCTCTATCTCTCTCACACACACAAATAGCCATTCCCTCGCCCCACCCCCCAGCTCTCTCTTGGTTTTGATTTGCAATTTAGGTCTTAATAGTGCGTGCGCACTATAGCGCATACGCACTATAGCGCGTGCACACTACTTCGAATTCAATAGCATTTTAATAGGGCGTGCGCACTATAGGGCGCATGCGCTATTCAAAGCTTTGCATTAAAACCAAGCCCAAGGCTTGGTTTTGCCTTGGAGATCCAACCCAAAGGTTTGGAGTTTATAAACAGGTCTGAGATGTGTTTTCCAGCAAACACACAAAAAATGATTGATTTTTCTTGTGTGCTCCCCTTCAAGATTCTTCGTGGTTGGGTATCGATAAGATCAGGTTACATAACATTATAGGTCTCTGTGTTAGCTATCTAACCATATAATTTATTTTTAATTTGAACTATTTTAAGTCTTTCATCTATAATTTCTTTTGAATGTATGTTCATTTTTTGTCAAAAACCACCATGTACTAATTGGGCTATAGATTTTAGCTCATTCATCAAATTTTGTAACAACTTAGTTTTTTAGAAACTAGACTCCATTCTACACACTTTGAAAAAAAGAAGTTTTGATTTTAGATTAGTTTTCAATCATTTCTAGGGGGAGCACATAGATATTTCACATTTTTGGGATGGGTCTAATTTAAAAATTCATTAAAAAAAAAATACACATTATAAAATTACCTGAAAAATCTGGGATAAACTACATAGTGTTAGGTAACTTTTGACCAGAGCGATTAAAGAATTTCAAAAAAAAAGTTAAAATTTTAGGGGGGCCACACTTTGTACTATGTTATGTTTTTTTGGAATAAACAGTACCACTTTCTATGGCCCCCTTTTTTGAGGACCTAAAACTAAACCATTTTGAAAAATTAGTAGTTTAGAAACTAGATTCAAAGGACTACGACTTTTTTTTTTGTCATATCTTAAAATTTTGAGCGTAACTATCTTCAAATTCTTGTTGAAGTCCAGAATTTGCTGATTTCAGGAAAAAGGTGTCCACTTATACCCCCCTTTTGGCACCACAACTTTGTGCACTTACCCCCTAACCCTAATCTAAACCTAAGGTGGAATTTGATAAGGAAATATTTCTAAGAGTTTTGTTTAGGGTGCTCTCTAAGCTTGTGGTTGAAGTTACAAGCTATCATGGAATATTGGACACCAATACTTTGCTAGATTGGATTTATGGGATGGAGAAATTCTTTGAATCTAAAGCCACTCCTAATAATAGGAAGATGAAGATAGTAGTTACTAAGTTGAAAGTTCATGCTTCACTTTGGTGGGAGGATTTGTAGATTGATAGATATAGAAAAGGAAATGATAATATTAGAACCTAGTTAAAGATGGTAAATAAATTGAAGAATAATATTTTTCTTATTGATTATCAAATAAATTTGTTGAGGAAGACACAAAATTTGAGACAAAAGGATATGAGTGTGAAGGAATACATTGAGGAATTCTAAAAATTTGGACATTAGACTAGACAGGTTGATGATGAGGTAGAGAATGTGGCTAGGTATTTGAATGGTTTGAGAACTATAATTCAAGATGAGATTAGTTTTATAAAACTAGATAATGTGGAAGAAGCATATTAATATTCCTTGAAAGATAAGGAGATCTTGACAAAGAATCATGAAAAAAGACAAAGAGGTAGAGGTGGAATATTTCAAAGAGGAAGATATAGACCTTATGGGGAAAATACTAGATATCACAATACTATACAAGAAAAGAGAAAATTTAAATGGAAGGGTGATGAGAAAGGCAAAACTGAGTGGAAAGGTGGTAGCTCTTGTTAAAAGCTAGAGTTTTCATTGAACCAAAAGATCGACTTGTCAATGCCCAATACAACCACTAGACTTATAGAACACAAGAGATGGTTAAGCCATGTCAAAAATCCTAAAAGGGAATGTTGGTGGTTAGTCTAATAATCTCCCCCTCATCATTACCTGAGGAGATTCAAACCTATGACCAAGCTTTGATACCCCTTGTTACAAGCTAAAGTTTCTGTTGCACCAAAAGATCAACCTGGCAATGCCTGATACAACCACTAGACTTATAGAACACATAAGGTAGTTAATCCATATCACAAATCCTGAAGGGGAATTTTGGTGGTTAGTCCAACAATTCTTACTAAGGAAGAGGTGGTTTTTATCAAGGTGGTTATGGAAGAGGACTATTTTATAGTATCTATTTAAAATGTGGTAAAGAAGGACATAGAAAGTTTGAGTGTAACAATTTTGGGAAGAATAATGAAGATACTAGTATAAATGTTGTAGTTCAAGGAGAATCTATGAGTCCATTGAGTGAACTTAATGCTACAGAAAAATTGGTGGTAAGGGGTGCTTTGTATAATGAGAGAGCTAATGACGAACTTATCCTAAGGAGGATTCTTTTCAAGAAAAAATGCAAGATGGTAGGAAAAAATTTCAAAGTGATCATTGAGAGTGGTAGTTTAGTGAATTTGGCATCAAAAGAGCTAGTTACAAAGTTGTAGTTGCAAAGAGTAAGACACCCTAAACCCTATCATGTTTTATGGATAAAGGATGAGTATAAGTTATTAGTAAGTGAGAAATGTATTGTGAAATTAAATATTGGGAACTAATTTGATAAATTTTGTGTGATATTATGCAAATGGATTACTGTCATATTATGTTGGGTAAACCTTGGTAGTATGATAGACATGTTGTGCATGATAGTAGATTGAATCAATATACTATTTAGGTGAATGGAAGGAGAAAACTATTGCTACCTTTGATTGAGATTCTAGATGAGGTTAATTGTATTATTGTATAGGTTTGTATGGTTAATGGAGATCAATTTGTAAAAGCTATGAAGAAGGAAAAAGTTTTTTTTTGTTATGATTCCTAGTACACTGAGTAATACTAGTATAGACCGAGTTCCATTAGAAGTTGAGAAGTTTCTTATCAAGTGTTCAATTTTTTTTGAGAATATACATAATGGTTTACCACTTCTAAGGACTAGAAGTCATTTTATGGACCTTAAGGATTATAATTAATTGTATGGACTCGATTCTAAGAGCTAGTTTCCAAATAAAAGAGTTTACAGCTTGACACCTATCAATAATGAAGAACTTAATAAACAAGTGCAAGAATTGTTATAGAAAGGTTTGATTAGAGAAAATTTGAGCCCCTTTTTTGTACTTTTTGTATTGGAACCTAAGAATAATAATGAGTGGTGAAAGTGTATTAATTCTAGAGCTATTAATAAGATCACAATGAAGTATAGAATTCCTATTCTTAGGATGAATGATCTAATGGATGTTTTGAGTGAAGCAAAGTGTTTTACCAAAATTGATTTAAAGAGTGGTTATCATCATATCATAATTAGAGAAGGAGATAAGTAGAATACTTATTTCAAGATAAAAGAAGGTTTGTATGAATGGTTGGTTATACCTTTCTATTTGACCAATACACCAAATGCTTTTATGAGGTTGATGAATGACATCTTAAAGAAATTATTGGGTAGGTTTGATGATTGTCTACCTTGATGGTATTTTTATAATTAGTAAGACTAAAGAATAACATCTTCAGCATATTAGGAAAGTATTATAGAGATTGAAAGAGGATAAGTTGTTTATTAACTTGAAGAAGTGATCATTCATGAAGGAAGAGATTGTTTATTTAGGATTTGTGATTATAGTTGATAGTCTGAAGATGAATCCTAAGAAGGTTAAAGAAATTCTTGAGTGGCCTACACCTAAGAATTTGAGTGAGGTAAGATCATTTCATGCTTCAACAAGTTTCTACATAAATTTTATCAAGAGTTTTAGTTATTTTGTGATTCTATGAATGAGATATTGAGAGGGGATAAAATTTATTTTAAATGGATAGATGGAGATGATAAGAGTTTTGAGGGTTTGAAACAAAGGGTTGTTGAATTACCTATGTTGGCTTTTCCTTATTTTGATAAAGTATATTAGGTTGAATGTTACGTAAGTGGTAGTACTATTGGAGTTATGTTGAGTCAAGATGATAAATCTATTGCTTTCTTTAGTGAGAAGATAAAATGATGCAAAAAGGAAGTATTATGTGTATGATCAAGAGTTCTATTCTATTGTTAAATCTTTCAAGAAGTGGAGACATTATTTTATTCCTAAGGAGTTTGTCATGTATACTAATCAAAAGGCTTTACACTATTTGGGAAGTCATCATAAGCTTATCAGAGACATATGAAGTGGGTTGAGTATTTGTAGAATTTTACATTTATGATCAAGCATAAGAGTGGAGTATCTAACCAAGATGCAGATGCAATAAGAGAAGAAGCTCTTTTTTAACCAAGTTGAAGTTTGAAGTTCTTAGCTTTGATGAGATGAAGGATTTGTATGTGACTGACCCTGCTTTTTTTAGGTGTGGAGAGAGTATAGAGAACCAGTACTTGATCAATAGATTAAATATGAAGATTATTTGATTCAAGAAGATATGATGTATAAAGGAGTTTAGCTGTATATATCGAAAGGCTTTATAAGAGTTAATTTGATTAAGGATAAACATAGTGATGGATTGGTTGGACACTTTGGTATAGATAAAATTTTAAGTTTGTTTAGAATTTTATGAGTTGTTGAGTTTTTCGTGCTACAAAAGGATTAAGTTAGAATAATACATGGTGTACACCTATTTCAGTGCCTAAGAGACCTTGGAGTGATAGCAGTATGGATTTTATTCTTGGCTTACTGAGGAATACAAGAGGGCATGATTTTGTGTTTTTTGTTGTTGATATATTTCCTAAGATGGCACATTTCAACCATATAAGTGTTGTAAATATAAGAAGAGTAAGTAAGAGGGGAGGGGTGAATTAGTTACTACTAAAATAAATCCCATATCTCTTAGACATCAAGATAGAACACAAACTTCACTAAAAATATTGATGCTCAATAAACACACAGGAGCTTAGTTTACACTAGAAAATGTTGTAGCTCGGCAAATTCTTAACATGCAAATCTTATGATTTTTTTGTGATTAACCTTACTTAACTTAGTTTCATAAACATAAATGAAATAGCATGAACACAAGTGACACTGAGATTTTAATGTGGAAAACCAATTTGGGAAAAATCACAAATTGCAACTAGTTACTAATTATATATCTCTATTTTGGCTTGTATACTTGATCCCTTCTAATGGAATGTATCTTTGGATCTTTGCAAAGATATTGTATGTATCCTTCAAATTCACTTCCTCTTAGCATCTTCTATATTTCAATTCACTTCCACACATTCAAACCTCAACTTCACCTTCTATTTATACCTTACACATGGTCAAGTCAGGTTGAATACAACTTAGAATAATTAATATTCATCTCCTTAGTAAGCTAGAACCAAAAAACAAATCTTTTTAACTCAATATACTAAGAAAAGAAAATCCTTTGCTAGTTGACCTTGCTTGGTAGACACTAACTCATAAATGATTTTCCTATGTTAACAAAGTGAACCTAGTTAATGTTGCATCTTCACAAAGTTCCTTTGGTAACTAAGTGAGCTTGGTTAACACTAGTTCCATCCAAATTTTCCTTCATTAACCTAGTGAGATTGGTTAACACTCGATATTCTATGAACTTCTTTGTCTCTTTAGTGAACTCAGTTGAGACAATCTTCTAAACTTGGAAAACTTTGGAATGCTCAACAAACATAGGAAACTATCTTCATCACCTGAGTGAGCTCGACATACACTAACTAGAAAAGATATGACATTTTGTGTAACATCAAAGACAATACAAAATCAATCAGTTATTTTCAACAATCTCCCTCTTTGGCATTGATGGAAACACAACATGTCATAATATAATGAAATTTTAAGAGCAAAATAAATTAAGGAAAATATCCTTAGTTTCATTCTAATTCTCATCCTTGAGAACTCCCTCTATTATTGTGAACTTTCTCTACCTTTAGTTTCTCCCTCTGTCAGAAAACTCTGCCTCTTTGATATCAAACCAAGTTCTTCCTCTTTTACTTCTCTACGAATAATTCTCCCTCATTAGAGAACTCTCCTTTTATAATTTTTTTGTGAATATGACAGAAAAATCTCCCTCTTTGACATCTCATGCCAAAGAAAATATTCAATGAATATTAATTTACTTGATGTATTGATTCATATGCAATATGCCCTTTTCAATACTACATCAATTGGCTAATCTTCAACATGCTCTAGTTGATACATCACTAAACTTCATTTAGTGAGCTTTAGATAGGGAAATAACCCTTGACCTGCTTCTTAGGTACAAAAATCTATCTTTAGGTAATGGCTTAGTGAATATATCTACAATTTGTTCTTTAGTATTCACATATTCTAATCTTACCTCTTTATCTTGCACCAATTCTCTTAGAAAAAATGATATTTTTAGAAATGTGCTTGTTCTTGGTATGCATCATAGGATTTTTTTATATATTAATTTTACTGGTGTTATCATAGTAGATAACTACTAGATCCTTGATCTCTACCTTCATACCTACCAACAATTGCTTGAACTAAACAACATTGGAGCAATTAACTATTGATGCCACATTCTCTACTTCTACTAAAGATTGAGAAATATAATTTTTCTTCTTACTTTTCCAGGACACTAGTCTTTCACCAAGAAAGTACTTTCCACCAATGGTGCTTTTTCTATCATCAACACTTACTCCCCAATCAATATCTATGAAGGCTTTCAAATCTAGATTGCCTCCTTTCTTGTACCATAATCCATAATCTTTATTACCCTTTAGAACCTCATGATTCTCTTGATTTTTATCATGTTATTTTCTTATTTGCTGAGAATCTTACCACCATACCAACTGCTAATGCAATATCAAGCCTTATGTGGACTACATATTGCAATTTTCTAATCACTAATCTATATGTGATCTGATCTACCTCTTTGGAATCATCATCCTTGGAAAGATTATGTTTAGTAGAAATAGGTGTTCTAACTGGTATTGAATCTTGAATCTTACAATCCAAATTTATTTAGTATCTTCTTGATGTATTTGGATTGAGTAATGTAGATACCATCTTTCTTCTATTGAATCTACAATCCAACAAAGAATTTTATCTCTCCAAACACAGACATCTCAAATTATTTACTTGTCTCTTTTGAAAAAGTTTTTCATAAGTCATCATTTCTAGTAAACAATGTGTCATCCATAAAGATTTCTGCCAATACAATTCTCTTGTCTGGTCCTTCTTTGATATACATGCTATTGTTATCATTTGTTCTTTGAAAACCAATCTTTATCAAGTAGTTATGAAGTCTTTCATACCAAGCTCTAGGAGCTTTCTTGAGCCCATATAATGCCTTGTGTAGTTTGCAAACCATATCCCTTTTGCTAGGATCTACAAAACCTTTTGGTTGTTCTATGTAAACTTCCTCTTCAAGAATTCCATTCAAGAATGCATATTTTGCATCCATTTGATAAACTTTAAATCCTTTATGTGTAGCTTAAGAAAGTAAAGTTATAACATCTAATCTTGCAACAGGAGAAAAAGTTTCACCATAATCAATACCTTCTTCTTGAAAATATCCTTTGCATACTAACCTTTCTTTGTTTCTTGAGACTTCTCCATCTTCATTTAACTTATTTTTGAAAACCCACTTTGTGCTAATTACATTTTAATCCTTGCAGGGTCTATGAACAAGAGTTTAGGTCTTATTCCTCTCTATCTGAACTATCTCTCCATTCATAGCTTCAATCCAACTTTCATTATCCAAATCATCTTTAATTGATCCAGGTTCAAACCCAATAAGCAAACATATACCTTTCATTTATTTCTTGTATTGTCCATCTAACTTGTCTCCAACGATCTGATCAAGTGCATGGTGCCTTCTGACATATCTTGCTAACACATGTACTTTAGATTTAGAACTTGTTCCACTTGCCTCTTCATGATATCTTGTATCAAGCTCAGGTCCCATTGTTCGTGACTCAGGACCATCAGACTCAATTTTCTCTAGCAATAGCTCTATAGCTTCTAATTGTGACTTGGGTCCTTCAGACTATGAGTCAGGTTCCTTCTTTTAGATATACCATTCTATTGTGGTGTAGCAAGGGTTAATACTTGTCTTTTATTTCCTCTTTCAATATAGAATTCATTGAATTCATTGGAAATGAATTCACCACCTCTATCTAACCTCAAACACTTTAGCTTCTTTCTAGTTTCTTTCTCTACTCTTGCTAGATACCACTTAAAATTTTGAAATGCCTCAAACTTATCTTTCAGATACATCACAGTCATCATTCTAGAATAATCATCAATAAAAAGAATAAAATATTTATCTCCACTATAGGTCTCTATTCCAATAGATCCACATAAGTTTGTATGAACTAGCTCCAATACTTCTTCAAAATGATAGTTCTTGCTTTTGAAACTTGTCTTTCTCATCTTACCAATTTGACAATTTTTTCATAGGCCCATTTTAGGTTTCCTCAAATTAGGAATAGCTCTCACTCTTTTTTTTTTCTCATCTTGATTAGATTATGAAAGTTCACATGATATAGCCTTTTATGCCATAACCATCTTTCTTGTACTTGAGAAATAAAACATGAACTTTCACTAAGATCTAGGTAGAATAGATTACCTTTGGTTTTCTTACTAGACCCAACCAAGTTTCATTTTCCATCTAACCACTTGGCCTTTCCATTCTTGAATTATACATTGAATCTAATGTTATTCAACTATGCCACACTGAGTAGATTATGTTTTAGTCCTTCAACCCAATAAGCATTTATAGATGCTTAAAATTATCCTTAAACACTATATTAATTAATTTTAATATTACCTGTGACATTTTAATTAAATATTAATTAATTAATTATATTGCTCAAATTCCTCTACTTATTTAATTAAGCTAATTAATTAAATGAGTTCATTCTCCTATTTATTTAAATTTAATTTAAATACTCCTAACCTTAATGTGTTAAATTAATTTAACACATAATCTTCCATATTCCTCTTTTTAAATAAATTTTATTTATTTAAATTCCCCACATCCTATTAATTCATCTAAACCCATGATTAAATTAAATTTCATTTAATTTAATCTTAAGCCTAACCTAGAGCCTAGCCTACACCCATCATTTTCATCTTCTTAAGCTTAATTTTTCTCTAATCCCACTTAATCATTCTTAATCTCCTCCCTAGTCCCCCTCATTAGCCTAAGAGTGTGCTCACACATGTGAGATGGCATGCCTACATACTCCCTTTTGCACTCTTGTCTCCCACTCTTCTTCTCAAGTTTTCTCACACATGTGTGAGAAAACTTTGAATTCTCTACCATTTGCATGGCTTGCATGTATGTGGCATCTACATGGATGCCACCACACCAAGCCCTCCTTCAAATCTATAAATAGAGGGCTGGTCTCAAGCATTTGCATCTCTCACTATTGCATTGTTATCATGTTGGTTTGAGATTTGAGTTTGCATTCATAGTTTGAGCTTGCATTAGTAGAGTTTTCATAGTGATTTTATAGGTGCATACTAACCATTTGGTAGCTGATTTACTTTGCCTCATGCATTGTTAGTCTAGTTTCTTCATATATTAACATCTCCATTTCATTTACATCTTAGTTTAGCTTGCACATCTAATTAGTTTCTTAGTTGCATTCCATAGTTTCATCCTTGAATACTTTCAAGTATGGCTTTCTCCATAGCCATTTCTTGAGGTGTTCTTTATTTCATCTAGCCTAGGTTCATATTTTATTTTCACTCACACTTGCACATCCACTCAAGAGATTCACTCCATTGTTGTGTTTGGGAGAGCACACCAAACATACCCCCCATCTTAACACACCAACAAGGCCTCTTATGGGTGCCTTTGTTGAGTTGTAGAGGTGGCTAGAAGATTGGATTTGTTAGTTGCTTAAGGTTGCAAAACCCAAGCAAGCATTAGTTAGTGTTTGTTCCTTGCATTTTGAAGAATCTTTGCTACACTTTCAAGGTTTTTAACTAATATTTGTTTGTTAACTCATGCTACTAACAGGTCACATTTTCTAGCACACATTTTGGCACATCCAGTGGGACCCACATCCCTAATTTCATTTCAAAAATCTATAAACAACTTTAGTTTAGTCGTAAAACATCGCATTATCATCTTTGTAGGCTGCAGTGTCATCTGAGATTGCCATTTGTGCAGACTAGCGTCTCCACTCTTTAGTGTTTGCATAGTAGTTCAAAACCATACTTGCATTTCTACTTAAACCACTTTATTGTCTATGTTTTTAATCTGTCGTCTCCGAAGTGTCTCCTATCACCTCCAAAATTCAATCAATCATCTGAGAGGAGTATTATATCATCTGCAAAGTTAATTCTATCATCTGTGAATCTAGTTCTATCATCTGCGAGGAGTATCTTATTGTCTTCGAAGTTAATTCTATCATCTGCATTGTGTGTGAAACTTTTATTTGTCATCGTTGACTTTTGGCATCTCTGTATTTCACATTATCTTCCACGTTTGATAATTATTTAGTCTACTTAAAAATGCGCAAAGTGTCTTATATTGTCTACGAGTTTTAGCATCTTCGTAGTTTGGCATGTATGTGTTTTTTCGTCTGCATAATTTAGCATCTCTGCTTGGACTTTGGCATCTCCACATTTTAACAGAATTGTACACTTTTTAACAATTATTTTTGCTAATTAATTGTCTTGTAGGCTTTGACTGACGGTTTTGATGTAGAGAATTAACCTTAAAAACCTAAAAAGCAAAACCAATAGTTATTTTAATCACTAAAGGAGATTTGTAGTGATTTTTATCACTTAAACCTTAAGGGCTAATGAACTTGTATGGATTAAACACTTTCATTTGAATGCATAAATGTTTAGGTTTGCTAACATTTGGACTTGGTGCTTAAAATTGACATGAATGTGTAGAGTAGCTAACATTTGGACATTGGTGCTTAAAATGGACATGTATGCCTAGGCTAGATCACATTTGGGTTTGGTGCTTAAAATGAAGTCATACACTCTTGAATGCCCTAAAATAAATTGACTTTATTTTTTGCATTTTTATTTTTAGCATTTTACTTTCATGCACTTGCTTTACTTTCTTATTGACAAATTCACATTTTTATTTATGTTGGTGCTATTTCAATTTGGAAAGAACCTTGTATGTTTTAATCATGAGTGTCTTCAAGTAGATAGAAAACTTAAAGCTTCATTGGGAAAGAATAAGTGTCTTTTAAACCCCAAGACCACTTATGTATTCTCTCCACTCGCACCTTCGGGCGATTTTGTGTACACAAGAAATAAGTGGTTTTGCTTTTCTTTTTTTTAGGAGGTCTGCTTGGGGATTTCATCACCCCTTGGGACAACCTCAACTCTAGTGTTTTGGCAGAGTATAAGAATCAAGAGGTGAATCGAAAGACACCTCTCTTGGAAGTGGAATATTGTCACTCTTGGCTAAGTCCCAAAGAACTTTATACCTTTGGGAAGTGAAGGAGGAGATTTGAGTTACTGTCTCCCCTCGGCTGTGTGGCAGTATTTCCTTTCATCTATAGATTTGGGCCTCACATACCTTGTGTATATTGAGATGCCCTTTAGATAAGCCTTGTTCATCCTAGAGATAGCCTTATTAGGATTGTTGGTGTGTTTAGCGCACTTGTTCAAACATTCAAAACTAAAGCCAAAATATCAAACAAGTTCTAAAATGAGTGAAATTGTGAGGTAACCTTTCATTGAGTGAGATAGGTTAAGTAAGGTCTTCTTGACTCACAGTTACTTTTGGTAGTTTACATTTTGAAATTGGTTGAGTCTAGTCACATCTTATTGTAAAGTTTTTGGGTACTTGAAATTTGGGTCTTGTTTTATTCCTGCCATGACTAATAAAGTCAACCAAGTCAAAAATAAGAAAGTGAAGTTGTCCAAACCACCTGTCTACAAGGAAAGGAAGAACCTAGCACATAGTGAAAAACAATTTTGATATGCAATCAAAGACATTCAAAAGGAAGAAGCTAGACAAGACTGTTATGATAAAATTGAATACAATAGAAAACTTTGAAACTGGTCTGCTTTTCCAAGAGTGAACCCAAGGTTTTTATTTCCAGTGAACGAGGATTGAGTTAACTGCATTAGTGACCACAAAACTCTCATCTTTTCATATCTACCTCCATCTTTCCAAACTCCTAGTCTTCCATTTTCAAATTTTCTTCTAGAGAGCTTAAGCCTTTAAACATCTTTTGATATTGAAACACTAGACCTTTCATCTATAAGAAAACATTTATCCTAATCACACTTACTTATTTGGGATCACAAGTCCATCTCCAAATAGTGAGCAATCAACTTAGTGTCTTATCTTGCCTACAAGATCACTTGGCTATCTTTGGTAGGAGAAAGATACTACTATCCTCTAATCACACTTTGTTTGCTAAACCAAGGTCTTTTGTTCACACTTGGGTAGTTGACCCTTTAATCACATAAGGTTAATAGCTCTTATCCTCATCTTCTTTTTCTCCCATAATCTTTCACCCATTGGCTTGGTTACTCTTGTATGGTACACACACAATCAGGAAGGTTCACATTTAATCCCATGTCACATTTGTGGGAATCATTGAGGCAATTAGAGATGGAGAATCCATTTCCTCCACTCACAACTTCATTAGGGAGCACAATTCCCTCTAGTTCAAACCTTGGTATTCCAACTCAACATCCACACAAGAACTAGTAGATCCCTTCCATAACAAATTTTTGGGGGATAATGACGAGGAAGTATACCAAGATGAAGATCCTATTGACCTTAACGATGTATCTAGTGATGTTAGGAAATTCCTTGTAGACCCCTACAGTGTGGAAATGATGGAAAAATCCATTAGGGAAAACAAAACTGAGATATTCCTAAATTTGGTCAAGGATGGTGTTAATGTTCCCCCAAGTTTTGATGAGAACACTTTGTTTAGATAAATTACAAAAGGTGGTGCTCCCATATTACCCACTTCAAATGCAGCTCCGACTTCTAGCAAAGGGAAAGAAACCATGGTAACAACTAGTGCTATGCCTACATCTAGCACTTCAACACAACCCACATTTCAATTGAGTGCAAAACATATTCAAAAAATCATTAGTGTCATGCCCAATGTTACCATGCATGCTAGTATTCCACATTCTACCTTGACAACTTCAACTATGGGATGCTTAGGCATTGGACAAGTGCCTACTCAAAAAATGGAAATTTTGACACAACCTATGCACTCCTCCTATTTACAAGTGCCAACCACTATGGTAAAGACATTTGTGCCAATTCCAACAACTTCTTATCAATACATTGGTCAAAGTGGAGTACCTTCACCACCTCACACTACATTGGAAACTCCCTACAATTTAGGAGGTGGATTTGTAAACTCTCAACAATCACAAGTGCAACCTAATCAAGATTTGGCTCAGCAACTCCAAGAATTGCAAATTTTGGTCCTTAACATGAACAACAAAGGGGTGAAGGATGTCTCTTTTGAGGAAATTTTCCCTTTTTCATTTGATAAATCCATTAATATGGTGTCATTTCCACCTGATTTTGAAATTCCTAAATTTGACAAGTATACGGGAGAGACATGCCCCATCACCCATCTCAAGGAATTTTCCAGTTTGTGCCAAGAAGTAGCCTATAGTGATGAATATCTTAAGAGGCTCTTCACACAAAGTCTTGCAGGCCCTGCACTTGAGTGGTTAATGAATTTACCTAAGGGCTATTTGACTTCTTTCAATGATTTGACAAGCAAGTTTATAGCACAATACTCTTACAACATTGAACATCATGCCTCATTGAGTGACTTGTGCAACACAAAACAAAAAAATGGAGAAACTTTTTCCAACTTCCTACAAAGGTGGAGACATCTTGCTAATCGTATTCCATATAAAATTGAAGATTCCCACCTTGTGGATATATTTATCAAGAACTTGATACACAAAATGTCTTTCCACATGAAAATGACTAGACCCAAAGACTTTGCCACTTTAGTCAAAAAGGGCAAGAATATTGAAAATAGTTCATCATCCTCCAACAATGAGTCAAACAACAATAGAAAACCCAAATTCTGGTCCACAAATAAGGGTGTTACACATGATGGTGTTATTGATGTCAAAAATCTTCAAGGAGGGAACAACAACAACTACTGCAATCGAAACAACAACCATTCAAATCATGACAATCAAGGCAATCAACAATCCCGTAATCAAACACAATTCTTTCCAGGCAACAACAACTACAATCATGACTATGATCGAAATAGAAAGTTCAATAGCTTTTGTGAACCTTTGGAGGCTCTCTTTCAAAAATTAGTAGATCACAACTTGATGGTATTTCCTAACACACGTCCTTTTGATGAAAATCAACCAAAGTCAAAGTGGTATAGGGAAAATGAATATTGTAAATACCACCATATCAAAGGACATGACACCAACAAATGTACAAAACTCAAAGTTTTTATCCAAAATCTTGTTGATGATGGGAAAATTGAATTAGAAGGAGGTCCAACCTCTAAAAATGCTAAATTGAAGATATTCCAAAAACCATTTCCCAATCACAACAATGATAATAACAATACCAACAATGCAAATAAAGCTTCCACATCAAATGCATTACCTTATGATTATTCTACTAACCACATATCAAGATTTGACTCCTTGTATGGTAAGATAGGAACCAGCGATATATGTGGATTTGACTCCTTGTGTGGTCACATTGAAGAGGTAGACACTCATGTGAATATCCTTGTCTTACAAGCAGCTGATTGTGATGCCACCACTCGATGGGGAAGACTCATTTTGCAAGCTGCCACTCCTAATAACACTAATCCATAGATGCCACATGCGCTTGCTATGCCATCCACCTCACAAAGGCTCGCTTCTTGCTATGATGTATTGTCCCAACTAGGTAAGACTCCTACACAAATACCTATTCTTGAGCTTCTAACCACATCACCCATCCATAAAGAGATCTTGGAGAAGGCTCTTTTAGAGTTTTTGTTCCTGAAAACATTAATGCTTCCCAATTCACCACTATGATTGGAAACCTTGCCGCCCAACAACACCTTGTCTTCATAGATAAAGATTTCCAAGGTCTTGATCCCCATCATAATTTGTTGCTCCACATTGAAGTCCTTATACAATGACATAAGATCAAAAGAGTCCTTATAGACAATGGATCCAGTTCAAACCTTTGTACATTGAAAATGATTCACTTCTTGGGACTTCCAGAGGATCTTCTAGATGTTAATAAAAGGATCACAATAAAAGCATATGATGAGAGGGAAAGAGAATCAAAAGGGGTTATCATGTTGCCTCTAAAAGTTGAACTAGCCATCATAAATACTGAATGCCATGTCATAGACTTGGATTTTCCATATAAAATCTTGCTTGGTAGACCATGGATACATACACTAAAGGCAGTCCCATCTACCTATCATCAATGCTTGAAATTCCCCCACCAAGGAAGAGAGATCACAATCCTAGGGGATCCCACTCCTTTTGCATTTTGTAAAAGATTGGAAGGTGCACCAGTAAATTTGTGTCCAATAAGTGAGTTTACCAAAGTTATACCTAAGTCTCTCACCATAATAGAACCACCTTCCACAATAGTACCAAAATTAGCTAATGAGGATTCAAATTCTTGTAAGGGAAAAGAGAAGGTTGAAGATACTAAAATTAACACCACAAGGAAGAAGGTTACTTTTGCTGATTTAGGAATGGGAGAGTATAAGTTTGAAAATACCTTGTGTGTTGGACAACTACCACTCTCCCCTAGTTCCTTTGGAAAACCTTCTCAATTATCACCTTCTATTAATAAGGAAACCATGCAAGTTAGCAAGACAACATCTGAGCATTGGGGTTTACTTAGTGATGAGCACATGGAAGATAATATCTTAGATTGGCTATATTATGATGGGAAAGATGAACCTATGGAGTTTCTTAAGGATAAATATGTTAATGCACCTCCAATTATTGAAAACATGGGATATCATGGTAACAGCCTTGGACTGAAAGAAGATGGAATTAGAAAACCCTTAGAAGCTAATAGCTATCCTAAAGAACATGGATTGGTCTCCATTAAACCTAAGGTATCCTTTGTTGACAACTATTGTACGATTGAACCTGATTCTAAGACTGAAGATGAGGAATTCTTCGAAGTACCTTTCCAATACATTGAGGATGACCTAGATAACTCTGTTCACACTGTTACCATAGATGACCTTTCATCCATAAACTTACCTGTCACTAACCCTGACATGATAGACTGGGACCTTCAAGATACACCACCAGCTCTCGATATCTATAAGTCTGATGAAGCAGTGATGGCACTCTTCACCCTTAAGAGTCTTCGAGATTATGAACATGAGATCCAATATAATCAGGAAGCCTACTTTGGCAGCCAAGTCAACTCTCTTAGTAATAAAAGTGATAAAGAAAGTAAAAATGGAAAAATAAAAGAAACATCCTCTAGTGAAAACTCCTCTAGGGCACTTTTGGACGAAGAAAAAGATAAAATAAAGGACACATCTTCTGGTGAAAACCTCTTAGAGGCACCAAAAGAGGGAGAACTTTACTTGCCATTTAGATCTTTGCCACCAGAAAAGTCACCTATTTTGAATGAAGACACAATTCCAGTCAATTTGGGAACAAAGGATAATCCATGAATCACCTACATTGCTGCTACCTTATGTCTTGAGGAACAAAAAGCCATGACTAAATTCTTAAAAAAGGGAAAAATTAATTTTGCATGGACATACAAAGACATGCCTGGCTTAGACATAGATTTGGTTGTGCATCATTTGACAGTTGATCCCAAGATTAAACTAGTGAAACAAAAGTTGTGCAAAATTCACCCTAAGGTAGCACTCCTAGTCAAAGCAGAATTGTAAAAAATGTTAGAGGCAAAATTCATCCATCCTATTGAATATTCTAAGTGGGTCTCCAACATTGTTCCTATAGGGAAAGCATATGGGGGCATCCGTGTTTGTTCAAATTTTTGAGATTTAAATCTTGCATGTCCTAAGGATGATTTTCCACTTCTTAACATAGATATCATAGTGGATTTGATTGCTAGACATGAGATGTTGTCTTTGATGGATGGATTTTCAAGTTATAACCAAATCAGAATTGCAGAAGAGGATCAACATAAAATGACATTTACCACCCAATGGGGAACCTTTTGTTATCAAGTCATGCCTTTTGGCTTGAAAAATGTTGAAACCACCTATCAACACGCAATGACTACCATATTCCATGATCTTCTACATGTCATAATGGAGGACTATGTTGATGATATTCTAGGAAAATCCAAGACAAGAGAATCCCACATTGATGTCCTTACCACTATTTTTGATAGGTTGGAGAAATACAAAGTGCCCCTTAATCCTAAGAAGTGTGTATTTGGGGTCAAATCAGGGAAATTGTTAGGCTACATTGTGTCAATAAGAGGTATTGATGTAGATCTAGCAAAAGTGAAGGCCATTATGGATATGCCTCCACTTACCACATTGAAATAACTCCATAGTTTTCAAGGAAAGTTACAATCTATTAGAGATTTTTGTCACAACTAGCAGATGAAGTCCATCCACTTCAGCATTTGCTTCGCAAGGGAAAAAGTTTCAATGGGATTTTCTCTGCCAAAAAGCATTTGAACAAATTAAGACATATTTTTCTAACCCTCCATTTTTAGTACCTCCAGTTGCAGGACAACCATTCATTCTATACATTTCAGCTACTTAAGTCACCTTAGGAGCACTTTTGGCACAATTAGATGATAATGGGAATGAGCAAGCCATATATTACCTCAGTTGAACACTAGTTGGCTATGAGTTGAACTAAACTGCTATTGAGAGAGCATGTTTGGCTGTGGTCTTTTGTACGCAAAAACTGTCATTATATGCTTAATCATACTACGTATCTCATTTCCAAGATAGATCCACTCAAGTATTTGTTCTCAAAAGCCTCCCTCACTAGTCGAGCAGCAAAATGGGTCTTAATTTTAAGTGAATTCAACATTGTTTATAAGGATCGTAAGGCCATTAAAGGACAAGTAATTGCAGATCAGCTTGCTGAAGCTCCTCTTCAAGGAGACCATCCCATTGTAGTCAATTTTCCAAATGACACAATTATGACCCTAGCCCCTATTACACCATGGAAATTATTTTTTGATGGATCCTTTACACAAAAGGGATCAGGGGCAGGAATTTTGTTTGTGACACCACAAGGGGACCTCATTCCTAAGTCTTATAAAATCTCATTCCCTTGCACAAACAATATAGCTGAGTATGAAGGTTTAGTCATAGGACTACGCCAAGCTATTAGATGGAATATCAAAAACCTTCTTGTCTTTGGAGACTCACAATTGGTCATTAAACAAGTCACAGATGAATACCACACCAAGGATGAGAAATTGTTGCCCTACTATAGAATAGTTGAGGATCTTAAGCAGCATTTTATAGAGACTTTTTTTTAGTAGATTCCAAGGACTAATAATAAAGTAGCAGATGCTATGGCTACTATTTCCTCTATGATTGCCATGCCAGAATATAGTCCTAAATGTGAGTTTCTTGTTGAGAATCCTTTTACTCCTACTTATGAGAAAACTAATTCAGAGTTGGTGTGTGAGGTTTTTGGTCCTAAGTCTCCATGGTACACTAACATCTTTTCCTATTTACATCATAAAACCATTCTCATACCCCTCACCCCAAACCAAAGCAAAACCTCCATCCACCGAACTACCTGATATACCATCTTAGGTGACACACTTTGTTTAAATTACTTTGATGGAACCCTCCTCCGATGTCTCAGTTCAAATGAAGCTAGAACGACATTAGAAGAGGTTCACGAAGGGATTTTTGGTGCCCACTTTAGTGGCCTTACGTTAGAAAAAAAGCTTCTTAGGATAGGTTACTATTGGCCCACTATGGAAGCAGATGCATATCAATTTGTGAAAAGATGTGTTCCATGTCAGCAGCATGGTGATTTGATATGCGCTCCCGCCCAAGACCTTCAGCCCACCATCACCCCATGGCCCTTTTCCTATTGGGGATTCGATCTTGTTGGTCAAGTATACCCAAATTCCTCAAATGGCCACAAGTACATTATTGCCACCACTGAGTACTTCACAAAGTGGGTCAAGGCTATTCCATTAACCTACATCACCGAAAAATAGATTTCCAAGTTCATCCTAAACTACATTATTTTTCATTTCGGTATGCCTCAAGATATTATGACTGATAATGGAACCCCCTTCAAAAATTAAGAGGTTGCCACACTATGTAGGAAATTCAAAATCACCCAGCATTTTTCCACCAGATACTACCCCCAAGGCAATGGCCAAGCTGAAGCTACCAATAAAACCATCTTGGAAATCCTAAAGAAAATTATTGATGCAGCTGGCCGTGATTGGCACATCCAAATTGCTCCCACCCTTTGGGCCTACCGTACCTCCATCTGCACCCCCATAGGAGCCACCCCATTTCCCCTTGTTTATGGTTTCGAAGCTATCTTGCCCATTGAAATTGAGCTCCCTTCCCTCAGAATCTCTCTCAAGAACTTGATATCTGAAGAAGAATACCAAGTTGCTTGCTTACAAGAGCTGGCACTCCTCGATGAGAGACAACTCCATGCCCTAAATCATCTTCATGTGTATCAAAATTTCCTTCAACTTCAATATCATAAGAAAGTCAAGCCATCAGAATTTGAAGTGGGTGACTTAGTTTTGTAGCATAATATGAAAGAACCTCCAGACCCATGAAAAGAAAGGAAAATTTGAGGCAAATTGGCTTGGTCCATTTATTATTACAGACAAATATGGTTTTGAGGCATATCAGATTGCTACTCCAAAGGGAGATCCACTCCCTGGGCCTTTAAATATCTAGCATCTCAAGCAGTTCTATACTTGAGCCTTTGCAATTCTTGTACAGTGTTTATGGTCTTACAAAATTTTTTAAAAAAATCAAAAAATCAGAAAATTCCTAAAAATTCATAAAATGTTCTTGAAAAAATTCCTAAAAAGCAGAAAATGTTCCTGAAAAAAGTATGGTTTGATCCATTGTCTATAAGGCTCATTTCACTCCACTCCATTCCACCATTCCATTTCCCTTGTGCAAAGTCTTATCTAGCCTTTTGTGTTTCATGCATTCAATAAAAGACCTCTTGTCTACAAGGCTTCATTTCACTTCCATCTTCTGAAAGACCTCTAGTCCACGAGGCATTTTTTTCCGTCGAGTGATTGTCAATCCCATTACACTAAGCTTTTTCACAATGGTGACCACACTTAGAATTACAAAAAATCACCATTTGAGACTTAATGATTCAAGAAACTTGTTCACTTCATAGCCCTTGCTGAAAATGCATGATTTTATGATCATTGACATTTTGACTTGACACACTTTTATAGGATGAATCCTTCCTATAGGTGATATTGCAACATTCACTTCTAGACCTAAGGTTCTTGGCAGGAACTGTGGACTGAATGACTACTTGGTCATAAGGTCTCTTTTTGATTGATTTTATTTTTTGTGTGTTAGTGAAAGCTTTTTATGGTGCACCTTGATCTTCCATATTTTGGTCGTACTAGAATGGCTCTCATTGACTACACATATTTTTGTGGTATGATCTATTTTTTGGAGGCTTTATTTCATATGTGTTAGTTTCAAGTTATGTTAAAGTGTTGCACAATGGGGGCAATGGGTTAGCACACATCCCACCAAAGATCCCTTAAAGACTTTGGGTGTGCCCAAACCTCTCTATTGCATATATGAAATTTGATCCATCATGACTATGAAAACCACACCTATCGTCCTAAAGTCTTTATGGCTTTGTATGTCTAGTCCACGCAAAAGAGTCATTTCATTTATGCTTCTATAGCATATAATACATAAACTCATTTGTAAAATTAAATTAAGGTGTGCTCTCCATATGAACACAATGGAATCTCTTGATATCATGTAGTTAGGATGCATGTAGTATAGGGTTTCATTCGAGTCGTGCTTGAGACAAGGTTCTATTTATTTCCCCCCTCCTATGCTACACTACTGAGTTTCTATGAGTAACTGTTATGAAAAATATTCATTCATTAGTTTATTTCCATTAGATTGTATTAACTTCTCATTATTGCATTCATTCATTTTCCATTGCATTAGTGTTCATTTGATTCATATCATTTAGTGTTTATTAGATGTTTTTATTTCATTAGTTGCATACATTCATCACATCTAGGGGCATATACATCATAATCACATCTCATATATATATATATATATATATAGTGCATCCACATAAAATAAAACAATGCATACATCTCATAATCACCTACTAATTTGCATCACACAAATATGCATACATCATAGGACACATCACATAGCATCACATCCTACATCACAAGCGTCAGTATGTACATCATAAACATCATATGCACCACATAAATCCATACACCTATAGAGTCATCGAATCATGTCATGTATATATCTCAAAAAAAAATGTCTATACAGTCCATATACAAATCATATAGAATCATGTAGTACAAATGCATCATCAAAGACTCATTGCATCTACACATATCTGTCAAAACACTGACCACTATATAAACTCAGGTTAATAGCTATGAGGGCCTTGCTCCCCTTGAATTCCCCTCTCAAGGAGGTCTCTGTTGTCTTACGAACTACTCTGATCTAGCTCTACTGCTTGAAATCCATGAGCTGGCTCCCCTCTCAAAATTTGGCTATCATCGCTCAGAAGGCATGACCTTACTATAAAGCAACCTATAATAGGTTGCCTCTCGTATGGCCCGTGTCTTTGCTTAGCTAGCTGTGAGGACCTCATGCATCATTAAGACAGCTGCCCCAAGTTGTACCATATGTATGGCTATGTCCCTCTACCTGCAATATCTATAAAGTTGTGCCTGATGGGTGGCCTGATCAGCCTGTAATGCGGCTACCTCTGCGTGGAGCCTCTCCAGCTCTGCCCACTCCTCTACCCTTGTGTGGGTGCCCATCCTTGCCAAATCCCTACCATCCACCCTTTCTTGTAGGGTCATTGAGGCCTCTTGTGCACTATCCTCCCTAGTCCTCTACACCTACAACTCTGCCTATATGGCCCCCATGGCCTATTCTAAGCTATCTACTCATGCCTGCTGCTCCTGTGCTATCCTCTATAGGCGGGCTACCTCTTTCTACAAGATATCTTGCTTGGCCTTGACCATGTTTGGGTCTTCTCCATGTACCTGTCCTTATGGAGGTGCCTGGGGTTCTACCTGTACCTATGCCTGGGGTGCTATTTGTGGTGGCCCCTATATTAGTGCTGGCCCTAGACCTCTCCTCGCTTGAACTCTATGCTCATGCAGTCTCTCCTATGCCCCCTATGCTAGTGATGGCATCATAGCTGCCTACCCATCATCCCCTACTCCATCCCTCTCCCCCTGTGCTTGCTCTACCGGTGGAGATGCCCCTGGAACTGTAAGCTTGAATTGCTGGTGGGCTGCCCACCACTATGCGTATGCTAGTGTCATCCCTGTGTCTCCCCTGTCTTGACCATGTACCCATAGCACTACTGCCATCCCCAACCAAGAAGCTTAGGCCAATCGTACGATGGTCCAGTGTCCCCATAGCCAGCCATACTCTCGTGACACCACAAGATATAAGAATATGTTCGGTACTGCATCTTGTATCCTGCCAAACTGCCATCACACTTGAGAGGGCATGTAGCACATGATCACATGCATGGATCGGCCAATGATCTAGTAGTCAGTCTATGTGTATAGGAGGTACATTTTATCCTCTAGGTTATCCTCGCCCCCTACTACTAGTGTCTTCCCCCACCATTCTACCCCATCATATGGCATCCACTCAAACATGATGATCTCATCAATGCACTGGTGTCAGAACTCCATAGACTCCATCGATGTATACTAGATGGGAAGCTGATATTTGTAGGTAAATGGCTCCCTAGGATACCTAGTCTCCCACCGAGTGATAGGCCGTGTGACCTCAATATGCTCCCATGACCAGACCATCATTAGGGTCAGTCCTGGTCCTACAATGTGCTGGGTCCAATATGAACACATGTGAAAATCATGATATAGCTAAGCCAGGATCATCTATCCCTAGTCATAAACTGCTCCCTCCTCCTGTAGCAGGGTGCTCAGCACTCACACCCAACCAATCAGCCATCTATGTCCTACGGGATCTAGTAGCATCTACCATATTAGTGAGTCTAGGTATATTGCCAACCTTAGTAGCCTCTACTCTACTATGCCCCTCCACGATAACCATGATCACTAGATGGGTAGTCATTGTTGCTATTTGCTAAAGCACTCCCTAAGGAATGGATCAGAACCCTCCAGTACATACTCTAGGTATGCACCTCTGATTGGCACTCGCAAGATTCACCACACATCCAGGAGTGTGACTATAGCCTCCCCTGTCAGCAGATTGAAGCTCCTTGTAGGCGTGTGCCATCGCTCTATGAGAGCCGATAGTTGTGCTAAATGTGCCCTCAGATCCGACCACTCGTGTACATGCTCTAGGCTATACAGTCGCACGTGTCCCCAATCTATGTCTATAAGTCTCTCTTGTATCACCATAGTCGGAGGATAATGCTCCCTCGACCTAAACACCATCATGTCCTCTTATAGCATAGACATGCAGAGCATCAATTTATCTAGCCTATGATGTTCGTAGAGTGGGGCATCTTCCCTTGCCTCCTCCTAGTCTAACCCAATTGGCTCAGTCGCTAATTGGCACAGACACTGATATGCGTAGATGTTGATCAGCGAAAATGCTGATCGATGCAGATGCCAATCAGCAAAAATGCTAATATGCGCAGATGCCATTACTCGCAAATGAAAACCTTTTGTCGTCTTCAAAGATGAAAAAATGTTTTTCATCGTCTCTGCTACCCCTGTCATCCATGAAGATGACAGGGTGAACCCTGTCGTCTCCACATTGTCTTTTCCCCTTTTGGCATCTGCACAGATGATAGGATGGATCCTATCATCTTCTTGGATGTCGAGATCCTCATTTTATCATCTTCGTAGATGACAAGGTGGAGACTGTCATCTCCACCTGGACCCCTTTTTTAGTGCATTTATGGCATAATAAATGTACCTAGGCTAGCCCAGTCTACCAAAACACAAAGAAGATAAGATGACTTACTTGTGGGCCCATCTCGACTGCTCACTAGTACTCTCGAACATGCTCACCAAGCTGCAAAAAATCAATCAGGTCCATACCTACTCTAGATACTCTACTTGTGCTATGAGAATGACCTTCTTTGGGCCCCTTGGAGGCTTATATAGGCCCCCCATGAACCCTATTTGAGCCCATGTCTTCCCTGAGCCATGTCTATCCCCTATTTTCCCACAATTCATGCAAATGTTGTCATTTATTTTTTGTTTTCTCTCCTTTTCCTTCTTTCTCAAGACCTTTTCGCAAAAATTGCCCAAATTTTTTTTTTGCGCAATTTTTGTGAGGGGGAGCCCTCCTCCTCTGTTGTTGCCATAGGACTCCCACCTTCTCTAGGGTAACTATATTTTCTTTTCTTTGATATGATGTTCCAACATCACATCAAAGAGGGGAAAAATGTAGATGCTTAAAATCGTCCCTAAACACTATATTAATTAATTTTAATATTGCTTGTGACATTGTAATTAATTATTAATTAATTAATTATATTTCTCACATTCGTCTACTAATTTAATTAAGCTAATTAATTAAATGAGTTCATTCTCCTAGGTATTTAAATTTAATTTAAATACTCTTAGCCTTATTGTGTTAAATTAATTTAATACATGATCCTCCATATTCCTCTTTTAAAATAAATTTTATTTATTTAAATTCCCCACATCCTATTAATTCCTCTAAACCCATGATTAAATTAAATTTTATTTAATTTAATCTTAAGCCTAACCTAGAGCCTAGCTTATACCCATCATTTTCATCCTCTTAAGCCTACTTCTTCTCTAATCTCACTTAATCATTCTTAATCTCCTCCCTAATCCCCCTCATTAGCCTAAGAAATGTCTCACACATGTGTGAGATGGCATGCCTACACACTCCTTTTCACACTCTTGTCTCTCACTCTTCTTCTCAAGTTTGCTCACACATGTGTGAGAAAATTTTGAATTCTTGACCATTTGCATGGCTTGCATGTCACCTTATATGACATCTACATGGATGTCACCTCACCAAGCCCTCCCTCAAGCCTATAAATAGAGAGCTTGTCTCAAGCATTTGCATCTCTCATTATTGCATTGTTATCATGTTGGTTTGAGATTTGAGTTTGCATTCATAGTTTGAGCTTTCATTGTAGTTTGAGCTTGCATTAGTAGATTTTTCATAGTGATTTTATAGGTGCATACTAACCATTCAGTAGCTGATTTACTTTGCCTCATGCATTGTTAGTCTAGTTTTTTCATGTATTAGAATCTCCATTTCATTTACATCTTAGTTTAGATTGCACATATCATTAGTTTCTTAGTTGCATTCTATAGTTTCATCCTTGAATACCTTCAAGTATGGCTTTCTCCATAGCCATTTCTTGAGGTGTTCTTCATTTCATCTAGCCTAGGTTCATAATTCATTTTCACTCACACTGGCACATCCACTCAAGAGATTCACTCCATTTTTGTGTTTGAGATAGCACACCAAACATACCCCCCCATCTTAACACACCAACAAGGCCTCTTATGGGTGCCTTTTTTGAGCTATAGAGGTGGCTAGAAGATTGGGTTTGTTAGTTGATTAGGGTTGCAAAACCTAAGGAAGCATTAGTTAGTGTTTGTTCCTTGCATTTTGATAAATCTTTGCTATACTTTCAAAGTTTTTAACTAATGTTTGTTTGTTAACTCATGCTACTAACAGGTCACATTTTCTAGTACACAACATTATCACATCTAAGTTCATTGGTTAGTGAGATACAACCTTTTCCTTTTATGCAACATGGTTCATTATTTCCAAATCTCACACTTCCACCATCATAATGTTCCATATGTTCAAACTTTTTTTTGTTACCAATCATATGATGTGAGAAACCACTATCAATAATCCATCTATCATTTTTACTAACATGAGAGATAAGTGCCATTTTATCTCCTTTGTCATTAGATTCATCTTTTACAACAATATAGAGCATTTAATCATCTTCACTATTATCTAAATCTTTGGCCATAAAACAAGATTTCTTGCCTTTTTCCTTGTAGTCATTGAAGTTCTTGAAATATTTTTTTCCTTTGTACTTGTTGTTCTTCTTTTCATTTGTCTTCTCTATTTGGACATCTTGCAACAATGTGTCCAACTTCTTCGCAAGAGAAACATATCAAAGGAATTTTTCCTTTGTACTTTCCTTTTCCTTTGGGATACCTTGTTAGAAGTAATGCCACATTAGTTTTAAGATCACTATTAGAACTATCTTCCTCTTCACTTTTGAATCATTTGGCTTTTGAATTTTTAGCTTTCTTCTTGAGTGACAAGTTGGCTTGAAATATGGATTTGAGATTGCTAGAACTAGGAAGATAATTATCATAGTTATCTAGCTCAAATGTTGTTAATCTTCCAACTACTACATCCAATGTTATATCATTCTTTTTATTCCATCTCATTTCTTGAATTGTTGATACTCTGATTACATATATAGGAAGGAGTGTTCTAAGAAACTTACTTACCACTATCTCATCTTCAATTTTTCCTTCTAAATATTCAATTACACAAACATCTTTGATTATACCATTGTACTTTGCAATGTTCTCTTCTTCTATCATCTTTATTTGATCAAATTGTCCTCTAAGACTTTCAAATTTATCTCTCCTTACATTATCATCTCCTCCATACATGGCTTTTATCTTGATCCACATTTCATAAGTAGTTCCACAATCTTTGACTTCATCAAATTTGGCATAGTTGAGAGATGAAGAAATATCAATCATCATAATGTTATGACTCTTCTTTTCTTAAATTTCTTTAGTAGTCATAGTTCTAGCAGGTGTCATGTATTTCATGCCGAGGTGCTTTAGCCCTAAATCTCCAATGGTTTCCAAGTGAAACCTCATGAGTTCCTTCCATGCCTTGAAGTTATCATTATTCATATTGGGGGTGTCCCTTCTATAAGATATCATAATATTTAGCTTAGGTCCTTGAAACCTTCTCTGCAAGCACCAAGAAGATTTGACACCAGTTGTTGGAAATATAAGAGGAGTAACTAAGAGAGGAGGGGTGAATCAATTACCACTAAAATAAATCTCAGATGCCTTAGACATCAACATAGAACACAAACTTCACTCAAAATAGTGATGCTCAATAAACACATAGGCACTCAATTTACACTAGAAAATGTTGTAACTTAGCAAATGCTTAACATGCAATTCTTATGATATTTTTTGTGATTAACCTTACTTAACTTAGTTGCTCACACATAAAAGAAATAGAATGAACACAAGTGATAGCAAGATTTTAAAGTGGAAAATCTATTTAGGAAAAACCAACAATTGCAATTAGTTATTGATTTTCACTCTTCTGAAGTGAGCTTTATTAGGAGCCAACCCTATTAAAGGTTACAAAAAACACTATTAGGTGTGACCCTTTTAAATTATTTAATCACCCTTTTAGGAGTGGCCTTGTTAGAGGTCTTTAGACACTTCAATCTAGAAATGCCACCTTATTAGAGGATTTACAAATAGTTGTTAAACCAACTATGTTAAGAGATTTAGATCATTGCTACAATGGTTAGAGAGTAACAATGAGATGACTTGATTTTTGATGCAACTAATTTTTTTTATTATAGATCTCTATTCTATCTTGTATACTTGATCCTTTCTGATGAAATGTATCTTTTTATCTCCACAAGGATATTCTATTTATCCTTCTAATTTTCTTCCTCTTAGCATCTTCTATATTTTCATTCACTTCCACACATTTAATCCTCAATTTGACTTTATATTTATACCTTACATATTGTCAAGTTGTCTTGAATACAACTTAGAATAATTAATATTCATCTCCTTAGTTGGCTAGAACCAACAAACAAATCAATTTAACTCAATATGCCAAAATATGAAAATCCTTTATAAGCCAACCCTACTCGATAGACACTAACTCTAAAATAATTTTCCCATGTTAGCCAAGTGAACTCAATTAACATTGCATCTTCACAAATTTCCTTTGGTAACTAGGTGAGCTCGGTTAACACTTGTTCCATCCAACTTTTCCTTCATTAACTGAGTGAGATTGGTTAACATTCAATTTTCTATAAACTTCTCTTTGTCTCCTGAGTGAACTTAGTTGATATAGTCTTTTGAACTTGGTAAAATCTAGAATGCTTAGTAGACACAAGAAACTATCTTCATCACCTAAGTGAGCTTGACATACACTAACTAGAAAATATATGACATTTTGTGTAACATAAAATAAAATACACAATTAGTCAGTTGTTTTCAACAATAAGAAGACATATGATGCAGTGCATGTTGCTCAATTTTTTTTTAGAGATATTGTTATATTACATGGATTACCAAGGAGTATTGTATCTAAAAAAGATAGTAAATTTGTTGGTTGTTTTTAGAAGACTTTGTGGAAGAAGTTAGATACCAAGTTGAATTGTATTTCTACATTTCATCCACAAAATAATGGATGAATAGAGGTTATGAACAAAAGATTGGGTAATTTGTTGAGATGCTTAGTTAGGAATAAACTAAGTAACTAGGGTTTATTATTGGAAAAATTATAATTTTCATATAATAATTTTGTGAAAAAAAGTACTAGAAGACACTATTTGAGATTGTTAATAGGTTACAACCTAGAGACCTATCATATTTGAGGGATGTTGCTAGTGAAATGAAGAGTGTTGAAGGTGACACATTTGTTGAATTTATGAAGTCTTTACATGAGGACGTATAACATAAGTTAGAAAAGAGTAATCAAAAGTACAAGGAGAATGTTGATAAGTCTAGAAGACATATGAGTTTTGATGTTGGTGATGAGAGGATATTTCACTTGAAGAATGGTAGATTTCCTATTGGCACATATAGTAAGTTGAAGATGAAGAAATTTTGTCCTTGTTGAATCTTGAAGAAGTTTGACAGTGGTAATACTTATGAAGTTGAGTTACCTGATGACATGGATATATATCCCATATTAAATATTGTTGATTGTATAAGTATCATGAATCAGATGATCAAATGATAGTACTGATTGATTATTCTAAGAAGTATACTAAAGAGATAAAGAAGATCTTAGATTATTACAAGAGGAAAAAGATTATTTTGAGTATTTGGTAAAGTGGAAGGATAGACTAGTTAAGGATACTGCATGGATTTCTCAATCTAAGTTAGATTTAGCTTGGGTTGTAACACACTCATAATTTAGGATAGCCATTTCCTTTCAACCCTAGTTGTCTGATGTGGGAGAAACTTAGGTTTCTTTTCTATCTTTCTTAGTCACCTCACTGATGATTGGCTTAGTAAATGTATTATGTCTTCATTTACCAAGTGGCTAGAGTGATTTAATAGAGTCTTCATGTTTTGTATTCACTAAGTGCCTCAGTGATATTTTTTTTTCTTATTTAGTGATGTCTCTCACCGAGTTGTTTGTTTGGTTCTCATTTGTGAGCTAGCTTACATGTTTCAATTGTGATTTTTATTTAATGTATTATATCAATCATTGGGTTTGTGTAGATAATTATATGGTCAGCCTTCTCTATATGATGATCTAGAATCTTTTATAAATCATTTTGGCTAGTATAAATAGATGATCTTAGTCTACATCTAGTGTAGTTCATGGGGAGTAGTATGCCTAGAATTAGAGTTTTAAAGGAGATTTTATATCTTATTTGTTGGAGGAATTTTGAAGTGTATATGAATATTTGTAGTGGATATAACTTGGAAGGCCTCATGGTTGGAAATTTATGATAAAAATTTGATGAATCAATGAAAGTATCTAGTTCTCTCTCCCTTTCAATGCTATCTCTTGTGGATTTCTTCAGTTGTGTTAACTCTTCAAGGTTGTTTCATTGTTAAGCATGCCTTTAGCCTTAACTTTCATCCTTGTGTCAAATGTAGAGCTAACCATAAGATCAATATTCAACTTCCTCCAAAGTTTCCTCCAAAAATAACTAGTAAACTTAGTATTTTAGACTGAAATAATAGTTTTAGGCAATCCATGAAGTCTCACAATCTCTCTAAAAAATAAATTTTCTATGTGTATTGCATATGATATCTTCTTACAAGGTATGAAATGTGTCATCTTAGAAAAATTGTCAACAACTACAAAAATAAAATTGTTAATCCAAGAATGAAATTTATAATGATATCTTTCCAAGGTCTGTAAGGAATAGAAAAAGG
This sequence comes from Cupressus sempervirens, assembly GCA_028749045.1. NCBI lineage: Eukaryota > Viridiplantae > Streptophyta > Pinopsida > Cupressales > Cupressaceae > Cupressus > Cupressus sempervirens. The sequence continues at coordinate 674,504,454 of CM053789.1, forward strand.
TGTGTACAATCCAACATTTTGAATACTTCCTTTACCAACTTGACATATTTTGCAACACATTACCGTTTTTTCAACATCCTTACATATATGTGGCTAAAAGTATCTCTCTAAAATTATCTTCAATTTATTATTATTGGTGTAAATAAGTATTTACTATTTACACTTACTTAAGTTTTCTTAGGTTAATGCATTATTTTATTATTTTATTTTGTGAGACACTTTGGAGTTTGCATAACTTTATGAGTTTTCATGTTGACAACATAGAAGTATGCAACTCTAATTCAACACATGGTGTCTACAACACTGGAGTTTGCATTATTCACTGAGTTTTCATGTAGACAACATAGCTATTCACACTCCTTTTTTAGCACATGTTGTCTACAACACTAATTTACGTGTTACATCATTATAGGCTTATCCTCTCATCATCACACTTTATTCCATGCTTAAAGGAGGATAATCCATATCTGGTGGACATGTGCCTAGTTGTGTGACTTATCATTTAGCTGATTCTTAGGCATTCTAGATGCATCTCAGAGGCCTTTATATATAGGCACTCCTAGTGTACTTTAATGCATATTGAATTCAATACGCTATTATTTTGATCATACTCTTTCTGGTCTATAGTTGTGCTTGTGTTTGAGTTCTTAGTTCTTGGGTGAATTTTTCCCTAAGGAAAATTCTTACATGGTATTAGAGCTAGAGAATTTCTCTTCGCATAGCTATTCAAGACCATCTTCTTACTTCAACACCTTAGCCTAAATTCAGAGTATTGCAATCATTGGGAGTGTCTAGAGCAAGAATGGACCTTGCCATTACATCTAGAACGTCGATTTGGTGCAAATCAGCTATAAAGTTTTCTATCTTAGGCCAAACTCAATTGTGAGGAAAAAAAATTTGCAAATAGGCACCCGGAGGCCCCGATTTGCAAGTTTGGGTATGATATTTTAGATCTGTAATTTAATTTCATTTAGGTCTACAATTTATTCTCTGCTATTTTTCTACAATTTTTTGTAGAATTTTTGGATTTTTTTCCACCCAATTGGGCTAGTAGAGAAATTATTTTTGTAGAATTGGGTAGTCACACCCCAACTCTATAGCATGGCATATTCCATTTAGCACAAGGAATATTCTTTATTTGGTAGTGACTCAATATTTTTGGCGAATATAGAATATCATTCAGTAGTCATCTAAATTCGATAAATAATCACTACTGGGCTTCTTTGTTCATGTTACCAGTGACCTATATTTTAAATACGACTTCACATTCCCACATGATGCATGTGGAATATATCCCCCGCCATGTTATTTAAAACAATCACTCCCAGCAGTGAGTAAACCACCTTCCAGCACAAAACATCCTCACCCCATGTAGGACATGTGCCCTCTATCAAGTGCAACACATGGTGCTCTTGGATAAAAAACATGCAGTGACACTATGACAGTGACATGTGTTGCATAGCCATCCACCAGCAAAGACACATTCTATGTTAGGCTACATCACTTGTTGATTCAACCAACTGTAGCTTTCAACCACATCAGCCTATGCCACATGTCATGACACATCATCTTCCATGTGTATCAGTGCATACCCTACCATGTGTATCAGTGCATACCCTACCATGTGTTTCTATTCTATACTAACACATGTCATCCATATAGTATGATATCCACAATCAGCTGCCATGTCACCCTAGGGCATCGATTTTTTGCTGACATCATCATTTTTGTGAGGTTAAAATTGATGTTTTTATGATCATCAAAACTAGGCATTTTCTAACTGCTGCAATGACCATTTGACTATCAAATTTAAGTACGCACTTTTCCTTCCTAACCCCTCTCCAGATTGCTTTTTGATTTGGCAGCCTGACATTGCAAGCCTATAACTCAATCATCCAGACTCCAAATTAGGTGAATTTTTTTATATTTTGGGTAGAATTTCTTGAAATTTCTAGTGGTGGTGTTGTTTTCTAGTTTTGGTGCAGGAATTTTTTTAGAAATTGTATTTTTTGGTGACTGTACCTATTCAATCTTACATTTTACAACTTCAAATGCTCCATACGGGCTCCTATGGTCAATTTTTTAAGTTTTATTATTTGAAAGTGCATTATTTTTTGTCTACTTTCCAGATCTATAGTTGGATTCTATGATTGTGTGGACAAAAATATCACTTTCAAAATTAGGGCTTTTTCTACATTGTATTGCTTTGATTACTTTTCAGAATTGTTGTACATTTGAGCTATAGTGCTTAGTGACATATTTGGGCCTCAAAAGGTAGTTGTAAAAAGAAAAATTAGAATTTTATTTTGTACATTCTGACAAGTGGCCTATTGTACATGCACTACTTATAAAGTGCCAAAAGCATCTTTTTTGGGGAGGTCTTTTGATTGAGTGAAAAGGGGGTGTGTACTATGTTCTTGTGTCTCTCTCATGTGCTCTTTTTATTTTTGCATCATGGGTTCACCTAAATGTCCACTTCTAACTTCATGTAATTATTCTACATGGAAAGATATTGCATGGAGTAGATTAATGGAAAAAGGTTTAAGTCTCTATGTTGATGGAACAATTCTCAAACCCACTAATGCTGCAACACTCATTGATTGAAAAAAAACAAAACCAACAAGCTTTAGGAATTATTAGGAATCGTGTGCATAGAGATCTCTTCTTTCACATTACTAGTTTTAAAGAATCCAAACTTGCTTGGGACAAACTTGAATCATTGTATGGTAAGGTGGATGAGGAAAAGGGATTTGAGATTGAGGATGATCTACTTCTCTTGGATCCAAAGAATTTTGACACAATTCAGGATTACATCAACAAAGCCAATGAGTATAGGGCACTACTTAAAGATTGTGGAAATCCTATGAAGGATGACAAGTTGATCCATCACATCCTAAAGATGCTACCTTCAGAGTATGCCTCCTTTTTTTTGAGTTATAATACTCATAGGTTAACCATGGGAAGTGATTAGAAGAAGCCTACATTTAATACATTTTTAGAGATTTTGATTGTTGAACAATCTCACTTGATAGATTTGGGACTTCTCACAACATCAAAGACCAAAGCATTGGTGGCTAGTGATGAGAACCAATCAAGTCAAGGAGGAAGAAGTTTGAGCAACAACACAGTGGAAGAAAAAATCACAATCTGAGACACAAAAATCCTCCTCACAGCAAGGCAATTCTTCTTCCAACAATAAGGGAAGTAATGAAAAGAAGGACAAACTTTTTTGTGCATATCACAAAAAGCCAAATCATGACGAGCATTATTGCAAGACTAAAATAATCAATGAGTTGGAAAACCTACTCAAGAAGAAAATAATTCAAGTGCCAGGTACATCCAAGGATTCACCTCCAACCTCTTCAAAGTGAAAAGGGAAAGCACTTATGGAAAACACAAGTTCTTCTTTGGAATAGATACTTGACTCAGGTGCCTCCTATCATATGGGTTCTTCAAAGGTAGATTTTTCTTCATTGAAGTAGTCATAGGTACCATACATCTTCATAGGAGATGATACTAAAATGGAAGTTGAAGGGAAAGGAAATATGGAAATGGAAAATGGGGAGTTCAAAGACATTCTCTATGTTCCAAACCTTAGCTCCAATCTCCTCTCAGTTTACCAAATCACTCACCTTGGAGATGGCAACAAAGTTGAGTTCCCTCTAGATTCAGTGATGGTGCATAGTCTAAAAGATGATTCATTGGTTGTAGTGGGGAAATTTAATCATGACAAGAGGCTTTATTCCTTCTCCCACTTTGTGCCTAAGTCTCCTTCTCAAGCCTTGTTAACTCACTCTACTTCACAAAAAAATATATGGCATGAGTGGTTTGGTCAACTTTCCTTCCACCATCTTCAACAACTTTTCTTCAAACACATGGTCAAAGGTCTACCTAACATCAAATTTTCTAAGGGTGAGTGTTCATCATGTTTAGTGGATATGCATCTTGATAAGAAGTATGATAAAGGGAAGTCTTCTAGAGCACTAGTTGTTCTCTAGTTGGTTCACATGGTATTAGCAGGACCTTTTATAGTGACTTTAGTTAGCAAAGGCTGCTACAACCTTACCTTTGTTGATGACTTTCCATGATTCACATAAGTCTACTTCTTTCATCATAAGAATGAAGTGTTGGACAAGCTTTAAGCCTTCAAGACTCATGTTAAACACAAATCAAGGAAAGCCATCAAGGTTCTATGGATGGACAATGAAGGTAGATATGTGGATAGAAGACTTAAGAACTTTTGCAAACTTGAGGGGATTGATCTTTAGAATCCACCAGCATTTAATCCATACAAGACAAATGTTGCAGCACTAAGGATTAGAACTCTTAAGATCATGGCAAGTTGCATAATAAAAGCCAAGTCTCTTGATCCTACACTTGAAGTTGAAGCCATTAGCAGTGCCACTCACATACTTAACAGGTCTCCTTATAATGCCCTAGATAAGAAGACTCCTTTTGAGGCATGGTATGATAGAAAACTAGTTGTGAGTCACTTCAAAGACTTCAGTTTTCTAGCATGGGCAAACCTATCTTCTAGAGAATGTGAGGCACAAGCACCTAGGCCTTGTACTTTCATAGGATATGAAGATGGTGTTAAGGCTTATAGACTTATGGATCCTAAGACACATGAGATTTTTGTGGAGAAGGATGTTCACTTTGAGAAAAGTTCACCCATCTTATCCTCTAATCCTCTCCATAATTCATAGACTGTGGAAACTAATAGTGACACCAGCGATAGTGCTTCAATAGATTTAGACACATGGGGTTCTATCAACAGTTGCAACGAGAGGTCATAGCATCAGTATAGTCCACATGCATACATTGTCACAATGATAGTTTCAACACAATAGGGTACATGTTGTCTTCTAGCTCCAGCTTTAGTTGATGACTTCTTGGCAGACATTGCAAGTTTGTTTGTGGAGTCACACACCATAGATTTGGGAGATCAACTTGATGATTTACATCTTCTCTTTGATGAAGATGATCCTTCTATAGTTATTGTGAGGGCTCACTGTAACCCTCATGTCCATTATCTACATGATCAATCTTTAAAAGTTGGCATGATTGTGGATCCTTATGAACAATAGTTGTCAAAGGTATTTTTCTTAGTTGAGAAGATAGATGGTTCATTAGAACAGGTTCAATAGACATCCTTGCCAAATCTGCATTCATTCTTTTTAGTATTGTTGGAAGGGGCAACCATAAACATCAACACAGGGACACTTGAGTAGGTTTTAGGGCCACCATACATCTTCAGGATTGTACCTTTACCTTTTTTTCTTCCAAAGGGGATTCAACACTCATGGACCAACTTCTTCCTTGAAGCAACAATCACTAGTTGGCATATTTCATTGGGGGGGGACTACCTTGTCTCTCTTCATCTTCTTTCTTATGGGGGGGACTTTTTCCTCTTATGAGGTCTTGTTCTTCTCATTCTTTACTATTTTATATACTAGATGTATGTCATAATGGGGAGGTCTTGATTACTCCATTAATCCATGCATCTTTCTTTTTCATCTCTCTTTTTTAGGGAAGGATTTTTTCCATGAGGTTTTCCCTCTTTCTCGACTTTTTGAGAGATTGCATTTCATTATGTACATGGGTACCTAACATGGCCTAGTAGCCAAGACCCATCTTGCATTTCATTCTAGTTTTTTAAAGCTTAAGGGCATTCCCCTAAGTTGCACTTAAGGGGGGGTATTGGTGTAATAAGTATTTACCATTTACACTCAAGTTTACTTAGGCTAATGCATTATTTTATTATTTTATTTTGTGAGACACTTAGGAGTTTGTGTAACTTTATGAGTTGTCATATTGACAACATAGAAGTATGCAACTCTAATTTAGCACATGGTGTCTACAACATTGGAGTTTGCATCATTCACTAAGTTGTCATGTAGACAACATAGTTATTCACACTTCCTTTTTAGCACATGTTGTCTACAACACTTATTTGTGTGTTACACCATTGTAATCTTATCCTCTCATGATTGCACTTACTTTTATACTTAATGGAGGATAATCCATATCTGGTGGACATGTGCCTGGTTGTATGACTTATCATGTAGCTGATTCTTAGGCATTCTAGATGCATCTCAGAGGCCTTTATATATAGGTACTCCTAGTGTACTTTAATTCATATTGAATTGAATGCACTATTATTCTAATCATACTCTTTTTGGTCTATAGTTGTGCTTGTGTTTGAGTTCTTAGTTCTTGGGTGAATTTTTCCCTAAGGAAAATTCTTACACTTATCAATCCCAAAATTTCCTACAAGTCCACCACTATGTTTTTCTTTAATGATATTCTCCCTCATAGGTCTTGTAGGTATACACAACTGAATTCCCTTAAATAAAATATCTTCCTAAGTGAAATAATCAGCCCATTTATCTTGTTCATTGGTCATAGGGTTCTTACAAGCTTTCCAATGTTTTGCAAAATTAGGGCTAGTTTCATACAATTTCTTCAAATATTCAAAATCAAGCATTTTAACTCTCATCTATGAAAAAAAACTTCATCTACTCAATACATATGTTACCTTATTAGATTGTCCACTCTAATGTTTCAACACAAAAGACAAGTTTTTCATATACTCAATCCACTTCATATGTCTCTAGCTCAAGTCATTTTGACTTCCCAAATACTATAAAGCTTCATGATCAATGTATAACATAAATTATCTAGGCATCAAATAGTGTCTCCATTTCTTCAAGACTTGAACAATTACATTATATTATTGATCATAAAAAGAATATTTTCTCTTAGGATCATTCAATTTTTTATTGTAGAATGTTATAGGATTACCTTATGGAATCAAAATAGTACCAATGGCATTACCACTATTCAAAGCTACAATTGGAACAATTTTTATGATTTCATTGATGTCAAACCTTATTGGTGAGACAATTTTCTATCTAATCTAAATGTCATATCTATATGATTGATGGAGAGGTTTTGAGAATTTTGTCATAAAAAAAAAATCTAGAGGAAAGATTGAGTTATGAAGAGGAAACTATAAATGAACACTTGATTTGTTAGATTTTGACAAGATAAAGTGATTTTTAAAATCATGTTGCAAGTGGAGAAGATAGTTGTACTAAAAACTTGAAGAAGTGATCAAAGATAGACCAAATGCATAGGCTTGACTAAGAAATAGAGTAGAAGATTAAAAAACTTGAAGTAAATACCAAGTGATGCTAGTGTTGACCAAGTATCAATATTGACTAAGTGACAATGTATTTGTCAAACAAGAAATTTAGTAGCATATGAGTAACCCAATGATGACCGAGTGTCTAAATATAGTGTTGGCCAAGGAAAAACATTTTAAAAATTTATGGTAATAATAATTTCCAATCAAAAGAGTTGATTTATTGGAATATGGAAAGCATGTTGAACATAAGGATTAATGACTTGGAACATTTAAAAAATCAAGGGTAACAATGTTTGCATGTTTCTATGCAAGGATTCACAGAGAATGAGAAATTTATAGAATAGAAATAAGAGACAAAGCGATGGAAGGATTCGATGAATCTAACCTAACCCTAAGAAATAATGTGGTGTTTAAGAGACAAAAGATTAGAATTGCCTATTTAAGGAGGTACAAAGGCTAACTTTCAATATGGTTGAAGGTTGGAGTAGTAGTTGATGCTATTGACTAGTGAACTTAAGCAGAAGGCTAAGAAGAGTTGAGAAGATTAGAAGTGTGATTGCTTGAAGGGTTTCCAAGTGAATCAAAGACTAAGATGAAAATGGAGGCCCATAAATGGATCTACTTGTGAGCCGAACTAAGATTTATATTAGTAAAGTGAGTTTTCTTTGTTAGATCAAAACCTAGTGTTACCTTGTATCTATTGTATCAATTTGAAATCCTTTAATCAAGGTTGACCTTACAATCATATGTAAATCCTTAATAAAGGTGACATTATATTGGAATGATCTAAAATCCTCTAACAAGGACACTTTTAACAAGGTGATCAAATCCTTTAACAAGGTCACATTTAATAGGGTTGGCTGCTAATAGAGCTCACTTCGGAAGAGTGAAAATTTGGTGAAATGTTACTAGAGTTTTTTTCCCAAATTAGGTTTCCATATTAAATAATAGTGTCAAACTTGTGTTGATTTTATATGTAATATTTACATTCTACAAGTCTATTACATTTAGGATAGTGGATAACTAGTTGATGTTCCTGAAAGCTATCTATAGGGGCCAAGCTATTAAATTTTGAGATTTGAAGTAGTTTAGGTGTTTGTTTGTTCAATTGGTGCATTTGGACCTTGGATAATTGATTCACCTCCTAGGTATTCTAATAATTGGTATTAGAGTTGTGGTGCTTGTAGAGAAAAGTTTGAAGGTACTTAAAGCTAAAGATCATAATGTACAAAAACGAGGTGCCAAAATTTAATAAAGAGAATTTTGTTGTATGGCAAAGATTGATGAGGCTACACATAGCTAGAATTGGTGATGTTGCACTAGAGTTTGTGGATAATGCATAATGCATATGTGGAGAAAACAAAAATCCTTCTAACCACTGAATAACTTAAAGAGAATCAAGAACATAATTAGACAATGTTGGAGATTGCTTCAACTCTAAGCTATGTTGATTTTGATTACATAAAAGACTGAAAGAATGCAAAGGAAATGTGGGATAAACTAAACACCACATATGGAGAAGATGATAATATCATGATAGCCAAATCAAAAATCTTGAGATGTAAGTTTGATGAAATGAGAATAACAAAATTTGAGAATATAATCAATACTATGCAAGAATTAAAGAAGTTGTCAATGTTATTAGAAGTGTTAATAGAAATATTGATGATGAAACCATAATAAGAAAGGTATTGGTAACTTTACTTTCTATTTATTCTTTTAGGGTTTCTTCAATACAAGAATTGAAATGTACTCTAGGTAATGCCCTAACCCTAGAAGGCATGATTGGTAGGCTTAGTGATTTTGAGATGTCTAATTTTTAATAACTATACTCCTACTACTATTGAATCTATTTTTAAATCACAACCATTTTATAGCAATAAAGTTAAAGAGAAACGTATGAAAAGTGATAGTGATACTTCTAATGATGAACTCAATAAACTTGAGGCACTAATGTCTAGAAGGCTTTCAAGGAGAAAAGAAAAATACAAAGGTAAATTTCCTATAACATATTTTTCATGTAACAAATTTGCTCATATTTTTGCAAGATGTCTTGATAGAGAAGATAAGGCTGATAAGAGAGAAGACAAGTACAAAGGGAGAAGAGATGACTGAGACAACAAGAGAAAAAAGGACTACAAAGATAAAGGTAAGAAATCTTGCCACATTGTTGAAGAAGAAACTGATATTAAATCTGAAAGTAGTGATGAATAAGTAGTCTATGTTGCTATCAAAGAAGATTCTAATGAAGATAAGAAAAATACATTAATTTCATATATGAATAAAAGTGATAGATGGATAATTGATAATAGTTGTTCAAATTACATGACTGGTGATAGAAGTAAATTTGAGAACATTGGACCATACAAAGGTAGCTATGTTAAATTTGGTAATGATGTACTATGTCTTGCAAATGGTAATGGATCAATGTAATTGACTAATAAAATCAAATGTAAAAATTTTTATTGGGTTGAAGCACTTAACTATAATCCCTTGAGTGTTTATAGTTGAATAAATCTGGTTACAAAGTTGAATTCTATCATAGAAAGGCAAAGTTATTTGAAGATGATGGTGAATTGATTGGAAGTAGTGATAAAAAAAAAGGTAGCTTGTTCTACCTAGATTTATCTAATGAGACATGTTTATTTGATTAATATGAAGATATTTTCTCATGATAAGAGAGGTTATCCCATGTAAATTTTGACAATTTGGTTAGTATTAGTAAGATGATAAGAGTAAGAGGTTTGCCAAAACTGAAGAAACCTAATAATGCTAAGTACAACCAATGTCAATTGGGAAAAATAATGAAATCTAGTTTCAAGAGATAGATATATTCATTTGATGATATATTGAAATTGGTTCATACTAAACTCTGTAGACCTATTGGTATTTAAAGCTACTATGGAGATAAATATTTCATTTTATTTTTGGATGACTACTCTGGAATGATGAATATGATATTTCCTAAAGGTAAATTTGATGCTTTTTAATTATTTAAGTGGTATTTGGCTAGATTTGAAAAGGAGACAAGAAAGAGTTTGAAATTTTTGAGATTTGATAGAGGTGGTGAATTTATTTCTAATGAATTCAACATATTCTACAATGATAAAGGAATCGAAAGATAGATGTCAGTACCTAGAACCCCTCCTCAAAATGGAATAAATCAAAGGAGAAATAGATCAATCATGGACTACAATAGAACATTGATGATGGAGAAAAATGTGTCACAAAAATATTGGAGAGAAGTTATAAGCATAGTTGTTTATACTTTGAACTAAGTACAAGTGATGCAGGAGCATCCTGGTTATAAGAGCAATCTTGCATCATCCAAAAATATTTTATTTGCAATCCTTTCTATTTTAATAATGACTAGTACATAGGATGGGTACTATTTATGGGAACTTGCTATTTTTAGTAAGTTTCTCATATGAGCTTAGAATGTTCTCATTTTCTATGTGAAGATTGATTTTGAAATTATAAGCCTACCATAAAAATCTCATTGCTCCAACTGAAGTATTAGAGAAGTTATTACAGATTTTTTATGGAAAATTTTGGAGAAAAATCTTCAGGCTTACTGTTGGGGGCCTTGAAGTGCTTGGATGAGGTACAAAAACTCAATGGAAGGGTTCTTGCATAGTTCTAAACCTATAGATCAGAAGCTGGCATTTCCAAAAAGTGGTTATAATAGCCAATCAGAGCAACGATTTGAGAGTTATGGCCTTTGAAAGTTGGGCTACCAAAATTTCTAAAATAATTTATCAAAGATGTACTTAGCTGACTCTATATGTATTGTTAGGATTTGTCGGCCCTAGGTATCAAGTTTGAGCATCTAGAACCTTCCTGGGTAGCACAAAATTTCCTATTTAAGAAAGGCCTTAACATTTTCTAAGACAACTCTAGGTGCTAGTTCGCAACTTAGCCTTGTAGATTACTATAATGAAGGCACCCATTCCAAGGTTAGCATATTGTACTTGTGAATTCTATAATTTTTCATTTGCATCACAAATAAGAAGTCCATATTTTTTTCTCGCAATTGTTGTTGTTTCTTTGTTTTTGTTATGGTTTATGGTATTAAGGGGAGCACCCTTCATCAAGTGGTATTAGAGCTAGAGTTCTTGAGTGTGTGAGCATATTACCAATTATGAGGTATTTTGCATGAGGACCGTGGTTTGGGCTAAGCTTGTACATAAATCACCAATTATGAGACATTTTACACTAGGGTTTCAATAGAAGCATGAAAAATGTCTCCATGAAGAGAGCATGGCAGAAGAGCTATAGGTGTTACACCTAAGGGTTTTAGAGCCCTCCAAAGACAAATTCAAGCATTAGAAGAACAAATGCATAGAGGAATAAATCATTCTATAAGAGATGAAAGTGAGGATGAGGACAAAGTAGAAGAAAATATCAAAGAAAAGGTAGTTTTAAACCCAAAGGAAGAGAGGCTTTTTAGGGCCATTTCCAAGATTGGAAAAAGACCTAAGTTACAATTTTCCACATTTTTTTGAAATCTTAACCTAGGGGAGCCAATCAATTGGAGGATTATTTTGAGTATGAAGATACTAATGATGTTGATAGGGTCAAGATTGCTAAGGCAAAACTGAAGGGACATGCAAAGATCTAGCAGTAGGAGGTTTAGTTGGACTAAGATAGAAAGGGAAAGGATAAAATCGCTAGATGGGAATGAATGATAGATAAGATAAAGAGAAAATTCATTTCCATGGATTATGACTTGATCTATTGAATAAAATGAAAGGGTTGAAGCAAGTAAGAAAATCTGTTCAAGAGTATACCGAAGAGTTATACTAAGTTCTCACTAGAACTGACCATGTAGAATCTGATAAGGAGAAAGTGACCCATTATCTTAATGGTTAAGGCCAATTATTTAGGATGAGTTAAGTCTAGTTTAAATGAACAGTATTGAGGAGGCATAGTAGTTTTCCCTAAGAATTGACAAAAAACTAAGCAAGAAGTTTGACAACAAGAATAGTGGAAGAGGTCATGGTGGAAGAACTAGTGGATGATCTTATGGAGGTTGTAATGATGATCAGAAGAACAAGGATGAGGTTAAAAGTAGTAATTAGAATAGAGGGGAAACAATTCCAATCATTTCCATGATAAAAATAATAGAGATTAGAGAGGACGAGGCAAAGGAAAAGGATCTAGAAGAGGAGGCTTCCATGGGAAATGTTTTCATTATGGAGAAGAAGGACATAGAGCATTTGAATGTTCCTAGTAAAGATAGATCAAAGAATAGAAGGCCAGGCTAGAGTTGGACATGTTGATGGAGATTCTAGATCCTCACATTCTGAAGATGTTGAAAGAGGAGAAGTACTAGTTAACAGAAAATCCCTACTGAGTGGTGGGAATGAACTTGATCAAAGAAGAAGCTTGTTTCCCACAAGGTGCAGATGTAGAGATAAGTATTGGGATGTAATAATTGATTGTGAAATTATTGACAATCTAGTGTTAGTAATGATGGTTACAAAGTTGAAGTTGAAGATATAGAAACACTTGCATCCATACTATATTTCTTGGGTGAAAGATGACCACAAGGTCATAGTCAATGAGCAGTTCTCAGTGAAGCTCAATATTAGAAGCTACCAAGATGAGATACTATGCAATATCATACCTTTGGACATATGTGATATGTTTCTAGGTAGGCCATGGAAATTTGATAGACATGTTGTACATGATGGGCAAGAAAATACCTACACTCTAACCAAGGATGGAGCAAAACATAATTTAAAGTCATTGAAGGAGAAAGAAGAAAAGGTATGTAGTGCTATTAGAATATGTTTTGTTGATGGAAAAGATTTTCTCAAAGTTATGAAGCATGAGCATTTTTTTTTTCTATAATTCCAAAAGATAGTAAAGAAGAAATAGACGAGGTACCTCTAGAAGTTGCAAATATGTTGGGAGAGTTTTCTAATATTGTATCAGATAATGTAACTAATGGATTGCCCCCAATGATGAAGATAAGTCACTAGATGGATTTGGTTCCAGGAGAAATTTTTCCAAACAAGGCAGTGTACATAATGACGATAATAGAAAGTGAAGATTTGAACAAGCAAGTTCATGAGTTGTTGTAGAAGAGATTGATTCAAGAGAGTCTAAGTCCATGTGTTGTACTAGTAATATTAGCACCAAATAAGAATGGAGAATGGAGGATGTGTATAGATTCTCATGCTATCAACAAGATTACAATCAAGTATAGATTTCCATTGCCAATGATGGATAATATTATGGATTATTTAAGTAGAGCTGACTATTTCACAAAGATACATCTCAAGAGTAGGTACCATCAGATGCATATCAGAGAAGGTGATGGGTAGAAGACTACTTTCAAGATAAAACAAGGAATGTATGAGTGGTTAGTCATGCCTTTTGGGCTAAACAATGCACCAAGCACTTTCATGAGGCTCATGAATGAGGTACTGAAGGAATTTTTGGGTAAGTTTGTCATTATTTACCTAGATGATATTTTGATTTTTAGTAAGACATTGGAGGATCATTTGATTCATATTCACAAGGTGTTTGATAAGTTAAGGGAAGAAAAGTTGTTGATAAACCTAAAGAAGTGTAGTTTTGGAAAGGAGTTTGTGTACCTAGGTTTTATAGTTTTAGTAGAAGGTCTAAAAATGGACCTAGAGAAAGTGAAGGTTGTCCTTGAATGGACTACTCCAAGGAGTGCAAAAGAGGTAAGATCTTTTCATTGACTGGCTCATTTTTATAGAAAGTTCATAAGAGGTTTTGATCGTATTTGTGGACCCTTGACTTAAACAATGTGAGGGGATAAGAAAGAGTTTAAGTGGACTATAGGAGTAGATAAGAATTTTAATCTATTGAAATATAAAGTTATTGAGTAACCTGTTTTGGCACTTCCAAATTTTAACAAGGTATTTCAAGTGGATTGTAATGCTAGTGGTATTGTAATAGGAGCTATTATGAGCCAAGAAAGTAGACCTATTTCTTATTTTAGTGAGAAGTTGAATGATGAAAAAAGAAAAACTTATGTTTATGATCAAGAATTTTATGCAATAGTTCAAGCATTGAAGAAGTGGAGTCCTTATCTTCTTCCTAAGGAGTTTTTTTTGTATATAGATCATTAAGATTTACAATATTTGAATAGTCAAGGAAAATTAAACCAAAGACATTTGAAGTGGGTTGAGTTTTTGTAGAGTTATACATTTTTTTTGAAACATATGAGTGGGAAGTCTAACAAAGTTGCAAATGCTCTTAGTAGAAGACAACTTTTGCTGACAAAAATGTAGATAGAGGTGGTTGGGTTCAAAGAACTCAATACTTTGATCTAGATGATACTTATTTTGGTGAAACTTGGAAGATTTGTATAGATCTTGTTACACTTGACATGACAAAATGTTTGGATTTCATGATCTAGGATAGTATGTTGCTCAAAGGATGCTAGTTGTAAATTCCAATAAGTTCAATGAGAGAGAATCTCATTAGGGAGAAGCATAGTAGAGGATTGGCTAGACATTTTGGTAGAGATAAGACCATTACTTTGGCTACTAAGAATTATTACTAGCCATAGTTGTAACAAGATGTGAAGAAGTTTGTACAAAGTTGCAGAGTATGTCAGAGGGAAAAAGGAGTGAAGTAGAATACAGGGTTGTATCAACCATTACCTATACCAGAGAAGTCGTCAGAGGATGTCAACAAAGATTTTATTCTTAGATTACTGAGGACTCAGTGAGGGCATGATTCTATTTTTTTGGTGGTTGACAGGTTTCCATAGATGACACATTTTATTCCTTGCAAGAAGACTAGTGATGTTGTTCATGTAGCAGAATTGTTTTTCAGAGAAGTTGTGAGACTACGTGGTCTACCAAAGAGTATAGTTTCAGACTGACATACCAATTTTTTTGGGTATTTCTGGCATACATTATGGAAGAATTTGAAGATATATTTGAAATTTAGTTCATCACATCATCCACAAACTGATGTATGGATAGAAGTTGTGAATCACAATTTCGGAAACTAGCTGAGATGTTTGGTTGGAGACAAGCCAAAAGGATGCGATATGATTTTACCACAGGTAGAATTTTCATATAATAATACTTTCAATAGGATTATTGGTAAATCAACATTCTAGATTATATATGGGAGTAGTCACAAAATTGCTTCTAAATTGAGGTAGTTAGATAAAGGAGAGATAAGTAGTGGTAAAGCAAAAGAATTTGCAAAAAATTTGAAGAACATCCATGAGGAGGTGAGGAAACACATCATAAAGATGAATACACAATATAAGGATAAGGTAGATGTGAAAAGAAGGTCTAAGGAATTCTAGGTTGGACATGAAGTCATGGTTCATTTTAGAAATGAGCATTTTTCAGTGGGTACATATAATAGGATGAAGATGAAGAAGTTTGGATCGTGCAAGATACTGAAAAAGACATGATTCTGGAAATGCATATAAAGTGGAGTTTCCTACTGAATTGAATATTTAAATAGTATTTAACATTTTAGATTTGATAGAGTATTACAAACGTGGTGATGGAGATGAAGTTGCAGAACCACAATGGAGTATTCTAGTAGCTAGTTTGGCTACAACAGAGTTTAAGGAGATACTAGACAGTCATGTTGGAAAAAGTACAAGGAACATAACATATGAGGAATATCTAGTCAAATGGAAAGGGATGCTAGTGGAGGAGGTTAACCATCTTGGTTTTCCTCTGAACACCTAAGATGTGATGGAATCACTTCTCAAATTACCCTGGGTGTCTAATGCAAGATCATCTTGGGTGTAAGAGAAATCTTGCATCACTCAAAAATATTTTATTTTCAGTCTTTTCTATTTTACTATTTATGATAAATTGCTATTTTTAGTAAGTTTCTCATATGAGCTCAGAATGTTCTCATTTTTCTACATGAAGGTTCATTTTGGAATTATAAGCCTACCATAAATTTCTCATTACTCCAGCTTAGGTATCAAAGAAGTTATTGCAGATTTTTGATGGAAAAAATTGTAGAAAAACCTTCAAGCTCACTGTTAGAGGCCTTAAAATGGTTGGATGAGGTCCAAAAACTCGATGGAAGGGCACTTACATAGTTTTGAGCCTATAGATCAAGAGTTAGCATTTCTAAAAAGTGGTTATAATAGCCAATTGGAGCAATAGTTCAAGGGTTATAGCCTTTGGAAGTTGGGCTACCAAAATTTCTAAAATAATTTGTCAAAGATGTATTTAGCTAACTCTATATGTATTGTTAGTTTCTATCAGCCCTAGGTATTAAATTTGAGCATCTAGAACCTTCCTTGGTGACATAAAATTGCCTATTTAAGAAAGTCTCGAACATCATCTAGGACAAGTCTGGGTGGTAGTTCATAGCTTAGTCTTACAAATTACTATAATGAAGGTGCCCATGTGGGTTAGCATATTTTACTTATGAATTCTATAATTTCACATTTGTGGCACAAATAAGAATTTCATATTTTATTATCGTAATTTTTTGTTGTTTCTTTATTTCTATTATGGTTTATGGTATTAAGGGGAGAACCCTTCATGAACAAGTCAAGAAAGGTAGAAATGTTACACCTTTTGAATTATGGTATGGGTATGTAGTGCCTCTTGTGTTTGTAATTTAAACCTTATTATATTTTGATCCATGAGATACTTGATACTCATGTTATGTTACTTTTGAGATGACTTGAGGGTTGGATGTTATAATTTTATTTCAATATCATAGATGTTACATTGCTATGTTGTTCAATTTATCATATTTGCACATTGATGCCATTTTGAGATGACAATATATCTTATGATGATATCTGGTTATCTAGTATTTGGACACATCTCTAATTATGTTATGTCATGGATTTTATGTTATGACTATTTACTTCATTCTTGCTTCATTATGTTTTATGTGAACATGAGTGATGTAAATGGATTATATTAGTATAATAGAATAAAAGATTAAATTAGTTATTTATTGCATTTATTGTTTTGGCTATGTTATTATATGCAATTGTACTTGATCTTGTGTTTTAGTGTGCAAGATTTATATCCCTGGTAGTGGCACATAGAGTTAGTGATTTAGCTATTCATATTTTACCAATTTTATCCCTATATGGTTGATGTATCTTATTTAAATACTTAGTTTCAACCCTCTAGTGATTTGTTAAAATTGGACTCATTTGCATTACATGATTAGACCTGTGAGCATGTCTGTGCATTTTGAGGTGCGCATTATCGCGAAGTTGTTAAGGTCTTCTATGATTTTGGTTTCAAGGTTTTCAAGCTTTATTTAATTGATTTTTAATTTCTAGTAGCTTTTCCATAGATGAGTTCCAATTACTTGGAATAGCCTATTTTTGTTTGGGTCAATTTAGATTCTAGCTAGTCTAACTGGCTATTTGCGCTAATCAATTATTCACTCAAAAAGTGAATAAATATTGAAAGAGGAATTTAATTCCTCACTTCTCACTTTTGCAATTTGAAAAATTGAGAGTTTTTTCTGAAATCCTTTTCTAAAAGATTGTTGTTCTCTTCATTGTGAGACTTATTGGTGTGAGATCTTTACAAGGATGGACTCATTGGATCTAGCTTAGGGAGACCTTTCTTTGCCATCATTTTTGGTCATATCTACAGGTTATTTATTTTACCTAGCTATTTTCCATTTTAGCCTTTTTGGTTGTCAAGTAGGGCTCTCTCATTTTCATGTTTCAGCTCTATTTTTGGTTTTGTTTCTGGTAGCTATTTGTTTGGAAGTTGAGAACTAGTGTTCCCTTTCATTTCTATTAGTTAGTTCTACCCGATTGGTCGGGTATGAATGTTTTCCCAATTTTGGGATGAGGGTTTGGGGTTTCACACCATTATGTTGGTTATTTTTGCATACAATGTCTAAACCCAAATTTTATTGGATTTTTTAGGCTTTTTTTCCCTAAGAGAAAATGGGTTTTTAATTTAATTTTGTCTAGTTTTGGGGTTTTTACCTCATTTTGTGTGCTTCCCTATTTTCTTAGGTTTTCTTGGAATGATGTTGGTCCTAGACCTAGATCATCCATTTGGATGTCAGTCAAACCATTTTTTCTCTCTTATGTTGCATTAGGATATGTGTCGCATCTGTCCTCTCGAACTTGTTTTCGATTGAGTAATATTTTTCTTGTGTTTTCATCCAATGCTTGTGTAATGATCTTCATGATGGTGGTGTGACACACAAGAGTATGTATACATACATTTGTCAAGTGATTTTCAAGGCCTAATCTTCCATCATACTTCTAGGAGTTATTATCATTGGGGGTTGGTTGGGATTATGCATGCCTAAGGGCACTCATTGTTAGATGAGAATGGGTAGGGTAGGATAGCATATGGAGGGGGCTTCTATCTTGTAGCCTAGTGACCATTGCCTAGTGGGTTGGTAGAGGAAGTTTTAACTAAGTAATAACTAAATAAAACACTAGATAGTAATAAAACTTAAGCTAATAAAATGTTCTTGAATACCTTGAAATTACATTTTGATTTCAGAGTGTTTTGGATCTAAAATCATTGCGTCCTTCCATGGTTAGTAGTGTCAGTCAATAGTGGCATTTAGAGATCCATTGGTGTTTGGAAGGATGTTTAGTCTTTCATTGTGATATTTTTTTATCCTATTATGTTGTATTTCATGTGCATCCATACACGTTTATTTTTTTTTATCTTGGCTTATATTTATCCTTGTTCCAAGGATCTCTAGGTGAGGCATTACAGGGTATGCACCAAATGTGAATTATTTTAATTTTTTTGGAAGAATGTGCTATATACTTAAGGATAATAGAAATGGAAAAATTGATACTAAAAGTGATAAATGAATATTCCTAGGTTATTCCACTAAGAGAAAAGCTTATAAGTATTCAAACTCTAACACTAATTTTTTTTGGAAACTACAAATGTGAAAGTTGATGAATATGTAGAAAAGAATGAAGTTGAATGCAAAAAAAAACTTGAACACTATAGTTCATTATTATATGTGAATGATACTGCTCCCAGAACCCCACCTAAACAAGAAAAAAAAGTTTCAAATCAACACCATAATGGAAATGTCGAGTTGTGACATCCACTTGCCAAGCAATAAGCTATTTGTGTCGAGCAATAGAAAAATGATGTCAAGTCATAGGTAGAGGAAGCCAAACATTTGACTGATGTTGAGTCAAATGTAGAGGAATCTAAACATGAACTAGAACCTAAACAAGAGAGAGATGATGAGCTTGAAATCATTTTTCAAGATGAACCTATAGAAGAACAATGAAGAAACAAAATTGTACTAGAAAAATGTGTGAGAAGGCATCATGTAGCTAAGAAAATTATTGGAGATAAATAATCTAGTGTTATGACAATAAAAAGACTCAATAGTGATGCATGATTTTTTTGTGAGGTTGATCCCAAATCTGCTAAATATGCTTTAGAGAATGAGGATTAGATATTGGTGCAGGAGCACCTAGGGGTAAAGAGGAAACATAATGCATTTTTGGTTTGTGAATGGTCTAAGAAACCATTGATGAAATAAGGACTAAGATTAAATTCCCAAGGTGTGATTAGGAGGTTTGATTAGGTAGGATTTGGAATGTGAGTCAAGTTTTGACAATTAAGCCCTATTAGGCAAAATTGCTTGAAAATTTCTCTAAGAGGAAAAATGTGTAAAAATGCCTCAAAAGAGGGAAAGAAGTGTGTAAGAATGATATTTAGGTTTAATAAGGTTATTTTAAGAGGTTTGGTAGCATACTATCCAAGTTTGAAGGCCCAATGTACAAAATTGCAAAAGTTGACAAAAAGTTGCATCGACAACTTTTCAATTTTGATAAATTGCTTAACAACTTTTTGTGTAGTTTTTGGAAGAGTGAACTACTTAGGTATTTATGGTTCAAACTAAAGGCTATAATGGAGGAGGAAGTCTATTTAAACATTCTTCAAATCATTTCCAATGGTTGGATAGTTGGGTGTATGGGTAGTACTTGTAATAGAGAAATTTTGTGAATAGGAACATGGTTTTGGAGGATTGAATAGAGGAATTGGACTCCTTAAGTTGTTTCTCTAGATGGAATAGAGTCCTGGGGTCATGTTTTGAACCTGTGCATTTTTTTTTTGGTTTCACACTTTCATTTGTTATGGTTTAGAAGATTAATTATTTCTGGTGTTCCTGTTGTCCAATTTTACATTGCCAACATGAAAATGGCTTTAGCTTGAGTTCCCTTGGTTAAAAAACCATGGCATTTGGAAACCAAAAAATAGCCTTTGTAAATAGTGTATATATTTATTTTTGGGTTTGTGTAAGTCAATAAGAAAGTTTTTCAAGTGAGCCCTGAACAATCAATGTAAGCTTGGCAAGGTGCAATGAAAACTTGAATTGGACTTTTAAGAGGAATAGTGGATTGGCACAAGATAATCTTGATTTGGAAATGGAGGAGTAGAGTATCAAGGGTTCATAACTCAAAGGAGAAGGGTTGAAATTTAGTTTGAAGCTAGTGGTGAAGGATTCATGATCATTATATTTGAAACCCTTAAAATGAATTTTTTTGGAAGTCGTACTGTACAGCCAATCTAGGGGCCTAAAACTTCAAAAATCTTCAAGTTTAGGTCATAAGGAAAAAAATTCTTGAAGAGATCAAAGGGCCTTGTTAAGTTTTTTTATGAGTTATTTCACATTCCTTGTTTCTAGGATGACTAGTAGGGGCTATTAGGACTAAAATGACTAACTAGGAAAATTGGAGTTGTATGAGTGTGAAACTTGAAAGAATGATACAAAATGGTAGGAAATAGGTCAAGAACCTCAAAGTGATGGTTCAAACCTAAATTTTTTCCCTTTATGTGTACTTGGTGAATTTTTTCATTCTAGGCCAAATATTGCATAGTTGGTGAACTAAAGGGAGAGGATGGAAAACAAAATTGTTGGGAGAGTTTCCTAGTGAAAGGGGATTAGGAAGGAGTCCTCTAGGTCTAGGTTTGGGATAGAAACCCTAAGTGTTCTATGAATAGCCTTGGAAGAGCAAGAAATCTCGATAATAAGGAATTTCTCCATCAAAGTGGTATCAGAGCCATAAGATTGTGGGTTGTGGTGGTATGTTGTATTCCACTAAGTCAAGTGGATCTTCAAAGATGGTAACCAATGAAAAGTTGGAAAAGGAGGTAGATGAGAAAAATAATCTCATAGAATAGGAAATGGGGTCCTTAATGAGGCCATAAAGGAGATGGAAGATGTGGCCCAAGCTAAGGAAGATGAAGACTTTGGAAAGAGTAAAGAAAATTTGAGTTTGGAGGATGGGATACTTCAACCAGATCCTCCACTTGGTAAACAAGAACCATTCATCAAAGCCCTCAAGGCCTTTGGATGAAAGAACCTATAAAATGTCTCACTTTTCCATGAAAAGATGGATGTGGAGGTGGTCTTAGAATGGATCGAGAGAATTGAGAACTAATTTGAATGTAAAGGTACAATAGAGGCTCAAAATGTGAGATTCACAAAATCTAGATGGAAAGGTCAAGCATTGACATGGTGAAAGTTTGTGCAAGATGAAAGAGAGAGTGAAGGAAAGAAACCTATAGCTAATTGGAAGGCTATAGTGGAAAACATAAAAGAGACCTATCTTCTAGAAGACTATGAGATTTAGATTCACATGTAGAGGTAGAATCTCAAGTAGAATGATCTCTATGTGGCTACCTATATTGAGGAGTTTCAAAATTTGGCCCTAAGATCAAGGGTACAAAAGGTAGAGATAATTAAGGTGGCTAGATACCTAAATGGCCTTAAGTGGTCTATCCAAGATGAGTTGAATTTTTTTAGTCTTACCACATTGTAGAGTTGTTTTTAAATGGATAGAAAAGTGGAAGATAAACTAAGGAAGAAATGGGACTCAAGTTCCAAGAATAGGGGTAGAGGTAAATATTTTAGTGGTGTCTCAAGAGGAGGCTCTATTGGAAGGACTAATGAGAAGAAATGCTATCAGGAGTCTAAGAAGAATGAGTAGGATAGTGAGACTAGTTAGAGGGGAGGCTCTAGTAGAGGTAGAGGATCCAATAATGGTGGTAGAGATAGATATGGGAACATCAATAGAGGCTCACACTTCAGCAATATGAAGTGTTACAATTGTGGAAAGTTGGAACACCCTATTTACAAATTTCTTGAAAAGGAATCTTCATCCTATGGAGAGAAGAAAACTAAATACATCTAAGAGGAGGATAACCATAAAATAGATGAAGTGGATCTTGATGTAGAGAAGGGAGAGAAACTCATGTTGAGGAGGGTTTTAGTGAAGGAACCAGTAAAAGAGGAACCCAAGTAGAGAAGACCATTATTTAGGACTACTTACAAAGTACTAGGGAGAGTATGCAAAGTAATCATAGACTCAAGGTTTGATGATAATGTAATATTAGAGGAGGCAGTAAAAAATCTTGGTTTGACAAAGATACCACATTTATGTCCTTATAAAGTGACTTGATTGACTAAAGGGTAGAATTTCCTTGTAAATGAACAAGTTTGGGTAGACATCACTAGTGGCAAATGTTAAGATAAGATCCTATGTGATGTGCTCCCCGTGGATGCTTTCCACCTACTACTAGGAAGGCCTTGGTAGTTTGAAAAGGAGGTAGTAAATCATGAGAAAGATAATAAGTATTCTTTCAAGAAGGATGGGGTCACATATAGGATAAAATCTATAATGCCCCACTTGGAGATCCTTGGAACAAGGATTAATAAAAGCCAAAATATTTTATTTTAAAAATAAGTATGGATGCACACAACATACAACATATGAGGATAAAAAAGATCACAATGGAAGACTTAACCGACAATCCCAACAACCAATGAATCTCCAAACGCCACTACCAAACTAACATGCTCAAATAGACAACAAAATCTAAAATGACAACAAAACATAAAATCATTAATATGTTGAAACATGGAAATGCAAGCAACTCAAAAGGGTAGTCAAATCACCAAAGTGAGTTCTCTTAAAAATAGTGGAGATGCCCCCAATTTTTCATGCAATGAAGTACAACATGCCATGTGAGAAACTACCCTTTTTCATGAAGAACTACCTAGCCCAATAACCAAAACCGCAACACTAATTCCAATTTTCATGCAAGGAAGTACTAGGAGCCACATGAAGAAATACAACAAGCCACATTAAGAAACGTGAAGTCTCTCACAAGAGAGTGTACAATCTTGTGTAGAAGAGAGTAAAATCTCACACAAGGATTCACAACAACAAACAAGAAATACATAAGACAAGAAGATAGGGAAAAAAATTCTTCCACACTGGAGAGTACTAGATCTACAAATTGAGGCTTAAGACACTCGAACACATTAATTGCAAGATGGAAAATACATATAACCATCTAAAACATAACAGTAAAAAAATGTACTAAAAGAAACATCGCAATGTACAAAAACAACAAAACTCATGCGTGGTTCCTCCCAACCATAATAGCATCATGAGACCTTGAAGGCCCTATCCATCCCCTATGTGTAACATCCAATTTTTTTAATTGGATCATCAGAGAAATATTATGAGGACGTCACTACTAAAGCACATTAACATCATAAGAACAAGGAAATCTAACATGCTAAGCCAATAAGCAATAGATACTCCAACTAAGTAAATCACATCATCTAATCATATGCTAAGCATAATAATACAAAAATGAATCAAATAAACTAACATCATATAAAAATTATATCCAAGCATTCCAATCAAATCATAAACTATAAGGAAACATACTCTAGATAAACTAAAATACCAAGTGAACATCAAGCATCGTTCACACTGGAGCAATAGATCATCTCTATAAACTAGTCCTCAATAGTGGTATAGGTAGCTATGCCTCCCAACCACATGAAACCCATAGGTTCACTCTCGTCATGCTAATGGAGATAATGATCCAACCAAAAACAAAAATAAAGTAGACATCCATGGCTAACACTTATGCTAGACAGTAGAATGGTTTAAACCATGATCATGAGATAATGAAAGTATTGCATGTCCTAATCAAACACTCAATAGGTAACTATGTAGGGACTCTGGTGGAGAGTTAGTAACTTGAAATCACCCAATCTATAAACACAAGAACAACCATTCCCCTTGGTACACCCTCAAGATGCTATGTGTTGTAAGAATAAATAACTTGAAATCACTCAAGATGTAACAACAAGAACAACCATTCCCCTTAGTACACCCTTAGGAGGCAATGTGCTATAAGAATAACTAACCATTGCCCTTAGCCTCACCCTCGAGAGGATGACCAAAAATTTCTTATCTTATTTAATTATCTAAGAATTAGTTAAGTTGTCACTTATTAGAAACTTCTACATGTACACCTCATCAAGAACACTACATGGGTTATGAGAGAAGCCTCTCTACTGACTTACCCTACATACCCATGCTCATCACATGGTGAGTTCCAATAGGCATGCATATTCCCAACCTAACCCCAAATGAACAATACTCCACTAAAATACAAATAGGAGATTGGGCCTCACAAGTCACCCAATAAATGCACATGCATGTAATCATGTGTGGTGAACCACCATAACAAAGATCATAAACAAGGGCTGGATGAGAACACAAGAAAAAATAACACTCAAATGAATATAAGCTCAGGAGGATAGATTCTACGTAAATCCCAAAGAATAATAACCCATACATCATGGACTCACTCAACTTGCCTCAATCTGGGAGTTTGGATTCTCCATGAATCCCAATGATGCAAAAAGACCAAACATCATGAACTCACTCAAGTAGCCTCAATCTGGAAGTATGGATTCTATGGGAATCCTAGTGTCCAAAAAATAACAAGGGTCCAAAAGAAATCATATCACCAGGTATAAAATCAATTAACCAAACACAATGTCGGGACTATAGATGTTGCACATATTCTAATGCAAACATAAAGATGAAACAATGGTCTAACTAACATCCTACGAATGATCCATGGCCATAAACAACATCATGCGAAGAAAACTTGAAAAAACTAGGTGGCAAACAAATTGAGGTAAAAACCCAAAAATTGAAAACTTCAAAAATAAAACCCATTCACCCCAAGCATAAATAAGCTAAAAAAATCCAATAAATTTGGGTTTGGACACTATATGCAAAAATGACTAGCATAGCATTGTGAAACTCAAAACCCTTATCTTGAAAAATAGGGAAATGCTCATACCTACCCAACCAAGTAGAGCTAACATACAGAAATGAAGGGGAACACTATTTCTCAACCTCTTAAAAAATGGCTACCAAAAAAAGAAGTAGAAACTAAGCTCAAACATTAAAATGGGAGAGCCCTACATTGCAGCCAAAAGGGAAAAATGGGAATCTAAACAAAAATCATGGCAATCTAAATTCTCCCCAAGTTGGATCCAATGAGACCAATCTCGTGATGATTCCATGCCCATAGCCCCCACAATAGACAAAACAATATTTCCTCATTAAGAGGATTTGGAATTTGCTCTCAATTTTCTATTACAAAAAGTGAGAATTGAGGAATTAAATTCCTTTTTGGATACATATTCACTTGTCATGCCCAGACTACGAGGGCAAAAACACACACACAAATTTTTTTTTGAATAATAATTAATAATTATAATAAAAATGCTCTAAGTTCGATATGGTCATATACATAGTTAAAGTAAAGGTTCTCTACATTTCATTTACGTGTATAAACTTGTGGAAGAAAAAATCGTTAAATTTGCACTCTCTTATAAATCTGTTATCTACATTTGATTCGTTATTACATAATTTTACTTAATTTAAAGTGTTTTAATTGGACTCTAATTTTAACAATTACTAACCAAGTCTCGATTAAACTAACACAATTACATATAAATATTAAGTGAAAAAAAAAACTCAAACAATGTAATTAAAACTACTTATTAACTAGTACTACTAAAAACATTAACTAAATCTAATTTAATCTAAATTTAATTACATTTGACTAACTTTAATGACTTCTTCTAAATTATGCTAAAAATAAATTACTACTACAAAACAAATATATCTATAAATTAAAATTCTAACAAGCATAAATACCCAACTAAATAATTAAATCTAACAATAACTAATCTAAACTTAAACTAATTTTAACAACATAAAAAAAAATTTAAACAAACTAACTCAATAAACTAACCTATACTACCCTAACCCCTCCTCCCTACACCTACCCCCACCCTACACCTACCCCCTACCCACCTCTATGGGTAGCACTTCCCAAGCGCTGTCCTTGGGACACCGCTCTACCCAAAATAGGCTTAGCACAGACCCAAGTCAGCAGAGAAAAAAAGGCACACAAGGAAAATAAAACAAGTTTAAAATCAACCTAATTCCCCCCTCAATAAATTGCAAGCACATTAAGGGTGAAGCCATAACCATGGAGAGGACAGGGTGATGTCACTCTCCAACACAATAAGATTTACAAAATTAACACAAGTTATCAAATCTCATGCAAAGAAGGCTGCGCCCAAAAAGGAAAAGAGGTAGCATTAAAGACATAAAGTTATATGGGTAGACTAGGATATTTAGGAGAGAAGATAGATAGTTATTAGTTTATGCAAGTGTGTATTATCATGAATATATATTTATTATTTATTCTTAATATTCAATTTCAAATCTAGGAATATTCTCTGTGAATTTATTATTGAACTGTAATAGACATTCTCATATTTTGGTTCCCTCATACATTTTCCAGAGAGATAAATGAACACCTACAGCAAGTTATTCTTTGCCCTTATTCATTTTATGTTATTCACTTGGTTTTCTTCTTTTGTAATCTAGGATACTCAAGATAAGTTAGTGCAAGGATAATTTGGAGATATTTATAAATTAAGTATAGTCTTTAAAATGGCGATTCACTTAACATTCAAACATTCAACTTAATACAATGGATATACATTCCATGACAAGGCTTGATATGAAACTATCTGAATTGTTCCTATCTATGCATTATGAAGTTTAAAAACTACTTTCTCAAAGATTGACATTATATTCTCATGCAGATTTAAATTTGAATGTACATTCATAGGTACTATACATTAGAACCAAAATGATAATAACAATCAACAAGGATAATCATTTCTATGAATACTATCTCTGCTATGATATCAAATTTAGTTTGGGAAATACTTTTGTTTATCACTCAAACATCAAGTATTCTAAATTCTTGAGAGATGTTTCTATCCAAGATAATGAGACAACCAAATTATGGAAATGGACTTCTCTTCCTTGATGTTCTTATACTACACCAAGGTGGTGGTCACAATAATGCATGGTAAATTTGATCTCCTAAATAACTTGAATTGCAATAAATCAACCATAGCCATTGTTTTCTTTCCTTAATCATAATTTTCATTTTGAACATAAAAGGAACTAGAAAATTTTTCTTGATTAACCCATCATCATAAATCCATCCTATTTAGATATGCATCCATCCAAAATTAGAATTTATGATTAAATCACATGACAAGCAATTATACTTAGCAACAATTTTATTGGCAAACCTGATTCAAGGCTCAGCCAAATAAGAATCAGGAAAAAAACTCGGCTTCGTTGCCATTAACAATAATGTTTAAAATACAATTTACAATAGGATCTCAATCCCAAATTCAACAATTTTATCAAATTTTCTTCATGATCATAATCAAGGAGTTTGTAATGTTTTCTGAATCTCATTTCAAGAACCATGGAGGAAACCAATATCTGATCGGGTGATGACCAAGCAGAACCAAAAGAACATCAAGCATGCATAATCATACATGGTTTACACAATAAGATTCACAATGAATCAAGACTAGGGAAAGGTGGATTCTTCCAACCAGGAGAAGTCAAGCACAACACCAATTCAAATGCCCAATCAGGGCTAATAACCAAGAACTTTCGTTCTTCCATTAAAACTTGCCATACTCATACTAGGTTTGTGCTTACGGGTAGGGGCCCATAACACCCTACCCTTTATCCCTCTTCTCATCTTGAGAAGAGACTCTACACCGGTTGGAGTCCAACTAAATAGACCTCTCCCAAAATTGGTCACTTCTGCCCTCTCCAAGGGTGAGTAATACCAAAACACCCATGTAAGGAAAACTCAAAATTGCAAACATAAACAAGAAAGGAAAACAACCAAAATGACATGGTTTTCAAATCTTCCCAAATACCCACAACCATACAACAGTGAAACAACAACAAGGTAACACGAACATGAAACCAAACATAAGAACTGAATAAGGGAGATGAGAATTTCCTACCTTCACAAAGAGGTAATGGCAATGAACAAGTTTGAGTAGAGTATCCCTTTCCTTCCTTCAAGCTTCAAGAAATCTTCTCTAAATGTAGAGATTGGGTAACAACCAACTAGTCCAAGGAAGGCCTCTAAATAGGCCTCCAACTCAACCACCCAAAAGGAGCAATAACTATTTCCACCCACTAGCAACTCTAGAAACTCCTAACTCAACCTACACTATGGTTAAACCCTGAGTGGAGATGAGGTGAGGTAACTCAAGATGACCATGGTCAATTTTCAAAAAAAGGCAAAAAGGAACCTTTTGAGTGACCTCAAAAGTCAATAAAAGGGGCTTGGGGGTTGGAAAAGACCCCTAACCCATACCCATACCCTTTTGGTATAATAATTTCATGATTTAAGCCTTAGGAAAGAGGTTTAGAGCCAAATAAAATCTAGGAATAAAATAGGTCCAACTCACTACTCTAAGTTGCAAATAAGCACTAATCCGGATTAAGGGATGACTTACCTTGATTAAGAACCTAATAGGAAAACTGACACTAACTTAGACCAACTTGGTCCAAAGGTTAAACAATTAACCCTAAACAACACACCGAAGCACATAAACATTTTTCGAGTGTCAAGCGACACTGAAAGAACATAATTACGAACATTAACATTCACTGAACAAAGAAGATACATATATCTCACAATACAATATGTGAATTACGAACAACAAGGTTTCCAAAATTAACACATAGAGATCAGTTATGTTCCTCCGTAGGGTTTCTCGGCTAAATATCTGCACACTCATTGCACCATCAGTAGTCCCGTAAAATCACATGTACATAAATGTATATGTATTCATAAATTCACATAAATTAAAACATACATCAATAAGGGTTTCTTTATCCTACTTAATTCTTAATCATTTAAAATCTCTTAAATCAAAGTCTCAATCCTACATTTACTGATTTCATCGACATACATATACATGAAACATTAAATGACAATCATCAAATATATCTGAAAATAACATCACACAACATGAATTAATAAAATATGTTCTAAGCATCAGATAATGTCTCAACATCTCGAGTCGTGAATATAAAAAAAAATAATAGTAATGCATCGCTATGCTATGATGGGTCGAGGCGAGGCCTCACATCACTTTTCAAGTGAACAATCAATTATGGAAAATAACTAGGTAACTTAGTTAAACCCCAAATCAACCCAAAAAAAAAATGCTATTCTAAGTAATTGGAATTCATCTATGACAAAGCTGATAGAAATTAAAATCAATGAAAATAAAGCTCAAAACACCAAAAATCATAGAAATTTCCTTAACAACTTTCATGAAAATGCGAACCTCTAAATGCGTAGACATGTTCAAAGGTCTAATCACATAATGAAAATGAGTTTGGGTTTATCAAATCACCAAAATATTTAACTAAAATAGTTAAATAAGATGTTTTGACCATACAGGGATGACATTGGTTAAATATGAATAGTTGAAACACTAACTCCATGTGCCACTACCAAGGATATAAATCCTACACACTAAAACACATGATCAAGTGCAATTGCATATAATAACATAGATGAAGCAATAAGTCCATTAAGCCACCTAATTTTTGCTATGATATTAGTCCCCTATATTTTTCAAGATCATAAGATTAGAGTTGTGTCAATGTTTCATGTATGTGTCTAGTCCAACCTTCCATTAGGTTTTTTTCCTCTCTCATCTTTATCCTTGAGTTGCCTAGGTTGGAATACAAGAATAATGTAATAGATTCAATCATTCTAGGTGACTAGGATTTAGGATGGTAAGTTTCTGTATAACCTAGATGAGAGAGAAAGAAAGAATCAAGTTCTATTCATACAAAATCCTAACTCTATGATTAGCTACTCCATTAAAGACATGACATAGGTAGAAAAAAGATATCATAGACATATTTAGAGAAAAAGATGATAGAGAATATTGAGGATTGAGGTTTAAAGAAAAAATGTAGATCATGAGAATGAGATATAAGCGAAATCAGTTGAAATCGGTGCAAAGTGAGCACTCAAAATGTAGAAATGGTGAAAGAATTAGGTCAAATATGGTGAAGACCGAAGTTGGAATCAATTAAATGAATCAAATACATCTAATTATCCACATCACTAAGTTGAAAAGTTAATTGAATGAAAGAATGCATGCTATTGGCTAGTTGAAAGTCAGATGCTTACATGTCATATTGGGTCCCGTTCAAATATTAAACGAAAGTTAGATGCCTTTAGCCATCAGGTCAAAGAAGATCTATGAAGGTTGTAATCTCACTATATAAAGATGATTGTTTGTTAATTTATGCAACAAAGCCATGCGAAGACACATGTCTGGTGGGACATCACATTTTACAAAGCGCAATCAAAATCTAGTCACAAGGTGCCATGAAAGAAAGAAAGTCAATTTTAGATTCTCTAAGTAATGGAATGGTGCCAACTACTTGCCATGGTGTACCTAATTGGAAAAAGGGACCCGCATTGTGAAATAAAGAGACTTAACCTCATTTTATTATCATCATTAGATCAAAAAAGATATATGTCTCTGACTTTCTCGCTATGTAAAGTTTCTTGACCATTATTCTATGTGATAAAGTGATAGTTCAACACATGTACATGGAGGGACCCACAAAGGAAGTTATAAAGGAAGTCATAAATTTAAATTAATGACCATAATTTGAAATTATAGTGACCATTGTAATATCAAATATATGTATTTTGTGTGAAACAATAGAAGATGAAGAATAAACAATTTTCATAGGATTTTCTGAGACCACGAGAAGTTGAAATGGTATTGAGAATTTTTAGGAATACCATGGATTCTAAATTGTTAGTAGAAGAGATACCACATGCTCATATCATGATACAAATTGGATTATTTTATATTTTATTCTCATTTTATTTTCTATTTTTGATTGTTGCTCTACTAGAAATAAGAATAGATAACAACAAACTATAAATGTAGCCCCATTTGATAATTAAAGGGTCTGCAATTCTATCTAAATTTTCCCTCTACATTTCAAGATGTTTAGTGAGAATAAAAGAGTTAAATGGAATGAAGGATTTGTATGATGTTTGCTACTAGGTAATGTGATGTTCTGATTCCATTTAGGACTAGCATGCTTTGGTTTCTTTCATTGTCTCTTTCAATTGAGCTAACCTTGCATTTTCATAATAGTTTCTATGGGATAGTAAGAAAGATGTTTTTTAAGTTGTTGATTTCTTACTAGATTCTATTTTACTGGAGAGTTATCAATTAAGGTGGATTTCATTTCATCTTTCATCTGCATCTCTTCTTTATCTCTATGTTGCATTTCATTAGAACTAATCTAAACTTAGAAGTAGGAGTAGATGTTAGAAGAACTTCAAGGTAGCTTGTGATGTCCATTCTACTGGGTATTATAGGTTTCATAAATCTATTTTTTCTAGGTTTTTTGTAAGTTGTGAGCATCTTGGTTTATCCTCTTTTGCTCTCAGGTTAAGAGCATACCACCTATTCCAATGATCTATTAAAAACACACTTCATTGCATATCTTGCATATAAGGGAGTTGTACCTTAAAATTTAGAGGGAAGTGATATAACACATAAACTGACCCATTTTTTGTAACATCCTTTTGTTTACTCACATTTTGGGCATCTAGATTCAAGGTAAAGCTAAGTTAGCAAGAGGGACAAACTATTAACCAACACTAATTTAGCCATTTACTTAATTATACTGAAACAATCCATTTACATCACTCACTTTCACATAAATCATCACAAAGTAAGAATGAAGTAAATAACTATAGCATCAAATCCACATCTAACATAATTAGAGGTATGTCCAAATATCAAATAACTAGATATCATCATAAAACATACTGTCATCTCAAAAGAAAACATCATCATGCAAATATGATCGACTGAACAATATAGTAATCTAACATGGACAATTCATTTCTAATTATTTAAGTATTTAATAATGGTTTATTAAATAACATAAAAAGGCACTTAAAAAACATAAGAAAACACAATCAAATACATAACTAACCACTGCTATAGGAATCTAGTCTAGCATAGCAGGATAAAAGTACACAATGAAATCTCTGCACACATCTTAGGGAAATCATATAACAACTATTGAAAATGATTGAAATGATCATGAACGAAGAATAATGGAACTGGTAAAGAATGTTTTCAATCATTGTTTTGTCATTGATTTTAAACTTGCTACTTGTAGGAATGACAATTGATTAAGTGATCCAAGTACTATCAATTGGTTGATTGTCAAGGAGGTGGCAATCAATAAGATGTAACTAAAGTACCTAGAGAAAGGTTGAAGTTATGATGTTGTAATGAAGTATAAGGATCAGCTAAGCCATTGATGAAATAGTATATTGATGACATACTCTAAGAGGTTGGACACACTAAGACACATCAAAGATGTAACATTTAACTAAGTCATTTGTAAAGCCTAACTAAGTTCATTGGAGAGAGCCAAGCAAGTTCAAATTTAGTGTGTGCTGAGTGATCTTCAGGTGCCAAGTGAAGATCAAGTGCCTGGTGACTTTAGGTGCTGAGCATGATACAAGAACCGAGTGATATTCAAGTGCCGAGTAACACAGAATTGGTCAGGTGTCGAGCATCAAAAAAAGGTAATGGATGTCGAGAAAATTTCTTCAGGTGTTGAGCATCAGTAAAAGTAGTAGAAGCCGAGCAATACAGAAGGAGTTAAGCATCAATAAACCAATGATGCCGAGTTGCTTCATTATTTGTTAAAGTCAAAGATTCACCAAATCAGTGATGATAAGTTTGTTACATAAAATTTTGTGAATTAGATGGATGATAAGGATGATAAGTAGATGTTACTGAATTCTATATAAACCATGCAAACCAATTCAAGGTGAATGCTAGTGGACTTATCATGAAGTTTCTAGAAGAAAAAATTTGGAGGGAAAATAATACCATTTTCTCAAGATCAAATCAAGATTTGAGTGGGAAATGAAGAACAAAACTTCTTTAGAAGGAGTTATAGGTTAGAGATCAAATGCGCATGTGTGAAGGGGAGTTGGTCACAAGTGTAGTCAAAGCCAATAGAAGGCCAATGTGAAGGAGGACATAGTGAGGAGTAAGTACAGAGCATCAAGACTCTAAGTTGATCAAGTGATCATGGAGTGCATTGGAATAACGAGTGGAAGAACTCAAGGAGATAGATCTTGAAGGGTGAACAAGTTGTCAGCACTGCAAGGGAGGAAAGCCAAGAAAAGAAAAGGACTGAAGAGCGATCTAAAATTTGCAAGGTTAGGGTTGCAATCTTTATTAGGTCAAAACCCTTCTAATACTTTCTTACCATTGTATTAGATATTGAAATCCTACATTGCTAGGTTAGCTTAATAGCTAGGTGGATAAGCCTCATAAAAAGGATAGAAGATCTCCAAGAGAAGGATAAAGAGATCCTCAGGAGAAGGATAAAGAGATCCTTAGGAGGAGGATAGTAGATCCTTAGAGAGGGATAAAATATTCTTTTGAGAAGGTGACTGTAAATCGCATGGACTTGGGTGAGCCTAACAACTCTATGTAAATCCTTTAATAGGGTGACATTCTAAGTTGAATATTCTTAAGTCTTCTAACAAGGAACACTCCTAATAGGGTGTAGAAATTCTTTAATAGGGTCACATCTGATAGTGTGTAAAGCCTTTAACAAAGTAGGCCTTTAACAGGGCAAACCATCAGAAGTGGTTGAAATCAATTGCATAGTTATTTTGTGGGTATCATCCCCACCCCATTTTTACCTTCTTATTCTTGGAGGGTTTTTGGGTAATCAAAATCCTTTGTATTATGGTGTGATGCATGTTTACTTTTCATGATTGTTTAATGTTTAATTGCATGCATGATAAGAAAGTAAAAGGAT
The DNA here is from genome assembly GCA_028749045.1 of Cupressus sempervirens. Taxonomy (NCBI): domain Eukaryota; kingdom Viridiplantae; phylum Streptophyta; class Pinopsida; order Cupressales; family Cupressaceae; genus Cupressus; species Cupressus sempervirens. Next base: position 674,538,725 of record CM053789.1, read on the forward strand.
AGTATTTTTGATTCACTCCTATTTTACTAGAAAATTTGAATTGGACATTATTGGACCTTGAATAACTAATTCACCCCCCCTCTCAGTTATTCTAAAGAATTCTAACAATTGGCATCAGAGCTCACTACTGATTTGTTTCAAGTTACTAGCAGCAAGAAGATCAAGATGTCTAAGAGAGAAGTTCCCAAGCTAAACAAAGACAACTTTGTTGTGTGGCAAAGTTTGATGAAGCTACACCTCGAATCAATAGGTGACTATGCACAATCCTCAATCACAGTTGATCATGTAGACCCTATAGGACCCCTCACTATAGATGACATGAGGAAGGAGAAGGAGCACAATCAAGTGATGTTAGATATTGCTTCAACACTAAGCTATGCTGAGTATGATGATATCAAAGAATGTGGTATTGCACATCAGATGTGGAAAAAATTATCAAGAATCTATGGAGGAGATGACAATGTCAAGAGAGCCAAAAGAGAGAGCCTAAGAGGAAAATTTGATGATATGAAAATGGAAGTAGGAGAGAATTCTGATCAATATGGTGCAAGGATGAAGGAAGTAGTAAGTGCCATAAGAAGCCTAGGAGGATAGTTAGTAGAAGAAATAGTATGTAGCAAATACTTGAGAACTTTGCTTCCTATCTATGCTATAAGAGTATCAACCATCCAAGAGCTAAGGTGTGTACTAGGCAACACATTGTCATTTGAAGGAATAATTGAAAGACTCATTGCTTTTGAGCTATCCAACTTTGACAACTATAAGCCAAAAAACTTTGAATCTGCATTCAAAGCTAGGATGATAATAAAAGACAACGAGGAGGTGCAAACAAAGAAAAAGAGTGGAAAAGGAAAGTATGTATCCAGTGACAACAACACTGATGAAGATGATGTAGACCAATTAGAGGCATTACTACCAAGAAGATTTCACAGAGGAAGAGGTAAATTCAAAGGTACGCTGCAAATCATTTGTTTCAATTGTAATGAAGTTGGTCACATTGTAGCTAGATGCACACAAAAGAAAAATTACAAGGATGGAAGCAACTTCAAGAAAAAGAAAGAGGACAACAAGGACTACAGAGGTAAAGGAAAAAGATGCTACATTGTTGAAGAAAACTCTAACTAGAATGATGATGAAGTAGTCTATATGGCTATGAAAGATGAATCAAATGAAGATGAAGCAACTGCCTTGGTAACTTGCATGAACAAGAATGATAGATGGATCATAGATAGTGGATGCTCTCATCACATGACTAGAGATAAAAGTCAGTTCATTTCCTTTACTCAATATGCAGGAAATACTATTAGATTTGGTAACAATGCACCATGTCAGATCAAAGGGAAAGGTAGTATTAAGCTTACTGAAAAGATATCATATGATAATGCATACTATGTTGAAGGCCTGAATTATAACTTTCTAAGTGTCCCACAGTTAGGCAACATAGGATATAAGGTTGAATTTGAAAATAGAGGTTCAAAGATCAATGATTCTCAAGGAAGTCTAATAGGAAAAGGTGACCAGACTAGGAGTAATTTGTTTTACCTAGATATGGAAGATGCTTCTTGTCTCATTGTTCAAACTGATGATGTATGGTTATGGCACAAGAGGCTATGTCATGTAAATTTTGACAATTTGATAAGCATCAGCAAAATGAAGAAAGTTAGAGGTCTACCAAAGTTGAAGAAACCAGATAACACCATGTGCAAACAATGCCAACTAGGGAAGATGACCAAGTCAACTTTTAAAAGAAAGGCTTATACTTCTAATGAATTATTAGAGCTAGTTCATACTGACTTGTGTGGTCCTATTCAAGTGCAAAGCTACAAAGGTGACAGATACATAATGCTATTTGTAGATGACTATTCAAGGATGATGACAGTCATGTTCCTAAAACTAAAATTAGATGCATTTCAAATGTTCAAATGGTACTTGGCCAGAGTAGAGAAAGAGACTGGGAAGAGCCTAAAATGTCTCAGATCTAAGAGAGGAGGTGAATTCACATCAAGAGAATTTGAAGAATTCTACAATGAAAGAGGAATCAAAAGGTAGACATCAGCACCTAGGAATCCACCTCAGAATGGTATAGCAGGAAGAAGGAATAGATTAGTTATTGATTGTGCCAGGACCTTAATGATGGAGAAAAATGTTGCACTCAAGTATTGGAGAGAAGCTATAAGTATTGCAATCTACACACTCAACAGAGTTCAAGTCAAGAAAGGTACAAATGCAACACCTCTTGAATTATGGTATGGGCATTTTCCTTATGTAAAAAATTTTAAAAATATTTGGATGCAAATGCTATATATATAAAGAGTCTAGAAGTGGAAAGTTTGATGCAAAAAGTGAGGAAGGGACATTTCTTGGTTATTCTACTAGAAGCAAAGATTAAAAGTGCTTGAATTTTAATACTAACAAAGTAGTAGAAAGCACAAATGTGAAATTTCATGAGCTTACAGAAGTTCAAAGTGTTGAGAACACGAAGAAAGAAAAAGAATACAAGACCTTTGTATAATTTTATGAAGGTATACCTAATAATGGTGAAGTTGCAACTCAAAATGACAATCAACAACAAAATCTAGTATCTACTGAATCACAAACAGTGAATGCCGAGCAGCAGAAACATTCAGAAGCCAAGCTGCAAAATACAAAAAATGTTCATTTAGGTTTTGAGAATAACCAACAAGAAGAAAATGAAAAAATACCTGATGAAAATATGCATGAGGATTCAGATTCTAAAAGAGACAACATGCAAACAAGGAAAGAACCAGTATTGGCAAAGTATGTAAAAAGAAATCATCTCACAGGTCAAATTATTGGAAACAAAGAGGCAGGACCAATGACAAGGAGTAGATTCAGAAGTGAAACATGTTGGCTTAGCAAAATGGAACCAAAAATAGTAAGTGAATCCATAAAAGATGATGACTGGTACAATGCTATGAAAGAAGAAATAGAACAAATTGAGGAGAACAAGACATGGACCTTAGTCTCAAGACCAGCTAAAAAAAATGTAATTGGAACTAAGTGGGTGTTTAGAAACAAGTTAGATGAGAATGGTGAAATCACAAGGAACAAGGAAAGACTAGTTTGTAAAGGGTATGCACAAGAAGAAGGACTAGACTATGGAGAAACTTTTGCTCCAGTTGCCAGAATGGAAGGAGTAAGGACCTTACTGGCATATGCAACCTTCAAAAGATTTAAATTCTATCAAATGGATGTTAAGTCTACATTTCTAAATGGTATACTTGAAGAGGATGTCTACATAGAGCAACCAGAATGATTTATTGATGAAAATAACAAAAACAAGGCATGTAAATTGCATAAGGCTCTATATGGATTAAAGCAAGCCCCTAGAGCTTGGTATGAGAGACTTCACAATTATCTAGTGCAAATAGGATTTGAAAGAATTGATGATAACAACAACATGTACATCAAATCAGAAGAAGGTAAGGATATCCTTGTTTCTAAAATCTTTTTGGAGGAAAGGAAGTAATTTGCAAAAGTTTTGCTCACAAAATGAAACATGAGTTTGAAATGTCTATGTTTGGAGAAATCAAGTTCTTTGTTGGATTGCAAGTACATTAACTAAAACATGGTATATTTGTGACACAATCAAAGTACATCAAAGAGATACTCTAGACATTTGGATTGGAAGACTCCAAACTTGTAAGCACACCAATGGCAATAGGACATAAACTATCCAAAAATATTGAATCAGCTAAAGTCAATCAAGCATTGTACAGATCCATGATTGGAAAACTATAATATGTTGTACATAGTAGACTAGATATAGCATTAGCAGTTGGAATAGTGACTAGATTCTCTGCTAATCCTAGAGAAAATCATCTCATGGTAGTAAAAAGGATAATAGGGTATCTCAAAGGAACTGATGATTTTTGCCTATATTACAAAAAGAATGAGAAGTTTGATGATAGGAAAAGCACAAGTGGAAGAGCACTATTCTTAGGAAGAAGGCTAGTTACTTGGACTAGCAAGAAACAAACATGCACATCTCAGTCCATTGCAAAAGTAGAATATGTGGTAGTAGCAGTCAATTGCACAAAAATTGTGTGGCTTAAATATCTATTGAAAGGAATGAAAGTAGTACCCAAACCTATGATATTGTATTGTGATAATACAAGTGCTATAAACATATCCAAGAATCTAGTAATGCATGCAAAAACCAAGCATATTGCAATCAAGTATCATTATGTCAGAGAATTGGTGGAAGACAAACAAGTGAAGATGGAATACATTCACACAAAGGAAAAAATTGTAGATATCTTCACCAAACCATTGCCCAAGGATCCTTATGAATATCTTAGAGGCAAGTTGGGGGTAATGCCCCTAACTCAAGCAGTCTAAAGCAACATAGGAGCTGCTCTGCATCAATAGGAACAAATCATTGAAATATCAGAAGAGTGATGCAGAGGATATCAATAGAAATAAAAAATCTAGATTAGTCACAAGCATGGTGGTAGAGGGAGAAAACATGAGATGCAAACCTTATATTTAGCATGTTGAAGATGCTACATCTTTGGCAATAATGTCAAAGAGGGAGATTTATGAGAAACTGATCAATGAAAGGTAAATATATGGAGATGTATGAAATTAGTAGTAAGGATGCAGTAGTCAAGAGGGAGAAGTAGACAACATATATAATTTTGGTGGTAACTAAGTTGATTAGCTTAATCAATTGATCAGTTTGGTTTTTCATCAATGCCAAAGAGGGATATTGTTGGAAATGATTGAAATGATCATGAATGAAGAATAATGGAACTAGTAAAGAATGTTTTCAATCATTATTTTGTCATTGATGTCAAACTTGCTACTTGTAGGAATGACAATTTCTTAAGTGATCCAAGTACTATCAATTGGTTGATTGTCAAGGAGGTGGCAATCAATAAGATGTAACTAAAGTACCTAGAGAAAGGTTGAAGTTATGATGTTGTAATGAAGTATAAGGATCAACTAAGCTATTGATGAAATAGTGTATTGATGACATACTCTAAGAGGTTGGACACACCAAGACACATCAAAGATGTAAGTTTTAACTAAGTCATTTTTAAAGCCTAAGTAAGTTCATTGGAGAGAGCCAAGCAAGCTTGTTAGAGCCAAACAGATTCTTAGTTGAAGTCGAGCAAGTTCAACTTTAGTGTGTGCCGAGTGATCTTCAAGTGCCGAGCAACCTTCAGGTGCTGAGTGAAGATCAAGTGCCAAGTAATAGAGAATTGGTCAGGTGTCGAGCATCAAAAAAAGGTAATGGATGCCAAGAAAAATTTTTTAGGTGCCGAGCATCAGTAAAAGCAATAGAAGCCGAGTAACATAGAAGGAGTTGAGCATCGATAAACCAATGATGTCGAGTTGCTGCATTATTTGTTAAAGTCAAAGATTCACCAGATTAGTAATGATAAGTTTCTTACATCAAATTTTGTGAATTAGTTGGATTATAAGGATGATGAGTAGATGTCACAGAATTCTATGTAAACCATGCAAACTAATTCAAGGTGAATTCTAGTGGACTTATCATGAAGTTTCTAGAGGAAATAATTTGGAGGGAAAACAATACCATTTTCTCAAGATCAAATTAAGATTTGAATAGGAAATGAAGAACATAACTTCTTTATAAGGAGTTACAGGTTAGAGATCAAATGTGCATGTGTGAAGGGGAGTTGGTCACAAGTGTGGTCAAAGCCAAGAGAAGGCTAATGTGAAGGAGGACACAATGAGGAGTAAGTACAGAGCATCAAGACTCTGAGTTGATCAAGTGATCATGGAGTGCATTGGCATAATGAGTGGAAGAACTCAAGGAGACAAATCTTGAAGGGTGAACAAGTTGTCAGCACTGCAAGGGAGGAAAGCCAAGCAAAGAAAAGGACTAAAGAGCGATCTAAAATCTGCAAGGTTAGGGTTGCAATCTTTATCAGGTCAAAACCCTTCTAATACTTTCTTACCATTGTATTAGATATTGAAATCCTACATTGCTAGGTTAGCTTAATAGCTAGGTGGATAAGCCTCAAAAAAAGGATAGAAGATCCCTAGGAGAAGGATAAAGAGATCCTCAAGAGAAGGATAAAGAAATCCTTAGGAGGAGGATAGTAGATCCTTAGAGAGGGATAAAAGATTCTTTTGAGAAGGTGATTGTAAATCCCATGGACTTGGGTGAGCCTAATAGCTCTATGTAAATCCTTTAATAGTGTGACATTCTAAGTTGAATGTTTTTAAGTCCTCTAACAAGGCACACTCCTAATAGGGTGTAGAAATCCTTTAATAAGGTCACATCTGATAGTGTGTAAAGCCTTTAATAGGGCAGACCATCAGAAGTGGTTGAAATAAATTGTGCAGTTATTTTGTGGGTATCATCCCCACCCTAGTTTTACCCTCTTATTCTTGGAGGGTTTTTGGGTCATCAAAATCCTTTGTGTTATGGTGTGATGCATGTTTACTTTTCATGATTGTTTAATGTTTAATTGCATGCATGATAAGAAAGTAGAAGGATAGTACTTTTGATTCACTCCTATTTTATTAAAAAATTTGAATTGGACATTATTGGACCTTAAATAACTTATTCACCCCCCTCTCAGTTATTCTAAATAATTTTAACAACAACATCATGATACCACAACAATCCTGGTAACCACTAGCACAAACCTCAATGAACCATCTAATACATCATAATCTCATAAATCAGCCATAAGAATAACCAAAGAAACTAATATAGTAACATAAATCCAATCACATCAAGGGTGTAGACCAGTCATGGTCCTAATCATGGTTACTTACCAAGAAAGATCATCAAGGTTACATCCATCAAGATGACTTATAGAAATCAAATGCCAGAGGCACTGCATAAGGTGGAAAAGGAAACTGCTAATACCTTGTTAATGAGTGGGAAAGAGTTCCTCAAGGATTTGAAGGAAGGTGAAGGACTAGGATATGTTATTATAGTGAAAACCAAGGAGGAGACATCTTCATAAGAACCTATCCTTGTAGAGGTACAAAACTTATTGGATAATTTCAAAGACATAATTTATGATGGAGCACCACCAACATTACCTCCCAAGAGAGTAATAATTCATCAAATTGACTTCATACTAGGAGCATCACTATCTAAAAAAGTTGCATACAATATGACTCCAGAGTAAAATAGGGAGATTACAAGACAAGTTCAAGAGTTGCTTGATCAAGGGCTGATTAGGAAGAGCATAATTGCATGTGTCATACCAATTTTTCTAGCACCCAAAAAAGGAGGCAAGTGGATTATGTACACTAATTATAGAGAAATTAATAGAATCACAATTAGATACATGTTTTCCATTCCTAGGATGAAGGATTTGATGGATTATCTAGGTGGAGCTAAGTAATTCTCTAAAATTGATCTTAAAAGTGGATATTATCATAATAGATTAAAAGAAGGGGATGAATGGAAGTTTTCATTTAAGGCTATTGAGGGTCTCTATGAGTGGTTGGTAATGCCATTTGGCCTTACTAGTGCACTAAGTATCTTCATGATAGTCATGAATGAGATTTTGAAAGATTGCATAGGAATATTTTTTGTTCTATACTTGGATGACATCCTCATCTTCAGCAAGACAAGGGAGGAACATATGAAGTAACTAGAATTGGTGTAAGGAAGCTCCAAGAATAAATGTTGATAGTAAACTTAAAGAAGAGTGAGTTCATGAAGGAGGAGCTAGTGCATTTGGGGTTTGTAGTATCCCAAGGGAACCTAAAGATGGACAAGAACAAGGTGGAGAAAATCTTGAGTTGGCCTATCCCTAGATCTAATATTGAGGTCAGAAGTTTTCATGGCCTAACACAATTCTATAGGAAATTTTTGAGGAGGTTTAGTAAAATTTTTGCAACTATGAATGACACCATCAAGGGGGGCATGAAGACCAAGTTCACATGGACCAAGGTAGTAGATGAAAGTTTTGAGAGGTTGAAGAAAGAAGTGGAAACACAATCAATATTGGTTTTTCCTAGTTTTGAGAAGTCATTTGTGGTGGAGTGTGATGCTAGAAACATAGCAATTGGGGTAGTTTTGAGTCAAGAGGGAAGACCAATAGCCTTTTTTAGTAGAGGCTTAATGAAGATAAGACAAAATTCAATGTATGACCTAGAACTCTGTGCACTTGTCCAATCCCTCAAGAAGTGGAGGCATTACCTATTGCCTAAGGAGTTTGTAGTCTTCATAGATAACCAAGCCCTAATCTTTATCAACTCATAGTAGAATCTAAATCTGAGGCATATTAAGTGGATGGAGTTTTTGTAGTCCTACACTTTCACTATCAAGCACAAAAAAGGGATAAACAATAAGGTGGAAGATGCTTTGAGCAGGAGGTTGTTGATATGAGATTGTAATGTTTCAATCATTATTTTATTATTGATGTGAAACCTACTAATTACTGGTAAGACATCTTCTTAGTTGATTTGAGTACTATCATTTGTTTGATTAATCAAGACATTTTGATCAAATAAGATAACAAGAACACCTATGGGAAATATTGAGTTATGATATGTAAATGGAGTACGAAGATCAGTTAAAATAGTGGTGACATAGTGTATTGATTATCTACTTAAGGTTGTAAAGAATGGATACACTGATTAAGTCTATAAGAACAAGTAAGAAGAATTGATTCTACCAAGCTTGACCAAGTAGATAATAGGAACCAAAAAAAGTTAGTGCAAGTCAAGAAGAAAATTAATTGGAGTAGAGCAAAGTGATGCTTAGTGTATGCCAAGTGAACTTAGTGTAAGTTGAGTAAAGTTTGGTTAATTCCAAGCACCAGTAAACTTTAGTGTTTGCTCAATTGACTAGTTGAAGATGAGTAAAAGAATAGTATGGAAGATGAGTGACAACATATTGATGTTGAGTGCTAGTATTCATGTTAAATCACAGATTTGATCTAAGCTAACTATTTAGTTTTCTTGAATTGTGTGAAGCATGTGGAAGATAACAATGATGAGCTAGTGGCACAAAATTCAAGGTAAACTATTTTGAGGCAAATTCAAAGAGGATAGAGGGAGAATTTTCTAAAAGAACCAAATTGAAAAATGGTTAGATTCATTGAATCCTACCTAATCCTACCTAACCCTAAAATAGACAATTGATTTTGAATGGAAAAAGATATTAAATCTCTATTCATAGAGACAACTAGTTAGAAGCAAAGGTTGTCATGAGTGAGAACCTAAGGAAGACAAGGAGTCTAGGGTATTGCTTCATTCAATGATCGAATACAAGAGACTATTATTGGAAAGTAAAGCAAGAAGGCTTAAGAGTATGCATTTTTGAAGGGTGAACAAGCTATCAGAGATGAACTGTGTGAAATTCAAGTAGAATGGAAGACTAAAATAGAGATATATAAGCTGCAAGAGAGTTGTAATTTGTTATTAGATCAAGCCTTATTGTTTTTTTCTAATCGTTATATCAGTATAGGGTAAATCCTTTAGATTAAGGTTGACCTAACAATAATATGTAAATCCTTTAACCAAGTGACATTCCAAGTGAATGATCTAAAGTCCTCTAAGGCTCACTCCTAATAGGGTGATTGAAATCCTCTAACCAAGTCACATTTAACAGTGTGTATTGTAACCTATAATAGGGTTGACCTTTTACAGGGCATCACTTCAGTAGATTGAGAATTAGTAGCATATTACTGGTGCTTTTTCCAAAATTGGATTTCCACATAAAATCCATTTTTCAAATGTGTTATTGAATCTATTATGTTTCATGTTTACATTTCTACAAAGTTTTTTTGACCTAGGATAGTAACCTACAAAGTTTAAGCATTATATGATCTAATGGATGTATGCATATTAGGTTTTTATGGATATGGGTTCACTAAGTTGTGAAAAAAATTATTTGTACATCTAGACCTTGGACAACTAATTCAACCCCCCTCTCAATTATTCTAAAGAATTCTAATAGCTAACAATACAGGAGGTCAAGTTGCAGAGCATAGGCTTAGATGGATTCAAGGACATATGTGAAGAAGACACTAATTTTTCAGAAGCTTACAAGGTATGCACTAATTTTGCTAATCATTTTCATAGTGAATTTTTTTAATACACCATGCAAAATGGGTTATTGTTCAAAGGACAACAATTGTGCATCCCAAGGGGATCTATGAGGGAAAATCTCATACAAGAGAAGCCCAATTGGAGCATCAATGGTCGCTTTGGCCCTTATAAGACTTTAGACATTGTAGTGAGGTTCTATTACTAGCCTAAGATGCAAAGAGATTTTAGGAGGTATATGGAGTAGTGTGGCATATGTCAAAAGGAAAAGGAAACTTCCTTAAATGTAGCACTCAACCAACCTCTCCCCATTCCTAATAAGCCTTGGGAATGCAGTAGTATTGGGTTCATAGTGGAATTGCAAAGGACTAAGATAGAGATGGATAGTATATTTTTGGTACTAGATAGGCTTAGTAAGATGAGGCACTTCATACCATGTAAGACAACACATGATGCAAGCAATATTGCTAATCTATTCTTCAAGGAGGTAGTTAGGATATATGGCTTGCCAAGGAGCATAGTGGCTAATAGAGATATCAAATAGATGGAAGAGGATATGAAAAAACCTAGCATATAACTTTGCCTACCATCCTCAAATAGATGGTTAGATAGAAGTCATCAACAAGGTCTTAGGCAACCTATTGAGGTGTCTCACCAAAGAGTATGGGAAAATTTGGGAGCAAGTCATTCCCCAGGCTGAATTTTCATACAATGATAGAAAGAATAGGACAATAAGGTTAAGTCATTTTCAAGTTGTGCATGGCACTCACCCAAGAGGCATAATGGAGCTAAGGGAGCTACCTTCACATGAAAAAATTAGTGGGCATGCTAATCAATTTTTCAATAAATTAAGGAGGTGCATGATTAGGTGAAACAAACCTTGATGGAGGAAAATTAGATATTGATGAAGAAGAAAGATGAGGGGAGAAGAGAGTTGTGATTTCAAGTGGGGAACTTGGTGATGGTTTACCTAAACATAGCCAAGTTGCAAAAGGGCATTCCAAGAAAGTTGAAGATGAAAAGGATTGGGCTATGTAAGATAATTGGGAAGTATGGACCTAATACCTACAAGTTATACTTACCCAAGGATATGGCTATCTCTCCCATCTTTAATGTTAAATCTCTCCCATGTCTCCTAATACATCTCAAAACTGCAAGCACAACCACATGTAGAGAAGATTTTGGATTCTAACATGAAGAAGAGTACAAGAAACAAAGTATACGCGGAGCATCTAGTGAAATGGGTTGATTTACCTAAGGCTAAGGAAACTTGGATTACTGAAAGTGACTTTTAGAAGCATAGCATCAGCAAGGAGTTCTTATCTCTAGCACTGCCTTAGTTTTCCTCTCATAAGGGGAGAATTGTTAGAAGTAGTAGATCACCAATATAACTAAGCGAGGGGGGGGTGTGGGGGTGAATCAATTATGTATCAATCTTAAACAATTCTTTATTAGTTAACTTAAGTAAACAGTAATCACAAAGAAATGTGCATGCATAAGTACACCACATATGTTGGCTAGGGAAACCCTTGATCAGAGGGAAAGCCCCGATGTGAATAATTCCCACAAAATAATGTACTAATTTTAATATTCCTTGTTAGAGGATAGATCATATTAGGAGTCTATTATAATAATTAGTACAAAGAGTTCCTGTTAGGAGACTGAATCCCTATCAGGAGATTCTACCCCTATTAGGAGTTTGTGGAAGGCAGTTGAACCCACTATCTAAATAGCTTCAAGATCAAATCAATGAACCCACTGTCCAATTGATCTCAATATTGTTCCATTTAGAATAATAGATGTGAGACAGTCTCTTTCTTCTTTCTTTTTCTACTATGTCAAACTTCTTCACCTTCAAATCATGCAAATAGATCTGGAACTCATTAGTAACCCTTAAGGTCACTTATACGCATTAGCAAATTACTGTGCTCTTCTACTTTGCAATTCGCAAGTCTTCTCTGCTTCTCAATCTCATTCATAATAATCTTCAAAACTTGGAAAACACCTTTCTTTTATACTATACTCAATTATTAATCCCTTGAGTTAGCTCCATACATTTAACATTAATTTGGGTTGGCTCCATATTTAATTAAATGAAATATACATTTAATTAGTGCTATCAATTCAGAGCTATATACAAGCTTCCACACATGTGACTTCCATTCCTATGCACTTGCTGACATCATCAGTTATTAGCGTACTTCCTCCAATTAACTATGCAACCCTTCATTCCAAACATAATGTGCTATATCAATCATACAATAGAGACTATTTTCCTTATGCTCTGTTTCTCTATAGTTCTTTGTAAATCACTAATATCTTTCATACGATGTTGATTTAGGTTCTGCACACTTCCCCACATGTCAAATATATGCTATAGTGTATGCTGGTAACTACACATAGGCAAATATGTAATGTGATGTCCTCAATACATAAATCTCATTTTTATTTCTCTGTCACTCTTTTGCAATCTTATTGCTATGTTTTCATCAATGACAAACAAAGTCATAACACTATTCTATGATGTTCTCTCATAGCATTAGCATTTATACTAACAATCTCCCCCTTTGTCATTAATGGCAACATAGATGAAAAACACCTTCTTCATCAATCAAATCTTGCTTCATGCAACACTTTTGCAACACTTCTCCCCATAGTATAAATTTTCTCCAATATTTTTCATTTCATTCTCTCCCCCATTGACATCAATGTCAAATATAGTACAAAAATTGAACATATAACAATCTATTAGCATGACCATGGACTAGTTTATTGCTTTACAAATTTTGCATATAGTTCTTATAAACAACACAAGTGTCAAAAGACACTGTTGCATACCAATTACCTATTTCCAAGAGTCCTTGATTGAATCTATTCATCATAGATACTCCCCAATTGAGGAAGTATCAGCATTCAATCCATTCTAACAATGGTGTTGTGTACCCTAGACTGATGCACTTACGCATCTTCTACTTTGAGCTAGGTAGGGGCATAACCCCAAGCATACCTCTCAAGTACTCAAATGTATCCTTTGGTAAAGCCTTTGTAAAAAATTTTGCAATCTATTCTTTAGTGCTAATGTACTCCAATCTAATTTCTTTCTCTGCAACTTTTTCTTTCAGCACATGATATTTTATAGCAATGAGCTTAGTCTTAGAATGCAAACTAGGATTCTTAGACATGTTTACTATACTTGTGTTATCACAGTAAATGATAATAGGTTCTATGAATGTTATTCCAATATCCTTCATCATCTACTTCATCCATATGACTTGATTGTAGTTATTTTCTGTTGCAACATACTTTTCTTCTGTAGTACTTTGTGAGGTACAATCTTGCTTCTTTTTGAGCCAAGAAACTACTCTTCCTCCAAGGAAAAATGCTTCTTCATTGGTGCTTTTTTTGTCATCTCTATCTCCAGCCCAATCAACATTTGTATAAGTATAGAGAGTAAAGTCATTGCTTCTGTCATACCAAATGTCATAATCTAATGTTCTTTTTAGATATCTGAATATCCTCTTTACTATTGTGTAGTGATATTCTTTAGAATTAGCTTGAAATCTTGCCACCATTCCAAATACATTAGCTATATCTGGTCAACTATGAGTTAAATACTGCAATCCTTCAATCATAGATCTATATTTCTTCTATTCAATAGTAGGCATGTCATCCTTTCTTGATAACTTATGACTAGTTTCCATAGGAGTTCCAATAGGTTTACAATCTTATAGACCAAATCTTCTTGGCAAATATTTCAAATACTTGGTCTAAGAAATAAGGATACCTTCTTTGTTAGAACAATTTGCAATCCTAAGAAGAATTTCATTTCTCCTATCATGCTTATCTCAAACTCATTCTTCATGTCTTCTAAGAATTTTTTACTACCTTCATCATTTCCACCAAAAATGATGTCATCAACAAATACAATGATTATTAGCAAACTATCTTCTATTTTCTTTAAGTACAAGTTACTATCTACTATTCTTTTTGCAAATCCAAGCTTTGCTAAGTACTTTTCCAACCTTGCATACTAGGTTCTAGGTGCTTGATTTAATCCATACAATGCTTTCTTTAGTTTTCAAACCATATCCTTCTCTTCTATTAAAGGAAAACCCTTTGGTTTTAAAATGTAAACTTCTTCTTCAAGCTCTCCATTTAAGAGTGCTAACTTAACATCTATCTGATATACCTTAAAATTATTGTTTGCTACATATGCTAGGAACATTTTGATTGCTTCCATTTTTCTACAGGTGCATATGTCTCTTCATAATCAATTCCTTCTACTTGAGATTAGCCTTTGCATACAAGTCTTTTGTTTCTTATCACTTGTCCTTTTTCATTCATTTTATTTCTGAATACTCATTTTATGCCAATCACATTTTCATCCTATGATCTAGGAACCAATTCCCATGTTCCATTCTTGATTATCTATTGGTGTTCTTCCTCCATTTCTTTTATCCGGTGATCATCTTTGATTGCTTCATTTATGCTTCTTGGTTCTACTTGAGATAGTAGACATAGTTCTTCATTAATTATGATCCTTGTCATCACTCCTTTTTCCTTACTTCCTATTATCTGATCAGCAAGATGATTTCTTATCATGTTTCTATTTGGGGTAGGAGTTGCTACTTCAATTCTTATTTTAGGTACTGCACTCTATTCTTCTCTCACATCTTCAATTTGCACATTATTCTGCAAGTCATTGTTAGTCTTGAAAAGTAACTCATTTCTTCTGTTAGTCATTCCAAAGTAATCATCTCCATTAGAGTTATAATCCATTATCTTTTCCTTGGTACCAAACTTTTCATCAATTTTAACATTTTCACACTCTTTTATAGTTTTGTTCTATAGTTGAAACATCTGTAGGCTTTAAATTTTTAATGAATAGTCAAGAACCATACCTTCATCACTTCTCGGATCAAACTTACCAATATCATCATCTCTTTTGATGTAACATTTTCTTCCAAATATCTTGAAGTACTTGACTGATGGTGAGTGAATAAACTTAATTCATAGGGAGTGTTGCCCATACATTTCCTAATATGCACTCTGTTTAGTGTGTATACTATTGTATTGACTACTTCTCTCCAAAAGGTCTTTGGTACATCATTCTCAAATAACATGGTTCTTGTTGCTTCAGCAATTGATTTGTTTCTTCTTTTAGCAATCTCATTCTGCTCAGGTATATGAGGTGAGAATAGTTGTCTCTTGATGCCATGTTCTTCACAATATATATTGAACTATCTAGAGGTGAATTATCCTCCTCTGTTTGATCTTAAACTTCTCATTTTAACTCCACATTTATTCACAACTTTGTTTTTAAATATCTTGAATTTCTCAAATGCTTCTAATTTTTCTTTAAAAAAAGCTACCCACATCATTCTAGTGAAGTCATCACAAAAATCATAAAGTACCTTTCTCCATAAGATCCTATTGTTCTAGCAAGATCACTTAGATCTATATGAACCAATTTCAGCTTTTGTGTAGTACAAAATTTCTTTGTCAAGATCATCCTCTTTTATAGCTACAAATCCTAATTCATCTTTGCTCATTTTTTGATCAGATTCCTCTTCTTCTTCTTCATTAGCATATAAAAAATTTATAGGTCTTCTAGATTTGAACCTTCCCTTAAACTTTATTTCTCTTTTAGGAAACTTAGATGCATAATGACTATACTCATTAAAATTCCAACATTTAAAGATATTCTTACCATCTTTTTCTCTTTCCACAAGAAGAGCCACTCCTTCTTGAATCTTTTCTTCTATGGACTTGCTACTGCTGGTAATGTCTTCCTACACTTTTATGCTCCTTGCTAAACCAGGTTTGATGTTTAATGCACTAAATGCTATCTCAACTCTTGCTAATTCTCTAGAATATTTCAAATCAAATTCTATAGCTTCCAATCTACTAAGTAATGTCTCTTTGGTAAAATTAGTAGTATAGGGTATCATCAGTTGGATTATTTGAGCTACTGACTTGAAGGGTGGTGTCAAACTTTTCAAGATCTTCCATATCACTTCATCATTAGATTTCTTTCCATCATGAGATGTGATTCTTGCAATAATCTTAGATATTCTCCCAACATAGATTCTTATAGATTCATCTTCCATCATTTTAGAATCTTGAAATGTGTAATACAATTTTTTTCAATCTAACCCTTTTTGCATGTGTATCACCTTCATAATTAGCTTCTAAAGTTTTCCAAACTTCATGAGATGTTTTGAGTAGTTTTACCTGACTGTACTCACTTTCAGGTAATGCTGATAGTATTGCTTCTCTTGCCCTTATGTTGCACATAAACACTTCTCTCTGTTCCTTAGTGCAGGTTTCAAGATTGTCTTCTTTGGCAATGTTCTTAGAAGTCTTGGTCATAAGCCAATATCCTAGACCCATGCACAAGAGATGGGACTTTATTTTATCCTTCCAACTATCATAGTTTGTGTGCCATCAAATCTAGGACTTTCCCTGCTGAATAGATTCACCATGGATCTCCCAAAGTTGTTAAACTTTCCTTCAAGGACCTAATGCTCTAATACCGATTGTTAGAAGTAGTAGATCACCAATATAACTGAGTGGGAGGGGGGGGGGGGGGGGGGGTGTCATGTGGGATGAGGGGGTGAATTAGATATGTATCAATCTTAAATAATTCTTAATTAGTCAACCTAAGTAAACAATAATAAAAAAGAAATGCACATGCACAAGTACACTAGATATGTTGACTAGGGAAACCCTTGATCAAAGCGAAAACCCCAGTGGGAATAATGCCCACAAAATAATGTATTAATCTAAATATTCCTTGTTAGAGGATAGACTTTATTAGGAGTATGTTACAATACTTAGTACAAAGAGTCCTTGTTAGGAGACTTTGAATCCCTGTTAGAAGATTCTAACCCTATTAGGAGTTTGTGGAAGGTAGTTGAACCCATTGTCCAAATAGCTTAACGATTAGATCAATGAACCCACTATCCAATTGATCTCGATGTTATTCCATTCAGAATAATAGATGTGAGACAATGTCTTTCTTGTTTCTCTATCTAGTATGTCAAATTTCTTCACCTTTAGATCATGCAAACATATTCGGAACTCATTAGTAACCCTTAAGGTCACTTACATGCATTAGTAGATTACTCTACTCTTCTACTTCACAATTTTCAAATCTTCTCTACTTCTCAATCTCAATCATAATAATCTTCAAAACTTGAAAAACATATTTCCTTTATACCATACTCAATCATTAATCCCTTGAATTAGATCCATACATTTAACATTAATTTGAGTCAGCTCCATATTTAATTAAATGAAATACACATTTAATCAGTGCTATCAGCTTGCAGTTATACAAAAACTTACACACATGTGACTTCCATTCATATGCACTTGCTAATATCATCAGTTGTCATTGTACTTCCTCCAGTTAACTGTGCAACCCTTTATTCCAAACACAATGTGCTATATCAATCATACAATAGAGATTGTTTTCCCTATGCTCTGTTTCCTTGTAGTTCTCTGTAAATCATTTAAATATTTTGTACACTATTGATTCAGGTTTTCTACACTTGTCCACATGTCAAACACATGGTGTAGTGTATGCTAGTAACTATGCATAGGAAGATACATAATGTGATGTCTTTAATACATAAATCTCAGTCTACTACTTTGTCAGTCTTTTGCAATATTATTGCTATGTTGTCATCAATGACAAACAAAGTCATAAAACTATTTTGCAATGTTCTCTCATAGCATCATCATTCATGCTAACAAGAATGGTGTAGGAGCACCTAAGGGTTAAGAGGAAAAATAATGCATTTTTGGTTTTTGAATGGTCTAAAAATCAATTGAGTGAATAAGGACTAATAATAAAGTCCCAAGGTGTTATTAGGAGGTTTGATTAGTTAGGATTTGGAATATGAGCCAAGTTTTGACAATTAGGCCCTATTAGGCAAAATTGTTTGAAAATTGCTCTATGAGGAAAAATGCCTCAAAAGGGGGAATGAAGTGTGAAAGAGTGGTCCTTAGGTGTACTAAAGTCATTTTAAAAGGTTTGGTAACATACTAGCCAATTTTGAAGGCCTAGGTACAAAATTGCAAAAGTTGTTGAAAAGTTGAATTGACAACTTTTTGATTTTTGATAAATAGACAACTTTTTGTGTAGTTTTGGAAGAATGAACTACTTAGGTATTTATGGTTCAAATTGAGGACTATAATGGAGGAGGAAGTCTATTTAAACCTTCTTTGACTCATTTCTAGGGGTTAGATAGTTGGATGTACGAATAGTACTTGTAATAGAGCAATTTTGTGAATAGGAACGTGGTTTTGGAGGATTGAATAGAGGAATTGAATTGATTAACTTGTTTTTCTAGATGGAATAGAGTCTTGGGGTCATTTTTTAAACCTATGCATATTTGTTTTGGTTTCACGCTTTCATTTTTTATTCTTTAGAAAATTAATTAGTTTTGGTGTTCCTATTGTCCAATTTTGCATTGCTAGCATGAAAATGGCTTTAGCTTGAGTTTCCTTGGTCAAAAAAACATGGCTCTTGGAAACCAAGAAATAGCCTTTGTAAATAGTATACATATTGATTTTGGGTTTGTGCAAGTCAAGAAGCAATATTTTCAAGCAAGCCCTAGGCAATCAATGTAAGCTTGGCAAGGTGCAATGAAAGCTTGAATTGGAGTTTTACGAGCAACAGTACTTTAGCACAAGCTAATATTGATTTGGAAATGAAGGATTAGAGTTTCAAGGGTTCATAACTCAAAGGAAGAGGTTGGAAATGGATTTTGAAGCTAGTGGTGAAGGATTCATGATCATTTTCTTTAAAACCTTTAAAATGAGAGTTTTCTAAAGCCGTATTGTACGGTCAACCCAAGGGCCTAAGACCTAAAAAATATTCAAGTTTAGGTCATTGAGAATAAAGGTCCTAAACACATCAAGGGGCCTTGTTAATTTTTTTTATGAGTTATTGCACATTCCCTTTTTCTAGAAGGGCCAGTAGGGGTTCCTAGGACTACAATGACTAACTAGGCAAATTGGAGGTGTATGAGTGTGAAACTTTAAATAATGATGTAGAATGGTAGGAAATGGGTCAAGAACCTCAAAGTGATGGTTCAAAACTAATTTTGTCCCTTTATGTGTACTTGGTGAAGTTTTTCATTCTATGCCAAATAGTGCAAAGTTGGTGAATTGAAGGGAGAGGATGGAAAACTAAATTATTGGGAGAGTTTCCTAGTGAAAGGGGATTGGGAAGGAGTCCTCTAGGTTGAGATTTTGGATGGAAACCCTAATTGGGCTAGGAATAGCCTTGGAAGAGAAAGAAATATATAAAGGAAGCTCCCCATTAGATACAAGAAATGAATGAAGAAATTGAGTAGAATGAAAAGAACAAAACATGGACAACACCTACACCTAAAGACACAAATATTATTAGAACAAAGTGGGTATTTAGTAACAAGTTGAATGAAAAGTGTGAAGTCAAGGAATGAGGCTAGACTAGTATGTTAAGGATATGCATAATAAGAAGGTATTGACTATGTGGAAACATTTTCCGCTATAGCAAGACTAGGAGTTAGAACACTTCTTGCATATTCTTCTTACAAAGAATTTATGGTATATCAAATGGATGAAAAATTTGAATTTTTGAATGAGATACTTGAAGAAGAAATATACATAGAGTAGCCTGAAGGATTTTTCGACCCTAGCAAGAAGAATATGGTGTGTAATCTACACAAGGCTCTATATGGTTTGAAACAAGCCCCTAGAGCATGGTATGAAATATTGAATAACTATTTGGTGAAGATTAGAATTGTAAGAATAAATGATAATAGAAATCTATACTTAAAAATTGGCAAGAATAATGAGGTATTCTTATCTATAATTTTTTTTGATGATATCATATTTGGAAGCAAGGAAGCATTACAAAAAATGTTTAATGATGAGATGAAGAAGGAATTTGGAATGTCTATGTTTAGTGAGATCAAATTCTTTGTTTGTTTACAAGTATATCAAATGAATAGAAGATTCAAAGTATATCAAGAAGATACTAATTTTTTTTGGAATATAAGATTCAAGACCACTTAGTACACCTATGTCCACTAGACATAAGTTATATAAGAATGGTGATTCTACTAATGGGAACCAGACATTGTATAGATCACTGATTGGAAAGCTACAATATGTTGTTGATAGAAGACCTGATATTGCATTGGTAGCTGGGATAGTTGTAACATTTCCTATAAGTCCTAAGGAGAATCACATGATGGCAATGAAAAGGATACTAACATACTATAAAGGAACATAAGACTATGGATTGTATTACAAGAAGAATGATAAGTTTGAAATAAAGGTGTTTACTAATTCTAATTGGGAAGAAAATGTTGACGATAGAAAAAGAAGAAGTGGAGGAGTGTTCTTTCTAGGAAAGAGACTAGTTTCATGGACAAGCAAGAAGCAAAATTATATTTCTCAATCAACAGTTGAAGCTAAATATGTGGCAGCAGCAATAAATTACTCAAATATCATATGGATCAAGCAATTTTTGAAAGGCATGTAGCAAGAGATCCTTGGAATAAGGATAAAACATGCCCTAAATAATTTTATTTTATTTAGATAAGTTACTTAAAAACTACATGACATAACCCAATGCAAGAGTGAAACATCTAAAACAAGTAATAAGAATAGGGAACACAACTAAGATCACTTGTTCACTTACACTAGTAGAAGTCTCACAAACACTTCCAAAGATCCCCATGTACCAAAGATAACACAAAAAATCAGAATACCCAAATGAATTCTAGTTAACATCTATAGATTCAAAGAGGGAATACAGAAATAATAATCCCAAACAAGATATTCTTTTTAAACCCAAAGAACAAGTTCCTAGCATAGTTAAACATACAAATCTATTTCCAACTAACTATAACATAATCAAGAATTACAAATAGAGACAAGCAATGGATACACATAGGATTAAGGATTGAAGTTACAACCACTCATGTACTAAACACCATGTTAGAAGATAAATGTAGAATCTTGAAATTTGGTTAATTCTGAAATCTTGAAGCCCTAAAATTTCCTAGATTCTTTATCTTAACTCTGAGAGGTCTGAAGTATATCTTAAGTATAAGGAATTAAATATACATCAACTTATAATTAAACTATATATTTTAAACCCCATAGAAATACTATTTTGAAATGGAAAGGTGTGAAATCTACCAAGGTGTCCAAAACCAACTTTCAAACTTTGCTCAACTAAGCCTAGATGCCCCCTGTCTCTCGCATGGGGAAGTGGACTGGTCTCTACTCTTTCATGAGAAAGTGCACCAAACCATGTGAGAAACTACCCTCTTATGTAAAGCAATACTTGGCCTAGACACCAAATTCATAGAATAGGTGACAAGGCCCACATGAGGAAGTACAAAGAACCACATGAAGAAGTTCCAAGAGCCAAATGAGGAAACACAAAAAACCAGATGAGAAAATATAGAAATCCACATGAAAAAACATAGAAATCCATGCGAGGAAACATAGAAATCCATGTGAGAAAATTTAGAAAGCCAAGAAAAACTTAACACTCTCACACTAGGAATCACAACAACAAGCAAGGAAAACTAAAGATGAAAAGAATGGAAAAACTATTCCTCCACACCAGGGAGTACCAGATCCACAAATAGAGGCTTAGGCACTTGAACACTATAAAAAAACATAGAAATTGAATCTAACCACTTGAAAACATAGTAGTAAAGGAAATGTACAAAAAGTAACATTGCAATAAATTGAAACAAAAAAATTGTGTGTGGTTCCTCCCAATAGTAAAAGCAACATGAGACCTCAAAAGTCCTAGCCATCCCCCACATGTAACATCCAAAACTTTCAAGTAGGTAGTCATATTTGTCTTATGAGAATGCCAATACTAAAATGTAATAGCATCATAAAAACAAGAAATCTAACATGGTAAACCAACAAGAAATAGATACTCCAACTAAGAAAATCACATCATCTAATCATATGCTAAACATGATAATAAGTGAATGCATCAAAATAATCAACATTATCTAAACATAATGTCCAAGCATTCTATGAAAGCATAAATCACAAGAAGGCATACTTTGGAACCTAAAGTATCAAGTGAAAACATCAAACAAAAAGTGTACTGGAACAATAGACCATCTTTATACACCAGTCCCCAGTAGTGGTATAGGTATCTACACCTCCCAACAATGTGAAACCCATAGGTTCACTCTCATCATGTTGATGGAGATAATTATCCAACCAAAAACACACATAGAACACATATCCATAACTAACACTCATGCTAGACAATAAGATGACTGAAACAAAGATCATGAGACAATGCAAGAACAATAGGTCCTAGTCAGATGCTCTATGGATCACTATGTAGGGACTCAATGGAGGGTGAGTCACTTAGCATCAAGTATCCCAAGCTAGAATTAGGTGCATAATGAATCCCTTAGGAAACCATCACACTGGTGCAAAACAAATCCCTCAAGAAACCATCACACCCACATGGAACAAATCCCTTAGGAAACCATCACACCCATGTGGAATGAATCCCTTAGGAAACCATCACATCATGTCTTTAGAAAACCCATGCAGGCATTCATTTATGTGAATTACATTTTATTACCCATTAATTTATATAATCACCACTTATTTAAAAAATTCTTCATGCCAACTAGGAAAATAGTCACCAAGGTTGTGAGAGAAGCCCCTCCACTATCTACCCTACATACCCATGCTCATCACATGATGAGTGCATGTAGGCATGCATATTCCCAACCCAAATGAACATACTCAATTGAAACACAAATGGGAGATTGGGCCTCACAAGTCACCCAACAAATATATGCACATGTACTAATGTGTGGCACACCACCATCATAAAAATAATAACACAAGGGTTGGATGAGGAAAAAAGTAGAAAATAACACTCAATTGAATACAAGCTTGAGAGAATGGATGTGGAATACATCCCAATGCAACATAAAATTGAAAAATGGTCTAACTGACATCCTACAAATGATCTAGGTCCATGACCAATATCATGCCAAGAAAACTTGAGAAAATTGGGTGATACAAAAATCAAGGTAAAAAACCAAAAAATCAAAAGGTTCGAAATAAAAACCCATTTGGTCTATGGGAACAAAAGACATGAAAATCCAATAAAATTTAGGTTTAGACACCATATGCAAAAATGACTAGCATAATGGCGTGAAACCCAAAACCCTCATCTTTAAAATAGGGAAAAATTTCATACACATCCAACCGAGTAGAACTAGTAATCAGAAATGGAGAGGAACACTAGTTCTCGGCCTCCTAACATACAACTACTAGAATAGAAGTAGAAACAAAGCTGAAATACAAAAATAGGAGAGCCCTACCTTATAGCCGAAAGGGAAAAAACAAGAATAAACACAATAAAATAAATAATCTATAGAAGCTACTAAATTCATGAAAAAATAAGGTCTCCCCAAGCTGGATCCAATAAGATTGACGTCGTGAAGATCCCATGCCCATAGCTCTCACAATGAAGATAAATGTAATCCTCTAGAAGAGGATTTTGGAAAAATCTCTTAAATTCTTAATTTTCAAAAGTGTGAAGTGAGGAATTAATTTCCTTTTTGAATACTTATTCACTTTTCAAGTGAATAATTGATTAGGGTGTGATGAGACTCAAAATTGTGTTCCCATTATGAGTACCAGTTCAAAATTTTGAGCCTATAAACACATTTTATTTCTTGTGTATCTAGTTGTCATTTTGAGTCCTAAGAGGTGTTTAATGTTTCTAAAACCTTGCATTCAGCATATCCATGCATCCTATAATGACAAACTATCATTCTGTGAAGTTTTGTTTTGAGTAGTATTCAATTCTATATTTTTGCTGAAGTGTCAAACAATAATAGGAGGCCTAGTTTGCATTTGAATATCTTATATCTAGTAATTCTTCATGAACTGATATTTTGGGAGTATTTATCACTCATATCAAAAAGCCTATGTTTCAATTTTCATTTCATTTTGATATGTTTTGATGAGGTTTTGAATCCCTCAAATATGATTACTTATCTTTGTCATGCTGATGCAAATTGCCCTGAATTCTAGAAGCCCTTGTTTGACCAATTATATATTTTATCTAGTTGACCATACTAATAAAATTCCTTTTGTATTATTTTCTAGAGGTCACACACTTTCTATGTTCTATATTTGAACCTATGATGAATCTATTTGATCAGTTTTCAAATGTGATTCCAAATGCAATTTGTGAAGTTTTACTAGTCTTAAGAAATGTAGATTGATTAGTACCTTTGTTCAGGATGTCATATCATTGAATCCATGATTTTTTTGAACCAAATGGTTTGTATCACTATGTTCCACTCTAAAAATTCTTCAAGTATGCCAGTTTTCATGTCTTGATGAATCCATCTACACATTTTTCTAGGTCCATTCTATTTGTGAAAACCACAGTTCTGCTGATATTTCCAGTTTTGTAAATCTGAGTACCCCACTTCAACTACTCGCCAAATGCATCCTATTACTAATTATGAGCCCAAATAATAGATCTATATTCTCCTCATGTAAATAAACTAATCCACCATTTTTCAAAGCCAAAACCAAATGTATTTTGATGTTCTCTAACATGTTTATTTGCAGATAGTTTTAACTAAACAACTTTGACATTCAATATCTTTTGACCCCGAAGTCATCATGCAAAAGATTTGATAAGGTGTGAGGATGTTGAACAAGGAATAAGTATGTTAAATCCCAAGGCTTAGTCAAGTTTTTTTTTTAGTTTATAAAGCTAGCCTATAGGCCTTCCTATCAACAAATCATAGTTTGCAGAAAAGTGATAAAATGAGTTTTAATGATGTTTCAAGTGGTTGAATTTGATTTTGATCAATGCCATATGTTCATTGGATCATTTTGAGGAATAAGTTGTTCAAAAATGATTTTTTTTAGCTAGAACCATTTTGGGCACCAACTAATTTCATTATATTATTGGCAACTTGTGAGGATTAAGAATGTTTTAAAAGTAATGTTATAGTGATTTTAATCATATGCATGCTTGCATTTGAGTTAAAATGTCTTTCATGGTTGACTTTGGTGCCCAAGGGGTTGATGTGTGACTAAGATACATAAGAGGGCATCAAATAGTCATGTTGAGGCATTACATTTGACAAGTCTTTCTATATCGGCAAGTAGAGGGTGAGTTGTTAGGTGAAAACAAATTGAGGAGGATTGTCTATAAATTTA
The DNA here is from genome assembly GCA_028749045.1 of Cupressus sempervirens. Lineage (NCBI taxonomy): Eukaryota > Viridiplantae > Streptophyta > Pinopsida > Cupressales > Cupressaceae > Cupressus > Cupressus sempervirens. Next base: position 674,564,003 of record CM053789.1, read on the forward strand.
GTAAAGTGAGTTATGTGCATAATTTCAAATCTTACCAAATATGGTCAAGCTCCTCTCCCATAAAGATCAATATTGTAGTTTCCACCATTAATGCTAGAAAATATAGTTTAATGGGTTGGTGCCCCATTCGATAACATAGTTTCTTAAGTATGATTTATGTGTCAAGTGTTGAATAGAGACCATGGCATTGAAGGCAGTAGCAAGTACACGGACATCTACGACCCAAGAGAGATTCCATCATAGCTATAATCCACATGCAAGAAGATGCAAAGGGAGAAAAATGTCCATGATAGTTGAAGAAGGTCCATGCCATTAGGGTTGTTGTCCACATCCATGAAGATCAAGGGGAACAAAGCATCCATTGTAGTAGAAGCAAGATCTAGAATGTAGAAATTTGGAAATGAAGAGAGCACCTACATTAAAAGAAGTAGAGCAATCCATGAGCAGGGAAGACACAAACATATGGTTAGAGAAATAGAGCATAGCATAGGAGAGAGCATTTGTGGCAAAATGAAGGGGTCCCTAACATTTCAAAAGGTGAGAAAGAGCTCAACAACAATTTGGAGCAGAACAAGCACGGTGGTCTCAGAGAAAACAAGGCCATGGAAAGGGGAGTTAATCTGACATTGGCCACAAAGTTAGTTGCCTTGTTCTTTGTAAACCAAGCCACATAAATAGAAAGTTTCTTTAAGACACCATGAGTTTTAAAGCTGCTTTGAAGAAAATGAAAAGCTCGTATGGTGGAGCCTACTCAGCCAACTAGAGGCAATGTGAAGTCAAATAAGTTTTGACCAATTGATCATGCTCAAAAATGGTTAGACCACATGGCATCTCAAGGATTTTGATCTTATGATTAGGGATCTAAAGTGAATGTGGTAAGATGTTACAGCAACATCATAGGATCATAAAGCATAGAGTGAAGACTTGTGATGCTATGATGTGGTCAGGAGATCAGAAGGCAAGAAACATAGAGGTAAGATGCTATGAATTTGTCAAGAAGTTGAAAGTGGTCATCGAGAGATCAAATTATCATATGGTCATATAAGTCAAATATTAATTTTAAGATGTTACGATGGGTGAAATTTTAAGTTTATTATCAAAAGGTCAAGAAAGATAAATTTGAGAGCTACAAAATTATGATGGGATCGTAATATTGTAAGCTTGTGAGATTGGAAGTAGGAGATTAAAATAATTTTCAAATATTGCATAAATGGATGTGGGACCCACTAGGGTCAGTTGAAAAATGAAAAAATGACAAGTGGCATTCAGTCACTAGAGGAGAGGATAAAAAATGGAAATAAACTATTCAAATTCAAATGTCTCCAATCTGATATGCACATCTGGAGTCAAAGTTGAAAGATTTGATTTTAAATTTTATATATTATATAGTTTATACTATATAGTTTTTATTTTTTCAATTTTATTTCTTTGTTCATGGCTCAGGCCTAGATTTCCAAATTGACCTTGGAGGCATCATTCTTATTAGAAACATAGACTATGATATACCATTAGAACTCGAAGAGCTTAAATTTTCTATTTCTAAAATTAGTTTTTACATAGGTCTTAAGTGGGAGTATATATACGTAGATTTATAATTTTGGGACCTCCTCAATGATAATGTAGATTTTTTGTTTCAAATAGAATAATATTAGATTTTGATCACATTTTCATAATATTAGATTTATTAATGACCACTAAGAGAGAATTGAATGTGCTTTGAAAGCAAATGCAGAAGACATTGTTTTGTTGGTGAAGGTTGTTAGAATTTCATGGCTAAGAGTAGATGAGGATAAAACAAGATTATATTTGAAGCTCTTGTACTTTATGACATGTATTAGTTTCCTTTAGAATAGGGTTTTTCTGATTACCTTTTAAGAGATATATCAGATGTTCTACAAACAACATTAAATAAGTTTTGATTACTAGTAGATAAAGAAAGGAGGTAAATTTCAATAGCAACAAAAAGAATATTTTCATCATGAAACTTGGAAGTATCATATTTTTGATCTAAGCTTCTTCTCCTCTATAAATATGTCTTCTCTTCTCATTATACAAGTTCCAATTTTTTACTGTGAGACCATAAGTTTTTGGTTCTAAACATTTTTTGTTGTGTAACCACTCTATTTTTTATAGCCTAATTGAAATTTCTTTGATTACTATGCTACCATTTCTTAGTAATTCCTCTATATTTAATAGTAGTAGTGTATTTTCTTGATGTATTCAATTTATATAGTCATTCATTGTATATTTTTTGAGTATGACATAGACATGATGTATTGATTTCAAGGAATTGAATACAAAGTTTCATTGTTTTCATTCTAAAGTTTATCTCCTTTTTGTGGGTTTCTAGTTTCATGTGATATATATCCAAAGTGCATATGTTCTAGTTGCATCTTGTTTTGAAGTTGTATGCCACTATGTGTCTTATTTTTGGGTCAAGGACCTAGGTAATTTGCTTGATATTGCATTGACAGAACTATAGGGATCATAGGAGGTTTTGATAAGTATGAATTTCATTTGAAGATTGATGTCTATTTGCAATGTAGCTAGATAGATTAGATATCTAGATTTATGAGTATATTCAAGTATGATCCATGTGTGTGTTCTAACTTAGTTAATGCCCAATGGATAAGGGACTGATCATATTGGAGATTATATGTTCTTCTTGTTGCATACTTGGATTATGCTTTTGATTCAATCATTAATCAAATATTTTTTCCTTTTTAGTTTAAGAGTTGAAAAGAGTTACCCTTAGTTTATTAGATTCATGTGCCTTGTTATTAGCTATTTCATGTCCATGAATGTTTGCATAAACATAAAAGATTTAGGGGTTTTATTTGTTATCTAGATTCAGTTATATGCCTTTACACTAGTACCATATATAAATCTAAGGTCTACCCACCTAGGTCTTGTAGAGCCTGAAGAGAAGGAGAGTTAAATAGCCTTATAGTTGGCCCTAGTGTCTGAATAGGTGCATTAAGGATGGGAGTTAGCTACCCCTAGGTGTAAATGTTCTTATCACTAGGTTACTAAAAAGTTGTTAATTCATAAGACAATAGGGTGAATAACTAGAAAGACTAGCTAAATCCTAATTCAACCCAAATAGAAATATGCTAATTCCAAGTAATTGGAATTCATCGGTGGAAAAGCTGCAAGAAATTAAAATTAATAAAAATAAAGCCCAAAAACTCAAAATCACATAATTTCCTTAACAACTTTTATGACAAATGTGAACCTCTAAATGCACAAAGACATTCATAGGTCTATTCACATAATAAAAATGAGTTTGAATTTAATCAAATCACTCAAAGGTTTAATTTAAACATTTAAATAAGATACATTGACCATACAAGGATGACATTGGTAAATATGAATAGTTGAATCACTAACTCCTTATGCCACTACCAAGGATATAAATCTTGCACACTAAAATACATGATCAAATGAGAATTCATATAATAACATAACCAAAGCAATAAATGCATTAAATAACCTAATTTAACCATTTATTTAATTATACTAAAATAATCCATTTGCATCACTCATGTTCACATAAAGCATAACATAGCAAGAATGAAGTAAACCACCATAGCATTAAATCCAACATATAACCAAATCCAAGACATGTCCAAATACCGGATAGTTAAATATCATCATAAAACATACTATCCTCTCAAAATGGCATCATCATAAAAATATGATCAACTAAACAACATAGTAATCTAACATCTATGAAACTAAAATCAACATATAACATTTGACCCTCAAGTCATCTCAAATGTACAAATAATATGAGTAACAATTATCTCTTGGATTAGAACATAACAAGGTATAGATTGCAAACATGAGAGGCACTACAAACAATAATGAGAAAATAGCTTATATATTCACTAAAGCTTTACCTAAAGATGATCATGAATATCTAAGAGGTAAACTAGGGGTGATTCCCCTCAACAAAGCTACTTAAGCTAAAATTGTGTTACACATCAAATGTGTTGATTAGAATATCTTACAAATTGATGTAGATAGTCCTACTTTAGGAGTTTCTTAAGATAGTAGTAAAGAAAGAAAAAATATTGTATCAGTCATACACAAATGATAGTTGAATAATTCAATACTAACATGAACCTATCTACATGAAAAAGATGCATGAGTTGAAATACCTTTGTCATTATTGTCAGAGAGAGAGAGAGAGAGAGAGAGAGAGAGAGAGAGAGAGAGAGAGAGAGAGAGAGAGAGAGAGATGTTGTGAAGTAGTTACCATAAGCAAGAGGGAGAAATTGAATAAGCATGAAAGGTGTTGTCAGCAATACAATACAATATGATTGATTTCATGATTTGATGTGATAAAGGGAGCACATATGTTGCATATCAGAGATGCATAGATGAGAATCAAAATGAAACTAAAGAAAGAGATTGTTGGACATAGAGATGTGAATCAAAATAAAACTAAGGATAATGAATATTTGATACTATACAAAGAGGGATTTTTCTCAATTTAGTACATGTTTTAGATTGCATGGTAACTAGAGATATTGCTATCAATGCCAGAGAGGGAGATTATTGGAAACAATAATTGGAACAATTATTATGTTTTTTTTGATGTCAAACCTTATTGGTGAGATAGTTTTCTATCTAATCTAAGTGTCATATCTATATGATTGATGAGGAGGATTTGATAAGTTGGGCATAACAAAAATATCTAGAGGAAAGGTTGAGTTATGAAGAGAAAAATACAAATGGACACTTGATTAGTTGGACTTTGACAAGAAAAAGTGATTTTTTAAATCATGTTGCAAGTGGAGAAGACAGTTGTACTAAATTCTTGAAGAAGTGATAAAAAATAGACCAAATGCATAGGCTGAACTGAGCAACAAAGCATAAGATTAAGGAACTTGAAGTATAGAATGAGTGATTCTAGTATTGATCGAGCATCACTATTGATTGAGTGATAGTGTATGTGTCAAGAAATAAATTTAGTAGAAATTGAGTAACCCAGTGATGATTGAGTGTTAGAACATAGTCTTGGCTGAGGAACAATATTTTGATAGTTTATTAGAAATCATAATTTCTAGCCAACAAAGTTTCTCTCTAGGAATATGGAAAGTGTGTTAAATATAAGGATTGATGACTAGAACATTTAAATAAAGTGAAAACATGTTTGTATGTTTCTATGAAAGTATTCAAGGAGAAATTTGGAGAATTTTCTAAAATAGAAAGAAAAAAAGAAATAATGGAAGGATTCGATGAATCTAACCTAACCCTAAGATCTAAAGTGGTATTTAAGTAGAAAAAGATCAAAAAAACCTATTTAAGGAGGTACAAGGGATAACTTTCAATATGGTTGAAGGTTGGAGTAGTAGTTGATGCTATTAACTAGTGAACTTAAGCATAAGGTTGAGAAAAGTTGAGATGAAAAGAACTGTGATTTCTTGAAGGGTTGCCAAGTGAATCAAAGATTGAAATGATAGTGGAGGTCTATCAATGGATTGGCTTGTGAGTCAAACTAAGATTTATATTTGCAAAGTGAGTTGTGTTTGTCAGATCAAAATTTGTTGTTACTTTCTTACCATTGTATTAGTTTGAAATTCTTTAATAAAGGTTGACCTAATAGTCATATGTAAATTCTTTAATCAAGGTGACATTCTAATGGAATGTTCTAAAGTCCTATAACAAAGCCACATTTAATAGGGTGATTAAATCCTTTAACAATGTGTTTGTAACCTTTAATAGGGTTGGATCCTAACAAAACTCACTTGAGAAGAGTGAAAAGTTGGTGACATGTTACTATTTTTTTTTCTAAAATTGCATTTCCATATTAAATTCTAGTGTCAAACTTGTGCGGATATTATATGTAATGTTCACATTCTACAAGTCTATTATATTTTGGATAGTGGATAGCTAGTTGATGTTACTGAAAGTTGACTATAGAGGTTGAGCTATTAAATATTGAGATCTAAAGTAGTTTAAGTGTTTGTTTGTTCAAATGATACAACTAGACATTGGATAACTAATTCATCCCCTCTTAGCTATTCTAAATATTATAACAACCACTAGCATCATAAGCAACTTGAAAAACTTTGTTAAAATTAGGAAAATCAAGAACATGTAATTTTGTATATTTTCCTTCAATATTTCAAAGATTTTATTTTCTCCATGTGTCCATTTAAAATCATCTTTATCATCTAGCATCGTCTCTATAATAACATTACAAATTGTCCTAAAATTTTTGATGAATTGTCTATAGAAACCTGCCAATCCATGAAATGACCTAACTTCTCCAACATTCTCAAGTGTAAGCCAATAAAGAATTAATTCTACCTTCTCATAATCCATCTTCAAACCATCAACAAAAATCACAAAAGCAAGACACACAAGATCCTCCTGATAAAGGAACATTTATTTAGATTTATCAATACCTTATCCTCTTTCAACCTCTACAAAACTTATTTGATATGCTTAATGTGTTCTTTCTTAGTCTTACTATATATTAGTATATGATCAAGGTATAAAACCATAAACTTACCCAAGAATTTCTTTAGAACTTCATTCATTAGTGTCATAAAAGTAGTCTTCCATTCATCTCCTTCTGTGATCCTAATCTGATGATACCCACTTTTCAAATAAATATTTATAAAATACTTTTCTCCACTCAACATGTCCATAATGTCATCCATCCTAGGTAAAGGAAAAATACACTCACTATCATCTTATTTATAGCTCTAGAATATGTGCACATTATCCATTCTCCATTCTTCTTATGTGCTAGTACAATAGGTATTGCACAAGGACTCGTACTTTCTTTGATCAAACCCTTGTCAAGAAATTATTTCACTTTTCCATTCATTTATTTATTCTATGTAAGTTTTAGTCTATGTAGTGCTTTATTAGGAAAACTAGCTCCAGGTATCAAATCCAAGCAATAACTTATACTTCTCATGGGAGGTAATCCAATAGAAAAGTTACAAAAATAATATCTTGAAATTTGGCCAACAAAGATCTCACCTAAAGTGCATGTTCAAGTTCACCTTGTTTCTTAATCATTTTAGGGAAAAAAAAAATTTAAAACATATTGTTTCTTTATATATTTCACAAAGTGATTGCCCTCAATCAAACAAACTCTTATAGAATTACAGTAAATTTCCTCATATTTCTCAACTAAATACAACAATACTTGTTTCTTTCCATTAGCCTAAATAATATACTAATTCAATCTACCATCATGCAAGTATTTCCTATCATACTATCAAGGCCTTCCCAAAATTATATGATAACAATCGATAGGCATAATATCACATGAAACTTTATCAAAGTAATTCATAAGGCATTGGTCACTTACATGCAATTTATGTTCATCCTTGATTCAAGAAATGAGATAAGGGTTAGGGTTCTCCAATATCTACAAATTCAACTTAGCCACCAATTCTTCAGGTGCCAAATACTTGGAACTTCCATTGTCAATAATGACTCACATTTATCTTCAATCTTAAATATGGTCTTAAAGAGACTTTTCCTCTAATGAGGTTTGTTATGCAACTAATCATTCCACAGAGTCCTTCTCATCATCAAGTTCTCTCCTTTCTCAATTTCATTAGGTGCATCAATCACTTCTTCCTAAATCAAAGTATTTCTACTACTACTTCACACTTTCTTACTAGAAAATGTACATTCAAAAGCTCTATGTCCTTCTTTACCACACTTAAAATAATTACCTTTAAAAAAAGATCTATCTTCTCTCTTTCCATTACTTTTATTCCTAGTGTAACTAGTATAATTACCTCTAGAATAGTTACCTCTTCCTCTTCTTCCATTTTCTTTTTTCCATTTAAATTTTCCTTTGTCAGTAGGTATGTTATTAGATATTCTCCTTTCTCCATAAGATCTTCCTCTACTTCAATGATATCTTCGACCTCTTTCTCTTTGTCTTCTCACTTATTTTCTACCACAATTCCCTTAGTTCTCAAGGCATACAAATATTCTTCTTCAACATTTTCCATCTTTACAAAGTTGATTTCATCTTGTATAGAAGCCCTCAAACCATTTGATTATCTAACAAATTTCTCAACCACATGATCAATATGTCTAGATCTAATGTCCCACTTATAGAATTCTTTAGTATAATCTTTTATAATAATATCCCTCTATCTCAAATTTTGAATTCTTCTCAAGAAGTTAACTTGATAATCAACAGAAAGGAAATTCTTTTTCAACTTAACAACCATCTTCACCCAAGTTTTGATCTTTTCTTTTCCTCTTCTTTTCTATTAGTTTGCAAATTTTCCTACCAAAGAGATGCATTTCCTTTCAACTTTATAGATTATATCCTCACCTTGCTATCCTTAGGGATACTTTCATAAACAAAATACTTTTCAATCTTGGGCATCTAATGCTACAAAGAATCACTAAAAAGTCTTCCATTTTATGTAGAAAGTTAAAAAATAGTTCTTGTATTAACTCTATTCAAAGCTCACAAGATTATCCCTTCATCGTGTTCCACCTTAGGTTCTAGATTCAAATCTATTGCTACTTCTTCTTCATCACTAACATCTTCAAGATGTACTCTTCTTCTCTAGGATATTTCAATGGCTTCAAGTCTAGTTACACTCTACCTCAACATATACATAATAGTATTGTTAATATTTCCTCTACCTCAAACTATTTTGACAATAGTCCCCTCAATAATCACAACCTCCTACAAGGTATAGGTCTAAAACAAATTTTTCTACCCTACAACCAATCTCCAACAATGTTCTACATGATCCCAAAGTTTTCCAAGAAAGAAACTAATGCAGGAGCATCCAATGGTGTAAGGACTATCTTGTATCACCCAAAAATATGCTTAGTGTTAGTTTCTATTTAAAGTTTTTTAATTTCTAAGTACCTATTTGGGTCAAATAAAGATTCCAAATCTCATAGTTCCACTATTGGTTTTCTGGGTTAGAGTTTTTGAGCACCTTGGGATATGTGCCAATGTAGAAAATAAGTTATTTTGTAATTGATTCATAATTATAATGAGTTATAGGGTTTAAGTTGGAGGGATGATTATACTTTTAATTTAAAGCACTCTAGAAAAAGAATCAGATCAAAAGGCTTTATGGTTTGAAAGTTATTGTAGTATTAAGTTGCCTAGAGACCTCCTAAGAGCACTTCAAAGTCAAACTTGAAACACTAAATAGCCTTGTATGGGCCCATAAATGGGGGATGAGAAAATATGGATAATAGTGCTATAGATCTCTTGTAGATATTTCTAAAAATGTAAATGGTTCATCAATTGGAATCTTGGATCAAAAGTTATGCCTCCCGAAAGTTGGGCTACCATTTCTAGATTCTTCTAATTTTACACCATTTTTTGACATGTTTTCTAGAACCTTCTATTTTGGAGGTGGATAAAAAATAGAATATTCTAAAATTTATTCCTAACCCTAAACCTAATTTAGTTTACTTAAGGATATTTCTAGCATTGTAAAGGCAATTTTTGGTGGAGTTTGGGAGAAGGTACTATGAGAAGGGTTTCTCCAAAATCTGATAACATTGTAAGCCCATAGGGCATGCTAGGGAGTCTATTTTTGTGGTACTAGATGTAATAGAATGTCACTTCTAATAATAATTTTCCCCTTTTCCTATTGTGATCATTGTTGTCTTGGGTTGTGACCCCATCAAGTGGTATCAGGGCTAGTTTTCCTAAGTGTATAGACAAAGCACCGACTATGAGGAATTTTGCACAAGGACTATGTGGTTGTGGGTTTTGATACAAGAAGATGCCTCCATGAGGTGAGTTTGGTGGAAGGGCTGGAGTTGTTACTCCTAAGGTTAGAGCCCTCTAGAGACAAGTTCAGGCATGGCAGGAGGAGATCCACAAAGGAGTGAATGTTGCCATAGGTGAAAAAAGGGAGGAAGAAAATGAAGAAGAAGGGAATATTGGGAAAGAAGGGGAAGGAGATGGAGAAGTCCTAAACCAAGAAAAGGAGAGGTTTTTAGGGCCATTTCCATGCTTGGAAAAAGACCTAAAGTTGACATCAGCATGCTTTCAGAAAATCTAAATCCGAATGAGTTGATCAACTAGATCAATGAGCTAGAGGAATATTTTGAGTATGAGGATATATGGGAACCTGATAGGGTTAAGTTTTTGAAGGAAAAAATGAAAGGCCATGACAAAATATAGTGGTAAGAGATTCAATTGGAAAGAAATAGAAGAGTAAAGGAAAAAATCACAAGATGGGATCACATGGTGGACAAACTAAAGAAGCAATTCATTCTTGTTGATTACGAGCTTGATTTGTTCAAGAAGATGCAAGGGTTAAAGAAAGTAGGAAAATATGTCCAAGAATACACAAAGGAGTTTCACCAAGTCCTTATTAGGGTGTGACATGAGGAAGAAAACAAGGAGAAGGTTGCCCATTACCTTAGTGGGTTAATACCTAGCATTTAGGAGGAGTTAAGTCTAGTTAGAATGACTAGCATTGAAGAGGCATACCAATTTTCCTTGCGAGTTGAGGAGAAGATTAAAAAAAATTTTGATGGAAGGAAAAGAGGGTGCAATCAAGAAGGAAGGGGCATTGGCAGGTCATTTGGAGGTTGAAATGAGAACCAAAAGAAAAATGAAGATGTGGCTACCAGCTGAAATCAGAGGAATGAGGGTTTTAACCACTCCCATGAACAAAATTTTGGAGATTAAAGAGGAAGAGGAGGCTTTCATGGTACCTATTTTCATTGAAATGAAGAAGGTCATTAAGCCTTTGAATGCTCTCAATGTCAATGAAGGATGGATAGGAGGACTGATGGTCAAGCATGGGTTGCTCAGGTAGATGATGATGCATAGTCATCACATTTAGAGGATGCAGAAAGATGAGAGGTTCTAGTTAATGAAAGGGTCTTACTAAGTGGTGAGACTAAATCTAGACAAAAGAGGAGTTTGTTTCATACCAAGTGCAAGTGTGAGTGTAAATGTTGTGATATGATTGTAGATGGTGGAAGCATTAACAATTTGATGTTAGAGGAGATGATCTCAAAGCTAAAGCTCAAGAGGGAGAAACACCCCCAACCCTATCGAATTTCTTGGGTGCAAGATGATCATAAGATCCTAGTTAGTGATTAATGTTTGGTAAAGTTCAATATTAGGAGTTATGATGATGAGGCTCTCTATGAAATCATTCCAATGGATGTCTGGCTTTTATTGTTGGGAAGGTCATGATAGTTTGATAGGCGTGCCATACATGATGGTCATGCAAATACATAATCTCTGACAAAGGATGGAGTTTGCACAAATTGAAGCCCTTGATAAAGGAGGGTGAAAAGGCATGTATTAGTGCTAGAGTAAGTCTTGTTGATGGAAGAAAATTTCTAGATGGAATGAAACATTAGCATATATGTTATGCTTTAATTCCTAGGAAACATATGGAAGGTAGTAGTGAAATTCCACTTAAACTTTCAAGTCTATTAAGTGAGTATGGAGATGTCATCTCTAATAATGCTCCAGAAGGGTTGCTACTAGTAAGGAAAATTAGTCATCAAATAGATTTAGTCCCTAGAGCTAGTTTTCCTAACAAGGCTACTCATAGGATGACTCCTAATGAGACTAAGGAGCTAAACATACAAGTTCGGGAGCTATTGAGGAAGGGTTTGATTCAAGAGAGTCTGAGTCCATGTGTAGTACTTGCAGTGTTGGCACCAAAGAAGGATGGAGAGTGGAGAATGTGTATAGACTCTCAAGCTATAAATAGAATAACCATCAAGTATTAGTTTTCTTTTCAAAGAATGGATGGTCTTATGGACTGTTTGAGTAGAGCTTAGTACTTCACAAAGATAGATCTCAATAGTGGTTATCATCAAATATAGATATGAGAGGGAGATGAGTGGAATATTACATTCAAGAGCAAGGAGGGTCTATATGAGTGGCTAGTCATGCCCTTTGGACTAACCAATGTGGTAAGCACCTTCACGCAGCTTAAGAATGAGGTACTAAAGCCATTTTTGGGAAAATTTATTATTGTTTATGTGGATTATATTTTGATTTTCAGTAAGCCTTTGAATGAACATTTATTTCAAATTCATAGTGTCCTTGAAAGGTTGAGGGAAGATAAATTGTTGATTAATTTGAAGAAGTGTAGCTTTGTCAAAAAGGAGTTAGCCTATTTGGGGTTTGTTGTATTAGCTAAGGGTCTTAAAATGGACCTAGAGAAGGTGAAGGTCATCTTGAAATGGCCTACTCCAAGGTCTTCCACTAAGGTGAGGTCATTCCATGGTATGGCTAGTTTTTAAAGGAAGTTCATCAGGAATTCTAGTAGTATATGTGCACCCCTAACTGAAATAATGAGGGGGGATAGAAAAGAGTTTGAGTGGACTATAGGAGCTACCATGAGATTTGAATTGTTGAAGAAGAAGGTGAAAGAGAAACTTGTGTTGGCACTTCTTGATTTTAACAAAATATTCTAGGTGGATTGCTATGCTAGAGATAGTGCTATTGGGGCTATATTGAGCTAAGAAGGTAAACATATTGCCTATTTTAGTTTAAAATTGAATGATGCAAAGAAGAAGTATTATTTTTATGATCAGGAGTTCTATGCAATAGTTTAGTCCTTAAAGAAATGGAGGCATTATTTTTTGCCAAAAGAGTTTGTTTTGTATACTGATCACCAAGCATTGCAGTACCTAAATAGCTAAGGTAAATTGAATTAGAGACATTTGAAATGGGAAAAGTTCATGAAAAGCTATACATTTGTATTGAAACATAGAAGTGGAAGATCTAATAGGGTTCTAGATGCATTAAGTAGGAGACAATTGTTGCTGACAGTAATGCAGGTTAAAGTGGTTGGGTTTGATGAATTCAAGAATCTATACCCTAAGGATCTTGACTTTGTAGAGGCTTGTAAGGCTTGTAAATAACTTGTTACTATAGATAGGATTAGATCCCTAGATTACATGATTTAGGATGGTATGTTTTTCAAGGGAAGTCAATTGTGTATTCCATGGAGTTCCATGAGGAAAAACTTGATCAAGGAGAAGCATAGTAGAGGGATGGTAGGACACTTTGGTCAAGATAAGAACATTTCCATTATTAGAGAACATTATTTTTGGCCTCAATTTTCATAGGATGTGAAGAAGTTTGTGCATAGTTGTCAAATATGTCAAACAACCAAAGGATTTAGTCAAAATACCAGACTATATCAGCCATTACCTGTTCCATCAAAGCTTTGGGAGGAAATAAGTATGGATTTTGTTCTTAGATTGCCAAGGACACAAAGGGGTAGTGACTTAGTATTTGTGGTGGTTGATAGGTTCTCCAAGATGTCAAATTTCATTCCATGCCACAAGACTCATGACGGAGTGCATATTGTAGATTTGTTTTTCAAAGAGGTGGTGAGGCTGCATGGTCTCCCAAAAAGTATTGTTTCTGATAGAGATACTAAATTTTTGGGGTATTTTCGGAGGACTTTGTAGAAGAATTTTAAGATAGAATTGAAGTTCAGTTCTGCACATCATCCACAGACTAATGGACAAACAAAAGTAGTGAATAGAAGTCTCAGAAATTTGCTGAGGTGTTAAGTAGGAGATAGACCCAAGGGATGGGATTTGATTCTACCACAAGTATAATTTTCTTACAATAATTTTATAAATAAGATTGCTGGTAGATCACCATTCCAAATTGTGTATGGGAGTAGTTCAAGGACTGTACCAAAGTTGAGGAAAATGGAGCAAGGAGAGAGGACAAGTGTTGAGGTAGAAGACTTTGCTAAACATGCCAAGAACCTACATGAGGAGGTGTGAGCACATATTAACAAGATGAACCTTGTGTATAAGGCTAGGGTAGATCAAAAGAGAGACATAAGGAGTTCCAAGTTGGAGAGCAAGTTATGGTATATTTGAGAAAGGAACAATTTCTAGTGGGTACCTACAACAAGCTAAAGATGGAGAAATTTGGCCCCTGCAAAATTTTGAAGAAACATGATTCAAGGAATGAATATGAGGTGGAGTTGCCAAATGAGATTCACATTTCTCCTATTTTTAATATTGCAGACTTAACAAAATATCATGATGATGGTGTAGATGAGGAGTTGATATTGGAGCCATGTCTAATTCCTACTTCTATGAAGGAAGAGATTGAAGAAATTTTTGATAGTCGTGTGGGCTGGAGTACTAGAAACAGGCAGTATGAAGAATACCTAGTGAAGTGGAAAGGAAGAAGACTCAACTTGGATATCCACAACAGAGGTTTCCCATTTAGGTTTTCCTCTACCAGCTATAAAGTGACAGGGTCACTTTTCAATCTACCTTGGGTGTCTAATGCAGGAGCATCCAGTGGTGCAAGGGAAATCCTGTACCACCCAAAAATATTCTTAGTGTTAGTTTCTATTTAAAGTGTTTTCATTTCTGGGTACCCATTTGGGTCAAATAAAGATTCCAACTCTCATAGTTCCACTATTGGTTTTCTAGGCTAGAGTTTTTAAGTACATTGGGATATGTACCAATGTATAAAATAGGTTATTTTGTAATTGAACCATAATTATAATTATTTATAGGGTGTAAGTTGGAGGGATGATTATATTTGTAATTTAAAGAACATCATAAAAAGAATTAGGTCAAATGGCTTTATGATTTGAAAGTTATTATATTTTTAAGTTGCCTAGAGACCTCCTAATAAAAGTTGGTCCATAGGGCTATATAGCACTTGGATAGCTTTCTATAAATGTAAATGGTTCATCAATCGGAGTCTCAGATCAAAATTTATGCCTCTTGGAAGTTGGACTAACATTTCTAGATTCTTCTAATTTTACACTAACTTCTAATGTGTTTTCTAGAACCTTTTATTTTGGTGGTGGATTCCAAATGGAATATTCTAAAATGTATTCCTAACCCTAAACCTAATTTGGTTCACTTAAGGACATTTCTGGCATTGTAAAGGCAATTTTTGGTGGAGTTTGGGAGAAGGTACTGTGCGAATGATTTCTCTAGAATCTGATAACATTGTAAGCCCATAGGGCATGTCGGGGAGTCTCTTTTTTTGGTACTAGATGTAATAGCACATCACTTTTGATAATAATATTCCCCTTTTCTTGTTGCAATCATTATTTTCTTGGGTTGTTTTCCCATCAGAAACTCAATCTGATACCACTTGACACAAGGAAGGAGGGACAAAAGGAAACCTCCCAACGACCCTTACTTAGAGTTACATGTCGAGGCTGCCCAATAGGAGAAACCATAAGAAATTATAGAGGAATCAATGTAGAAATGAGAGATAATATTCATTCAAAATTTCTAGCATAAGGCCTACTTGGTTACATCCATATACATTAACATTACAATCAATGAGCATAAGAGTGTAGGTTTACAGAGCCAAATGTTTGTATTTTTCCTTCTATCTAACTTCATTTTACTTTTCCTAATCCAAGATCTCTACTTTTATAGCTAGAAAGACCACAATTTGGCCTATCAAATAGTTTATTATAAAATATAGGTCCTTCTCCAAAGGATAATTCAACAACCTTTCAAATAAGGAAATTAACTTCTATAGAGATAAAGATAGGTCCATACATGATCCAAAAAGAGGTTTATAATGCCCTACCTAGAGATCCTTGGAACACAAGGATAAAACATGCATAGAATATTTTTTTTCTTGAGCTAAGTTAATAAACAACATCTTAAAGTAACCAAGTGCAATAATGAAACATCAGGACAAGGTGATGAGAATAGGGAACATGGAAAGACTCACATGTTAACCTACATTAGTGAACTCTTACAATTACTTCCAAAGATCTCCAAGCCCAAAAACCATGACACACAAACCAAAGACCACACAAATCATGAGAATATACCAAGCAGATGTTCTCTTTCAAACCCCAAGTAAAAGCTCCTAGCATGGTTAGACATAGAATCCCATATCCACTAATTGTCATAATCAAGAATCACAAGTAGAGAACAACAATGGTCATGCTAAAGATGATGGCTCAAAGTTATAATCACTCGTCTACTAAACACCATGCTTATAGATATATGTTGACTCCTAAAATGAATTATCCTTATACTTAAACAATATATTTTAAACCCCATAGAAAGACTATTTTGAATTGGAAGGGTGTGAAATCCAACAAAGTGTTGAAAACCAACTTTCAAACTCTGCTTAGCCAAGTCTAAAAGCCCCTTATTTCTCAAGCAATGAAATGCACTGATATGTATTCTTCCACAAGGAACTACATGGTTTCACACAAGGAATTGCAATACTCCACATGAGGAAGTGAAATACTCCGTACAAGGATTCCCATCAAACCGCACAATGAAGTATGCACTCCACATGAGGAAGTACATTCTTGTGTGAGGGAGAATTTATGTTTGCATGAGATAATACATTCTCGCACAAGGAAGTACCTTTCCCATTTGAGGATTGCTAACAACATAAAAATGAAACAAGAAAAAAATGCAAAAAACACAAAACCTCCACACTAGGGAGTACTAGATCCATGTAAATTGAGGAATGATCACTCAAGAGCATAAAATACAAGACATCATACAACTAGAAGGAAAAAATATCTATCCATCTAATCCATAACAATGTATGAAGGAACATGTGGAAAGAAACACCACAATATACATACATGGTTCATAAACTAAACATTGTATATTGAAGGAAGCATGAACATATAAGCACCAAAAAAACTAAAACTCATGTACGATTCCTCCCAACCATAATAGCATCATGAGACCTCAAAGGCCCTTACCATCCCCATGCGTAACATCCCAAATTGCCAACTAGATAGTCAAAGTTGTCTTATGAGGGAGTTACTACTACAAAATAAACTAACATCATAAGAACAAGAAAATCTAACATGCTAATCCATCAAAGCATAGAAGCTCCAACTAGTAGTGAATTACATCATCTAACCATATGCTATAATATCACAATATAGGAATGCATCAAATCAAAATTGACATCATCTAAACATGATATCCATACATTCCAATGAAAGAATAAGTCACAAGGGAAACATGCTCTAAAAAACCCAAAATATCAAGTGAACATCAAGCATTGCTCTCAATTGGAAATAGACCATCTCTATACACTAGTCACTAGTAGTGGTATAGGTAGCTATGCATCCCAACCATGTGGAACCTATAGGCCCACTACTATCATGATGATGGAGATAATGTTCCAACCACAAAAACACATAAAACAAAGTCCATAGCTAACATTGATATACATTATAGTCATTATTGTCATAAGTATCATATTGAAAATTTTATCAGGCTGGTAAGCTAAGACTCTATGGAATAAAGACTCAAGATGTTATAACTTAGAAAACTATGCCAATGGGTTTATAGTATGTTATGATTAATTAGGATAGTTTTTTTAGGTGGCCATTATGAAAGATGAAATTACACCCATCCTTGTGAATACTAATAATAATTATGACTTAGGCCAAATAGCAAGAGAGCTAAAACCAAGATCATGAGATGATGCAAGTACAACAGGTCCTAGTCAGACTCTCAATGGGTAACTATGTAGGGACTCACTTAGAGGGTAAATTTCTTGGCATTGGAAAGCTAAAGCTAGTATTGTGCAAAATCAACTTCCCAAAAAAAGGCTCTCACATTAGATCCTCAAACTTAATTGGGTGCTCACACATTTTATTATCTTAAATTTATTACCCAGTAATTTATTTATTTATCACTCAATTAAGACTTCTTTCCACCAACCTAGGAATAGTCACCAAGGTTGTGGTAGAAGCCCCTCCATGATGCTATCCTATCCTACCCATACTCATCTAGCAAGGAGCACCTGTATGCATGCATATTCCCAACCCAACCCCAATGAACATATCTCAATTGAAATACAAATGAGAGATGAAGCCTCACAAGTCACATAAAAAATGTATGCACACATACTCATGTGTGGTGTAACACCATCATGAAGATCATAGAGCAAGGGTTGGATGAGAACACAATCAAAATAATACTCAACCAAATACAAGCTTGGGAGGATAAATTCTACATGAATCACAAAAGATAATAAAACCATAAATCATGAATTCACTCAACTAGCCTCAATTTGGGAGTATGGATTCTAAACAAATCCTAGCATCCATGAAAATAGGAACAAGGGTTTGGTCATAATAATAACACCAATTACAAAATTACTCAACTAAACAAAATTAAGTCAAGATTATGAATGTGGCACACATCCCAATTTAAACATAAATATGTGTTGAATTTTCATTTTGCATGATGCTTAATGGTAGGAATCCTTTTGAACTCATCTTTTGAAAAGTTAATCCAAGGATCAACTCCAAGGTTCTAGGCAATCATGCGACCTACTGGAATCCACTCAATTGAAGATAAATATGAATGACTCTGAGGAGACCTTTGCTAGTTTGAACCAATTTTAGATCAAATGACCAATCTATTTGATGTTTCAAAATTAACCACAAAAAATATTTTTTTTTGGTATTTTCTATTTTTAAATGAATGCAATCTAACAATGCAACTATATGAATTTCTAATTTAACACAGGGTTAGTAAATCTTTTTATCAATCCTTTTTTTGACCAGATGAGAGAATTAGTTTTGAGGGCCCTTGGTGGGTTGTCACTTTTCATTTGAATTCCATGGCAATCCTTTGAATACTTGCTCCATGTAGCTCATAATATCGTCATTTGATTATTTGATGAAGTAATACTTTGGTATTGGATAGCTTATTTTGAGTGCATATCCATTTATTGAATTACCCCTTGTAGAGTACTTAGAATCATTCAATCTTAACACAATTCTTTTTCTTTTTTATTTTCTTTCTATATCTTGACCATGCCTAGACTATGTGGCTAAGATATTGGTGTCATTTCTTTGATTCGATCTTTCATGAACATCCCTTGCGTTCCTCTTTTAAGAGCTTTTTAGAAACTCTCACACCAAACAACGATCTTAGCAATCCTTCGAGAAGATCCTTCTCTTTGAACCAATTGGGGTTTGGACCATACCTTGCTACTTTCAACCTTGGTTTGACAACACCAAAGATGATCAAATTAAATTTTTAAAGTGTTGAAAACTTGTTGACTTGTGATTCTAAATTCAAGACTAAAAGTTCCCTATTACTGTAAGTAACATCCATTCCTTAGTTGATATAAGAAACAAAATCATTAAAATGTTTTAACAAAGAAATACCTCTTCCTAAAAGGTGAAACCAAAAAGTGGTTTAACGAGATACGTCAAGATAGAATCTTGAGTGCACTAAACCCCCAGACTAACACAACTAAAAAAGAAAAAGAAGTAAAAGGAAATGAAATCTAAACAAAAGAGTCAACTCAACTAACACCTAACTAGAAAGACTAAAAAGAAAAACTAAGAAAAACAAAAACAAAAACTTATGTATAGAAAACTTTGAATAATAAGAATGTGGGGTGGTTGTCATCATATTTCTCATGATGTACAATACTAATGAACTTCCCCATATAGTCCTAATAAAAGATGATTTGACTTTGTACTCAGAATAATAAAATTTGGACAATCTTGGTTCAAATTCTAAGCACAAATCACACAAAATTAGGAGTTGTGGTAACTCTTTATGTCCATGATTAATCCACAAAAAAATTCTCTTACCTTTAGCATCATATTCAAATTGAAAATCATCAAACTAAGAAGGATAATGGGAAAATATCACCTGATCTAGTGAGTTCCCCACCATAGGGGTACACTCACACATTGTAGTCTCTCGTTCTGGTGGTCTTATCTCATGGTACACAACTCCATGTGCACATGGAAACACTTTAGGTTCCTTCGGACTAGAAAAATTAATCACCAACCTTCCTTTTGAATTATAGGATTCATTACTATCATTGATCAAAATACTTTCTCCCTCATGTCCCAAAGAAGCCTATTCAAAATCATACTTTCCCTCCATTACAATCTCCCAAGATAATAAGAAATTAGGACAACTTTCTTTTGAATGGAACCCAAATGGATGGATTCTACATGACTTAGATATTGCATGGTTTGATATATGTGTATAATACCTACAAATAGACATTTCCTCAGTCAAGCATGAGACCAAATTGAGCACTCTATCCATCTCTTCTAATGAAAAATCTTATTATTGAGGGAGGTATCTTATCATTATCCAATGGAGAATCAATATCATAGTATGAAGAATTGGTATCTTCTTCTTAATGGCTTTCTAATTCAAAAATCTCACCAACCTCAGGATCTTCTACATTTCCATCACTTTTTGCAGCTTCGCAGAGTTTTGGAACTTCAAAAATTTTCACGTCCTCAAAATTTCTTAGCATATCCACACTTATTGAAACATCAACACTTGGAAGAATTTCTTCATTGAATGGGAACACAAACTCCTCTTGATCATCTTCATCATTTTGTCTTCCTGCAGATTTATCACATGATTCAAACACCATTGCACTAAACTGTAAAGCTTGTTTCTCCATGATTTGGGGAGGCTGATCTAAAACATCATTGTACCCATATCCATTTTCACTTGGTCTCATATCCATAACACTATTATTCTCATTGTTGATGTTACTGTAAGGACCAAAATTCCTACTTTGATTTTGAGAATAATTGTTCTAGGAAAAAATTATCTTGGATGATTGCCTTGGTCTCTTGAGGAATTCAACTTCATTCTCAAAAGTTCATTGGGTAAAAGAGACATCATCTCCTTCATGTCCTTAAACTCTCTAGCCATATTGCTTTCTGCTTTAGCTGATGTAGCTACCTTCTGCTCAAAGAAAGTAGTCTTTTGCGACTCATACCCTAAATATGTAATTGTTGGCATTGGAGCAACAGTAACCTTCTTCATGAATGCAATAGCCTCTTTGAAGACCTTTTAAATGGTATTTATGTCTCTAGGTGATGAAGACACACCATTTTTACCAACTCAAAACCAAGATCACAACAAATATTAAATGCATGATTTAAGGAACTTTCCACAAACTTTTAAGATGCCACCTACACACTTCGATAAATGGAATGACAACTATTTTCTTATTTTCTATTTATGCCACCTATGTACCTTGAAAATAGAAATTCCACTTTCCTCCTTTTTTTCCTATTTTTCTATTTTTATTATTTTCTTTCTATTTTTGTCACTTCCTCTCTCCTCTACAATTTTTCTTTTATTTAAAAACTTTGAACATGCCCATTTTTTTTTCCTGATGCATGATGCTCCTGCATCTGACTCCCATGGTAGGAAAAATTTTGTGAATATATTCACAAAATGAAGTAGCCACTATTGCTAATTTTTTCTTTCTTCTCTTCCAACACCTAGCTGGAACAAGTGTTTTCTGTCAAAATTTCTCCTCTGCAATGAAGTTTGTCCAAGCATAACTCTCATCCTCCTCCAATCTTATTGAATTATCACTCCTATAATAAGCTCAGCAACACCATACTGATCTTCCTTTTCATACCACACATCACTAACAAGATCCTCATGCAAAACATCTTCAATATCTTTCTAATGATTTAGCATCCCATGCTTCGTAACAATTTACCTTTTTGACATATTCATCTTTGTTTGTTTCATCCATGTCATCAACAAGGCATGTAATTGCTTCACTTGCTTGAGCTCCAAATAAAGAATTGTACTCTTCCTCAACTACTGCAGTCTTGAAATCATCTTCATCTACTTCTAGGTAACAAATATATTCATCTTTATGCTCCTCCTCCTCTCTTTCATCTTCTTCAACTTAAAGTTCACAAATATTTTCATTTTCATCTTCTTGCTCTTCTTTTGTACCACATGTCTAATACTCCACTAGATCTTCTTTCCTTTCTGCATTTGAACAATCCTCAACATCTCTTTTCTGATGAAGAACTCTCTTTCGCAACTCTACTTCTAACTCATTCACTTGCTCTTGTAAATCCAAAAATATTTCTTTTTCCATTCTCTTTCTAAACTTCTCAAGTCTAGGAATCCTCAAAATCCATCCAATCACAAAATTCATCTTCTTCTTTCTCTTCTCCATGCTCAAGTCTTTAGAAGAAAAATCTTGTGCAACACAAGAACCTTGTGCAAACTACCTCACAATTGGTGATCTATCTACACAATCAATAACTTCTTGAAAAACTTCACCCAACCCAAGGTCCTAGTGCAAACTGCCTCACATTTGGCAATCTGTCTGCATGCTTAGGAACTCCCACTTTGATACCATTGATGAAGGGCCACCACCCTTAACAAATCAGAACCAAGATCACAACAAATACTAAATGCATGATTTAAGGAACTTTCCACAAACTTCTAAGATGCCACCTACACACTTCGATAAATGGAATGACAACTATTTTCTTATTTTCTATTTACGCCACCTATGCACCTTGAAAATAGAAATTCCTCTTTCCTCCTTTTTTTCCTATTTTTCTATTCTTTTATTATTTTTTTCTATTTTTGTCACTTTCTCTCTCCTCCAAATTTTTTTTTTTTTTAAACCTTGAAGATGCCCATTTAAAAAAAAAAAAAATTCATGCATCACTAGGTGGGAGCCTTCTTAGAAAAATAGAAGTTAATGAATCTATTGTTCCAAAATAGATCTGGATGGCAGCCTCTTACGGTACAATGTACGGAAACTCCATTTTGATATACATCCTATAGAAGTGATGATTAAACTATGAAATAATCTCATGGGGATCCCTCTTAATTGAGATAAACTGATGATGTAGGAGAGCTAGATCAACATAGATCTTGAATTGATCTAGAAAATTGCTCTCAAAAGAGTTCCAATCCCTTATTGATGCTAGTGGAAGATTGAGGTACCAATTGAATACCATTTCCCCCAAAGTGTAAGGAAAAAGATGGCATACCACATCCATATGATGAATTTAGTTTCGATTACAAATCTCCTTGAAATTTTTAATATGATCTTCTATTGTTTGCGATTCTCCATAGATGAACCATGGGCAAAAATTTTTAGGATTTTTGTGCAAGTCATGCAATGGTCTAGTTAGGTTCAAAGGTGAACTTTGGGCATTGAAGAAAGACATGATGCATAATGATGGGAATATGTGAAGTAAAATGTAGAGCAGATGATGATTATGGAATATGTAATGCAAATGGGTGGAGTTCTTGGAATCCCTTTATCACTGTGATGCTTGTGAAAGTGATTGAGTTCTAGGAACTTGTGTTTATTTTGGAAAAGTGCACCTCTGAAGAAGAAAACTTTTTAAAATAGTGCACATTATGCACCTCGCGCATCTTGGTGACAAGACCCAAGAATTCAAAAATTCTTCTAAGTGACAATTTCCCAGAGTTAGAATTTTTCTTCAACGTCAGAATTTTCCAAAGTTTTTTTTTTTTCAATTGCAAATTTTCCAAAGTGAGATTTTTTTTTTTCCAACTTCATAATTCTCCAGAGTTAGATTTTTTTTCCAACTTTAGAATTTTCTAGAGTTAGAATTTTTTTTTCAACTTCTGAATTTTTCACAATCAGAGTTTTTTTTCAACTTCAGAATTTTCTGAAGTTTTAGAATTTTTTCTCAACTTCAAAATTTTCTAGAGTTAGATTTATTTTTCTCTCTAAAAATTGTAAAATTTTTAAATAGTAACTTTGGCTTTTTGAGTCAAATGTTTTTTAGGCCCTCCTTCTAGTGCCACTACTGTTGAGCTATCATTTTGCACGATGCTTAACGATAGGAATCCTTTCAAACTCCTCTCTTAAAAAGCTAATCTGAGGATCAACTCCAAGGTTTCAGGCAATATTTTAACCTACTAGAATCTTCTCAGTTGAAGATAAATATGAATGTTCATGAGGAGGCCTTTTCTGGTTCAAACTAATTTTGGATCAAATGACGAATTTGCTTTCTATTTCAAAATTAACCACAAAAAATATATGTTTTTGGTATTTTTTGCTTTTAAATGAATGTAATCTAACAATGCAACTATATGAATTCCTAATTTAACAAAGGGTTAGTAAAGAAAATAACAAGAAATTTTAAAGAAAATAATGGGAAAGTAAAATTCTAATGGACATAAGCTACAAAAAAAACACATCTACGAGTTAGGCTTTCAAAGAAATTGGTAGGTAACCAATGAAAATAGGACCAGTGCTTCCTAGATTCCACTGATGCAATCATCCATGGGAAACTTAATAACCATATGATGTTTCACTCTTCATCAAATTGCAAGGCCATAAAAAGTGCACTCATGTGAGACAAAAAGTTATGCTGATACAATTTGGTGATTTCTTCTCGATACGTCAATGAAACTTGTAAAACTATAGCAAACACTAGAGCTAATGAATAGCACAACTAGAAACAAAGTAATAAACCTTTGGATCAATTACAATTCCATGAAAAAAATTCACAAAAATATGACACATTTAGGAAATAATTACTACACTCTAGTAAGCACCAAAAGCATAATTTTATTGCAAAATAACAGCAACTCAGAATACATATTACATTCTTGAATTTATAAGAAATCTTCTCCTCAATTTGTGTTGAGAGTGAGAGATCTCTTTATGCAAACATATGCTTCTAAACTAATAAAACAAATCTATTTATGTACAAAATAACTCTCTAAATGGTGCTTAATAGGACTCCATCCATATTTATATCGTTAAATGGATGCATGAGCCTTTACATGTTTTAAAACAAAGAATGCATAAAAAAATAAGAAAGAGAAAGCTAGTAGGTGATGTAGGAGTCTCTAGAGGGGCCAAAAATAGAAGCTCAACCTTCATTGGATGTTTGTAGGAGTTAAACTGCTATCAGAATGCATTTCTGGTGCATGAAAAGCTCTAAAATTGGAACTGGTAGTTAACTGTCAACGCACCTTAGAAGCAAGTCCAAAAAATGCAAAATTTCACCAAGTGTCAATTTTCTAGAGTTAGAATTTTTTTCAACTTCACAATTTTCCAGAGTTCGATTTTTTTTTTTTCAACTTCAGAGTCATCCAGAGTAAGAATTTTTTCAACTTCAAATTTTTCTAGAGTTAGATTTTTTTTCAACTTTAGAATTTTCTAGAGTTAGATTTTTTTTCCAACTTCAAAATTTTCCAGAGTTGGATTTTTTTCTACTTTAGAATTTTACAGAGTTAGATTTTTTTTCAACTTTAGAATTTTCTAGAGTTAGATTTTTTTTTTTTTAAATTCAAAATGTTTTAGAGCTACAATTTTTTCAACTTTAGAATTTTTCAGAGTTGATTTTTTTTTCCAACTTTAGAATTTTCTAGAGCTCGATTTTTTTTCAACTTCGAAATTTTCCAGTGTTAGAATTTTTTTCAACTTCAGAATTTTTCTACAGTTAGAATTTTTTTCAACTTCAAAATTTTCCAGAATTAGTTTTTTTTCCAACTTTAGAATTTTCCAAAGTTAGAATTTATTTTTTCAACTTCAAAACTTTCCAGAGTTAGATCTTTTTTATTGCTCAATTCACCAAAAAAATTAAAGTTCTATGTTTTGAAAATGGTTTCTGGGTTTTTCTCAAACAAGGTCTAGGATCACTTTTGTGTACTTACTTTGATCATTTTGATGATTTACCCTCTTTAAATAAAAACACTTTCATACATTTGAAATCCTTTTGCTTCTTCTATCTGAAATCCCAAGGCACCCATGTTGAATCTTGTCATTAATAATTGCATAAGATGAGGAACCTGTTTTGGTTCATATGTCCAACCTCTGTATCTTTTATCTCTTTCTTCTCTCTAACTACCCTATCCTTCTGGGTCATAGACCAGGTGATCCAAATTATGCAAAATGATCAAATGTTTGAAACAAGTTTTAACATTTTTAACAAGATTTTCTAAGTCCTTTTAACTGGCCTTTTTAGAGGTCTTATGCTCAAATTTTCAAGTTGAAACTTTCATCAGTCCCTAAAATTGGGCACTCAAAGGCTCGCTATTCTAGGGATTAAAATTAGATTTTTTGTTCTTCTTTCCAACAATGTACATGGTTTTGAATTCTGAGCTCTAGGTCAAAAGTTATGACCCTAACAAGTTAAGGATGTCTTTTTATCTACACAAAATAAGAAATTATTAGTTTGAAAAGCCAAAAAATAAAGTAGGGGGTCCCCATTTCTAGACAAAATGGGCAATGTGTTGTGAAACCACAAAAATATGCAACAATGGTCAAATTGACATCCTATTGATAATCTAAATCCATGACCAACACCATGGAAAGAAAACTTGAGAAAATTGGGCAGCACACAAATTGAGGCAAAAAGCTTGAAACTCAAAAACTTTGAAATTAAAACCCATTTGGTATTAGGGTTGAAAAGCCATTAATATCAAATAATATATTGGCTTGGAGTCTGTATGCAAAAATGACCAACATAACAATGCAAAACCCCAAACCCCCATCCCAAAAAATAGGGAAATGCTCATACTCACCCAATGGATAGAGCTAGCATAAAGAAATAGAGGAGAACACTAGTTCTCAACCTCCTAACAAACAACTACCAAAGAAAAACGAATAAATCGAGCTGAAATAATAAAATGAGAGAGCCCTACCTCACAACCAAAGGAGAAAAATAGGAATCTTAACCATAAAATAAGAATCCTGCAAAAGTAGCTAAAAATCATAGCAAATTAAGCTCTCCCCAAGTTGGATCCAATGAGACTAATCTCATGAAAATCCCATGCTCATAGCTCCCACAAAAAATAGAATAGTAATTCCTCATGAAGAGGATTTTGGATTTTACTCTCAAACTTTCCAATTCAAAAGTGAGAAGTGGGGAAATATAATTCCTTTTTGGATACTTATTCACTTTTCAAGTGAATAAAAGATTAGGTAAATAACCATGTCACCTAGTTAAACCATAAATCCACCCAATATATATATATATATATATATATATATATATATATATATATATATATATATATATATATATATATATATATATATATATATATATATATATATATATATATATATATATATATATATATATATATATATATATATATATATATATATATATATTCCAAGTAATTGGAATTCAACTATAAAAAAACTACCAAGAATTAAATCAAATAAGATAAAGCCCAAAATTCCCTTAAGCCAAAATCATAGAATTCCTTAACAATGTTCATGACAATTGTGAACCTCTAAATGTGCAAGTACGTTCATAGGTCTAATCACATAATACAAATGAGTCCATATTTATTAAATCACCAAAAGGTTTAATTTAAATAATTAAATAGGATACGTCAACCATATAGGGATGACATTGGTTAAGAATGAATAATGAATCACTAACTCCATGTGCCACTACCAGGGACATAAACCTTGCACATTAAACAACATGATCAAGTGAAATTATATGTAATAATTTAGACAAAGAGATAAATGCATTAAATTATATCAAATAACCATTTATTTAATCACATTAAAATCATTTATTTAAACAACCCATTTTGCATAGATTATCGAAATGAACAAGGTAAATATTGGTAGCACATAACTAATGAATTCGACATGGATAATTCATTTATAATTATTTGAGCATTAAATAATGGCTATTTAGACAACATGAAGTAGGTACTTAAAACACATAAGTGAACATGGTCACACACATGATTAATCACTGGTACAAGAACCTAGTCCAGTGTAGCAGGATAATAATACATAGTGCAATCATGGAACAACATCATGATACCACATAAATCTTGG
Source organism: Cupressus sempervirens (assembly GCA_028749045.1). Taxonomy (NCBI): domain Eukaryota; kingdom Viridiplantae; phylum Streptophyta; class Pinopsida; order Cupressales; family Cupressaceae; genus Cupressus; species Cupressus sempervirens. The sequence goes on from CM053789.1 coordinate 674,591,598, forward strand.
TAACCACTGGCACAACCTCAGTGAACCATCTCACACATCATAATCTCATAAATTGGCCATAAGCATAATCAAAGCAATTGATACAATAACATAAATCCAATTCACCTCAAGGGTGTAGACTGCTCATCGTCCCAATCATGATCACTCACCAAGAAAGATCATCAAGGTTGCATCCATTAGGATGATGAACAAAAATCAAATGGGAGGGGCACTACAAGGTTTCCAAGTGCATGGAATTCCATGATGTCTAACAAAACATCTTTGAAGCCAAACTTGCACATTACTCAAGCTTCCAAGAAAATAGTATATCTCAAATAAAGAGAAGGATAACTCCTACAAATGATGGAATTATGTTATGCAAGATTAAAAAAAGAATCCATGATAGGTCCACATTAAGGATCTAACTACACAAAAAGAGAAAACATGAATATAAATGACCATTCTCCTAACAAAAAATCGGAATAGTGAAGGAAATATTTTTGGTGATGAAAGATTTCCAAAGTACCCAAGATTCTCCTACATCAAAAATTCTAAAGAGAAGGGAAAATCCAATGCTCAAATATTAGGAAGGGTTGGACCAGCTAACAAGGATTCATCCTTCTACACTTTAGGATCTACAAGACCTAGGTAGGTGGATCTTGGACTCACACAATATAACTAGTGCTAAACATATTCTTAAATCCTTAAAAAAATCATCTCATATCAAGGGCTTCAACTATGAAGAGAGTTTATAGATGGTGGCTAACCATCCATTGAACTTACATCTTCAAGGAGAATGATATATAGAATAACCTACAACTACAAAAAAAAAAAGGGAAATAAGATATATGATTTGAATTTAAGTTACAACAAGAGAACGTAATGAAACAACAACCAAATGTAGAGCTTCTATAGTTAGGATTATTACCTTATCACTATTAGGTGTTATATTCAAGAAAAGTAGATCCATTTACACAAAATCTCTCAAACAATAGCATAATGATCTTTAAAATGTTATCTTACAACATTTTCATCAATATTTCTACCATCAATTACTTATCAAAATCTAAACACCATTCAACTAATCCATTTTATTCATCAATTATTTATTTGATCATTTGAATAAAATCATAAATGGAGAAACATATATCTCACAAGACAACAGGTTACATAAATATTTGATTTATTCACTTGAAACTTAGTTGACATTGGAGAGATCTAAGATGCAATATTTTATTCATCTAGAAACCCTTTCTATCTCTGAAATACAAATGAGAGACTCAAAACCCTACAATAGACTCAACATAGATTCACTAACTTGCTTAAATGAGATAATACAAGATGCTAATTACAATAGACTTGTTGTAAATTGTGGAAACATTGAAGTGGAGACATACCTAACAATCTGTAACCAACCCTACAATGAGAGAAATAAGGAAAGAAATAGATGAAAGAGAGAACTCGGATATGATATCCAAGTGCAATCTTTCATCTTGTAACTTATCCATTTGCAGAAAAATATCCTTTAATACCATCCCATGAACTAAAAGAATCAAATCCCATCATTTTTTATTGTAACAACTTGAAAATATCTCTAAAATTTTAATAAAAAAAACTCCAAAAAGATGCCCAAAATTCTACTAAAAATATTGTAAAAAAATCCCCATCAAAATGTTGCAAAGATAAAATAACAATGCTAGAAAGACCTTCACCAAATTTGGGGAAAACTCAGATGATGATTTTGTCACAAAAAACCTTGAGACTATCATTTAAAATCCATCAAAATTGCCCTCTTGTGGAAAAATAAAACCTCTATTGTATTTATCCTTCCAATAGTTGCAATAGAAAATGAACACTACTAGTAAAGACCCTGCCAAATTTAGAAGAAATCGAGATGGTTGTTTGCCTAAATATTGCTTCTAATTGTAATAATTAGGCCATAAAAATATCTTCCTGCAACAAGAAATAACCTCGTGTAGAATATTTCTACCCCAATTGTTTAAAAGCCACTATTGTAAAAATATCTTCACACTTTGAAAATACAAACAAGAAATTTGCCTTTATTTTATTCATTTATCTCTATCGTGCATTTACTTTTACTGTGCTAGCCCTTTTTAATTTTCCCTTTAAACGTATAGAGTCTACACTTTATAAATGGTACAATTTTCCCATAAAAATTATACACTGGATCTCAAAAATAAAAATGCATTGGTTCCTTTAAAATATTAGTACAACTAAATCTAATTGGTTAGACTCTACTAATTATTAAAAAAAATTTAAACCCCTTTATTGATTGGCTCTTTCCTTAGCCATGTGGGCCCCACTAGTTCCTTCTTTATTTAAATCCCCATACTTCACTTGGGAGCACATCATGTGGATGAGAAATATTTTAACTTTATTACATACCTCCTTAAAATTAATTCTATCCTTTACTAGGACCTACATATTCTTTGTTCAAGACAACCCTTGTCTATTAAATGAGCACTCAACTATATAGGAAATACTACTTTAACATTACCTTTGAATTGTTTTCCCTCTTAAATTTTCAGTCAAAATTTTTCATCAATAGCCTAGTAGGTGTCACATGTCAAAATGTGATTAGTTTGATGATTATTTTCATCACCATGTCATCGTTGATAGGTTGAGACCCCCTACCATGTAGAAACATCTTGCATCATTATAGTGCTTAACTATCTTGCATCTTCCCTATGTGACTACGTGATAGCCTTTGGATCCTGCACAGTGTTTAATAGGGGTCCCATAGGATGACCTTAGCAATATGTCATGTGGTACCACTTGATTGACCCAACCTTCCATATAGACACTACTACCTCCATGTCAATAACCATCTAACCAACCCTGAGACCCACCTTAGCCACATGTCACTTATTTGTATTCTTGTGTGCATTTTCTAGGCACAATTTTTCACTATGAACATGTAACCACACAATATTTGTCATCTCCATCCAACTAGCCCACCTCAAAATTTGTGTCAAGTGTACACTCCTAATTTTCACTCATCATCCACATTGTCATCATGTTTCATCAAAATTTACTCTTGTCTTGCAAAATCTACCTTTTGGGTCCATCTGTGGGGTTGCTTTGTTTTATAAAATACAAGCTTTAGACAACTAACTAAGTGAGATTTTTTGTATTTGAAAACCTAAAAGTTCCTCCCTATGGGAAATATGGGATAAATCTACCAAATGATATCTCTTGTTTAAAAGACAAACTAGGCCTACAAGTCATGAAATCCCCTATATTTGATATAGCAGTTAGCTTAGACAAGAACAAGCTGCCATGCTACTTTTAGTGAGAGACTCCATATTTTCTCACTTCTACAAGTACTGACCCAATTTTCCTTCATTTAAATTTTATTGTAAGTCCCAATAGTCATGATGCTTGAAGCTAGAGAAAGATGAAAGCACCACCAATAATTTACTCTAGTCACACCCCTTTACTTTATGTACAAAAAATTAGCTCTTCTCCATCATGCCTCTCCATGCATGTCACCCTAAAAAATGGTTCCTTTGTTCATCTCTACATTAACCTCTATCAAATTCATAGTTCATGCATTCAACACCTCCTCAATTGCTGACATGTGCCAATTTTTCTTATAAATGTGGCATCTCAAACCCACTACAATATCCACTTGAAATGGGCATGTAAATATGATGACTTGGACCAGTAATATCAATACATGAGCCTCTAGCAAATAATTTTCACCCATATAAACATTTTTTTCATCTTCCTCTAGATTCAATTTGGAATGTCCAAACCTTGTGTCCAAATATGAGGAATCATATACACTTAAATGTGTCATGTGCCTTCTTCTGACAACAACCAAATTGTCCTTGACAATAGTATCCCATTTCCACCTTCGGAGACTCCTCTTCTTATGATTTTATTTTAGGAAGAACTAGTAGCCACTATGATATGAAAAAAAATGACCCCATAGGCTCCAAACAATTAGTAGCACTCACCATGTAGTGTTGGCTTTCCCAAACAAGGTATAATATCTATAAAATAATGTCTTAATTTGTTACTTGGAAATGGAAACCTCTATTTTGGTTGAATTTTTAAGTAGCATGCATAAAATTACATCAAGCCCTAGTCAACACAAAAATAGTGTATCCTTGTCAAATTTATCAAATCAAACTCCATCAATTTCTTATTCCAATGCCACAAGATGCCCCTGCCTCAAGATTGGCCTTCATCATTGATAAATGGTGATCCATTGCTACCATTATCTAGAAATATCAATAGTTTGATTAATCCTTTTAGGATCCTTTTTTATATGTGGTGACATCACTTATTTCCTTTATGAAACTTATACAATACAATATGTAAATCCCTTGAGATTTCATAAGGTCAATTTTTCCAATAGAAAATCTCATCCTTTCCCATATATGTTGGAAAATTAGTAACATATATGCCTTTATAAATCCACTTCAATCTAATGATTTAGATTCATAATACTTAAACATGCAAATAGTAACATTTACATGCAAGGATAGAATTTGGTCATGGAGAGTTGGGTCCCAAGTGGACCTAACTAAGAAAAATCAATTTTAAACAACTTAACCTATGAGAACCCACATGAAAAAGTTCCATGTTAAAATTTGATCAATATTTGTTCACTCACAAATCCTATCTTAGTCAATTTAAAAAATCACTCCAAAATTAGCAAGTGTAAACTTGATTGGCTATAAAAACTAACAAGAACTAATATCCATAGCATGACACTTGAAAAGAAAATTCTTTAAACCATGGACTCACATTCTACAAATTTTCATCTCATAATAATAAATGGGTCAAAAGATATCATTATTTGAAAGTGCATACTTCATTAAATTCTAAAATAAAATGTTAGGAAACAATGATCTCTTGTTTCATTTGAGTCTTGTTAAAAACATCAAATGATCACTAGGGGATTTAAAACCTTGATAAGTAGTTCATTTTGACATGGAGAGTATGTGGGTACATTTTGATCTTATGACTAATAATAGGGAATAATTGACAAGTCATCAAAGATGTGTTGTAAATATTAAGAAAAGCTAAGTTACTGAGAGGGGAGGGGTGAATCAGTAACTTCTAAAACTTCTATCCCAATTAGCGATTAATCCTTTATATGAACAATGACCTAACTGCATGCATGAGAAGCTAAAAACATGAAAGAATACATAACATGTTAACACAAGATTTGGTGACCCAGAAACCTTCCAAATGGAAAGTAAAACAGGGGTGGGGACAATACCCACAAGCTTTAGTACTGCAATATAAAGTTGGCCTATTAAGGCTTACAATGATCACTTTTGATGATCTTCTCTATTAGGAGCAATAAGGACTGCTAGGTCCACCTTACAAAAGGATTTACAAACATACAATGAAGTATGCACTTGGTAAAGAGATTTACATAAGACTATTAGGTCTACCTTGTTAAAGGATTTGATTGATCGACCTGTTAGGATGAAGTAGTGGTTGATCTCTGATCTACAACTTGGTTTGTTGAATGAGATTCCTCTAAGTGTACAAATCATCTTGTTGTGATAGATGAATCTTTGTTGCTCCTTATACTGTTGTAGCCTTTCTAATTCACTCTTTTGCTCTTTTTTTATGATTACATTACTTCTCTTTGATTATTTGGATGTGATACAATACATTACATATATATCAATCCAATTACATAATTACAAAGTTGGCCACAATACAATTTTGCACAAATATTACAAAGTCATCAAAAGTGTAGAAACTCAAGCTTTGAAGACTGACTCGGTGAGGTTCTAATACTCGACATCCACTATTAATGCTTGACACCATCATGCACTCAGTAGACATAGAAGCTCAGTCCATACCGATCACTTCTAAGTAGTCTTGAACATGGTTTGCACTAGTCACTCAATGAATACTGAGAAACTCAGCATATAAATTGAATCACTTGATTCTTACTATATAGCTTTGTCAACACTATCACCTTGAGCTCGATATAAATTGAGTCTCTTGGTTAACACTAAGTAGCTCGGTTAACACTAGACTCTCATCACATCAACTGTGAACTTGGTAAGTATTGCACAACTCAGTTTACTCTAGTAAACTTGGCATACACTGAGATGCTTGGTTTATACTATTGTTCATCAACTCTATAGTAATTGCTCGGTGCAAACTGAAATTTGTCCAAAGAAACTATAGAACTCAGTAAAACAACTAAAATGCTTGGTTAACACTGTTAATTATACAATATGCTTGGTGTAAATTCACAATCTGAATAAGTGTATGTCACTAATAACAAACATGACTAGAATGTCAACAAGATGACCATATGAATTTGCATAATTTGACACACGGATAAAACTAAGAAAGTTGTGAATAGATTAAGGATTGAAAATCATGCAAATGGATTCATGAAAACTTGAAAATTGGCATGTGGATAGTATTTTTTGCATAGAATCCAAGGGTATAATTAGATATTTTTAATCTTTTATTTTAAGACATAGCATCAGAAATAGGGCATCCAATAACTTTTGCAAATTGATCAACACTAAAATATTAGAAATTGCATTTGGAATCACACTAGTAAACTAATCAAATGGATTCGTCATAAGATCAAAATCAAAAAATAGATTGTTTCTGACCCCTATAATTTAGTACAAATTTTTTTATTCAATTGGGTCAATTAGGTCAAACTTATACTTAGTCAAACATGGCTACTTGGAGTTTAGGACAAAGTGTGATGAAGGGTGCTCCCCTCAATATCACAACAAATAATAGAAAAAAAGAACAACACACATTGACAGAATAAAATATGGGCTTCTTATTATCATTATGAATAAAGAATTATAGAATTACAATATGCAAACCCACATGGGTGCCTTCCTTACAATAGTCTACAAGACATAGCTATGACTATCACCCATAATTGCCCTAGACAACTTATGAACCTTCCTTATATAGGCACTTTACCGCCCGAGAAGGTTCTAGACACAAATCCCTAACCCTTGAGGCTAACCACCCTTATATTATATCATTTCATAACACTTTATTATATAACGTCGACTCAAAATAATTTTCAAATTATATTTTTAGATGGGTCCACTTTTGAGACCATAACTAGCAAGTTGTTGATCTGATGGGCTATTGTAACCCCATTCCAAGATCCCTGACTAGAAATATATATTATCTAATGGTGAAAGCATTTTTTGCTAAGGTTTTGCCTCATTTTGGAGCATTTAGGCTTTCATCTCTAGACCTGAAGTTTGGATAGCCAAAATTCATATAAAAAAACTATAATAACAATACCAATATATATGATATGACATAAAACTCATCTGATAGGTTGATATGTCAAAGATGAACCTCGATTTATGAGATTATAATAATTTGAGAAAATAACACCAACTTACTAAAACTAGAAAACTCCCACAAATAGAAACTATGTACAAGAATAGCCCTTAAAAACACCAAAACTAGAAAATTGGAAATAGAAATATTTTTGGGTGATGCAAGATTTCCCTTACACCCAAGATGTTCCTTCATCAAACAACAGGGTGATTTGATAAGTGATACTATCACATCTCAAGTAGCCAAAGGAAAACAAGATGATCAACCTCCTCCCATGCCAGCCATGATGAATCCTCCACTGGAATTTCTTTCCATTTGACCATATACTCTTCATATGTTATGTTCCTTGTGCTTCTTCCCTCATGACTATCCAATATCTCCTTAATTTAATGCTCATAAATTTATTTTTTCCATTAGTATGTGGATGATGGGATGAATTAAACTTCAAATGTATCTTTAATTTCTTCCATAATGTATGGCAAAAATACCCAACAAACTTGGTATCTTGATTAGAAACTATACTCCTTGGCAAACCATGTAGTCTCACCACTTCTCTAAAAAATAACTCCGCCACATGAACAACATCAATTTTCTTCTTCCAGGTAATGAAATGTGTTATTTTTTGAAAATATGTCAAGCACCACGAATATTGAATAATGCCCACACTATGTCCTTGGTAAACCAAGAACAAAATCCATGTTGACATATTCCCATGGCTTCTCATATATAGGTAATGACTGATATAACCTCATATCTTTCTTCACTCCTTTCTCCATCTAACATGCTTTGTAAGACTACACAAACTTCTTCATATCTTGTTGTAGTTGTGGCTAATGATAAATTTAAGAAACCAAAGCAATGGTCTTATCTCTACCAAATTGTCCACCCAATCATCCACTATGATTCTCCTTGATGAGATACTCTCTCATAGAACTTATGGGAATGCACAACTAACTTTCTTTGAACTTCTTTGAACAACATATTATCTTGGATTATGAAATCCAACCACCTAGTCATGTCAAGCATAATAGGATTTGTAAAATATTTCTAAGACTTTTCCAAAATTAGGATCCTCTAAATACAAATTCTTTGGTTCCTTGATTCTAACCGCCTCAATCTTCATTTCTATCAGAAAAACTTGTCTTCTATGAAGAGCATCTATAACTCTATTAGACTTCCCACCCCTCTATTTCAAAATAAATATATAAGTCAAAAAAAACTCAACCTACTACAAATGCCTTTGATTTAATTTTTCTTGACTATTCAAATATTACAAAGCTTGATGATCAATATATAGAACAAACTCCTTAGAAAGAAGATAGTGTCTCCACTTCTTCAATGCCTAAACTATAGCATAAAATACTTGATCATAAACATAACATTTTATTTTGGTATCATTAGTTTCTCACTGAAATAAATAACAAGTCTACATTCTTGGCTCAAAATAACTCCTATTAACTACCATCACAATCTACTTGAAACACCTTATTAAAATTTGTAAGTGCTAAAATAGGTTTCTCTACAAATTTTTGTTTTAGAAAATTGAAACTCTTATCTACTCCTACAGTCCATTTAAATTCTTTTCTATCTCCTCTAATTGCTTCATTTAATGGTCCACAAATACTATGAAAACTTGTGATAAAGTTTCTATAAAAATTAGCTACTCCATGAAAATATATTACCTTTATTGCACTCCTTGGAGTAGGTCATTCGAGGATAGCCTTCACTTTCTTAGGGTTCATTTTTAGACCTTATGTTGATACTAAAAATCCCAATTACATGTTTTGGTTTCACAGTGCATGCCCCATTTCGTCTAGAAATGGGGACCCCCTACTTTATTTTTTTAGCTTTTTGGATCCCTAGTCTAGGGTCAGAGTCTTTTTCTAGTGTTTTTTTACCTAATCTGGGTCCCGGTTCCAAAACCCCATCTCCAAAAGTCAAGTTTATGAGGCAAGAAGTCTTTTTGCAAAATAAAAAAGGTGCACTAGTGCACATCAACAAGTGTGCTAGTGCACCAAAGTACTAAAAAAGTGACATTCACCTTTGGTGCACCCCATGAGGTGCATTGTTGCACACCCCACTAGTTGAAAACCTTTGTAAGGGTAAAGGCACACGAGGCGCCCCTCAAAGGTGCACCAAGTTCACCCTTTTCTATGTAAAGAGTTATTGAATTAGATTTTTTTGATGTTTTTGAGTATTTGGGTTTAGGGTTTTGTTAGGACTAGATTAATTGATTTCTTCATCTTTCCAGACTAATTTTTTCTTCTTTGTGTAGATAAAAGGGGCATCCTCAACTTGTCAGGGTCATAACTTTTGGCCTAGAGATCAGAATTCATAATCATTTACACTGCTAGAAAGATGAACTAAAAATATAATTTGAGTCCCTAAAATAGTGAGCCTTTGGCTTCCCAATTTTATGGACCAATGAAAGTTTCAACTTGAAATTTTGAGCAGAAGACCTCAAAAAAAGCCAGTTAAAAAATGCCTAGAAAATCTTGTGAAAAATTTCAAACACTTGATCATTTTGGATAATGTGGATCACTTGATCTCTCACCAGAAAGGATAGGGTAGTTGAAGAGAAGAAAAAGATCAAAGATACAAAGGTTGGATACTTGAACCAAAATAGGTTCCTCATCTTATGCAAATATTAATGACAAGATTCAACACAAGTTCCTTAGGATTTTAGATAGAAGAAGCAGGAGTTCAAATGTATGGAAGTTTTTTGCTATAAAGAAGGTATGAATCATCAAAAGGGGGAAAATAAGTACACTAAAGTGATCTAAAACCCCATTTGAGAAAAACCCAAAAATCATTTTCAAAGCTAGGAACTTTGATTTTTTGGTGAATTGAGCTTTCGAGGTGTACTGGTGTGCTTTTTCAATGATGTTTTAGTAGATTTTGAAGGGTTCAAAGGTTTACTGGTGCACTGGTGCACTTTAGATTTTGAAAAACTTTCTAATGATGAGGATATTAGATAGGCATTCAGAACGAAAGAAGCTTTATTGGAGCTTGATATAAAACTTAGAGATTTTGTAAAAAATTGTATAGAAGTGGGCAACTATAGGCAGAAAGTGGAAGACAAATATAACACCTTAGATTTACCAGATATGACATAGTTCATTGAGATAATCAATAAATTCAATGGAAAATATCCAGACATAGTTATGGTATAAAGGGGACCAAAACCCAGAAGCCAAAATTTCATTTTTGACACTCAGTGAAATTCTACATTTTTTGGTCCTCTAAGGTGCACTAGTGTGCTAGATGGGCTACTGCACTAGTGCACCAGGTGCACTGGTGTGCTTTTTGGAAATAATGCATTGGAAGAATTTTGGATAAGTCTAAGGTGCACTAGTGCACTAGGTGCATTGCTATGTGAGGTGCACTACTGTGCTTTTTGCAACAATGTGTTGCAATTTTTTTGAAGAAGTCATAGGTGCATAGGTGTGCTAGGTGCACTTCTTCTAAGGTGCACTTTCCTAGAGGTGCACTAATAGTTAACTGCTAGTTCCAAAATTAGAGCTTTTCATGCACCATAAATGCATTCTAAGAATAGTTTAACTTTGACAGATGCCCAATGAAGGTTGAACTTATATTTTTGATACTTCCAATCACTTCTACATCATCTAAAGGCTTTTTCTTTCTTTTTCTTTCATCCTTTATTTGTTTTATGAGATGTAAAGGCTCATGCATCCAATTAATGATATAAAATGGATTGACTCCTACTTAGCAAGAGTTAGATAGTCAGTTTGTACATAAATAGATTTATTTTATTAGTTTAGAAGCATATGATTGCATGAAGATATCTCTCACTCTCAACACAAATTGAGGAGAAGATTTCTTATAAATATAGGAATGTAATATATAATCAAGGTGACCGCCATTATTTTACAATAATATATGTTTTTGGTGCTCGCGTTTGGAGTGTAGTGATTCTTGCCTAAGTGTGTCATATTTTTGTGAATGTATGTTCATGGAATTGTAATTGAGCTAAAATTTTATTACATTATTTCTAGTTGTGCGATCTTTTAATTCTAGTGTTTTCTATGGTTTTACGAATTCTACTGACATATCTAATTTGAGAAGAGATCACCCATTTTGTTCCTACATAGCTTTTTTCTTGCATGAGTGCACTTTTTGTGGCCTTGCAATTTGATGAAAAGTGAAACATCTTATAGTAACTGAATTCCCATCGACAATTGCATCAATGGAATTAAGGAATCACTACTCCTATTTTCATTGGTTACCTACCAATCTTTTTGAAAGTTTAACTTGCAGACACATTTTTTCCATAGCTTATGTCTGTTAGGATTTTATTTCCATGTTATTTGCTTAATTCTCTCATCACCTTATCTTTTTTATTTGCTTTGCTAACCCCTAGTTAATTTAGGAATTCATATAGTTGCATTGTTAGATAGAATTCATTCGAAAAATAGAAAATACCAAAAACATATCCCTTTTGTGGTTAATTTTGAAGCAATAAGTAGGTTGGTAATTTTATCCAAAATTGGTTTGAACCAAAAAAGGCCCCCTCATGAACAAATACATTTATCTTCAATTGAGCATATTCTAGTAGGTCACAAGATCACTTGAAACCATGGAGTTGATCGCCAAGATTGACTTTTCAAGAGAGAAGTTTGAAAGGATTCCTGTCATTAAGCATCATGCAAAATGAGTGCTCAATAGAAGTGGCACTAGAAGGAGGGCCTGAAAACCATTTAGGTTAAAAGCCAAAGTTATTGTTTGAAAATTCTACAATTTTGGAAGGAAAAAAAAAAAACAAAGTCCATGAAATTTAGGAGGTGTGCTACTTTGAGAAAGTGTGCTTCTTCAAAGGTGCACTTTTCCAAAATAAACATAAGTTCTTAGAACTCAGTCACTTTCACAAGCATCATAGTGATAAAGAGATACCAAGGACTCCACCCATTTACATTACAAATTTCATCATTGTTGTTCACTCTACATTCTACTTCACACATTCCCATCATTATGCACCATGTCTTTCTTCAATGCCAAAAGTTCACCTTTGAATCTAATTGGTCCATTACATGACTTGCCCAAAAATCCTAAAAAGCTTATCCCACAGTTCATCTATGGAGAATCACAAACAGTAGAAGCTCATATTAAATTTTTTAAGGAGATCTATAATAGAAACCAAATTCAACATATGGACATGGTATGTCACCTTTTCCCTTACTCTTTGAGGGAAATGACATTCAATTGGTACCTCAATCTGCCACCAACATCAATAAGGGATTAGAACTCTTTTGAGAGCAAGTTTCTAGAACAATTCCAGATCTATATCAATCCATCTATCCTACATCATCAATTCATCTCAATTAGGAGGTATCCCCATGAGACTATTTCATAGTTTAATCATTGCTTCTATAGGATGTATTAAAGAATGGAGTTTCCATACACTATATCACAAGAGGCTACCATCTAGATCTATTTTGGAACAATGGATTCATTAACTTCTATTTTTCTAAGAAGGCTCCCACCTAGATACATTGATACCATTGAAAATGTCTTCAAGGAGGCTATTGCATTCGCGAATTAGGTTATTGTTGCTCCAATGCCAACAATTACATATTCAAGGTATGAGTCCCAAAAGACTGTATTCTTTGAGCAAAAGACTTCTCCACCTACTAAACTTGACAATAATATGGCTAGAGAATTTAAGGCCATGAAGGAAATTATGTGTCTTTTATTCAATGAACTCACCAAAATAAAGTTGAATTCCTCAAGAAACCAAGGTAATCTTCCTAGACAACTTGCTACCCAAAACAATTACTCTCAAAATCAGAGCAAAATTTTTGGCCTTTATATTAGCATCAACAATTAGAATAATGGTATGATAGGTATGAGTCCAAGTGAAAATGGATATGGGTACAATGATGTTTTGGATCAGCCTCCCCAAATCATGGAGGAACATTCTTTGTAGTTTGGTTCAATAATGTTTGAATCATATGATAAATCTATAGGAGGACAAAGTGATGAAGATGATCAAGAGGAGTTTGTGTTCCCATTCAATAAAGAAATTCTTCCAAGTGTTGATGTTGCAATAAGTGTGGATATGCCAATAAATTTTGAGGATACAGAAAATATTGAAGTTCCAAAACTCCATGAAGTTTCAAAAAGTGATGGAAATGTAGAAGATCTTGAGGTTGGTAAGATGTTTAAATCATAAAGTCATTAAGAAGAAGATACCAATTCTTCCTACTATTATATTTATTCCCCATTGGATAATGATAAGATACCTCTCTCAAAACAAGATTTTTCATTAGAGGAGATGGATAGAGTGCTCAATTTGGTCTCATGCTTGACTGAGGAAATGTCTATTTACAAGTATTCTACACATATATCAAACCATGCAATAAATGAGTCATGTAGAATCCATCCATTTGGGTTCCATTCACAAGAAAGTTGTCCTAATTTCTTGTTAGCTTGGGAGATTGCAATGGAGGGAAGTATGATCTTGAATAGGCTTCTTTGGGATATTAGGCAAAAAACATCTTGGTCGATGATAGTAATGAATTTTGTTATTTGAAAGGAAGGTTGAAGATTGATTTTTCTAGTCTGAAGGAACCTAAAGTGTTTCCAAGTGCAGATGAAGTTGTGTACCATGAGATAAGACCACTGGTTCAAGTGATATATTTCCATTATCCCTCTTAGTTTGATGATTTTCAATTTGAATATGATGCAAAAGGTAAGAGAACTTGTTTGTCATTTGTGCTCAGAATTTGAACCAAGATTCACCAAATTTTATTTTTCTAAGTACAAAGACAAATCAGTTTTTCTTATGACTATATGGGGTGGTTCATTATTATTCTATATCATGAGAAATATAACAACAACCACCCCACATTCTTATCATTCAAGGTTTTCCATAGATAAGGTTTTGTTTTTGTTTTTGTTTTTCTTAATTTTTTTTAGTCTTTCTAGTTAGGTGTTAGTTTTCTTTGAGTCGATTCTTTTTGTTTGGATTTCATTTCTTTTTCTTTCAAAGTTGTGTCAGTCTAGGGGTTAGGTGCACTCAAGATTTTGTCTTGATGTATCTCATTAAACTAATTTTTTGGTTTCAAATTTTGGGAAGAGGTATTTCTTTTTTAAAACATTTTAATGATTTTGTTTCTCATACCAACCAAGGAACGGATGTTACTTGCAGTAATAGAGGATTTTTAGTCTTGAATTCAAAATTACAAATTGATAAGTTCTAAACACTTTAAAAATTTAAAGATAAATTATCTTAGGTGTTTTCAAACCAAGGATGAAGGCAGCAAGGGATAGTCCAAACCCCACTAGTTTAAACAGAAGGATCTTCTCGAAGGAATTGCTAAGATCATTGTTTGGCATGAGAATTTCTAAAAATTTCTTAAAAGAGGAATGCAAGGGATGTTCACAAAAGATCAAATTTGAGAAACGACACCAATGTCTTGGACACATAGTCTGAGCATGGTCAAGGTACAGAAAGAAAATAAAAGAGGAAAAAAAGGTGTTAAAAATGAAAGATTCTACAAAGTCTAAGAAAAGTAATCTGCCTATAGGGATATGCACTCCAAATAAGCTATCCAATATCAAAACAATTGCTTCATCAAAGAATTAAATGATGACATGGTAGTTACATGAAGTGAGTATTCAGAATATTACCTAAGACTTCAAATAAAAGGTGATAACCCATTAAGAGCCCTTGGGACTAATATTCTCATCTGGTCAGACAAGGGATTGATAAATAGCTTTCGTGAAGATTCCCAATAAAGGGACCAAAAGGGGTGGAAAATTGTTTCCAAGTTGTCAAAAGTTTTTGATAGACTACATTCTGAGATGTTGAAGGAAATGAATACATTAAACACGCACTAAACTTGGAGATTCAAGATTCTGAGATTTTGATTGTAAAGTGACTCAAAATATACTTAGAATGTTCAAGATTCAGTTGGTGTTTGATACATACTAGAAGGAATGTTTGCTGATGAAGAAATGACTTTGTCATTTCTTCCTTCTTGTTGGGGCTATTTGTTGTGGTTTCACAATACACGCCCCATTTTTCCTAAAAACAGGGACCCCTTACTTTATTTTTTTGGCTTTTTGGATCCCTAGTCTAGGGTCTAAGTCTTTTTCTAGTGTTTTTTGACCTAATATGGGTCCTAATTCCAAAACCTAGTCTTCAAAAATCAAGTTTATGAGGGAAGAAGTCTTTTTGCAAAATAAAAAAAGGCACACCAATGCACCTCAATAGGTGCACTCATGCACCAAAGTACTAAAAAGGGGACATTCACCTTTGGCAATGTGCAAATGTGTAGCTATGCACCTACACAACACCATGAGGTATGCTTTGTCACCCTCTTTTCCTTCCCACTTCATTTTCTTTCCCTCTAGCCTTCAAAATCACAGCTCCACATCTCATTAAGTGTGCCTTCTTTTCTCATTCCCCCTATACACTTAACTAAAAACATGTTTATGTACACCTATTTTTTCTTTGAAAACATAATGAAAACTCACAAAAAACATAAAAAACACTAATACTAGGGTGTGCAGTGGTGCACCTAATGGGGTGTGCTAATACGCACTTTTAGTATTCCTATTTTTTTTGCACTTAAGTCCATCAAGGGTGCACATCATTTCACCCTATGAGGTGCACTACTATGCATCATAATAGTTGAAAACCTTTGTAAGGGTAAAGGTGCACAAAGCACACCTCAAAGGTGTGCCAGGTGCGCCCTTTTTTGTGCAAAGTGTTATTGAATTAGGTTTTTTTAATGTTTTTGAGCAGTTAGATTTAGGGTTTTGTTTGAGTCAGTGTTAGGGACTGGATTAATTAATTTTTTCATCTTTCCAAACTAATGTTTTCTTCTTTTTGTAGATAAAAGGGGCATCCTCAACTTTTCAAGGTCATAACTTTTGACCTAGAGCTTAGAATTCATAATTGTTTACACTGTTGAAAAGATGAACTGAAAATATAATTTGAATCCCTAAAATAGTGAGCCTTTGGCTTCCCAATTTTAGGGACCAATGAATGTTTCAACTTGAAATTTTGACCAAAAGACCTCCGAAAAAGCTAGTTAAAAAATGCCTAGAAAATCTTGTAAAAGGTTTCAAACATTTGATCATTTATAATAATGTGGATCACCTAGTCTCTCACCAAGAAGAATATGGTAGTTGGAGAGAAGAAAAAGATCAAAGATACAGAGGTTGGATATGTGAACTAGAATAGGTTCCTCATCTTACACAAATATTAATGACAAGATTCAACATGGGTTCCTTGGGATTTTAGAGAGAAGAAGTAGAAGGAGTTCAAATGTATGAAATTTTTTGGCTATAAAGAAGGTATAAATCATCAAAAGGGGGAAAATAAGTACACTAAAGTGATCTAAAACCCCATTTGAGCAAAACCTAGAAACCATTTTTAAAACTAAGAACTTTGATTTTTTGGCAAATTAAGCTTTTGAGCTGCATTGTTGCACTGGTGCACTTTTTCAATGGTGCTTTAGTAGATTTTGAAGGGTTTAGAGGTGTTCTGGTGCACCTTAGATTTTGAAGAATTTTCTAATGATGAGGATATTAGATAGGCATTCAAAATGGAAGAAGCTTTATTGGAGCTTGATGTAAAACTCAGAGATTTTGTAAGAACTCGTATGGAAGTGGGCAACTACATGCAAAAAGTGACAGAAAAATATAATGCTTTAGATTTATTAGATGCAGCATAGATCACTGAGATAATTGAGAAATTAAAGGGAAAATATCTAGAGATAGCTTTGGTATAAAGGGGAACAAAGCCTAGAAGCTAGAATTTCATTTTTGACACTCAATGAATTTTTTTCATTTTTTGGGCTTCTGAGGTGCGTTGTTGTGTTGGTGCACTATTGCACTACTATGCTAAGTTTTCTGGTGCACTTTTTGGCAACAATGCATTGGAATAATTTTGGATAAGTTTGAGGTGAGCCATTGCACTAGGTGCGTTGGTGCACTTTGTGCAGCAATGTGTTGGATTTTTTTTTTAAAGTCAGAGGTGCATAGGTGCACTAGGTGCACTTCTTTTGAGGTGCAATTTTCTAGAGGTGCACCAATAGTTAACTATTAGTTCCAAAATTAGAGTTTTCCATGCACTAGAAACACATTCTAATAGTAGTTTAACTCTGACAGATGCCCAGTGAAGGTTGAACTTCTATTTTGACACTTCCAGTCACTTCTACATCATCTGAAGGCTTTGTCTTTCTTATTCTTTCATGATTTCTTTGTTTTATGAGATGTAAAGGCTCATGTATCCAATTAATGATATAAAATGGATGGAGTCCTACTTAGCAAGAGTTAGATAGTCAGTTTGTACATAAATAGATTTGTTTTATTAGTGTAGAAGCATATGATTACATGAAGATATCTCTCACTCTCAACACAAATTGAGGAGAAGATTTCTTATAAATATAGGAATGTAATATGTAATCAAGGTGGCCACCATTATTTTGCAATAATATATGCTTTTGGTGCTTGCATTTGGAGTGTAGTGATTCTTGCCTAAGTGTGTCATATTTTTGTGAATGTATGTTCATGGAATTGTGATTGAGCCAAAAGTTTATTGCATTATTTCTAATTGTGTGATCTTTTAATTCTAGTTTTTGCTATGGTTTTACAAATTTTGCTGGCATATCTAGTTCGAGAAGAGATCGCCCATTTTGTTCCTACATAGCTTTTGTCTTGCATGAGTGCACTTTTTGTGGCCTTGCAATTTGATAAAAAGTAAAACATCTTACAATTATTGAATTCCCATCATCAATTGCATCAGTGGAATTAAGGAAGCACTACTCCTATTTTTATTGGTTAGCTACCGATCTTTTCAAAAGCTTTACTTATAGACGCGTTGTTTCCATAGCTTATGTCCATTAGGATTTTATTTCCATGTTATTTACTTAATTTTCTCATTACCTTATCTTTTTTATTTTCTTTGCTAACCCCTAGTTAATTTAGGAATTCATATAGTTGCATTGTTAGATTGCATTCATTCAAAAAATAGAAAATACCAAAAACATATCACTTTTGTGGTTAATTTTGAAATAGAAAGCATGTTGGTCATTTATCCAAAATTGGTTCAAACCAGCAAAGGCCCCCTTGTGAAAAAATATATTTATCTTCAATTTAGTGGATTCCAATAAAATGCAAGGTCACTCAAAACCTTGGAGTTGATCCCCAGGATTGACTTTTCAAGAAAGGAGTTTGAAAGGATTCCTGTCGTTAAGCTTCATGCAAAACAAGTGCTCAATAGTACACCAACTCCTTCTTCACAAAAAAATTAGAATGATTTAGAATAACTAATAAGGGGGGTGAATCAATTACCCTTAGGTCTAGATGTACCAATTTAACTTTCAATAACTTCAAACAATCTCATTAAATAGCTTAGTCCATATAGTAATATATCAGCAATTTAACACCCTCTCTATTCTATCTATATGTGTGTATGTGTGCCACCCAAAAGTAAAATAAATAACTATATAACTAGCATGATTAAAGGAACATCCACACATGTAAATAACACTTTGACACTAGTATTTAACATCAAAACCCAATTTGGGAAAAACCACCAAGGAACATGCTACCTTTTTTTCACTCTTTTGAAGGGATCTTGGTTAGGAGTCAACCTTGTTAAAGGTTATACAACACACTATTAAATGTGACTATGTCAAAGGATTTAATCACCCTATTAGGAGTAGCCTTGTTAAAGGACTTTGGATTATTCCATTATAATGTCACCTTGATAAAAGGATTTTAAAAGTGACTATTGAGTCAACCTTGATTAAAGAATTTTGACTATCACAATGGCAAGAATGCAACAAAAAATTTGACCTGTAAAGTACAAATCACTTTGTAAATTTAGATCTCCATTCACTCATCTATTTGTTCACTGACTGGCCTTCATTATCATCTTCATCACTAATCTACCTAACATCCCTTCAAGAAATCATAATTTACTAATATCTTTACACTTCTTCTCTATTTCTCTACTCCTCACAACTTCTCCTTAAGATAATCAATGAACAACAAACCAACCTTGGAAAATAATTGTGTGCCTCCTTAAATAGGTGATTTCAATATTTTTCCACTTAAACATCACCATAGATCTTAGGGTTTAGCCATATTCATTGAATCCTCCCATCATTTTGTTCTCCTTCTCCTTTCTTGATACGTCTAAAAACATATGATCAAATCCTTGGCTTTGATCATATAAAAAACTCTCTTCATGCATTAATACATCATCTCATTGGATTTTATTTTTCATACATCTTCTCAATGTGGATTATCATTTGTATGTATCTTCTCTAGTTTTAACTATCCATCATCCAAAACTAATCTAATGAAATGGTACCACAACTGTATGTGTTTTTTCTTTGAATGTAGAGTAGAATTCTTTGTAAGATGAATGAAACTCTAGCTATCTATAAATAAATAATTATCACTTTTTGGGTGTCTAAATTCTTCCATCAAGAACTAGAGCCATATCATCTCCTTGACTATCTCTAGAGTGGATAAAACATTAACCTTCTACAACTAAGAAATCTAACTCATTTTTGTCCCACCAATAGTAAATACATAACCTATAGTACTCTACCTAGTATCAATATATCCTACCAAAATTGAGTCAACATAGCCCTTTAAATTAGCAATAGATCCCCAAAAATGTAAACACTTATTGTACATTCCTCTCAAATATTTGAGAATCCATTTAACTGCATTGCAATGCTCAATCCCTGGATGACTCATATAACTAATAACAACTCTCACTGCATATGCAATATCTAGCCTAGAAAATACCATATTATACATTAAACTCCCTATAGCTAAAGTATGAGGTACCTTGGACATGTTAGCCTCCTCTTCTAGTGTTTTTGGACACATCTCCTTACTCAATTTTAAATGACTGGGTAAAGGTGTATTAAGAGATTTAGCATTCTCCATAGAAAAACATTGCAAAACCTTATCAATATAATCAACCTGTGATAATGTCAATTCTTTGTGCTTCTTATCTCTACAAATTTTCATACCAAGTATTTGTTTTGCTAACACCAAATCCTTCATAGAAAATGAATGTGCTAATTTTTAACCCCTCAATGTGATCCATGTTAGATATCACTACAAGCATATCATCAACATATAAACATTAAATAATGTAGCTTTCATTGTCCAACCTCTTAAAAAAAAAAAAATGGTCAGAATGATATCTAATGTATATGTTTTCATGCATAAAATTTTCAAATTTAAGATACCATTGCCAAGGTGCTTGCTTCAAGTCATATAAACTTTTCTTCAATTTTCACACTAAATTCTCCTTATCTTTGACCTCAAATCCTTGTGGTTGTGTCATATGTATCTCTTCATCCAAATCACCATGAAGAAAATTTATTTTAACATCAAGTTGCTCCAAGTGAAAATCTTTAGCAGCCACAATACTTAAAACAATGCAAAACAAAAGTCATTTTAATAATAGGAGAAAATATCTCATCAAGGTCAATGCCCTTTTTTAGTACAAATATTTTTACAACTAACCTAGCTTTAAATATTTTCTTACCTCCATCCTCTTCTTTCATCCTATAAAACCATTTAATTTTTAAGGCCCTTTTACCTATAGGCAACTTTCATAAATCCCAAGTCTAATTTTCAATAAGGAGTCCATTTCTTCTATCATTGTAGACTCCCACTGAAACTTTGTATCCACCTACACAGCTTCATCATAACATTCAAGTTTATCAAAATATGTTACTAAAATAAAATATAAAGAGGAAGAAAATATTTATGGAGGTTTACTGAGCCTTGTTGACTATCTAACATTCACTAGGTTGTGTGGTATTTGTTGTTTCACTTGTGAAGTATGAGGGACTACTAGAACATCATCTTTTAAAGTATCATCTTTCACTACATAATCATTTTCTTTCTTCACATTCTTTCTCAATAGATGTTTGTACAACACTTACTCATTGAATATGGCATCCCTTCTTCCTACAATTATAGGATTTTCAAAACTACAAAGCCTATAACCAAATTCATCAATGTCATATCCAAAAAGTACACATTTCTTTGACTTAGCTTCTAGCTTGGTTCTATTTTTCAGTATCTATGTATGCAAATGCTTCATAACCAAATATTTTGAGAAAAGAATAACTCACCTTTTTACTAGGCCATGCTTCCTCTAAAATACCACAACCCAAAGGAGTAGAGGGACCTCTATGTTAGAAAGTAAATTCCACCAAGATAACTAAGAGGGAAGCAGGGTGAATTAGTTATCCAACTATTAAAACATTTATCAACCTTATTAAATCTTAACCATATGACCTATTTAATCAATAACCATAAGAAGATACCCATACATAATAACACCAAATATGTTAACTAACTAGGGAAACCCTTAATCAAAGGGAAAACCCCATTAGGGATGGTACCCACAAAATGATGTACTAATATAAAAGTTCCTTGTAAGAGGATGGACTTTGTTAGGAGCAAATGAAATACATTTAATATATACTAGACCCTATTATGAGACTTTAAATCCCTATTAGGAGATTCCAACCCTGTTAGGAGATGTACAAACCCTACTAGGAGTTGTAGAAGGTGAAAGGACCCATTGTCCAAATAGCTTCAGGGGAAAGATCAATGAACTCATTATCTAACTGATCTTTGTATTATTCCTTATAGAATAATAGAAATGAATGATCTTCTAACTCCCCTATCCTCTTGACTAGACAAAATCCTCTTTTGATCTCAATACTAAATCACCAACTTGTCATCCAAAGAATCGCTCAGATCGCTTACACACATTTACCAACTTTGCATATCACTTGAAAAATTCACACTTGTACTCTTTCTCTCATCAATTACATACTTAATCATAGGGAAAATAACCTTCATTATACCATATCCTAAAAATTATAACTCTTTGAGTTAGCCTTGAGGCTTTCTCAATTAATTATAATAGGACCTCATTAAGATATTACAATAATTACACAATATTGTCATCTCACTGTCTTTACAAATTTTTACATGTGTGATCATTGACCTTGCACACTTGTGGATTTCATTATCTAGATATCTACTATTATTGTGTAACTACACTCATCATGATTCTATCCCAATTAAGATATCGAATCCAAACATCAAAAACTACTTATTAGACACTTTGTCTACTTACTATCTTTTGTAATTTATGGATAATTTCCACATATCTTTGACTTTCTATACATTCACTTGTCTACTTCATCAAGAAATGATGTGAAATACATCCTAAATTGTGCTTGAGCTAATTATCAATACACTGTCCATACAACCTTGTTCTCTATATTCTATTCTTTTAGTCTTCATAGAAACAATACTATGTTGACATCAATGACAAACTTAGTTATGAATGCAACATGTCAATCATGTCAATAATCTCTCAAAATCTTAAGACACTTCCCCAAAGAAATACCATAAGTATTCATGCTAACAATCTCACCCTTTGGTATTGATGGAAACATAGATGAAAAATATTTAAGTTCCAAGAATACCAAATCTAGCTCTGTTGCTTCTATTGTTCTCTTCTTTCCAAATCCTCTTCATCAATCAAATCTAAAACTCATTGTAACACTGCTATTTATGTGCTTTCTCATAGATGATCATCAGTTTTCACACTTCTCCCCCACTTATATAATTCAATGTTTTCTCCTCACTAACATCAATAAATTTGTGAATAATTCTCCCCCATACATACATCTCCCACATACTACCAAAAGATTTTTTTCATGTGATCATCTCTCTCATTGACATCAATGACAAAGGATCCATTATGTCAATCATTTTCTCAAAGTCTTTAACCAACTCAAGTGTCCAACGACATTGTTTTATATCAACCACCAAGAGTCCTTGATGTCTCTTCTCATTACAAATACTCCCCAATATAGGAAGTGTCAATATTTTGTCTAATAGTGCTCTATACCACTAGACTAGTGCACTTTCTACATCATCTATCAAAAGTAGGTAGGGGCATAACCCCAAGCATACCTCACAAATACCCAAATGTATCTTTAGGTAAAGGATTGATAAAGATATCTACAATATTCTCTTTTACACCCACATATGCTAATCTAGCCTCTTTCTCTACAAACATTTCTCTCAAAACATGATACTTAATAGATATATGCTTAGTCTTAGAATGCAACATAGGATTATTAGACATGTTGTACTTGTGTAATCATAATTTATGAATACAAGTTCTAAAAAAATTATCTCAATTTTCTTTAGTATCAACTTCATCCACATAATCTAATTATAATTGTTTGGTGTTGCTACATACTCTACTTCTAATGTACTCTATGAAATATAGTCATATTTCTTGCTTAGCCAAGAAACCAATCTTCCTTCAACAAAAAATGATCCACTACTAGTATTTTTTCTATCATCCATACTGCCTACCCAATCTGCATTAGTATATGCACATAAAATTAAATCACTTGATCTTTCATACCATACGCCAAAATCAAGCATACCCTTCATATATCTAAATATTCTCTTTACTATTACATAATGTCATTCTCTAGGATCTTCTTGAAATCTTGCCACTATTCCGACTAGATTTGTTATATATAGTCTAGTCTGAGTCAGATATTACAAACCTCCAATCATAGATTTTTACTTCTTATGTTCAATTGTAGGTGTCTTATATTTGCTAGATAACTTGTGACCAATTATCATGGGTGTACCAATAGGCTTACAACTTTCTAATCCAAATCTTTTCAACAAGTCTTTAAAATAGTTAGCTTATAATAGGAAGATACCATATCTATTTTGTACAATTTGTAGACCTAAGAAGTATTTCATCTCACCAATCATACTAATCTTGAATGTATTCTTCATTTCATTAGAAAATTTGTCACTTGCTTCATCATTTCCTCCAAAAATTATGTCATCCACAAATATCATGATAATCAACAATCCATTCTCAATTCCTTTCAAATACAAATTTATATCTGTCATACCTTTAGCAAATCCCAACTTTTCCAAATATTTTTCCAATCTTGCATAACAGGTTCTAAGTGCTTGCTTTAGACCATTTAAACTTTTCTTCAATCTACATACCATATCATTTTCTTTTGTCAAGGGAATCCTTCAAGCATAGAATCCTTTAGGCTGCTCAATGTAGACTTCTTAAATTTCTCCATTCAAAAATGTTAATTTCACATCTATCTAATACACTTTAAACTTATTTCTCATTGCATAAGTCAAGAACACTCTTACTACTTCAAGTCTAGAAATAGGGGCAAATGTCTCTTCATAATCTATGCCTTCCTATTGTCAATATCGTTTGTACACCAATCTTTCTTTATTCCTCACAACCTCACCTTGTTGATTCACCTTATTTCTGAAAACCCATTTATTTCCTATTGCATTCTTGTCTTTAGGTCTAGGAATCTATTGGACCATATCTTATTCTTCACAATCTGATCTATTTCTTCCTTCATTACTTGAATCCCATTATCATCCTTGCATGCCTCATTTGTGCTCTTTGGTTCAACTTGAAAAGCCAAACACAATTCCTCATGTACTTTCTTTCTTGTCATAACTCCTTTTTCTTTGCTTCTAATAGTCTAATTAGCAAGGTGATTCTTTGTCAAAATCCTATTTGGCATAGGTGTTGTTGTTTCAACTCATACTTCTTGATATTTAGGTTCAAATCTATGTTCAACAACTTGAACATAGTTTTGAAAATCATTGTTAGTCTCAAAGAAAGCTTCAATATTCTATCTAATAGGTTTAGGATTATCTTCTTCATCATCAAAATTATAATCCAACATTCTCTCTTTAACTCCAAACTTTTCATCTACTTTTACATTTACACAGTCAAAAATATTTTTAATTCTCTAATTAAAACATCTATAATCCTTGATTTTCAATAAGTAACCAAGGAACATACCTTCATCACTTCTTGCATCAATTTTTCCAATATCATCATATCTCTTTATGTAACACTTACTTCCAAAAATTCTAAAGTATTTCAATAAGGGTGCATGTCCAAACCATAATTCATAGGGAGTCTTTTTTCTACATTTCTAATACACACTATGTTCATGGTGTATACTATTATATTGAATGCTTCTCTGTAAAATGTCTTGGCTACATTATTCTTGAAAATCATAGCTCTTACTACTTCTATTATAGATCTGTTTCTTCTTTTAGTAATCACATTTTTCTTAGGAGTCTTAGATTTTGATAGTTGTCTCTTGATTCCATTTCCTCGCAAAAGGTGTTAAACTCTTTTGAGGTAAACTCTCCACCTCTATTTGATCTCAAACATTTTATCTTTACCCTAAATTCATTCTCAACTCTATTCTTAAATAACTTAAACTTTCCAAATGCCTTAGAATTTTTTTTGATAAATGCTACCCACATCATTCTAGTGAAATCAACAACAAAAGTCATAAAGTACCTTTCCATAGAATCCTCTTGTTCTGGTAGGACCACTCAAATCTATATGAACAATCTCCAATTTCACTATGGTAGTGAACTTCTTGCTAGGAAAAGAATATTTATATTAGTTATCCATAACACATTATTTTCACACAACATTAGTAGGCTTTACAACTCTAGGTAGATCTCTAACAGTAATGTACTACCAACCTTCGCAATATTATTAAAGATTATGTGAAAAAACCTTTTATACCATAACCAATCATTAGCAATTTTTGCAACCAAATAATTCATCTATGTAGGGTTTGATTGAAAAGCATTACCTCTATATTTTGTACTAGTGCCAATCAACATATGGCCATCTTTATCCTTGATAATGCATGTCTTTTTTGTGAATTGTAGCTGTTAGCCTTTTATCAACCAATTGTCCAACACTCAATAGGTTGTGTTTTAATTAATCAAAAAAATAGACATCATTAGTGTTAGTCTTTCCATCAAGATTAATAGATCATATTCCCTTGATATGACAAGTTGCATTGTTACCAACTCTCATAATTCCTCCATCGTGATTACTAAACTTAACAAAATTATTCATTTCTCTAGTCATATGATGCAAACATCCATTATCTATAATCTAATCAAATTTCTTTTCAAATTGCAAAAATAGGGCTTTTTCTTCTCTAACTTCTTTTTCAAGATTTTCTTATTTTATAGCTACAAATCTTAATTCATCATCACTTTCACTATGAACTCTTTCTTTAGACTCGTCATCTTCATTTACATATAAAAAAACTCTAGGTCTTGTAGATTTGAAATTCTTATTATACTTGTTATCTCTTTTAGGAAACTTAGACGCATAATGACCAAATTCATTGCAAGTCCAATAGTTAAAAATTCTCTTACCATCTAGTTCTCTTCTTACAAGTAGAGAAATTCCTTCTTGAATTCTTCTATCCTCCCTAGATCTGGATCTCCTACTACTAGCATAGTCTCCATTAGTGCTTGCACTTCTTAATAAAGAAGGGTTAACACTTAATGCACTAAAGGCTATCTCTACTATAGCAAATATCTAGATTTCTTTAATGTTTCTTTTGTTTCTTACAATCTTCCACATGGTATCTCTCTAGTAAACTTCTTAGTACAGGTTATCACTTGCTGAATCACCTGTGATGTTTTCTTGAATGATGGTGTCAAAGTTTTCAAGATTTTCTAGATAACCTCTTCTTCAATTTTAGATCCATTTCAAGACTCAATACTTGCAAAAAAATTTGATATTATACCAATATATCTTCTTAGATATTCATCTTCCATTATTATAGCATCTTGAAAAAAACATATCCAATCCTATAATTTGATTCTTTTAGCATGTACATCACCTTAAAATGTAGTTTCCAAAGCTTTCCAAATGTTGTGAGATGTATATAAGGATTTTACCTAAGTGTATTGATTCCCAGGAATAGCTAACACTAATGGTTCTTTGGCAAGCATATTACACATAAACATATCTCTTTTAGCTTCATTGCATTCCTCAAGTTTTCTTTCTTCCACAATCTTCATTCAATTCTTTGATATCAGCCAATACCCTAGACCCATACCTAGCAAATGAGTCTTCATCTTCTCCTTCCAACTATCATAGTTAACTCCATCAAATTTAAGACTTTCTTTTCTAAAGTGACCCGCCATTAATCTCCTTAAGGTGTTACACTTTTTCTTCAAGGACCTAAAGGTCTAACACTAATTGTTAGAAAGTAAATTCCACCAAGATAACTAAGAGGTGGTGAATTATTTATCCAACCATTAAAAAATGTATCATACTTATTAAAACTCAATCATATGAACAATATAATCAATAACCATAAGAAGATACTCATATACAATAACTCTAGATATTCTAACTATAGAAACCATTGACTAGAGGGAAAACCATGGTGGGGATAGTACCCATAAAATGATGTATTGATATAAAAAAAAATTGTAAGAGGATGGACTGTATTAAGAGCCAATGAAATACATTTAGTACATATCAGTCCTTGTTAAGAGACTTTGAATCCCTATTAGGAGATTCCAACCTTAATAAGAGTTGTGCCAACCTTGTTAGGAGTTATGCCAACCCTTTTAGGAGTTATGCCAAACCTATTGGGAGTTATAGAAGCCAGAAGGACCCACTGTCCAAATAGCTTCAAGGGAAAGATCACCGAACTCACTATCCAACTGATCTATGTATCATTCCTTATAGAATAATAGAAATGAATGATATTCAAACTCCCTTTTCCTCTTCAACAAAAAAAATCATCTTTGATCTCAATGCTAGATTATTAAATTGTCATGCAAATAATCCTTTGGATCACTTATACGCATTTACCAACTTTGCATATCACTTGCACAATTCATACTTACACTCTTTCCCTTATCAATTAAAAACTTCATCATAATAAAATAATCTTCCTTTATACCATATCCTCAAAATAGCTCCTTGATTTTAGCTTGAGGCCTTCCCAATTAATTATAATGGGATCTCATTAAGATATTACAATAATTACACAAGACTATTGACTCATAGTTTTTATAACTTTTCACACATGTGATCATTGACCTTGTACACTTTCTAGCATCATCATCTAACTATCTACTATTATTGTCTAAATTCTCTCATCATAATTCTATCCTAATTAAGAGATACAATCCAAACATCAGAAACCACTTATCAAGTACTCTATCTTCTTACTATCTTTGGTAATTCATGAATAACTTATGCATATCTTTGACTCTCTGTATGTGCACTTTCCCACTTCATCAAGACACAATGTGAAATACAACCTCCACTTTGCTTGACTTGATTATCAATACATAGTTCATAAGACCTAATTCTCTATTTTTTACTCTGTCAGTCTTTAAAGAAACAATACTACGTTGACATCAATGACAAACATAGTCATGAATGCAATATGTCAATCATCTAAATAGTCTCTCCAATTCTTTGGATACTCCTAAAAATGAATGCCATTAGCATTCATGCTAACACTCTATTAATCAAATACATAGTAGTATTGATAGCCTTAGCCACATGTATAAGGGAAGCCCAACATGGAACCTCATACTCCTTGCATGCTCCATTTTTTCATGTGCATACATTTAGCTACTCCATTTTCTTGTGGAGTCCTTGGGAAAATAATTCTATCTACAAATACCATTAGAGGAACAATAATCTTCCAATTCTTCATTGCAATACTCACCACCATTATTAGATTTGAGATATTTTAGCTTTTTACCAATCTTATTCTGAACCAAGCATTTTCATTTCTTAAAAGTTTGAAATACAAAAGATTTCTTTATAAGGAAATCAACCCATACTTTTCTAGTTGTATCATAAATAAATGTAACATAATAATGAAATCCACCAAGAGAAGATATCTGAGCTAGTCCTTATACATCTGTATGCACAAGCTCTAATTCTCATATTTCTTTTCCTTCCCACTCTTTAGAAAACTAACTCTCTTTTGTTTTACATACACACAACTTTCACATTAATCTATATTGACACATTTCAGACTTGGTAAAACATTCTTTGAATGAAGTAATTTCATACTTTCCTCACTCATGTTCCTAAGTCTCTAGTTTCATAACATTATATTCAAATCTACAACAATTATTTGTTCTCCCTGTTCAACTACAACAACTATTCTTGAATATTTGTTTTTTTTTTAAACAGTTAAAGTATAAGGAATAGTGTGAGCTATACAAATATATAAGGTGCCTAGTTTTACAACTTTTTCTACTAAAAGGGAACCTTTTGAAACCTTCTAATTTTTATCATTGAAAGTAACTATGCAACCCTCATCACACAGTTACCCTACTGAAATTAAATTGCTACTCTACCTTTGAACATGTCTTAGCTCTTCTAGTATCCAATGATTCCTACTCTACAACTTAATCTCAATTTTTCCCTTTCCAACAATATAACAAGGTTCATTATCCCTCAAATAATCTAGCATAAAATCCCCTTTGACATAATCAAGAAAACAACCTCTATGGGGAGTAGCATGAAATGAAGCCCTTGAATCCAAAACACATGAATCATCAACACTTTCTAAATAAATAATAAAAGCATCAATTTAGATTTATAACTCACCATATTTTCCTCCTTGTTCCCTTCTTGTTTATCTCCTTCATTTTTCTTTTGAGTCTATAAATGTTTCTACTTATGTCCTAATTTTCCACAGTACCAAATATCTCTTGGTCCTCTAGATTGAGACCTCTTTACCTTTAATTTTCCTCTTGAATTCCCAAAATTTACAAAGTTGTTTCCTCTTTCACTCATTCTTCCTCTACTTTTCATGTTCAAAAAAATCCTAATGTAGATCCACATGACCTTTTCCTAAGAGTATCCTCACTCAAAATAGCACCAATCACATCATCAAATTTTATGGTATTATATCCAGAATAGAATTACTCACAACCATTACCAAGTCATTCCAACTTTTAGGCAAAGAAGATAAAATCAACAGAGCCCTAATTTCTTCATCAAAATTGAAATTTACAAAAGATAACTAACTGGTAACTATTTTTAACTCATTTAAATTATTTGCAACATATCCACCTTCTGTCATCTTCATATTAAATAAATGCTTCATGAGAAATACCTTGTTTGAAGTAGAGGGCTTTTTGTATAGTTTTTATAGGGTTTGCATCAACTCTTTTTTCATCTTGTCTTTGTAATATTAAATTTCATTGATTGCACTAGGCATGGATGAATACTTCCAAGTGTCTTTCCATTCAAAATATCTCAGTACTCATCTATCATAGCAGTCAATTTCTTGGTTTCTCCTCATAATGGTCTTCATAAATCCTTGTGATAAAAATAGTCCTCCATTTGCATCTTCCACAACTAAAATTTCTTCCCATAAAACTTCTTAGCCTTTAGCTTACCCTCATCTTCCATTTCTCCCACTCAACTATGAGACCTTCCTATAGGATAGCTAAAAGAATGATGACACCTCATTCTAATACCACTTGTTAGGATTAACCACATACAGAAATAATAATTAAATGCAAATATAACCAATATCATAAAATAATAAATCACATAGAAGAGAACACGAGACACAAGGGTTTAACATAGTTCGCCCAATCCCTAGGCTTCGTCCACCAACAAAAAGTCCAATGTTATTATTATCTAGTGATTGCATTCTGTAATCCCTTATAGCTCAATATCACTACAAGAAGATACAATATCATCACACATTATGAAATCCCTAACCCTAAGCTATTTTATGCAAGATTTTTGTAGCTTACAAAATTAGGGCTAGAATAAGTTATCCAACAGAAAAATAACAATTGATGTCTTTTACAATAGCCAATTCATTTTGGCATTGATCATTGACCATGACCTTGTGATTGTCCTGCTCCTAGACAATACGGTATGGATGTGGGTGTTTTTGCCTCTTCATCATTAACTTTGTGACCATCTTTCTTGGCACTAGATTGTAATTAATTCCACCATAAATGATCACATCAAAGTTTTAGTATCTCTAACCATTTTTGGTCTATTACTATTAATCACTTAGTAATTTACAAGGCAGAGCCAAATGGTGATCACTGCAATCGAGCTACTCTATATAGGCTGAGTCATCTACATAAGTAAGTATGTACAAAGTTCTATATGAGTTAGGTAAGTTTTTGGGTCATAGAGTATTTTTGTATATGAGTCAAGCTCATCAACAACTGAGAAATTCATTAGTGACTGAGCAATTTTTGAGAATACATGTGTCGAGTTACTTAGTATGTACTGAGCATGATGAAGGCTGAGCAACAACAATGTTAAGCATCAGGGAATAGTAAAGGTTGATCTATGTAGATTTTACATGAAATTCAAGAATGGAATAGAAAAATGATTATTAGGCCAACTTGGAAGGGATATTTAATTTTTGAAGAGGTTATTACAGAACATTTATACATTGTGGATCACAAATCCCTATGTTGTGTGTATGAAAATCAAGATAAAGAGGAAAAACATGGAATCATGTAGAAAACTTACAAAATATTTAAATAACAGTGATCTTAACCTAGATCATATACATACAAGGAGAGAAGGAGATGAAAAGAGTTTATGTGTGAACATGAAGCTATTGATAGAAAAGGATTGAGATCATATTAGAAGTCATTGAAAAGTTATGTTATCATATAATAGACCAAGTGATCTAGTAATTACATTAAATTAAAAGGGAAAGACAAGCATATCATATCAGAGGAGAGGATCAA
The DNA here is from genome assembly GCA_028749045.1 of Cupressus sempervirens. Taxonomy (NCBI): domain Eukaryota; kingdom Viridiplantae; phylum Streptophyta; class Pinopsida; order Cupressales; family Cupressaceae; genus Cupressus; species Cupressus sempervirens. The sequence goes on from CM053789.1 coordinate 674,623,590, forward strand.
TTAGTAAGGAGAAGACTCAAAATCATCTTATAGAGAAAACCAAGAGTCGGGTACTGGATAAGTTTTAATAGACTTGAATCAAGGTAAATGTTTTGATAGAATGGTCTTAATAGATCTTTTTAAATCTCCTAATAGAGTTTGTACTTTGTTATAAGTGTTAAATCCTCTAACAAGGTGAGACCTAATAGTATCTTAATCCTTTAATAGGGAAGACCCCTCACAGGGTAGATTATATTTTATGGTCAAACTTTGTAACCTTAACTAGTTAACTTTATTACTACAATAGTGAATATTTGTGGGTGTCATCTGCACCCCAATTTTACCTTCACCTTGGAGGGTTTTTGGGTAATAATTATTTTTTTATTTGGTTTACTTTAATGCATTTAATTTATTAGACTTATATGCTACAACAAATTTATATTACTAGTTTTACATGCACAAGTTATTGATAGATATGGATGAATCTGAGAAAAGTGAAAAGTGTTTTAGATTATGATTCACCTCCCTTCCCCCTTCTCCCCCCCCCCCCATCATCTAGTTTTTTTTTTTTATTCCTCCATAAATCATTCAATTGTTATCAAAGAATTGGTTCTCTAAAAGAAGCACAAAGGCTTGGAGATTAGGTCTTAGAGATGGAGGATTTCAAACTAGACAAGACTATTGACAATTAGGTGATTGACAGTCAACTCACACTACAGAAACTTGAGAAGGCAACACAATATTTGAAGGATTCACTAAAAAGGATAAAGGAAATTATCATCCAGATAAAGTAATACTCTTATGAAGAAGTTGAAACTGAAGGACTATTTGAACTAATCAATCCAAATGACAAAGCATATGTTGATTTACTCGACATGAACAAACTTTTGAATGAAGAAATAAAAGGACTGAAAAGAGAACATAAAATCAATTTTGTAAGACTGTGAAGCAACTGAATAGAAGAATAAAGCTAAAGAAGATAGAACTATGGTTGAAGAAGATAAAAGGGTAATGGATATCAAACTTGAAGAAAGGATATTAGATGTACAAAAGCTTACAAATGCTCAACTAGACATGATGAATCAACTCGTGCTTGCAAATCAAGAATTGGATCACAAGGATGGCAAAATTGCAAATCTAAAATCACAGAATGACACACTAAAGAATGAATAAAGAAATGAGAAGGAATCCATGGAGAGATTAAACAAACTAGAGGAAATAATGAAGTACTTTGAAGAACTAATGAATTCATCAATGTGTTCTAATGGGTTAGGACATTCTTGCATTGAGAAAGGAGAATCATCTAGGAATGAATAAATGAGCAATGCACAGCCAAAGTACAAGCCAACATGCTATCACTATGGAAAACTTGGTCATACTGCAAATATTTGTAGAAGCAAACATGGTATGAAAAATTCTAAACCTAAGTTTACTAGTTACTATTTTTACTGCAAGAAACAAGGACATCATATACAAGAGTGTAGGTCAAGACTAAGGAATACACCTACTATACCTAGATTTTGAAGGTTCCTACTATAATTATCAGAACTATGGGCATAGAGGATATGAATCTAGATCAAAAAAAAAATCATACTAGCCAAATCAAAGGAAGAACATTTATGCACCTTAAAATACACATTCCAAATGTCACAAGTTTGGACATCAAAGCAAGAATTGCAGGACTCGATTACATTCAGAAAATCAAATAAAAAGTAAAGGAAAAGGCAAAGTGGGCATTGAGAAAGTGAGGAATGAAATGTTTTGGCAATATAATCAATTAGATGTGTTGATGGTTGTCATCTATGGCAACATATACTCAGCATTTCATTTATGCATTTAGAGATAGAAAATTGTCCAAGTATTAGACAGTTTGTACGAGTATAGATCTTATTAGTAAAAATGATGTGTAGAGAGTTAAATCTTATGCACAACTGAGGAAGGTTCATAATTTTATCATGATGACATGTACCAATGTACATGTATATATGGTTATTATGGTACAAGTTATAGTAAGTTTAACTGTGTTGGTATTTAATATTGCAGAATAAAGCATAGCAGAAAACAGAGATGTACAACTTTAGGAATTATTTTGATTTCAAAATAATTATTAAGTTATGTTAAGCTATCTATGTGGATATTATTTTATATTATTTTAAGGATGTAAAGACATGGAAGTTGACTAAGCAATAACTTGTGAATGTGCAAGATATAAGTAAAGATCTTATGTTGCACAAATAGAGTGTAATTGTGTTGCACAATGAATAGATGTGATGCACAAATACTGTGAAAGTTGCATGATTAGATGTGACATGTGAACTATCATAAGAACCATTTTTAAGGCTTATTTGATGTAAAATTTGATGTAGAGATCAGAGCAAGTGTAAGTTATAGCAGCAAGTATTATATGTATATCTATTCTAGGAAGGAACTGAATTATATAATTGAATGTTAAGGTAGTTAGATCTTCTTTCATACATTTTAATTGATCTACCAACTCCTAAAAGGGTTGTAGCAACTCCTAAAAGGGTTTAGGCTTCTAATAAATCTTAGTCCTCTAACAAAGACTTAAGACACTATATGTACTTCATAGACTCTTAACAAGGTCAATATCCTTAATCGGATCCTTTTGTTTAGTGAATCATCTAGTGGGTATCATCCCCACTGTGGTTCTCCTTTAGCCAAGGTTTTGCTAGTTAAAAAATAATGGTATTATGAGTTCTATATGTATATGGTTATATTTATTTTTTAGTATTGTTAGTTTACTTTAATATGCAAGTTATAAAGTAATTAACAATATTTAGTTGTAGGCAAAAGTTTGTAGAATATTGATTCACCTCCCCCCTCTCTGTATTATCTATTTCTAACAATTGGTATCAAAGCATAGTTACTTTGAAGAGGCTTAACAACTTATGTAAGATCCCAGTGAATATGAAATGGTTTAAGAAGAACCTTGAAAAAGCTATTGAATAGATTGACCTTCTTACTAAAGAGAGAGACAACTTGAAAGATAGATACAAAGATGCAAAATTTGACATTGGAAAACTAAAAGATGATATTGATGTTTAGAAATCTAGAAAGGAATCATTTGTGTAGACTAGTAATGATGATACATAAATTCTCAAGAAAGAGAATGAGATCTTGAAATGGGAGTTGAAAATTGTTGAACAGAAGATGAGTCTCAAAACAAGTGGCAACAAGAGTGAACCTAATATAAAATATAAGAATTTAGATCTTAGGTCCTAGTTTAGTCAAGTGATATATAAATTAGATTCTATTAAGATAGATCATGTGGAGTTGGAAAAATACAACATTGTTCTTAAAGGAGAATTAACACAACCAAAATAATAGTTAGAGAAACTTTACACAAGTTTTGAGAAAATTGATGAATAAATATTTCATCAAAAAACTTTGTATGAGAAGATGGGCCTTGGATATCTTCTTGGAGAGAAGTCAAAAAAGAAAGATGAGATTAGGATACAACTAGATTATATAGCAAAAATTCCTAAAGAAAAGTTCAAGTGGTCTAATGAAGTTGAGAAAACTGAGTCGACAAAAAAATTTGATGAACTTAGAACAACAGAGCAAGTTGAAGAACCTAAGAAAGAATATTCATCCAAAGAGGTAAGACATGAATTCAAAGGTAGATGTTTCACATGAAATAAAGTTGGATATATGAAGAGAGATTTTATAGGTAATTCTTTTTAACCCATTACTAATTTTTATTGTTATAATTGTCATGGTTATGGACATAAGAAAACAGAATGTAAGAAACCTAAGTTTGTTGATGATAATAAGAATAGTAGAATGTTTAGGAATACTAACTCTATAGGTAATAGAAGAAGTAGATCACAGAGTACATCTAATGATGGAGAGAAACCTAATGGTGAGAGCAAGTAGTTTTATTGTTACAAATGTAACAATCCTAGATATATTGCAAGGAATTGCAAAGCACCTGAGAGTCAAAATGGGAACAATCAGAGGATGAATGCACCTATGAGTTGGTTATGAAATAAATTTGGACACATAGCAAGATTCTATACAATGGATAGAGGGAACTTTAACAGGAACCCTAATCATAGAATGAACAACAGGAATGATAAAAGGAATGAAAATGAAGGCAACAACAGTCAAAAAGAAGTATTCAAGTAAAATGTTGAGGAATTCAAAGAAGCATTTGTGAAAGCTTGTAATCCAAAGAGTTCACATACAATATTAGAAGAAAAATTATTTGATGCACTTGATGGAAAGTGGAAGTCATAGATTGTTTGTAACTCAACCTATCTGAATTAAGATATTATAGTGAGTAGAGCATTAATGGTTAGAACTAATGTTAGATAGTGAGTTAGAGATTGTGCACTTAGCAGAAGGTAGAAGACATAGAGAGAAAGCTATGTTTTAGTGTGCAAGTCTTGATATGATAACAGTAAGTGGGAATTGTAAGATCAAGGTCACTATTAAACAAAGATAGTATTCTAATTTTATGGTAGATACACATTTATTACACAGTGCAATTTAAAATGACTTAAGGATCACAAACAGGAATTGATGTACCATTTTTTTCATGTGAAGTGTCTTGAGTGAATTGAAGAGTGATTTGACAAAAATTGAAGTGTGAAGCAAGTTTGTGAAGTCAAAAATTGTGGAAGCCCTAAAATTGTGAATGTGAAGTATTTTAGGGAATATTAAATCCAATTTCTTGAAGTATTTATAGTTATTGAAGAATGGCTAGATAAATAGTACATAATGTTAGTGATAGACCAAGGTATGAGTTCAAGAAACACCCATTTGTTTCTTTACTAGATGATCCTATAGGTGCATTTTTGCAAGTTCCAAAAAGTTTGTTACATGTAGAGGATATAAAGAATTATATACATTGTAAAATTAAGAGTATAGGTGATGAGAATATTCACAATGACTTAGAAGTCATGTGTAATAATGACTTAGAAGTCATGTGTAATAATGACTTATCCCTAAAATTTGAGTTTGCACACCTTCAAGATTTGAATTTGGTGAAGTATATGTTCTACATAGAATTCGACAATCATGAATCGGCCCAAATTATATTGAGTAGAGATCATGATGATATGTTTTGGTTAGGTGATGTGCAGATTGTCATTGGCAATGATCTAATCCAAACAGTCACAGGATTCAAAAATGAAGGTTGCAATCTTGTTAATGAGACAAGTGTTAGGAAATTAGTGGAGACAAATCTAAAAACCAAGTTTGATTGAAAAAATATGACGGCTGATCCTATTCAAGAAAAAGTAGTCAAGTTGTTGACTAAAATCTTAGGGCACAAGTTGAACATGAATCAAGGGTAAACTCTGTAGTAGATGGATTCATTCATAGAGTATATGTGATTGTTGTTGAAAGGATAAAAGTTAATTTGTGTAACATTGTCAAAGTGCAACTTTTTGACAATATTGCAAAGATAAAGAAAACTAAGAGCACAATATTTAGATTTGAGTCCCTATTAACTAATTTATTATTTTATGTTTTTGATTAGGTAAAATAGGTTTTATAGGGATCCTAAAACCCAAAGTTTTATAGCAAAAAGAGCAAGAAAAAATAGTCTAAACAGACAGAAAAACTACCTCAAAAGGTTGAAAACAAAAGAAGGCCCAAAACCAAAGAACAAAGGCCAGAGACAAAGCCAGGTGAACAGGCTAGTGGCCATTCGTGTCCATGGCTTGTAGGGTTTTTGCAGCATCATTGTCCTTCTGACTGGTTGCTTCTTCCTGAATCCTGGTAGGAGTGTTCATCTAGTTCCCTTGATTCACTTGGTCACTAGCCTCTTTCTGAAATTCATCCCAGTTGAATCCTTGCTTTGTGTTTTGCTCTGCTTCCCTTTTAAGGAAAGTTGTAGTCAGATAGTCACCCAGATTGACAATATTCTCATTCAAGGTGTGAAGGGTCTCTACTATCTGTTTGGTGATTAACTGGTGGACAGAATCCAGCCTTTGGACCTTCTGCTCTAGCTAGGTAAGTCTATCATCCTGATGGTCTCTGGAGACCTAGCCTCTATCTTTCTCTTGGCTACCCACCTAGTCCTTGCTCCCTCTGGCTTGCTGGTCCTTATCAATATCCTAGTTGTTGGGTTGGTTTCTCCTATCCTTCAAAGCCTCAATCTCTTGAAAAAGCCACTTGATGGAATGAAAGTTGTCAATCAGACTGTTCTTTGCATTATTCAGGAAGTTGAAACCAATTTCTCACACACTGTCAGAGATAACTAGAAGAGCCGGGTCAAGGAGCTCATCATAGTGGGTGCTTTTATCAAGGTCCTCCAGCACCTAGATTTTAGTAGGTTCTCTAACAATACCCAAACTGACCTTGTCCCCATAGAAGTTCCTCCAGGCCCTCCTCTTGTTCTTTCTGATGACCTCCCTCCCTTTTTCAACCATGATTTCAATCATCTCCTCTGGGGGTGAAATGGGAACCTCCTGAGGTGAATTGGGTGGGGTGGAGCTGGGGGGCACTTCAACAAGGTCGCTGGGATGTTCTTGGGGCAAGGCCTGGTTCACTTTTCTTTTCTTGGGGTTAACCTTGGGGTCCAAAGGGGTCACCATCTCCTTTTCATTATCTCTCCCCTTAACTTCTTCCATCTCACTTTCCTTCCCCTTCTCCCAATCCTCCTTCTCATACTCTATATCAGACTCCACATCATCATCACTAGCCTCTTTCACCTCCTTAGGATGAGGAGAGGGGGGATAGGAGGAAGACATCTGGGTCTTTTCCTACTAGGGATGCAGGGGTCACGGGTAATAGGGAATTTATTATTTTATGTTACTAAGAAGTTTCCTAGAGTAATAAATTTGGAAAGCAACAAGTGTGAAATGAATATTGTAACTCAAAGCTACAAATCTAAACCTAATAATGTTAGAGATATTGATATTGATAAAATGATGAAGCATTTTTAGTTTGAGATGAAATTGAGGTATAAGATACCTCCCTTTATGGTAGAAATTGATAACACATACATGGAATCAATGATACCTAAAGTGAATTCCATTGAGCCTTTGGGCTATGAGATGAACACAAAACTTATTGAAGGGTATGTGCAAATTGTTAGAATTAATAGTTCACCAATATAACTAGGCGGGGAGGGGGAGGGGGTGAATCAGTTATGTATCAAAGTTAAACAACTCTTACTTTATCAACCAAAGTAAATAGAAATCATAAAGAAATGTTCATATGCACATACACTAGATATGTTGACTAGGGAAACCCTTGATCAGAGGGAAAACACTAGTGGGAATGATGCACACAGAATAATATACTAATTTGAATATTCCTTGTTAGAGGATAGACCCTATTAGGAGTCTATTACAATGCTTAGTACAAAGAGTCCCTATTAGGAGACCTTGAATCCTTGTTAGGATATTCCAACCCTATTAGGAGTTGAAGAAGGTAGTTGAACCCATTGTCAAATAGCTTCAAGATCAAATCAATGAACTCACTATCCAATTAATCTCGGTACTATTTTGTCTAGAACAATAGATGTGGAACAATCTCTTTTCTCTTCCTATGTCTAGTATGTTAGACTCCTTCACCTTCAGACCATGCAAATAGATCTAGAACTCATTAGTAATCCTTAAGGTCACTTACACACATTAGCAAATTACTCTTCTCTTCTACTTCATAATTTGCAAGTCTTTTCTGCTTCTCAATCACAATCATGGACTCTAGAACTTGGAAAACATCTTTCCTTTATATCATACTTAATTATTAATCATTTGAGTTAGCTCCATATACTTAACATTCATTAGATTTGGCTCCATATTTAATTAAATGAACTACACATTCAATTAATTTTTTCAGCTCACAATTGTTTCCAAACTTCCACATGTGCAACTTCTGTACCTATGCACTTGCTAACATCATTAGTGGTCAGTGTACTCCCCCCAGTTAACTGTACAACCCTTCATTCCAAGCATAATATGTTATATTGATCATACAATAGAGACTATTTTCCCAATACTTTTTTTTCCTATAGTTCTCATTAAATTATCAATATCTTCCATACACTATTGATTCAGGTTCTATGCACTTGACATGTCAAATACATGTTGTAGTATATGTTGTTAACTGTGCATGGGTAGATACACAATGTGATGTCCTGAATACATAAATCTTAGTCTGCTACTCTGTCAATTTTACTATTTTTTCATCAATGATAAAAACAATCATAAAACTATTCTATGATGTTTTCTCATAGCATCAGCATTCATGCTAACAATCTCCCCCTTTGGTATTGATGGTGACATAGATGAAAAACATCTAGTTCCAAGAATACCAATCAATCAAATCCTTCAACACTACTCCCCCATAGTGCAAGTTCTCTTAAGTGTCTTACATATCACTCTCTTTCCCTTTCTAATGAAATTTTGTTCATATCACTCTCTCCCCCATTGATGTCAATGTCAGAGGTAGTACAAAATTTGAACACATAACAAACTATTAGCATGAACACAAGCTAATCTATTTCTTTACAATCTTTTCATATAACTAAATAACACAAGTATCTAAAGATATTATTGTATACTAATTACCTATTACCAAGAGTTCTTGACTAACTTTGTTCATCATAGATACTCCCCCATTGAGGGAGCATCAGCATTCAGTCCACTCTAACAATGGTGATGTGTACCCTAGACTGATGCACTTCTACATCTTTTACTCTAAGCTAGGTAGGGGCATAACCCCAAGCATACCTCTCAAATACTCAAATGTATGCTTTGGTAAGGCCTTTGTGAAAATGTCTAGAATTTTTTCCTTAGTGCTAATGTATTCCAATCTGATTTCTTTTTCTACAACTTTTTCTTTTAGCACATGATATTTTATAGCAATGTGCTTAGTCTTAGAATGTAAAATAGGATTCTTAGACATGTTGACTATACTTGTGTTATCACAATAAATGATAACAAATTTTGTGAATGTGATTCCAATATCCTTCATCATTTGCTTCATCCATATGACTCGATCACAGTTGTTTGTTGCTGCAACATACCCTGCCTCTGAAGTACTTTGTGAGGTACAATATTGCTTCTTTTTGAGCCAAGAAACTAATCTTCCTCCAAGGAAAAAGGCTCCTCCACTAGTGCTTTTACTATCATCCCTATCTCCTTCCCAATTAGAATTTGTATAGGTACAGAGAGTAAAGTCACTATTTCTATCATACTAAATACCATAATTTGATGCTCCTTTCAGTTATTTGAATATTCTTTTCACTACTGCATAGTAATATTCCTTAGGATCAGCTTGAAATATTGTCACAATTCCAATTGCATTGGCTATATCTGGTCTGCTATGAATCGGATATTGCAATCCTCCAATCATTGATCTATACTTCTTTTGTTCAATAGTAGGCATCTCATCTTTGCTAGATAATTTATGACCAGTTACCATAGGAGTTCCAACAAGTTTACAACTTTCTAAACCAAATCTTTTCAGCAAATCCTTTAAATACTTGTTTTAAGTCACAAAGATACCTTCTTTGTTTTGAACAATCTACAATCCCAAGAAAAAATTCATTTCACCTATCATGCTCATTTTAAAGTCATTCTTCATGTCTTCTAAGAATTTTTTATTAGCTTCATCATTTCCACCAAAAATGATGTCATCAACAAATACAATAATTATTAGCAAACCATCTTCTATTTTCTTTTAAGTACAAGTTACCATTTGTCGTTCCTTTAATAAATCCAAGCTTTGCCAAGTATCTATCCAATCTTGCATACCAAGTTCTTGGTGCTTGTTTTAATCCATACAACACCTTCTTTAGTTTAAAGACCTTATCCTTTTCTTCTATTAAAGGAAACCCTCTGGTTGCTCAATGTAGACTTCTTCTTTAAGTTCTCCTTTTAAGAATGCTGACTTAACGTCCATCTGATATACCTTAAAGTTATTGTTTGCTACATATGCTAAGAACATTATGAATACTTCCATTCTTTCTATACGTGTATATGTTTCTTCATAATCAATTCCTTCTTGTTGAGAGTAGCCTTTGCACACAAGTCTTTCCTTGTTTCTTATCACTTCTCCTTGTTCATTCATTTTGTTTCTGAATACACATTTAGTGCCAATCACTTTTTTTTCTTTAGGTCTAGGAACTAATTCCCATGTGTTATTTTTAATTATCTATTGGATTTATTCCTTCATTGCTTATTTCCAATAATTATCTTTGATTGCTTCATCTATGATTCTTGGTTCTACTTGAGATATTAGACATAGTTCTTCTTTAATTCTGCTCCTTGTCATTACCCCTTTTTCTTTACTTCCTATTATCTAATCAATAGGATGATTTCTTATCATGTTTCTATTTGGAGTAGAAGTTGGTGCTTCAATTCTTATCTTAGGTACTCTGCTCTATTCTTCTCTCACATCTTCAATTTGTAGATTATTCTGCATGTCATTGTTAGTATTGGGAAATAACTCATTACTTTTGTTAGCCTTTCTAGAGTGATCATCTCCATTAGAGTTGTAGTCTATTATCTTTTCCTTGGTACCAAAGTTTTCATCTACTTTAACATTTTCATACTCTACTATAGTTTTTGTTCTATAGTTGAAACATTTGTAAGCTTTACTTTTCAATGAATAACCAAGAAACATACCTTCATCACTCCTTGGGTCAAATTTACCAATATCATCATCTCTTGTGATGTAACATTTTCTTCCAAATATCCTAAAATACTTGACTAATGGTGAGTGACCAAACCATAATTCATAGGGTGTTTTGTCCATAACTTTTCTAATCTGCACTCTATTTAGTGTGCATACTACTATATTGATGGCTTCTCTCCAAAAGATCTTTGGTACATCAATCTCAAATAACATAGCTCTTACTTCTTCAGGTATTGATTTGTTTCTTCTTTCAGCAATCCCATTCTACTCAGATATATGGGGTAAGGATAGTTCTCTCCTGATGCCATGTTCTTCACAATAGATATTGAATTTTTGTCCTCTGTCTGATCTTAAGATTTTAATCTTAACTCCAGATTCATTTTCCACCTTGTTCTTAAATATCCCAAATTTCTCAAATGCTTCTAATTTTTCTTTAAGAAAAGATACCCACATCATTCTAGTGAAATCATCAACAAAAATCATAAAGTACCTTTCTCATAGAATTCTCTTGTTCTTGCAGGACCACTCAAATATGTATGTACTAGTTCCAGCTTTTGTGTAGTACAAAACTACTTGTTAGGAAATGAGACTCTTTTCTACTTAGCCAAAATGCATTCCTTACAAATAGTGTTAGTAGGCTTAGAGATTTTGAGCAAATCTCTCACAGCAAGTGTATTATTGACCTTCACAATGTTATCAAAGTTAATGTGACAAAATATTATGTGTCATAACCAAATGTTGTCAATTCTTGCTACTAAACATGTTATTTTAGTCGAGTTTAACTAAAATACATTACCTCTAGTTTTTTTGCTAGTACCAAGTAGTTTTCCTTCCTTGTTCTTGATAATGCATGTATCATTACCAAATTGCAGTTGATAGCCTTTATCCATAAGTTGTCCAACACTCAACAAGTTATGCTTAAGTCCATCAACAAAATAAACATCATCAATATATGTTTACCATCAAGTGTTATAGATCCAATTCCTGTAATATGACAAGCTGCATTATTCCCTACTCTAACAATTCCTTTATCATAGCTTATGAATTTGACAAACTTGCTCATACCACCAATCATGTGATGTGAAGAACTATTGTTGATGATCTAGTCTTTCTTTTCAACTTGTGAAATTAGTGCACTTTCCTCTTTGATTTCTCTATCAAGATCATCCTCTTTTATAGCTGCAAATCCTAATTCATCTTCACTTTTCTTTGATTAGATTCTTCTTCATCTTCTTCTTCATTAGCATATAAGCAATTTCTAGATCTTCTAGATTTGAATATACCCTTAAACTTCCTTTTTCTTTTAGGAAACTTAGATACATAATGACCATATTCATTACAAGTCCAACATTTAAAGATATTCTTGCCATCTTTTTCTCTTTCCATAAGAAGAGACACTCCTTCTTGGATCTTTTCTTCAATGGATTTTCTATTGGTAGCAATGTCTCCCTATGTTGTTGTGCTCCTCACTAAACCAAGTTTGATGTTTAATGTACTAAATGTTGTCTCAACTTTTACCAATTCTCTAGACTGTTTCAGATCAAATTATGTAGCTTCCAATCTACCGAGCAATGTCTCTTTGGTGAAATTGGTAGTGCAAGGTATCATTAGTTGAATCATTTGTTCTACTAACTTGAAAGGTGGTGTCAAACTTTTCAAGTTCTTCCATATCACTTCATCATCAGATTTCTTTCCAACAAGAGATGTGATTATTGCAACAATCTCAGAACTTCTTCCAACATAGCTTCTCACATATTCATCTTCCATCATTCTAGCATCTTCAAATGCACAATACAAATTTTACAATCTAACTTTTTTTGCATGTGTTTCTCCTTCATAATTAGCTTCTAAATTTTTCCAAATTTTATGAGATATTTTAAGTAGTTTTACCTAGCTTTACTCACTTTTAGGTAATGCTGATAGTATTGCTTCTCTTCCCTTATGTTGCACATAAATACTTCTCTCTGTTCTTTAGTGCAAGTTTCAAGATTGTCTTCTTCTGCAATGTTTTTGGATGTCTTGGTCACAAGCCAATATCCTAGACCCATACACAAGAGATTAGTCTTCATTTTATCCTTGCAGCTATCATTGTTTGTGACATTGAATCTAGGACTTTCCTTTCTAAACATATTTTCCATGGATCTCCCAAAGTTTTTAAAACTTTCTTTCAAGGACTTGAGGCTCTGATACCAATTGTTAGAAGTAATAGCTCACCAATAAAACTAAGAGAAGGGGTGAATCAATTATGTATCAAAGTTAAACAATTATTACTTTATCCACCAAAGTAAACAACAATCATAAAGAAATTTTCATACACACATACACCAGATATGTTGACTAGGGAAACCCTTGATCAGAGGGAAAACCCTAATGGGAATGATGCCCACAGAATAATGTACTAATCTAAATATTCCTTATTAGAGGATAGACCCTATTAGGAGTCCATTACAATTCTTAGTACAACGAGTCTCTATTAGGATACTTTGGATCATTGTTAGGAGATTCTAGCCCTATTAGGAGTTGAAGAAGGTAGTTGAACCCATTGTCCAAACAACTTCAGGATCAAATCAATGAACTCACTGTCCAATTGATCTTGGTACTATTCCTTTTAGAAAAATAGATGTGGAACAATCTCTTTTCCCTTCATCTATCCAATACATTAGACTCCTTCACCTTTAGACCATGCAAACAGATCTGGAACTCATTAGTAACCCTTAAAGTCACTTACACATATTAGCAGATTACTCTACTCATCTACTTCACAATTTACAAGTCTTCTCTACTTCTCAATCACAATCATGGACTATAGAACTTGAAAAACATCTTTCCTTTGTACCATACTCAATTATTAATCATTTGAGTTAGCTCCATAGACTTAACATTCATTAGAGTTGGCTCCATATTTAATTAAATGAAATACACATTTAATTAATGTTGACAGCTCACAGTTGCTTCCAAACTTCCACATGTGCAATTTTCATACCCATGCACTTGCTAACATAATTAGTGGTTAGTGTACTTCCTCCAGTTAATTGCACAACCCTTCATTCCAAGCATAATATGTTATATTGATCATACAACGAAAACTATTTTCCCATTACTATATTTTCCTGTAGTTCTCAGTAAATCATCAATATCTTCTATACACTGCTGATTCAAGTTTTGTGCACTTGACCACATGTTAAATACATGTTTTAGTATATGTTGTTAACTCTGCATGGGTAGATACATAATGTGATGTCCTCAATACATAAATCTTAGTCTTCTGCTCTGTCAATTTTACTATGTTGTCATCAATGAAAAATACAGTCATAACACTATTATGCAATATTTTCTCATAGCATCAACATTCATGCTAACACAGATCATACTCAAGCCTGAGCAGGATACAAAATATTCTAGATGGGAGACATATGATGAAAGATTAAGAAGAAAAGTATAAGGATGGTTTTTTTTTCATGGTAGAAACTGATAACACATGCATGGAAGCAATGATAGCTAGAGTGAAGTTCATTGAGCCTTTGGGCTATGAGATGAATGCAAAAATTATTGAAGGGTATGTGTAGATCATACTCAAGTCCGAGTAGGATACAGAATGTCCTAGATGGGGGACATATGATGCAAGCTCAAGAATTGTAGATTTTGAGCTCCATAGCAAGGAGATTAAAAAGAAATTAGAGAAGGAGATAGATTCCATACTCAAGGAATCTAGCATGACAAGACAAAAATTTAATGAGATAAAGGGAATTTTGCTAGAGAAGAAGGCTAGTGGGTAGATAGAAGTGTTGGTAAAGACACCTATTGCAGTTGTAGGACCTTTAGAAGGTGTAACAGTGGCACAATTATGTGTGCAAGCTCCCATTGCACCATATGTAGCAATTGCAAAAGAGCAAGCTATGAACAACCTAGGAGGTAGTTAGAGGTGGAAGCACCTACTACTCATAGAAACTAGTGAAGATTAAGCAAGAACTTGCACCGCAAGCAAATAAATGACTGAAGTAGATCAGCAATAGGCCTAGAAAAAGAAGGAAAACCATGTTAGTGAGCAGTTCTAAAATCTCTAGATGATGATGATGATGATGATGATGATGATGATAAACATATAGAGAAGGATGCGTAGGCAGCCAAGATAGTCATAGGAAAGAAAGCATGGAAACCAAAGGTAGACAATTTTGAACATGTAGATTATAAATGATGACAAATTTTTTTAGTTGAATAAATTTTATAGTATGTAAAATAGTATGGATAGGAGGAAATTAGAGAATTCTTTAATTACAAATATTATTTTGAGGAATAAAAGAATTGACAGTATTCAGAATAAGATTCCAAAAGATCTATACAATAGGTTGATCAATAGAAAGAGAAGGGTAGTAGATGAAGATTTGAATATGAGGATCTCATCCATAATTAAGTTATGTGATGTTGGATCAAAAGAAGAATCTGAGACAATTTTGAAGGGTATTAAGCCCTTGCTAAGGGAAAAAAAAGAGCAATTTTTCTTATAGGAGGCAATTATGAGGAGTAAGGCAAGAAAAAGAAGAGGCTATAATGAAATATATGTCCTCAGTACCTAAGGAGAGTGCACAAGAAAAGGTTGATAGTCTAGTGTATGTACAGGAAGATACAACTTCTAGTGAAGAGGAAGAGGAAAAAGGGACATAATAAGAATTATCTCCACCTCATATTATTATTGGTACTAAATCCATGCAAATGGATAGTATGCACATAACTATGGACACAAAGGAGAAGCCATGTGTTGTGTATGAGTAAAATATTGTTGGCAATATCACTGCCTAAACTAGTTCTAATGATGAACAGGAAGAGAAAAAGAAGGAAGAAGAAGAAAAGGAGAGAAAGGAACTTGAAGAAAAGAAAAGGAAGGACGATGAAGAAAAGAAGATAAAATTAGAACATAAAATTAGAACATAAAAAGAAGAGGAAAGAAGAATAGGAGAAGAAGCAGAAAGAAGAAGAAGAAAAGAAAAAGTTAGAGAAGAAGAGAAGATAAAGAAAGAGGCTAAGCAAAAGAAGAGTGTAGAGGAACATATGAGAAATAATATTTTATCTTTAGTAGTATTAGTAGTTGGAACATCAGAAATAGTACCTATTCCATCTTATGATGAAGACCAGAAAGATCTATTGGATAGTTTGAGAAAATTATTTGAGAAAAACAAATCTATAAAGTCTTTGGAGAGGAATCTTGTTGAAGTCTTGGAGTGTATGTAGCAGATAGTTTATACAACTATAACTAATCGATACTTTCAAGCTAAGGAAAACGAATTGGTGAAGACCTTTGATGGGGAATTCATAACCTTAGCTGAAGTAACAACAATGCAAGCACAAATCTATCATGATGCAGCACTATTCAACATAGTGTGCACTAATATGGGCAATGATTTGAAGGAACTTGATGGAAACATCAAGGAGTTGAGGTAGTGTATTACTAAAGGTAAGAAATTATACAAACAATGTGCAATGTCCTATACTTATCTAATTTTGATGTAGAGATCAAAGGCCATATGAGTGATCTTTAGTCACTCTCTACAAGGTTATCGTAAACTGAGATCAAAATTGAAGATTCTAATGATCCACAATCTTGTTAGAAGCATTGAATTTGACAAGAAGAAAGTAATAAGAAGATTCTCTACTCTCAAAGAATATCTAGCACCCAATGTTGTAATTTTGTAGAGGCAATTGGAGGAATGTCTTTCAACAAAGAATTCTTATGACAAATTCACCTATACTGACTTGAGTGTAGTTGAAGTGGAATCCTATATACTTTGCACACTCATCAGTATATCAGAGACAATCAAAGGAAACAGAAAGAAGGACTTTGATAAGCTAAAGATTGACTTTGCAGATTGCATATCCAAAATGACAATCTGATCAACAATAGACAACAAGTTTTTGTGATAAACCTTTTGACACATTTTCCATTGATGTTAAAGGGGGAGTAGTATGGAGAGAAAATTGTATAAATTATACATACATAAATATGTGTGTGTGTGTGTGTGTGTGTGTGTGTGTGTGTGTGTGTGTGTGTGTGTGTGTGTGTGTGTAAGGGGGAGCTTATGTATGTACCAATTTAAAGAAGTGATAAGGAATGTAATGATCCATAAAAAAATGAATAAAATTGTTATGGTTTGAAGGAAATTTGTGTGTAGTTATTTTATTTATTTATGTTTTCTATGACATCATTTTGGGACTTAGCCAATTTTTCCCCAATCTTGCCATCAATGCCAAAGGGGGAGATTTTTTGAAATATAGCCAGTTAGATGTATTGATGGTTATCATTTATGGCAACATATAATCAACATTTCATTTATGCATTCAGAGATAGAAGATTCTCTATTCTCAGAGAATATCTAGCACCCAAAGTAGTAATTTTGCAAAGACAATTGGAGGAATGTCTTTCAACAAAGAATTCCTATGACAAATTCACCTATACTAACTTGAGTGTAGTTGAAGTGGAATCATATGTACTTTGCACACTCATCATTATATTAGATACAATCAAAGGAAATTGGAAGGACTTTGACAAGTTGAAGATTGACTTTGCAGATTGCATATCCAGAATGACGATCTGATCAACAATAGACAACAAGTTTTTGTGATAAAGTTTTTGACACCTTTTCCATTGATGTTAAAGGGGGAGTAGTATGTAGAGAAAATTGTATAAATGTGTGTGTGTGTGTGTGTGTACATATGTGTGTGTGTGTGTGTGTGTGTGTGTGTGTGTGTGTGTGTGTGTGTGTGTGTGTGTGTGTGTGTGTGAATTTAAAGGAGTGATAAGGAATGTAATGATCCATCAAAACATGAATAAAATTGTTATGTTTTGGAGGAAATTTGTGTGTAGTTTTTTTTTTTTTTTTTTTTTGTATGACATCATTTTTGGACTTAGCTAATTTTTCTCCAATCTTGCCATCAATGTCAAAGGGGGAGATTTTTTGCAATATAGTCAATTAGATGTATTGATGGTTGTGATTTATGGCAACATATACTCAACATTTCATTTATGCATTCAGAGATAGAAAATTGTTTAAGTATTAGATAGTTTACAAGAGTAAAGATCTTATCAATGTGGATGATGCACAAAGAGTTAAGCTTGTGCATAGTTGAGGAAGGTTTGTAACATTATCATGATGGTGTGTGCTAGTTTTCATGTGTGTATATTTAGTGCGATGCATATTACAATAAGTTTAATTGTGCTAGTATTTAATAGTGCAGAACAAAGCATAGAAAAAAGTGGATTTGTACAATTTTAGGAATTATTTTGATTTCAAAACAATTACTAAGTCATGTTAAGTTGACTATGTGGATATTATTTTATATTATGTCAAGCATGTGAAGACATGGAATCTGACTAAGCAACAATTTGTGAATGCACAAGATATAAATAAAGATCTTATGTTGCATAAATAGAGTGTAAGTGTGTTGCACATCAAATATATGTGATACACAAATACTATGAAAGTTGCATGATTAGTTGTGACATGCTAACTATTGTGAGAACCATTTTCAAGGCTTATGTGATGTAAAATCTAATGTAAATATCAGAGGAAGTGTGAGTTACGGTAGCAAGAAAGCATTTTATATATATATCTATTCTATGAAGGAACCAAATTGTATAATTTCATGTTAGGATAGTGGGCTCTTCTTGCATACATTATAATTGATCTACCAACTCCTAAAAGGCTTGTAACAACTCCTAAGAGGGTTGAGGCTTCTAATAAGGTAGAGTCCTTTAATAAGGACTTGAGACACTATATGTACTTCATAGACTCCTAATAGGGTCAATAACCTTCATCGGATCCTATTATTTAGTGAATCATCTACTGGGTATCATCCCCACCAAGGTTTCCCCTAGTTGACAAATTATGATGTTATGAGTTCTCTATATGTATTATTAAATTTACTATTTAGAATTGTTATTTTAATTTCATATGCAAGCTATAAAGTAAGTAACAATATTTAGTTGTGGGCAAAAGTTTGTAGAATACTGATTCACCCCCACACCCCCCCCTAGGTCTGAATATTATCTATTTCTAAAAAAAACCAAAAATGGAAAAAGAAAATAGAAGATGGAAATAGTGGACCTAATGGAGCTGAGAGCACCCAATCCAATAGATAGTACTTTTGTACAAGTAGTTAAGCTAAGGAAGGCTTGGTTACAAAGTTTTGAATATGAGATATAAAGTGATGTTGTAAGTGCAAACATTGATGCACTACTCAAAGAAGAGATAGATGTTGAGGCTAAACCTTTTGGAAGATATGAGGAAGCCAAAGAAAGGATACATGTGAACATTAAGGTAGCTGCTAAGGAAAAGAAAAGGAAGAAAATGATTGAAGACCTGGATGCTAAATTGGGCACCCTAGGAAAGGGAAAAGAAATACTGGAACAGACACAAGGTCTTGGTGAAGATGAAGAGCAAGATAGTGGTTGTTGGTTTTTTTCAACTATTATGCACACAACTTAATAACAAGATAATAAAAGAGCACAACAACCTAAGGATCAACTACTTCCTATGAACATTTGAATGTGTTTCATATGTGGACCCAACTTCAACAAAATCAAGATGGATTTTCTACTCTATAGGCTCTGCAAAACCAAGGTGGGCATACCTTAGGAATGAAAGATTTTGCAACTTGACACTGCACATATAATTTACTCCTTCCACAAAAATACACATCCCTTAAAAGTAGATTGGTCACAATTCTTCTCAGATTTACACATATTTTTGACACTAGAAGCTGACTAAACTCAGAGATTAAATGCAAACAAGTGCTAACCAACATTGATATTCTTCAAACATTAAAATGAAATTGGTTTTGAATTTAAGCTTGATGCTCATTTATGATCTTTCCACTTACAAATTGAATTAACCAAGTCAATGCCTCATCAATTGGGATTTAGAGTCCATTCAATTCCTATATCTAATTGACTACATTACAATCAATACTATCAACAATTCTTACTAGAAATCATTATTACAAACATCCCTCTCACTATTCTAGCAATCTTGTCAGTTTTGCTAAAGCATTTATTTAATACTTTTAATTAAGAGAAATAGTGAATTTACACACAACTTAATTTAATTGCATTCAATTGAATAAGACTTGCTCATACAATCTTAAGATAACTAGATAATGAAAATGGAGACAAGATTTGGTTAGAAAAGATGTGGGTACAATTCATCTTTGTATTAATTCCATTTTGAAAAATTGTATACAGTTGACTAAGACTCAAAATGACTCAAGACAAAACATCTAAATCATATCAAGTTGATGTATTCTCATAAAATTTGTAGAGAAAACATATCACAAAGTATATATCAAGAAAAGCTCAACTGAATAGACTTAGTAAAAACCTAGAAATATAATAATTTGGACCCCCTCTCTAGCCTTGGAATCTCACTTATATAATGTGAGATGCAACAAGCTTCAAGCATAGAGAACTAATAGCTATCCTTTTTGACAAAAGATATTTATATGTTATAGTTGTCACAAAAAGACAAAATTGTGTGTATTAGAAAAACTTTATGTCAAAGTATTTTTTTGGTGGGCCCATTTTCTGTTACATTTTCAATGGCTATGAATTCCATGATTGGTTCGTCTACTATTCTGATTCCTCAGAATATGTGGTTATCAAGCTTACTAATGATGTGTCCTATTATGATACTTGCAAGTTAACCTCAACTTGGGGATCTTCACTATCTTCATCATGAACTATTAGAGTAACAGTTACTTCTGAGCCCTCAGTTGCCCCATCATCTTCTGCCACCTATTCTAAAGACAAAAAATCTTTTTTCCATTTGTTGAAAATAGTATCATTAGGCCAATCAAAATTCAGGATTTCCCTCTACTCTTTTATTATAGAATTTCCAATTTTTTCTATTTCAACAACATATTTTCTAATAATATTATAAAACAATTGCACTTTGGAAAATTCTTCATTGTTCATTGCCCATAGTACATGTCCCTTTTCATTTATCACATTATTCATCCTGTGGCACAATAACTCATCTAGTTCCTTTCCCCATTCTTCTTTTTCTTTTATTTTGTCAACCTTTTTAAGGGCACTAGAAAAAAGATCAAACTTCTCTACTATATACATGGAAAGACACATTGCTATTCTCTTCTAGACAGAAACCTATTTCTCATCAAAATCTTTCAAATTAATAAGTATATCAAAAATAATCTCTATTTGATGACAGAAATACACATAACAGTAATATCATCATTTCTTTTGTTCCATTTCTACACAATTGGCTTCAATTTGTCTTCATCTCTCTTTATTTCATCTCCTATCTCTAGGATTCTTTCCAATTGGTCATAAAAGGTTGGCATATCAATTTTATCTACTAAGTACAAAAAATTTTGCCTAAGCTTCTCTTCATATTGATTGTTCAATTCAATATGCATTTCCCATAATTTATTCTTTTCTTCTTCAAATTCCTCCGCAGTTTAGAATTTAGGCCTCTGTGGGGTATCTAGTAATTCAACAATAGGGGTGGATTTAAATGGCTCAATTGGGGGGTGAGGATATACAATTCTTGGCCTATTGGATTCTCCCATTTTCCTCTTTCCAAGTTGTTTGTCCATTTGGTATACTTGATTTTCCAATAATTGTATTTTCTTTCCTCTTTCCTCATATGCCTTAAGTATTTCTTCAAACTTGGCATTGAGTTCTAAGAATCTACTCTTTTCCTTCCAGCTACTACATCCCCAAAATTTAACATTTCTAGAGCCATTCTTGTAACCTATTAACTATCTATGTCATTAGCCCTATATACTGTAAGAGCACCAATATGTTCATCACTTGAAATTCCTTGCATTCTAGTCATTCATTTTTTCAATAGACCATATAACCGGGGCTTGATGATCATTACTGGATTTTATTCCCCTATGTGCTTGTAATATTTCTTCTTTTTTTTGTGCTGCACATTTCTTTCTTTTCTGATGGAGTCAAAAATCATAGCATTAGCTATGTCCCACTTAGTCAAAACTAGGACTCTTGACTCTCTAACTAACAATCTTTTAGCCTCAAATGTTAGTTGGGAAAAATCCTCCAAAATTTTGGCCTTAACCTCTTCTTTGATTTCAAAGCTTGATTTGCTTGGTTTCTCTGCTTTTATTGTTTTACATTTTCCCTAAAATTTCCTATATTTCTTCTCTACAAAAATTATGCAAAGGCCCTAGATCTAACAAAAATTTCATCATCTATGAATTTTTGAGAGGCTTAAGAAATGATAGGATCTATCTACTTACCTCTATAATCAGCAATGGTGAGGTCAAAATATGGCATAGAGGGCTCCTCAAGCACTCCTCTTTCTATATCAGCAGTCGTAACAATGATATCTCCTTCTCCACCCACTTGTCTTAATTGTTCTCTCAAAGATGGTTCATCCTCTATCCTAAGTGGAGTT
The DNA here is from genome assembly GCA_028749045.1 of Cupressus sempervirens. Taxonomy (NCBI): domain Eukaryota; kingdom Viridiplantae; phylum Streptophyta; class Pinopsida; order Cupressales; family Cupressaceae; genus Cupressus; species Cupressus sempervirens. The sequence continues at coordinate 674,645,615 of CM053789.1, forward strand.
TGAGATGGTGAATATTCTTTTGCATGAGAAGAGAATCCATGTTCTAATCTCTATCTCTTGGGTGCATTGGTGTCATGTGCACTCTCTGGTCTTAGAATTTTGTAGGGAGGAACATGTTGTATATTCTAAGCCACAATATATCATACCCTCCTCTATAATCTATACTAGCCTGGAGTAACTATTATTCTACTATTTATCCTTTTCTGCACCTCTATTGCTTTATCAAGATATGCTTTGACTAAGATGTTCTTTTCATTTATAGTTTGCATTATTAGAACAAAATTATTCATTAATGCATTCACTCTGGCCCCCCAGTACTTCTAATCTTTCAAGGGGTTATAATCGAGATCAAAAGCATTAATGAATTCTAAAATTTTACTAAAAACTATCCATTTTTCTTTTCTAACTTTCTACTCTTGTAATGAAAAAATATTTCTAATAACATCTTTTGGGAAGTACACCTTTTGTGTAATAGCATTATCTTTGGTTCTTTCCCTTAAGAGGTCATAGAATCCCTCTAGATCAATGTATCTAGCATGGGATTGGGTCATATGATATCTATCAAAAAACAAACTAAGATTCCTCCACCATTTCTTAACAAAAAAAAATCATGAGCCATAGTGATAACAGGGAAAAATGTACCTTTACTTTTGCCTAACATATCCCTTTCTTAAATTGTTCCAATCTATCATAGCAATTCTGCAATTCCTATCTTCAAAGGCACATTGAAAGGTAAAACATGAGGTTTTCCCAAGAAACCATAGACCCTAATCATAGTGGAAACATTATATGGGATTGTGTCCCCCCAATTATGACTGACCAAAAGTCCCTTGGCATGGTCCTTGGGTTTAATTAGTTCCAATAGAGGTCATGGAATCCTTGGACTATCCCCTCTTAAGAGAAATCTGAGCCTTGATGCAAAGTATCTATCAAATCTAACATAACTAGCATCCCTAACTTCCCAAGTCATGTTAGCACTCCATAACTAAACTAGGAGCTTCTCTCCATCCCTTTCTAATTCTAGATTCATTTCCTTTGAGAAGAAGGTAATTCCCTTTTAAAGACATATGTGCATCAACAAGGAATACTAGCAAAAAGGCTTGTTTACCTTACCTTGAGATATTCCAACCAAACCATTATGAATTTCCTTAGATAGGAAAGTGGTAAAATTCAGAATTGTGCTCATTCCAAACTGTAAGGTCTAAGCCATAATGAGAACAATAGAACCTTGGATGTATTCCTACTCATCCATCCTGAATATTTGGCAAAGAGTAAAATATAGGGCTTAGGCTCGAGGACTAAAATATTTTTTTAGCAATGGCTCTAAGGTGCTTGGTGTAACCAGGGGTAACCTCCCAATCTTAACAATATGTTTCTACAATGGCCCCACTCTCAAATACACCCTATATGCATTGTATCTTTCCTGAAGATCATCCATATCAATTATCTCATGGACTACATAGTTAGGGTTGAGTTTAAACACCTCATTGACCAATGTAGGTGAAACCCTAAAAAGGTTATCTCCAACATGATTCTTTACAATCCTAGTGATGTGCTCATATTTCCTAGTGTTAGTGAACAGATTGTCCTTCGAGAAAGTATGTGCAAATCTAACCCTGAATGCCCAAATGAAAGAACAGATTGACACCAATAGTTGGATAGGTTATTATTAATGTAATAATTTTCCTCTGAATTTTATTGGGTACAGCTCCCTATGCAAGATTTACAATGAATTAATTATAGGTACTTTTAACCGAAAAGCATGAAAGGATACCAAGCATCTATCTATAAACATAGAATAGACACGAAACCTAAGAACTAAAAAAGAAAGGAAACAAAATAAAATAGATTACATAAAGTTAATCTGTCATACATTGCATTACATAATATAAGAAAAAATGTATCTTCCATCCTCTTGAGAGAATTTAAAAAATCAAAGCTTTAAAAGATGTTTTGAAAAGATGATGCAACAAGAAAAAAACGATATTGAAACGTAATTCAGAGAAAACTGAAAATGACACAAAGTTCATGATCAGTGGAACGAAAATACACCATAATCAAAGTTCTGATGTAATTAACCTCCAGCCTCCCTTCCCTGACTGCAAAAGATCACAAAGTATCTTGTACACATTACAACCAAATCAATATTTCAAGAAACATGGAAACTTCTTTCACAATGTTACATCAACCATTAAAATTCTATCTCTAAATTAGACACATAGTTCTAGAAAAGAAAAATAACCCATGTTCTACCTCTCACAGTGTCTCAAGAAAAATGGAATAATTTGTAGAATCTCCTTCCCTTTTGGAGCACAAAGTCTACAATCGAAAGCAGGAAGAATGGAACCAGAAAAAGAATGGGACCCCCTGTAGCACAAAGTCTCAGAGAAATCCAATCTTCCCCCCCTATCACTGTATTCATAGCCTCTATTCTACTTTAGCCCAAAGTCTCCCAGCCAAAACTCAAAAAACTAGAACCCTTTTACTCACTTGTTGTTGCCTATTTATCTTTTCTCTGTCTGTTTTGATTCCTCCTTCAGTAACTAATTCTTGGAGGCCTTTTTATCTGCATCCTTTCACCTTCTTTGTAATGTCTCAGTTATTAAAATTGACTTATATTTCTCGCACTCCTAGAAACATCCCTCTTTGTTCTATTAAAGTATGTTATGATAGTGATGAGTCATCATTAATATGAATTGGATTTGTAAAAGTTTTAATAATACCTTCAAGAAGAACTTTGTGTCTTTTACCCATGTTTCCACATGCATAGGCTTTAATTCATCTTCCTTATGTCAAGAAATTAGAACATCACCCATGTTGATAGGTGTGCATTTTACCAATCAATTCATTCCATTTACCCGTCCTCACATGATTTTAAAATAACACTCTATATATCTGTTATCATGAAGAAGAGTTGATTTATCCATGGCATATTTCCTTGTGACTCTTCCTTATAGCTATAATAGTAGACTCATTGACAAGATTTTGAATATTTTCTCTAGAAAACCTAGTGTATGGAATGTAAGCTTTTGAAAACCTACATCCTTAGTTAAGTGTTTCTTAGAAGTGTGCGCAGAAAAGATCTTTACATGCTCTTCCTCCGCAGGCAAGCCCATATATATTTTCTATGAAGTTCAAGTGTTTGGGCATGATATATCATCAAGATGTCAACTTATGGATGACCACAACTCACTCCTTGTATTTCAAGATGTTTTGGCATCGAGCATATTCTCTTACCATTTCTTTGATTCACTTTAGCCTCATGATCTCAAACTGAGATCGAGATCTTCATGGAATTGTCCTTGCGGGTTATGTTGTCACTTCCCATCACAATGATGCTAATTAATATTTATTTATATGTATTGGGGGGAAGCCATGGGTTATACCAACCTTGCACAGTCACCTCTAAAATTTGTGGGTCTCTTTCCATCTGTAACATTGGGTGTCCATTATCTTTCTCTATATGCAGTTTCTTTGTAAACTGGACCACGGAGTGTTCACAATATTAAGATTGTTGTTTTTATTTCCTTGAATGGAGCTTACCTTTGTTGCTTGTGTGCAATCCTCTAGAAGAGATTCAATCATATCATCTATTGTCTTTCCCTCACATATTCTCACATATACATGTGCTAAAGATAGCTTATCCACATGGAACCAAATATCCTCCGGAATGCCATATTTGATGAGCTCTTCATTTTTATGTTTATCGAGACCCATGTAAACATTGTAATCCCCTGCCTTGAGCTTTTTCTTGAAGCATATGAAACTTTTAGATCATTACCCGATCTCTTAACTTGTCTTTCGATTCTGGTATAGCTGATATGGAAAGAAGCTTTACCCTATCAATACCATCTATCTCATCCGTGGTAGTGTATGGTGCTACCCTACTGCCTCCATGATGTATTACAGTTGTATGTGAAATCTTTAATACTCTACTTAAACCATGCTAATGGCTTATATGGGAATATTCTTTTGATGACTTTCAGCTTTTGAGAAAAATCATTTTCCAACTAATTTGGAGCCGATTCCTATACTTGATGACATTTTGTTATCAAAACATATGAATTCAATAATGTCATGTGTCTTTCATGTTTGACTCTGATTTCAATGTAGTAAGCTTTTGAACTAAGCCTTTGAAATTGTGGATTGGCTAACTACACCAATCCTGTATTGTTTCTGCACCTGAGATACTATGCTTATGGCTTTGAATGAATTCTAGAATGCAATCACCTGAAATCTTACAATGTTTGAACTTCTTCACTAGACCTGCAAGATGAACCATCTAAACTCCTAAAACCAAGCCACTGAATCATTCTAAATTAACAATTCTGCATTTTCAAACCCATTTGAATAGTCAAACCACTTTGAACTACTTTGAACTTCAATTTGAAGTGGTTCAAAAACTTTGAACTTAAAGTTTTAAAACTGTGACCATATCGGGTACTAACACCTAGCCATATCAAACAATAGATCACTATTCAAAGAAAACCCCAAGAACCACTAGTTTACCAATATCAAACTCCCAAACATTACTCAAAGGGATGTCTTGGTTGCATTTGGCAAACCATTTTCTAAACAATTCTAAACCTCCTACAAAAACCTTAGCATCTCTTACCCAATTGGCTTTATCATAAAAATCCTCACCCACAACCAACCTAGGACTTTTTGGGATAAGCTCTCTGCCTTTTGTTAATTCATGTACACACAAAGGAAATTGTTCAAGGAAATCATCATGGATAGATCTCTTAAGGTAATCAATGAGACCAAAGAATGTAGTTTGTGGAGGCATTTTAAAAATTCAATTTCACACAGTTCTAATTTCTTAAGTTTCAAACCACTTACTTGCTGAATTATGCTTCTTTTTCTTTGTAAATTGTTCTATAATTTGCTGAAAAAATTATAGAATTTTGTGCCCTTGCTCTGGAAATGCTTGCACTCTAAGAATTTTTTGCAATTGTGTGGTTCAATAATGGAAAATTTGCAAGTTATATCAGGGTATTAGGGTCACACAAAGGAATTCTGAGCAACATTAATGTTCCTAACCATTAATTTTCATGTTACATTTTAGGTTTGAATTTCAGTGTCAATCTCATAGCATTAGATAGCTTCATTTGAAAGACAAAGCTTTTTTAAAGATTTGAGATCCTTGCCACATGTCAAGTAGGCATTTCCTAGCTTTTATTAAAATTCCTACAACTTCATAAAGTGGTGAAGTGCCAATCATTGATCTTATCAATATCGATAATCACAAGAAATAGTAATATCTTATTAAAAAATCCTTTTGAAAAGCAGTTGCACTAGCCCACTCATTTCCAACCTGGCTAGTAGTAATTTATCTGGCTAATTAATTCACTCCACCTAAGTACCTTTTCCAAAGAGTTAGTAGTCTACATCACATAGGTCCTGCCATGCCACATGGTGGAATGGTGCTTCCCCACTTTCTTTAAATTTCATGTAACTTCATATTGTGGGTAAGTGCCAATCATTGATCTTATCAAGATCAATGATCACAAGAAATTGCACCTTTGTAGTATCTAGTCAATCAGACAAACTAATAGAATGTCTCCCTTTTTGCCAACATGTTTGACAACTACCATAGTATAGACACTGTTATTTCCTTTGAAAAGAGTGGATCCATGACATCATTACCTACTACATGTCCTATCGGTGCCTCCTTTCTTTGTATAAATATTGAGCACTTTCTCAAAGCATTAAAGTGCCATCTACTGATCTCACCAAGATCAACAGTGAAACAATCTATATCTTTTGAAAAGTATGAAACACCAGTCATGATGTTATCATGGATAGGTTTCATTGAGGCACTTGCCCTCATTTTTTAAAAATCTTGCATCTTGGGATAGCGTGAAAGTGTCATCCATTGATCTGACAAAGATCAATGGTGGAACAAAGTCACATCAGATAGTGTTGAGTCAAATACTTCAGCCAATGAATACATTACACTTGTCATAATAGTATCTAACACTTGTTAGTAGTAGTAAAAATTCTTGGAGACTACGGCACGGATGTCATTATATGCTAGATGTCTTTAAGGCACTTACTTTCTTTGTTTAAAAACCTTTCTCCTTCATCTTGCGGGTAAGCACCAGTCGTCGATCTTGCTGAGATCAAGAGTGTAAGAGAAAAACTTCTGAGAGTTATATGTGAAATTTCTCCTATCATCATCTTGGCTAGGTGTCAACACAGTGCTTCCCCACTTTGGTTAATATTGGAGCAACTCCATCTTGCAGTAAAGCACCAATCGTTGATGTTATCAAGATCAATGGTTCATCAATATTAAAGGTAGAACAACCCATTAAGAATGAGTCCACCAATAGGATCATAGGAAAATGGAACGTGAGCTAACAAATACTGACAACTCCTAAAATTGATCTGACAAACTTCAAATTTGTAGCTCAATGAAGACTTGCTATCAGCAAATGCTACATGGCACAAGGGCACTTCCCCACTTTGTGTAAAAACCATGCAACTTTATATTGTGAGTAAGAACCAATCATTGATCTTACTAAGATTGATAGTTGACCAAAATTACTCATCTAAGTTTATATTTTTCATTTAATTCTTAGGAGATATGACCATGGTTAAGGAAAGCTTGGAAAATAAGAGGTTTAATTTGTGGAAAATAAAATAAAGTAATCTTTGTAAAAAAGAAAACTTAAGGTAAGCCCATCCCACACTAATGTAATTTGGAATTTACATTTAATTAGCCTTTTTAAAAGCTAGGGCACACAACAAGGTTTATTTTTATCCTTTAGGAATTTTGAACTAAGTTTTTGACAAAGAAAAACTAGTTTTGAAATATGACCCTAGGTTTTTCCACTATAAGGTATAACATATGACAAAGGGTAAAAAACCAAGCTAATAGTGGTGATGAGGAAGATGAAGTAGAAGAAGGTGACAAGGGTAAAGCTATTCTTTTGTCATGCCACCAAGAAAGAAGACTTTAGGAACAAAAAAGAACCAAGGATTGACACCTCCACCACCAAATAAGCCAAGGACCAGGGCAGCTAGTAATGTTGAGCAAACTACAAAGAAAAGAGTAGCAAAGTCTATTGGGCCTAGTACCCCAAAAACTAGAATAAGGAGATTGGTTAGATGACCACCTAAGAGGAAACAAAAGTCTATTGATGAGGTATGTTCATACATAAGGAGTTCTCTAGGATTATCTAGTTTTAATTTTGTGAAATATTATAGACCAGATAATGATGACAAGAATAGAATTGAGGCTATAATAGAAATGATGTCAAATTTCAAGCTATCCCCTAATGAAATAGAGAGATATATACCCAAAGATCTATATGATAAACTAAAAGGGAGATGGGAATAGGAAGATAAGGTAGAGAAAATGATAAGGACTAATTCATTAGTTAGAGTTGTGCCTGACTTATCATAAGAGAAACATGACACATTTTTGGAATTGCATAGGAACATATTTGTTCCAAAATATAGAACATATTTTATATTGATAAATAAGTAGGAAGTTGTATGACAACAAAGTGAGTTATTATGGAACAGTATTTTTGGACTAACCACAAAGAAGGTAGACTCTATAAACATTGATGATTAATACATAGTAGAGAAAGCTTGAGTATTCTAAGTCTACAAGGTAGCATGTCCCCCATATATACTGATGCCACTAACACTCTAGAAGTTGAGCAGTTGAGGCTTACAAATGAAGAGGAAGATGGTGAAGACAAAGAAACAAATGAAAATGATAAAATTATTTTAGTACCTCGTATTGAGAAAGACAAAGAATCCAATAAAGTTGAAAAGAGTGCAACTATTTTTGTCTTGAGCATAGATGTACAAGAAATATTGAGGGTGACACCCCTTCACTAACTCACATGATAGTGCTGAGAAATAGAACTCTCACAGCTAGCAGAAAGAGGAAAGCAATAAAAGTTGTTTCACTAAATATTGAGGTTAGTCTATATGAAATCATTGAGATGGCACAATTGGATTTGGAAAATCTCACCTTGGAGAAAACTGTTTTTCTGCAAAAATTTTTGGCAATGAAGAAGAGACTAGAAGAGATTAGGAGGGAGCACAAATAAAAATAGGTATTATATGATGTAAAGAATATTTTTGTTGATGCTTTTGAGATTCAAAATTTTGAAGAAGATGAACCAGTCATAAACCAACTTGTAAATACAATTGATCAAGTGAATGCTAGAGATATGGAATCAAATGTGAAGTTAATGGATTGTTCAACAAGAAGATTTGAAACAAATATTGTGGAAAAAGTTTCCATAACTATTGCCCAATAGAAAGTTAAATTACAAGATAGCACAGATGATGGTTGAGTTAATATAAAAGGTAAAACATTTGTACACAATTTTGTCAAATGTGTCAAGATTTACACATGCTATTTAGGCACAAATAAATAAGACTCATGCTAAGATAAAGGAATCTAGTAGTATTATTTTAGAGTTAGTAGGATCAAGCATTGATCATTATAATAATATATTGAATGCTTAAGGTACATTGGCCAAGCTTTAGGTAGCTAACAACAACATGAGATCCAAATTAATATTTATTTAGGAAATGTTGATACCTCATTTAGAGGTCATGTAGAGAGAACTAAAAACAGCCTAGGATTTTATCATAGAATATCATAATCTTTTAGTGGTTGATAGTTTACTTGATTTAGTTGCAAGATTATAGCTGCAAAGTAATATTTTAGAGGCAACAAGAATCACATGGGATGATGCACTATCCATGATTACCATAGTTCATAAGGAATTCATTGAAACACATGGATTACTTCCACCCATTCAATCCCAACAATATTGACTTATTATGCTCAAAAACAAGTGGGAAGAGATATATGTAGAAGGAAAGAGATGTGAAGATGGTAAAAGAGAATTGAAGAGATATAGAGTAATGTGATGTGAACTAGATGCAAAAGAAAGGTAAAAGAAGAAGTATAAATGTATAGTATACAAATTTGAATAAAGGAAAAATAGTTATGTTATTCATTCTTGTATTCTTTTTGCATTGTTCATTAGTCATATGACTTAGGGGGAGAGCTCATTATTAGATATATTTTAACAAAGTAAATATGATAGAGTTTTTTTCCACTAATGTCAAAGGGGGAGAATTTTTGGCATCTCTAACCATTGTTGTCTACTTAGTGATAATCACTTAGTCATTTACAAGGTAGCATCAAATGTTCATCACTATGACCAAGGTACTCTATATAGGTTGAGTCATGTGTATAAGTATGTATTTACTTAGCTCTATAGGAATCGAGTAATTTTTTGGGTCACAAAGAATATTTTTATATGAGTTGAGCTCATTTGTGACCAAGAAAGTCATAAATGATTGAGTAATTTTTAAGAATTATGTGTTGAGTTACTTAGTATGTACCAAGCACAATGAAGTTTGAGCAATAGCAATGTTGAGCATCAGGAAATAGTAAAGGTTGAGCTATACAAAGTTTACATGAAAGTCAAAAATAGAATAGAGTTTTAGGCAAAATGATTATCAGGCTGACTTGGAAGGGATATTTAACTTTTGAAGAGGTTGTTACAGAATATTTACATGTTGTGGATCATAGATCCCTATGTTGTGTGTTTGAAAATCAATATGAAGAGGCAAAACATGGAGTTATCTATAAAACTCTTCATAAAATCTTGGAATAGCAATGATCTTAACCTAGATCATATACATGCCATGAGAGAAGGAGATGAAAAGAGTTTGTGTGTGAACATGAAGCTATTGGTAGAAAAGGATTGAGATCATATTAGAAGTCATTGAAGGGTTTTGTTATCATCTAACAGAATGAGTGACCTAGTTATTATAGTGAAGTGAAAGGGAATGAAAAGCATATTAGATTAGAGGAGAGGATCAATTAGCAAGGAGAAGACTAAAAATCAGTTTACAAAGCAAACTAAGAGTCAGGTACTAATTTTTTTAACAAAGTTGAATGAAGGTAAATCTCTTAATAGAGTGGTCTTAACAAATCTTTGTAAAACTCCTAATAAAGTCCTTACTTTTTTGTAAGTGTTAAATAGTCTAAAAAGGTGAGACCTAGTAGTATTAAGCCTTTAATAGGGTAGACCCCTCATAGGGTAGATCATATTTTATTGTCAAACATTGTAACCTTAACTATTTAACTTTATTACTATAGTAGTGAAGATTTTTGGCTATCATACCCACCCCAATTTTACCTTCACCTTGGAGGGTTTATGTGTTTTACTTTAGTGCATGTGATTGATTAAACTTATTTGTTACAACAGATTTACAATACTAGTTTTACATGTACAAGCTTTTGATAGATGTGGATGAATTTGAAAAAAAAAATTTTAGATTTTTATTCATGCCACCCCCCCCCCCCCCTCTCAATAGTTAATTATCATTTTTATTCCTCCATCAATCAACACAAAGCACTTATCTTCACATTTGCATCTTATGCAAAACAAACTCCTCCTTTGATCATGTTCATGCTCACCACTTAGCAAAACACTTCTATTAATTGGGACTTCTCCTCTTTTAGCATCTTCAAAATGCAATGATTTTGCATCTTCATCAACATACACAACTCTAGCTTGGGATTCAGCACTTCTATCAGTCCTTCCTTAGTGTTGGGAAAACTCAAATGTCTATGTCCTTTCTCTATAGTGGAAACATTTTCCATGAAACCTCCTCTTCCAAATCCTTGTCCTCTTCCTCTTCCTCTTTGATCTCTATTTTTTTGATCATAGAAATGATTGGAATTATTTCTCCTTTGGTTCTAACTACTACTGTTGGCCTCATCCTTCTTCTTTTGATCATCATTTTAGCCTCCATAATATCATCTACCAGATCTCCCACTGTGACTTGTTCCACTATTTTTTTTATTAAACTTCTTATTTAGCTTTTCCTCAACTCATAGGGAAAATTTGGATGCCTTTTCAATACTATTTATTTGGATCAAGCTCAATTCCTCCTAAATTTTTGGCCTCAACCAACAAGAAAATTTCTCCTTGTCAACTTATGTGTAGCTTGTTCTGATGAGAACTCTATAGAACTCTTAGGTATACTCTCGAACAAATCTTCTTGCTTGCTTCAACCCTTATATTTCATTCAATATATCAAGCTCATAATCTACACAAATTAATTTTTTCTTCAATTTTGCTATCATTTGGTCTCATCTTGTGATTTTTTCCTTGCCTCTTATATTTCTCTCCAATTGAATCTCCTACCGCTAGATCTTCGCATAACCCATCAGTTGGCCTTTAAAGATTTTACCTTATCTAGATCTTCACTATCTCAATACTCAATGTATCCCTCCAATTTATTGATCCAATTGATCAATTCCTTTACGTTAAGATTTCCTAAAATTGTGGGAACCTCAAACTTAGGTATTTTACCAATCTTGGAAATGGCCCTAAAAAGCTTATCTTCTGTTGGGTTCAAAACTACCCCTTCTTCAACATTTTCTTCTTCTTCATCATCAATTTCATCTCTTATGGAAATATTTATCCCTCTGTGCATTTTTTCTTCCAATACTTGCATCTATCTCTAGAGGGCTCTAAAACCCTTAGGCATAACACCTATGACTCTTCCACCACACTTTCTTTGTGAAGTAATTTTTTTGCTTTTGCTAAAACCCTAGTGCAAACAACCTCACAATCAATGATTTGTACACATGCTTGGCCCAAACCATAGTCTTACTAAAAAATACCTCCCAATTGGTGATCTATTTACACACTCAAGAACTCTCACTTTGATACCACTTGATGAAGGGTTCTTCCCTTAATACTGCAACAAACAATAGAAATAAAGAACAACAAAAATTGAGAGAATAAAATATGGGCTTCTTATTATTGTCAAAAATATGAAATTATAGAATTACAATATGCAAACCCACATGGGTTCCTTCCTTACAATAACCTTCCCCAAGAAGGTTCTAGACACAAAGCCCTAACCCTTGAGGAAAACCACCCTCATATTATATCATGTCATTACACATTATTACATAAAATCAACTCAAGACAATTTACAAATTATATTTTTGAATGGGTCCACTTCTAGAGACCATAACTAGCAAGTCATTGATCTGATGAACTATTATAATCCCATTCTAGAATAATTAGTTAGCAATCCATAGCCAATAATATCACAAGCATTCATTATTTAAGGTTTCACCTTGTTTTGGAGTCAGTTAGGCCTTCATCACTAGACCTAAGATTTGGATAGCCAAAATTCATACCAAAAATCTACAATAATTGTACCAATACATATAATATGACAATAAAACTCATCTGGCATTCTAATATGTCAAAGATGAACCTCCATATATTAGAGTATAATAATATAAGCACATAATACCAACTTATTAAAACTTGAAAGCTCCCAAAAACAAAAACTTTGTATAGGAATAGCCCTTAAAAACATTAAAAAATTAGAAAATTAGAAATATAAATATTCTTGGGTGATGCAAGATGCCCTTACACCCATGATGCTCTTGAATCAAAGTGGTAAATCAAAAAAAATCTAAAAACTTGACTTTGGGGAACTCAAAAATATATCAAAACTAAGTATCCCTAAAGTTGAAAGTCATGACACATAACAAGATGCAAGATACTCAAAGGAAAAGAGGGCTTTCTATAATAGGTTGATACTTGGACAAAAAGTGCAAATTTGACAAATGCCTAAAGTAATGTCTCACCAAACGATTCAAAAATTCAAACTAATTAATTGAGATACATATATATACTAAATAAAATGTTCAAAGCACTTGAAACTAATGGTATATCTCAAAACATTAGTTGGGTACTTATGCATGAAAAGCTCAAATATAGGCTACTTGCAAAAGTTCAACATGGGACTTTACAAATTTTGAGAGCACCACCAGTGGCTCTAGTTAGGGATGTATTCCCCTTGCATGCATGGAAATATTTAAGAATCTCTTGGTAGAGTATATGACACCAAAAGACTTTATTCAACACTTTATTGAAAGCAAGAAACACATATTCTAACTATACAAGTGATGACCTAGTGCCAACAAAAACTTCAAGTCACTTATTATCTTTACCAATCACCTAATTTTCACTTCCATTTTCTTGAGGTAAGTTTAAACTACCATTCACATCAACACTATCAAAAATATTATAATATTCAATCACATCAATAGGCCAAAAGAACCCATCAAGGTCACTTTCACTGTGCATATGAAAACTAGTACCACTCTCTTAATATAGTTCACTATGTAAGTAAGAATAAACATATTCAAACATATCAAAACCTATCTAAAATTCCTTCTCATCATTTGGTATATGCATACCATCAATCTGAAATAAGAAAGATTCATACTCATCTTGATAAATAATGTGGCACATACCATGAGCTTTCATTACCTCTTGTGCAACTAGTTGTGAATAGCTTTTGAAATCTTATTTAACCTTACTTACACCACCCTTAATCATCAAATCAGATTTGAACATCACTAGAATTTCTTCACAATGATCAAATAAAGGATTAGCTACTAATTTAAAAGAACCCTTACATAATTTATTACAAAACGAATGCTAACTTTTACTTGTTTCATCATCAAAGAGTTCACTAAAAACATGTCTGAACTTGTCAAGCTTCTTGTCCCATAATTTATTAGCATGAAAAGAGAAATTAGGATCAGAATTATACCCACTTTTAACAATACTCTCTTCATCATATGAGTTATCACATTCCAACACACATGAATGTGAACTAATGTCACAAATCTCATCCAAATTTTATTGAGAGCTTTCTTATTTTCTATCTCTTTCAACATTAATCTTTATGGGAGTAACTTCAACATAGGAAAAATTAGATACAATACATGTAGACATATCTTCAAATAAATTTTAATCATTCAAATATGATCTAACATCAATGAGGATAGTAATATGCTAATCTTCATCAAATTCATTATCATTGTACAAAACTTCATGTTCATATAGAGTTTTATCTTCACAACTCGTATGCTAAAATGGAAGAGTAGAAAAGTTTGGGTATGCATCACACCTTACAATAGCAACACCACTATCTTTATTTTTATTACAACCTATTAGAGTGGGGTTTTTGTTGCACCAAAAGATCACTTTATCAATTCTCGATATAGCCACTAAATTTATAGTACATAGGAGGTGGTTAAGCCCTTATCATGAATCCCAAGGGGAGTGCTGAATAAATTTCCAACAATCTCCCCCCCAGGATTACCAAAGGGTCTGAAGAGTCAAACCTATGACCAAGCTCTAATACCACTTATTAGAGAAGGGTTTTCATTGCAACAAAATATTGATATTTCAATGCCTAATACAATCACTTAATTCATGGTACATAGGACGTGGTTAAGCCCTTGGCAGGGATTGTGAGGGGAGCAATGAAAAAAATTCCAACACAACCCACATATGTTGGTAACCAAAACATTGAATTACCTTTAGATGCATACCTTTTGAATTCACAATCCAACAAAGAAGAAATCACTTCACTACTAAGTGGGACTTCATATTTAGTTACTCCTTCCTATTCATCTTTGATACAAATGAAAACTGATTTATGTGGAACATTTATAACTACAATTACATCTTTCAAGAATATTAAAACTTCATCATCAAAAAAATTATTCTCATCACAAGATGATACATCTTCAGCATGGTTAGTATCTACATGGTCATGAAAGTTACAATTAATGCACTTTACTTTATCTATGATTCAATTTTTTATGAAGATCATATTCATTCATATGCGTGCCTTAAACTTATTGATTAGAGATTCATTCTCATGCTGAAAGTCGTTAATATTTGTAATATTACACAAATAATCATTAAATTGACTTTCAACACTTTCATTTGCAACACTAACTATTTCATGATAGCCATCACTTTCAAATGAAAGTTTTTACAAATTTTTATACAATAATAATCTTTCTAATTCCATAGCCATTATAAAAGGTTTGCTCTAGTATTTTTTTCTCCCTAATTAATGAGATATGCATAGAATCATTAAGAGCCTTCTAGTAGAACAATAAACCTCCTTCAACATTGGCTCTACACTCAAGTGGAATATCACACAAGTTGCCTACAAATTTATTATTAAATGAAAGAATGGTTTCACCTTCATCAATCTTGATGTCAAAAAAGTCATGCATTTCTATCCTTAGATTAATTTGAACATAAATTGTATCATGAAAGCATCAAATAATTTATGCATGGAAGAAATATAACATGAAGGAAAAATACAAAATCAATCTTTTGCACCTCCTACCAAAGAATGCACAAATAACTTCATGTTAGCATCATCATCATCATAAAATTTAAATTCTTATAACCAATCTTGAAAATATTGAGTATATTGATCAATTGAAAACAATATATCTTGTCTTAAACTTGCTAAATATTCAACAATATCACTTGGTACTTCATTTGGGCACCCATCAATATGATATAATATTAATGGTCCATAAAAATCCATATAGAATAAACCAAAATGACTCTCAAAATGTCGCAACCTTTGTGAATCCATATTCAATTCTTTAAAAAAAAAATTAACATTCACAAGATTTTTCCACATCTCAAAAAATCAGAAATAAATGTACAATAATAGTATCTTCTTCTTTATCTAAAGTCATTTCTCATAGTTCACCAATGAACCTTAACAATTTGAAAATTAGAAGTATGGTAACTTACTTTTGGTGAGTTGTATAATTTATTGTAGCTTCCAAGATAAGGAATATTTCTTTCCTTTGAACTTTTACAACCACTTCTCCTTCAAGAAGATTGAAGCTCGCCTAGAGAACCAAACTAGGATGTTGCTTCAGCAATGTCGTATGCCAAATTTCTTTAAATTATTAGAAGATGGACTATTGTAGTAACTTCTTATCACTGGTTAGATACTAGAGTCACCACGCAACATAAAACTAGGACTAAATTTGAATATGAACTTGCAAATTCATTACAAGACTCAACTCTTAACATGACAAAAAATAAAATGACATAAAAATTTTATGAAGGGTGCTCCCCTTAATACCATAAACCATAAGAGAAAAAAAATAAATAACAACAAATGCAAGAACAAAATATGGACTTCTTATTTGTGCCACAAATGCAGAATTACAGAATCCACAAGTACAATATGCTAACCCGCATGGGTACCTTCATTACAATAATCTACAAGACAAGCTGTGTTTGGGCCTTTCTTAAATAGGAAATTTATGTGGCTCAAGAAGGTTCTAGACAATAAAATTTAATACTTAGGGCTAAGAGACCCAAACAATACATATAGAGTTGACCAAATACAACTTTGACAATTATTTTAGATATTTTTGGTAGCCCAACTTCAAAAGGCTATAACTCTCAAATCATTGCTCTGATTGGCTATTATAACCACTTTTTGGAAATGTTAGCTCCTAATCCATAGGCTTAAAACTATGCAAATGCCCTTTCATCAAGTTTTCAAAACTAATCTGGGCACTCTAAGGCCTCCAATAGTGAACCTGAAGATTTTTCTACAAATTTCTCCATCAAAAATCCACAATAACTTCTTCAATACTTAAGTTGGAGAAATGATATTTTTATGGTAGCCTTCTAACTCTAAAATGAACCTTCATATAGAAAGAGAACATTCTGAGCTTGTATGAAAAACTTACTAAAAATAGCAAGTTCCCATAAATAGTAACCACCCTGTCTACTAGTCCTTGTTAAAATAGAAAAGACTGAAAAAAAAATATTTTTTTGGGTGATGCAAGATTTTTTTTATACCTAGGATGCTCTTGCATCAAATTTATATCAAATACTTGCAATACTTTCCCACCTTAAAAGGAAGACTCGATTCACCTCTATGCACTTTAATGGACAACTTATTGGGATGAAACATAAATGAATGTTGAATAAATTTTAAATAAAACTTTCACTACCTCTAAACATGACTTTTATCCTTCATTACTTAATAGCATCATCATTTTGTTGGTGATCAGATGGGAAAAACAAATATTAAATATATGACTAAATTTTGCACAATTTTTACTAGTGATTATAGAACTTTTAAAAAAGATTTCTATCACATTTCCTTGGAAGAGTCACAACGTTTTTGGTTCCCCAATAACATGGTAGGTTTATTATCAATGCCTTCACAAAATTCTAAGTAGCCATCCAGCTCTAATGCTCAAATCCTAGGAAGGGTTGGACCAACTAACAAGGATATATTCTTCTACACTTCAAGCTTTCTAAATCCTAGGGGTGGATGTTGGATTCACGCAATATAACCAATGCTAAAAATATTCTTGAGTTCTCAAATAGATCATCTCATATCAAGGATTTCAACTATGAAGAGTTGCTAGATGATGGCTAACCATCAATTGAACTCACATCTTCAAGGAGCATGAGATGTAGAACAACCTATATTTACAAATAGAAAGGGAGACTATTAGCATTAATGTTAATGATATTCCTATGTGGGAGTACCCTATCACTATTGGACCATTGGAGAGATTTCTAGTATGATTGTGTGTTACATTCATGAGTATGTTTGTCATTGATGTCAACATACTGAGAAGACTGGAAAAGTAGTAGATTGAGATCAAGATCATATAGATTAAGTATTGAAGATGAGGTCAAGAGAAGTTTATGATATGTTCTATAGTGCATCCTAATTCAATGGCTAAGTGAACATACAAAAAATTCAAGAATGGTGAGAGTTACATGAGTTTTATAGAAGATAGTTTATAGACAAAGTTCTTGAGAAGTGGTTTCTAGTGTTTGGATTATATCTCCTAATAGGGATAGAATCTATATAAGAGAAGTTAGATAGATGAAGAATATATCATGATGATGATATCAACAAGTGCACAAATTCCAAGGTTGTGTGTGAGAGAAGTTATAAAGACTATGAGCTAACAATATTATGTAATTGTGAAAAGATGTAATGCAGTGTGTTATCTTAATAAGGTCCTATTGTAATTGTAATTGGGAAAGCCTCAAGTCTAACTCAATGTATTATTTTGAGGAATTGGTATAAAGGAAATTTATTTTCCTTTTGATGAAGTGTGCGTAACCAAGTTAATCATTTTTTTAATAAATGCGAAGTATAATGCAAGTAAGTAATCAAAGGGATTATTGTGATGCAAGTTTATGGATTTGGTATTGAGATATGAGAGGTGTTTGATGGGTAAAAGGCATGGTAAGAAGACAGAGAAAGATTTTGAATTGCTAAGAATAATTATATTTCTATTATTAGGAAAGGAATAATATAGATGCATTTTGAGAAGTGAGTTTGGTTGTCTTGCCCCTAAAGCTATTTGGATAATGGGTCCTTCTACCCGATACAACTCCTAATAGGGTTGGAATCTCCTTGTAGCAATTCAAAGTCTCCTAATAGGGATTGATATGTACAAAATGTATATCATTGGCTCCTAAAGATTTCATCCTCTTACAAGGAGCCAATATATTAGTACATCATTTTTTGGGTACCATCCCCACCATGGTTTTCCCTCTTATCAAGGGTTTCCCTAGTTAACATATCTAGTGTTATTGTTTATGTGTATCTTCTTATGATTTTTGTTTAAATTTTGATAAGCTTGATAATAAAAAAATTTGATCAAATAACTAATTCACCCCCACCCCCCCTCTCATTTATTTTGGATGACTTTACTATCTGACAATTGGTATCAGAGCATAAGATCCTTGAAGGTAAATCTTAATAGCTTATGGAGATCAATGGTAGGTCATTTCAGAAAAGAATGTCCTAAGTTTGATGGAGTTAACTATGACAACTAGAAAGAGGAAGATGAGAAATGAGATGAAGGTATGAAAAATTTTATTTTTTGGACATGTAAATAATTTGGTCATTTTTCATCCAAATGTCCTAAGAGAGTAAACTACACAAGAAAGACTTACAAGTCAAGAATGCCCAAGGATTATCTTTTTGATCATGATAAATTGTATTTAAGATTAGATGAATTCTTGAATGATGGTGATGATTAAGATGATGAGCTTAGACTCATTGAGAAAGAGGAGTTAATAGAAGAGATATCTTTATTAACTATTATTGATGATTATGATTCTGATGAAGAAGTTAATCCTAAGGCTAACCAAGAAAATATTGAATTGTTTTATGAAACTAATAATGATTTGAAAAATGACATCCAAATTATGGAATGGAGATAATTCCCAAGATTTTAGCCTATAGAAGAAGTAAGAGTTGAGACAGTGGTGCGAAATAAGAATTTGACAAAGAATCATCTTGTTGGTCTAGTTATTGGAAGAAAAGTCAAAGGAGTTATGAAAATAAATAGAGTACATGAAGAGTTATGTTTGATTTTGAAGTTGAACCTAAAAATGTAGATGAGACATGCAAGGATGAGCATTGGATTCAAGCAATGCAGGATGAACTACATCATATTGTGAAGAATGAGACATGGGAATTAGTCCCTAGACCTAATGATAAAAATGTTATAGGAACTAAATGGATTTTTATAAATAAGATGAATAAACAAGGAGGGGTTGTGATAAATAAAGGTAGACTAGTATGCAAAGGATATTCACATCAAGAAGGTATAGACTATGAGGAGACATTTACACATATTGCTAGGATTGAAGTAGTGAGAATGATCTTGGCTTATGTAGCAACCAAGACATTTAAAGTATATCAAATGGTTGTGAAGCCAATATTCCTAAATGAAGAAATTGAAGAAGTCTACATTGAGTAGCTTGAAGGATTTTCTTTGATAGAAGAAATAGTTATGGTACGTAAATTGAATAAAGCATTGTATTGATTAAAGCAAGCACTTAGAACCTCGTATGTGAGGTTGGACAATTATTTGACAAAGTTAGGATTTGCTAAAGGTACTATAGATAGTAACTTGTATTTGAAACAAATTGAGAATATTTTGTTGATTATTGTGATATTTGTGGATGATATATTCTGTAGATGTGATGATAAGGAAAGTGACAAATTTTCTAATGAGATGATGAAGGAATTTGAGATGAGCGTGATTGGTGAGATGAAATATTTCTTGGGTTTGCATATTGAGCACAATAGTGAAAGAATTTTAATTTCTTAACTAAGTATTTGAAAGACTTATTGAAGAGATTTGGTTTGGAGAGTTGTAAGGCTATTGGTACACCTATCATAACTAGTCATAAGTTATCTACCAAATATGGGATACCTAGTGTTGAGTAGAAGAAGTACAGATCCATGATTAGAGGTTTATAGTATCTGACTCTTACAAGATCAAATATAGAAAATGGAGTTGGTATAGTAGCAATATTTCAAGATGATCCTAAGAAATCACACTATGTAGCAATAAAGAGAATATTCAAATATTTGAAGGGTACGCCTAATTTTGGATTATGGTATGATAGATCAAATGACTTTAGTTTATATGCATATATTGATGTGGACTAGGAAGGTAGTATGGATGAAAGAAAGGGTACAAGTGGTGGAGAATTTTTCCTTGGAGAAAGATTGGTTTCTCAGCTAAGAAAGAAACAAGAGTGTATTTCATAGAATACCAAAAAACTAGAGTGTGTAGTAATAGCAAACAATCACAATTAGATTATGTGGATGAAAAAAATGTTGAAGGATATTAGGATATAATTTTTAGAACTTTTTATCATACATTGTGATAACACAAATACAATAAGTATGTCTAAGAATCAAGTGTTCCATTCTAAGTGAAAGCACATATCTATTAAGTATCATGTTTTGTGAGAGAAATTTGTAAAGAAATCATACTAGATTATGATAGTACAAAGGAGAAGATTACATATATATTTACAAAGCCTTTTCCTAAGGATAGATTTGATTATTTGCAAGGTATGTTTGGTGTTATGCCCTTGCATGTTTCTGAGTAGATGATGTAGAGACTACATCAATCTAGTGGTTATCTGGACTAAATGTTGATGGTTCCTTTATGAGGGAGTATTTGTGATTGAGTAGAGTCATGAAGGACTCTTGGTAGCTAGTATTGAATAGTTTCTTTGGACACTTGATTTGGTTGAAGACATAGAGTAGCAGATTCACATAATGATGTCTTTTTCATTGATGTCAATCGGGGAGAAGTGAGTGCATGAAAAAAATCTTGTGAATGGGGAGAGAAGTATCTCCTAAGAATGGGGGAGACTTATGAAGAAAGGTTGAGAATATAAAATTGGGGAGAATTTTATCAATGGGGGAGCAACAGTTATTCTTAAGAGGTTCTGATTTGATTAATGAAGAGGGTTTCCAAAGATAAGAGCAATAGCAGCAATAGAGTAATATGTTTGGTATTTTTGGAAATTAATTTTTTTCATCAATGTGTCCATCAATGCCAAAGGGGGATATTTTTATCATAAATTTTGATGATATTCCTATGGGGGAGTATCCTAGCATTGATAGAGCATTGGAGAGACTAATAGCATGACTATGTTTGTTATTGATGTCAACATAATGAGAAGATTAGCAAAGTAGCAGAAATGGATCAAGATCATATAGATTGAGTATTGAAGATGAGGTCAAGAATTATTGAGAACATGTTCTATAGTGTGTCTTGATTTAGTGGCTAAGTGTGCATATATAAATTTGAAGACTGGTGAGAGTTATGCTAGGTTCATAAAAGATTGTTTGGAGACAGAGTTCCTAAGAAGTGGTTTCTGGTGTTCAAATTATATCTCCTAATAGGTATAGAACTTGGATAAATGAAGATATATAGAGGAAGAAGACATATTGATGATGATATCAATGAGTATACAAAGTCCAAGGTCACACATGTGAGAAGTTGTAAAGACTGTGTGCCACCACTATAATGAAATTGTGAGAAGATGTAATGTAGTGTGTTAGCTTAATGAGGTCCTATTGTAATTGCAATTAGGAAAGCCTCAAGGCCAACTAAATGAATTATTTTGAGGACTTGATATAAAGGAAAGTTATTTTCCTTTTGATGAAGTGTGTGTGTAAGAAATTTGATCAAATGTTTTGTGAAGGCAAAGTATAATGTGAGTAAGCAATCAAAGGGAATATTGTGATGTGAGTTTATGGATCTAGTATTGAGATATGAGAAGAGTTTGATGTGGAAAAGACATGGTAAGAGGACAAAGAAAGAGTTTGAATTGCTGAGATTAGTTATATTTCTACTATTTTGAAAGGAATAATACAGAGGCAAGTTGGATAGTGATGTAGTACAAGGAAGGAGAATCTCGAATGGAGATTTCCTAGCCCCCATCAAATAATCACACAATGGAATATAAACAAAAAAACAAAATTTGATACCAATTAACAACTCTTTATTCATAAAAATAACCAATTACATGCAATGTGCCAAGCTATAAGGCCTTCTTAGTTATGTCCAAATACAAAGAAATTATAATATTTCTCCAAGATCCCTTAATATCCAACTTAGTTCCTAGATAGCCCAAATCTATAACACAATAGCAATCTGGTAGAATCCTCCAAGTTCTCAACTTGTCCTTGCAAGCCACCAAGTAATCTCCTTGTTCCTAAACTATAGCCACTAGCTCTTCTCACTAACTCCCATTCTAGATTCTAACTTGGATCTTTTCTCTCTATCCCCCACTTTGAAATAAATTTCATTCTCCCTCTTATTTCTTAAGACACTACCCAAACCCTCCTTAAATAGCCAGCTAAGCCACAAGTCGACTAGTCAAGCATTTAATTACAATATAGGTCCACCTTGGAAGAGTGAACCAAAACTCTAACAAACATGTAAAAAACTAAATTACAAGTTATATTTAGGTCTAAACATGATCCAATAACATGTCCCTAACTTAACAAGATCCCATTTCATCCTATGGAACTACAAAAGATGAAAACTCCACATGTTTCATGTGAAATTGTCTTAAAATTGATACCCAAGAAAAACTATGATATCTCCTAGATATGACTGGATTAGAACTTGTGTTTCAAAAAAAAGGTATTATTTTGGTCCTATACAACCCCTTAAGTACAAAAAGGCTGATTTCTCAATGAGAACTAAGCATCCATACCGAAATTCATGCACAGAAACCCATCATGAAACTGGTAGAAAATTGATGTGTTAGAAAAAGGGCCATATCTCCCAAACCATGATGAATTAGGACCTACACCTTGGACCATAAAAATTAATCTAGGAACTCTTAAATCCCTGAAATATGAAGCCTTTAGAACCTAGAAACTAGAAAATATAGCTCTAGCAGCAAGGTAAGAACGGCTCAAACTTTAACATGATAACTCCAATCTCTATGCACACATAGGACAAGGTTCTCAAATTTGTATCCAATACATCCCCAACCATGCAAACCTCAACTCAAAAAAAATCCAAGCTTGATGCTCCTACATCAGACTCCTCAAGTAAATAGAAAAGCATGTCCCATACTTTGATGCCCAAATAAAGATCTACAACCAACTTCATCATCACCGAAGGCTTCCACTCCATCAAAGAAAATAGAAAAAAATTGAAAATTAAACATCTATGATTCATTCACTAAAAAATTAGAATCAAAACAATCTCAAAAACCTAATCAGCATGCTCACTCCCAAGAAGAAATTGAACATAATGCTTCACTAGGAATCCTTGGAACTGATCATAACTAGCAACAATAATATCCTCAAACATGTTCTCCAAGCTAGCAACATCATGTAACTCTAAAACCAAGTTAGAAACATGTAATCTCGAATCACCAATAAGAACAACGTGTAAATCCTTAGCCATTTCAACCATAGGCAAATCAAGAACATACATATCCATTGTATCATGTAGATCTAAAACCAAATCAGCAACTAGTGAATCCATACTAGCAACATCAAACTCCACATCAAAAAAAACATCCATATCCTCGATCAACTCAGCAACAACATATGAATTCAAATCCATATCAACAAACATATGCAAATCTTCATCCACAGGTAAATCCTCTTAATTAGCAATCTCAATAATCTCATTCTCACAATAAGATGCTCTATAGCAAGTAACTCATCACTAATAGCAACCTAATTATCCAAGGCCAAGTGCTCTAGAATTTACATGTCAGACTCAACCAACTAATCATGAAAACAAATCTCTATCCTAGCATCAACAAGGTTAGTAATATCTTCAACAATAGTCTCAAGTTGCTTTACAAGTTTCACACTAAACTCCACAAACTGATCAACAAAACCAACCTATTCCTCCATCACCTTGCTATGCCATCTTCTCTTTTGAATAAGTCTTCTAATTGGCCATACAACTTTCTTATGAATTGGTAGTCTCTAGCTCCAAAAATGTCTATAGAATTTCTTCCTCATATCATCCTTAACTCAATCAACCAAGCTAGCTTCAAGCCCAGAAGACACCTCCTTATCTTCATTAACCAAACTAGCTTCAAACTAAGTAGACATCTTATAAAACCTCCTATCCACCACATCACAGAGATTTGCAATCATCTTAGGGTCCAATCCTCTCAGATCCATCTTCCAATATCTTTACAAACCCTCTACTACAAATATTTCCCATGCTCCTTGTTATAACATAAAATTGTTTGCAAGTCATATACCAACCTACCACCTTGCACAAACAATCAGGAACCAAATCACAAGTCTAGGAACAAAGATCTACGACATAGAAACTCTCTATGATCATGTCTCAACAAGATCAACCTTCCATCTTTACATCCATCAATCCATCTAAAAGTCCTCTACAATTGCAAGTCAGTACTACAATTTGTCACCTTACAACCTAGGACTTCAAAAAGAACAATCCACCACAATATCAATATCTTCTTAGATCAACTTCTCTCAACCCAAGTCCTAGTGCAAACTACCTTAACTTTGGTGATATGTCTACATGCACAAGAATAAATTTTTCTCTAATACCACCTTACATAGTAAAAGGCAAGATAATCCCCAATGGATTTGTCTTAGCCCCTAACAAATAACCACATAATGGAATATAAACAAAAACAAAAGATATAATACTAATTGGCAACTCCTTATTCATAAAAACAACTAATTACATGCAATGTGTTGGGTTGTAAGGCCTTCCCAATTATGGCCAAATACAAAAAAATTATAATAGTTATCTAAGATCCCTCAAGATCCAATTTAATTCCTAGCTAGCCTAGATCTGTAACATAATAGCAATCCGGTAGAAACCTCCAAGATCTCAACTTGTGCTCATAAGCCACTGAGCAATCTCCTTGTTCCTAAACCACAACCACTAGCTCTTCTCACAAAATCCTAATCTAGATTCCAACTCAAATATTTTCTCTCAATATCCCACTTTGAACTAAATTTCCTTCTCCCTCTTTTTTCTTAAGACACTACCCAAGGCCTCCTTAAATAGCCTGCTAGGTCACAAGTCAGCTAGTCAAGAATTTAATTACAATATAGGTCCATCTTGGAAGAGTAAACCAAAACTCTAGCAAACATGAGAAAAAATAAATGAAAATTAATATTTAGGTCTATACATGACCCAATAACATGCCCCTAACTTAAAAAGATCCCATTTCATTCTATGAAACTGTGCCAGATGAAAACTCCACATGTTTCACTTGAAATTATCCAAAAATTGATACCCAAGAAAAATTTGTGATATCTCCTAGCTCTGCTTGAATTAGAACTTTTTCTTTGAAAGAAAGGCATAAATTTAGGTCCTCTATAGCCCCTTAAGTTTTCAAAGGCTTATTCTTCAAGGAGAACTATGCATGCATCCCAAAAATCATGTATAGAAACCCATTATGAAACTAGCATAAAATTGATGCATTATAAAAATGACCATATCTCCAAAAGAATGATGAATCAGGACCTATACCTTGGATAATAGATAGTACTCTAGGCCCTCTTCAATATATGAAATTTTGAGAATCTAAATCAGTATATAAAATTATCTACATAGCCCGCAACAAGAACCCAAAAACTAGAAAATACAGTTCCAGCAGCAAGGTAAAAATGGCTCAAACTTTAACATGATAACTCCAATCTCTATGTACACATAGGAAAAGGTTCCCCAATGTGTCTCTAACACATACCCAACTACAAAAAACTGAACTCCACCAAAATCTAAGCTCAATTCTCTTGCATCAGATAGTGAGTTTGGTGATCTTTCACTTAAAGCTATTTGGATAATGTGTCCTTATGCCTTCTACAACTCCTAATAGGGTTGGAATCTCCTCATAGGGATTCAAAATCTCCTAACAGAAACTAATATGTTCAAAATGTATTTCATTAGCTACTAATAGAGTTCATTCTCTTACAAATAACTTATATATTAGTACATCATTTTGTGGGAACCATCCCCACTAGGATTTGTGTTGATAATTGGATAATAGAGATATGTAATTGATGTCATTTATGGAAATGCATGATGTGCATGCTCATAGGAAACCTCAAAAATAAAGATACTTAGCTTTTGGGAATCAAAAAATTGTCTAAGTATGGAATTCGATATATATTAGTGTATTATTTTGTTTATAACCTGTTGTTAATGTCATATTATGACTAGCAAAGTTAGATGGAGATTGTATACATGTTGATGATGACATATATAACCTCAAAAGTTATAAAAAATTGTATCGAACAAAGATATTTGTATTTTAATGAAACAAGATAGTGAAATTGAAAGAAATGATTATTTTGTTTACAAAATAATTACTTGTCCAATTAGGGCCGACATGCTAGATGTTTACTTGAAGTTGGAGAAGTGTATTATGGCATTGGGCTGACCTAGCAGCAATTTGTGTTAAGGCACGGTATCTATACAAAGGACATCTTGTGAATTCAAGTGTGCTATCATGTAATTATGATGTTGAGAAATTGTGTGCAAATTTTTATGAAAGTGATATATGCAAAGTTTTGTATAAGCTATTTTGTGATCCAAGATCGAGCTGAAGATTAGAGATTAGTTAAGGAAGAAGTTATAGTACCTATTCTAGAAGTTTGATTACATGTTTGGGTAGTGAGCTATCCTTGTAATTAGAAGTGCATGTTTTGGTAGTGAGCTCATCTTGAATCTACTATACTATAACTCCTAATAGGGTTGGAATCTCCTAATAAGGACTACTTATACTAAATTTTCTCATTGACTCCTACTACAGTCCATCCTCTAATAAGGAACTTATATATCAATATATTATCTAGTGGGTATCATCCCCACTAGGATTTTTCATTGGCCAAGGTTTCCCTAGCTAACAAAACATGGTGTTATGAGTTATCTTTGTGCATGGTTACTATTAATATTCAATATTACTTTATTACTTTGTTATGTATGGTTTAAAGTAAGAAATAATATCCAGTTGGCAACCAACTTTTTTTAGATTACTGATTCACCCCCCCTTCTCAATAATCTATATTTTTAACAATTGGTATCAGAGTGCACTTACTCTAAAGAGGCTTAATAGCTTGAGTAAGATCCCTATAGATATGGAATAGTTGATGAAGAACCTTAAAGAGGAACTTGAAAAAATTTATCTCCTTACTGAAGAAAGAGATAAGCTAAAGGATAGATATGAAGACTCCAAAGTATACATTGGACAATTAAAGGAAAAAATTGAAAATCTCAAATCTGAGCCTAAATCTATTGAATCTAGAACTAGTGATGATGATTACTCAAAGCTAAAGAAATAGTGCAAGATCTTGAAGCATGAATTGAAGATTACAAATATAAAGTTGACTTTGAGAAATGATCCTAGCAAAGATGAATTTGATTTGAAGACTAAGAATGCAGATCTTAGAGAAAGTTTGGCAAAGAAGAGATCTGAATTTGAAACATTGAAAGAAGATCATGAAGAACTTCATAAATATAATACTATTGTGAAAGGTGAATTAACTTAGTGCAAGAAACAACTTGAGAATCTTTATTCTAGCAGAGAAAAGCTTGATGATTCAATGTCAATATAGAGACCTACTTATGATAAGACTGGTCTTGGTTGTCTATTTAACATGTCCATAAAGAAACCTATGATTAGATTAGAACCAAAAGAAAAAGGTGAATCTGATGATAAGTCAATCTTCTAACAAACCTAAAGAAGTTGGACAAGACAAGGAAGTTGAAATTTTGGATGAACCATAAGGGGAACCTCCTAAGGCAAGGAAGTATGAATTTAGAAGTGTTTTTCATGTAATGAAATAGGTCATATGAAAATAGATTGTACAAACAAGTCATTTAATCATGTTAAGAATTTTTATTGTCATAATTGCCATGGTATGGATCATAAAGCAATTGATTGTAGGAAACCTAAATATGATAATGATAGAAGGAATATTAGAATGTCTAGGAATACTAACCCTAAAGATAGAAGAAGATCTAATGAAAGGACATCGAGAAGGAAGACCTTATGAAAAAAAAAAAAGATCATGTGTTATAAGTGTAACAACTTTGGATACATCGCTTAGAATTTTCATTCACCTAATGGTCAAAAAAATCCTACAAATAGAACACCAATATGTTAGTTATGTAACAATTTTGGACATACAATAAAGCATTGTAGAATAGTTAAAAACTTTGGAGTTAGAAGGAATAGTGGAAGAAACTTTGGGAACAAAAGGAATGATGGAAGAATTATCAGAAATGATAGAAGGAACCATGAAAGGAACTCTAAAACTAAAAAGGATAATGAGGAACAAAGGAATGTAGTTAGTGAACTTTGAGAAGAACTTAATGAGGCATTTGTAAAAGGATCATACATCTCAAAGGATAAGTTAGATGATTGTGACATAGGAATATCAAAGTCATTTATCAAGTTTGATTCAATTAAGTTGAATTAAGCTTGTTTATAGTACCAAAATTTGAAAACTTTATTCAAAGATAAAATTAGAGGTAGTGAAGTTGGGAAAAGGTATATCAAGATAAGTTTAGATGGTACCTAATCTCGCTTACAATTTGGAGCTTATCTAAATAAGTTACAAAGGAATTAAGAGTTACTAGTATTACGCTAAAACTTAATTCTATAGCAAAAGATGAAAACTATGTTTTTGGAAAGAATTTTGTGAAGCAAATTCTTGAGGAGCTTTTTCATGATGAAAGGAGACCACTTAAAACCTTGTTTGGCATCTAAGATTGGATAGATTATCTTGAGTAGTTATTTCATTACATAATGTAATTGACAACTTTTTCCTATTTGCAAAGTATGTAATTAATCCAAAGTCAACTTGATGGAATAAATGGAGTACAAACTTGATTTCTACTTCATTGCAAATACATATAAAGTATAAAGCACTTAGAAGAGAGTTATTAAGGCAATTTGAAGAAAACCCTATTTTTGAAAAAAGGTATTTTATCATTTTTTGCAAATTTATTTGGTAAAAGCTCATATTTGATAGAATCATGGATATGTCAATAGTGCACAATGTTGAGAATGAGGACAGACCTAAGTTAAAATTTGTTTCCATGAAACCCATAGAAGGAAACCCTAACTCAACATTATCCATTACTCTAAACAATGTAGTATATTTGGAAGATATAGGAAGTTATCTTAATAGTAAGTTTGAATCCATTGGGAGTCAATGCATGAACAAGGATATGGAATTAGTTTTCAATCACAATATTACTGTGAAACCTAGATTTGAATAGTTGAAGGAATTAGACCTATTCAAATATCATTTCTATAGAGAATTGGACATAGATGAGTGGAAAAAAATCATATTAAGTAGAATACATGGATCGGAAACTATGAATGCAAGATAGTGTAATTGGTCTTAGCAAACAAGGTAGTGTACCTATAGGTGATAAAATGGTTGGTGAGAAAATGGTTAAGAAGAAATTTGAGAGCTATGCAAAAGACATGTACAATGGAAAGGGCATGGTGATTAGCACCATTAAGCAAGATGATGTAAGATTCTTTAGTAGAATTATTACCTACTCTATATGTACAAGTTCAAAGATTGATGAATTATCAGCCAAATTTATCTATGTAGCCTATAAGATATGTATTGAGAAGGAACAAACAAACATCAGTGAAATTTTTAGAATGAAACTACTTGAGATCCTGGAAAAGATTAAGAGGACTAAGAATGTTGTGTTTAGATTTTAGTCACTAATCAATCACATATTCTTTCATGTACTTAAAATATTTCCATATTTATTAGTCACAAAGATAATGAGCAATGATAGATGTACAATGGAGAAGATCATAGAAGTGTGCAGAAGACATCCTATAGATAAGATATTGGATAGTGGAAACCTTATAATGAGGACATTGTAGAATAAAATGAGATAGAGATTTAGAATTGTACCTACAATTGTAGATAGATTTAAAGATGACATTTGTGTTATGGTTGATATAGATTTTACCTATATACAAGCAGTACAACCTTGTTAAACATTTCTTGATCCCTTAGGTTATGAATTGAGTGATGATATTGTAGTTGAATACATTGGTTTATTGTTGGAATAAGAGAAGGATAAAGTAGAATATAGATTTGGAACATATGATGAGATTACTCAATCAGATCATTAGGTATCCTTGGAGAAGGCTTCTCACAAGAAGATAGAAACTATTATGAAGAAAGCTTTATCAGAGGCCGTTATGACTAAGAGTGAATTTGAGGTGGTCAGGCAAACCATGAAACAATGCATACTAAATATATAGCCCTTATCACTATCTATTGCAGAGACATCTTCAGAACAAAGAATTTTGTATGCAGTAGTATTAGATGTACAACCAAGTGAGCCGAAGAGAAAATTTGAGATATTAGTCAAAGTGGTGACCACAAAGACTAAAAGGGTTAAGCAACAAGCCACTAGACTAAGCAAAAGACAAAATAAATTGTTGACAATTTTTGAGTTTAGTGATGAAGAAGAAGAACAAGAAATTAAGCAAGCAGAGAAGGTGACAAAACCAAACTAATCAGCAAGAAAAGCTTGGTAACCTTGGAAGCCAAAGATAGAAAAGATAAACTCAACTATTTCTATTGAGGGTAACTTTGTTCAGATGAAAAAAAATTATGATTTGTATAACAAATTTGGAAAAAATCAGATTGGTATCTCTACTGTGAGATACATTATAGAAAATAATATGAAATTGAAAAATATTGAAGGCATAGTGAACCAAAAAGTCTTCAATGGACTTATTAAGAAGAAGACACTAGCAAGAGAAGAAGATTGAGAACTTCAGAACTCTATGCTAAGAACTATTTTCAAGACTAATTATGAAGAAGAGATTCAGATATTATTGAGTAATCTTGCATCATACTTAAGAAATAAAGTGAGACCATTTTTATTTATGGTGGGTGAGAAAGACAAATGAAGAAGTGAGACTAAAAAATCAATAACTTAAATTTTGATAGAATCTAAGGCAACATCTCCACCAGCACCTAGAACCTTGGAAGTGTCAATGAGTAGTGACACTATTTAGATAGATCAAACCAATTTTACCATTAACATTGATGATACTAATCCATTTGAAGATTTTGAACAAAATGAACTAATATCAAGGATATTGAAGCAAATTGAAGAGGAGAAAAAATTACTTGAAGGAAAAAGGAAGAAAATAGAAGAGGCCAAGTAGAAATTTCTTGAGGATGAGAAGAAAAGAAAAGAAGAGGAAGAAAAAAAAGAGTATCTGAAGAAGAAATAAGAAAGAAAACAAAGGAAGAAAAGAGGAAGAGATTGGAAGAGGAAGAGAAAATAGAATATGAAAGGAACGAAAGAGAAAATAAAGAAGAAGAAAAGAGACAAGTCAAAGAGGCAGCCAAGAAGCAAAGGGTGGATGACACTAAACCTTCTAGTTCATCTACACTACTTTCACTTTCCAACCTATCAACTGATAATGATGATCAAACTAATTTGATCCCATCCTTATCAAAACTTATTCAAAAGAACAAAATAGTGAAAATCCTACAGAAAACCTTGATGGAGGTTACTAACAAACTACATAGTACTTTGGTAGTACAACACATAGAAGCAGATCCATAACAAAGGGCATAGGTATGCTAAAGTAATTTGATGAAGAATTTACTAATTTTTTGATGTTTTAGTAGCAAAGGCACAAATTTCACATGACAGTAATTTTTTTAGCACCATCTATCAAAATATTAAGAATGATTTAATGAGTCTCGATACTTGTATCAAGGAACTTCAAAAGTATCAATAGGATGGGAAGATACTATACATCAAGTGCACCCTATCTTATAAACAAACTAAAGACATTGCTAGTTATATTAAAGGAAAGATGACTGAGCTAGAGGCTATATCTAGCCAAATACAACATTCCTCTTGTAAGATTGATGATTTTCAAGGACAAGTGGCCAACATTCACAATGATATCAGGAAATTGGAACTTTGGAAGGAATAGATTTTGAAGAGAATATTGGATTTTAGAGTGTCTATTTCTCTGAAAGTATCTTTTGTTGAAAAATAGTCAGAGGAATGTGCCAAGGCCAAGGACACTTATTCTAACTTTTTTGTATTTAGACCTTAATGCAGTTGAGATTGCATCATATGCCTTTAGTGCAATTCTCATCTCTACTAAATCCACCAAGGAGACATGGACTAAAGGTATGGATAGTCTTAAGGAAGATTTTGATGATTACATAAAGATTCTATTAGCTTAAGGTAGAAGGACAACATTTTTATAGCAGATGGATAGTTTTTGAACAGTTTTTGACATTTTGACCTTTGTCATTGATGTCAAAGGCAGAGAGATACAATAGAAAATTGTAAATAAGTTATAGAAGAGAAAATAAAAGTATAAAAGTATATTTTAAGGGGGAGCATATGTAAAATGGACAACTTGTAATAGATGTAATGTTACTTTATTTTTGTTAAATTTTTGTTACTTAGCCATTTTTCCCTATTTTGTTGCCATCAATGCCAAAGGTGGAGATTGTTGACAATTGGCTAATAGAGATATGTAATTGTTTTCATTTATAGCAACACATGATGTACATGCTCATAGGAAACCTCAAAAATAAAGATACTTAGATTTTGGTAATCAGAAAATTATCTAAGTATGGAATTAGGTATATAGCAATGTATTATTTTGTTTATAACCTATTGCTGATGTCATTTTATAACTAGAGAAGTTAGATGGAGATTGTATACATGTTGATGATGATGTGTATAACCTCAAAAGTTAGTACAAACTATATGAAACAAATACATTCATGTTTCAATGGAACAAGACAGTGAAATTAAAGGAAAGGATTATTTTGTTTACAAAATAATTACTTGACCAATTAGGGCTGACATCTTGGATGTTTACTCTAAGTTGGAAAAGTGTATTATGGTTTTAGCTAATCTAGCAAAAATTTGTGAAAAGACATGGTATTTATGTAAAGGACATGCAAAAAATTTTGAAAGCAATATATGTGAAGTTTTGTATAGGCTATTTTGTGATTTGAGATCAAGCTAAAGATTAGAAATCAGCCAAGGAAGAAGTTATAGTACCTATTCTAGAAGTCTGATTACTTGTTTGGGTAGTGAACTCTTCTTGTAATTGGAAGTGCATGTTTGGGCAATGTGCTTATCTTACATCTTCTATACTACAACTCATAACAAGGTTGGCACAACTCCTAATAGGGTTGGAATCTCCTAACAAGGATTCAAAGTCTCCTAATGAGGACTCCTTAAATTGACTTTTCTCATTGACTCCTAACAAGGTCCATCCTCTAACAAGAAACTTATATATCATTATATTATCTAGTGGGTATCATCCCCACTAAGGTTTTTCCTTGGCCAAGGTTTCCCTAGTTAACAAAATATAGTGTTATGAATTATCTTTGTGCATGGTTATTGTTACTATTCAACATTAATTTATTACTTTTTTATGTATGGTTTAAAGTAAGAAATAATATCCAACTAGCAATTAAAGTTTTTAGATTATAGATTCATCAACCCCCTAGTAATCCCTATTTCTAACTATTTTCCTTTAATCAAGGGTTTCCCTAGTTAACATATCTGGTGTTATTATGTATGTGCATGTGTATCTTCTTATGGTTTTTATTTATATTGATCATTTATTTGAAGTTTAATAAGGTTTATAAAAGTTGTATTGATCATATAACTAATTCACCCCCCAATTATCTTGGTGGACTTTACTTTCTAACAAAAATAGGATGTATGATTTGAATTTAAGTTGCAACATGAGAACAGAATGAAAAAAAAATCAAATGTAGAACCTCTATACCTAAGATCAATTCCTTATCACCAATGGGTGTTAGAGTCAAGAAAAGTAGAACCGTCTACACAAAAACTCTCAAATAATAGCATAGTGATCTTTAAAAATACC
This sequence comes from Cupressus sempervirens, assembly GCA_028749045.1. Classification (NCBI taxonomy): domain Eukaryota; kingdom Viridiplantae; phylum Streptophyta; class Pinopsida; order Cupressales; family Cupressaceae; genus Cupressus; species Cupressus sempervirens. The sequence goes on from CM053789.1 coordinate 674,679,769, forward strand.
TTAAAACATGTTTGTAATGATTTATAATTTAGATTGCTTATTGAAATTAAAGAACCATTCAATTAATCCATGTAATTTATCAATCATTTATTTGATCCTTTGAATCAAAGAATACATGAATAAAAACATACCTCACAACATGACACCAAGTGACATAAAATATTGGATTTATTCACTTGAAACTTAGTTGAACAATACATTAGAGAGATATGAAATAAAATATTTTATTCACCTAGAAAACCTTTCTTTCTCCAAAATTAAAATGAGAATACAACTCAAGAGACTAAAAACCATAAAATAGACTCAAAATAGATTCATTAACTTGCTAAAATAAGACTATAAAAGTTGTTCATTACAATAGACTTGATCAAAATTGATGTAGTACGAGGTAGGAGAATCTCCAAAGGAGATGTCCTAGCCCCCAACAAATAGCCACATAGTGGAAACACAACAAAAAGAAGCAACAATGCAAGATCTGATACCAAATTAAAATAATTTGTTCATAAAATATAAATAATTACATGCAATATGCCTAGCTATAAGGCCTTCTGGGTTAGGGAAAAATAAAAATAGCACTTACAAAATCAGTTCTCCAAGATCCAAAAAGATCTAACTTACAAAACCAATCTCAGCTAGTCCAGATACACAATTGGATAAGAACACCAAGAAGAATTCACACATGTACCCTCAGGTCCACCAAGAGATCCTCTAGTTCCTAAGCCATAGCTCTAGCTCTTCAAATTCACATCTATCCTTCCTTCCATCCCAAATAAATTACTAAAAGATTCCACAAGACCCTTATTTATAACAATCTAAGCCACAAGTTGTCCCAGAATGCCAAAAACTAACATTAAATACTTGAAGAGCCACAAGTTAGCCTCCAACAACAATTAAATGGCCAAAAATTTATACCTAAGAAAAAATGTGATATCTCCTAGCTCTGATTCAATTAGAATTTGTTCTTCAAATCAATGGTCTATATTTAGATCCTCTACAACCCCTAAAGCTCACTAAGGCTGATTCATTAAGGATAACTTCTGATTCATCTTGGAAGTCATTCACAAAAACTCATCACACAAAATTGCCATAAATCGATACTCCAGGAGAATTGCCATATCTCCCAAATTATAATGAATTAGGAATTGTGACCTTAACTAGAGATATTATTCTAGGTCCTATTAAATCCTTGAACTTTTCATCCTCTAACTCATTTCAAAAAATTAGTTACACATCTTGCAATAGGAACCCATAAATTAGAAAAAAAATATTCCAGTAACAAGGTAAAAATGGCTCGAACTTCAACTCAATCCATCCAATCTCTATGAAATCATGAGGAAAGGTTCTTGAATGTGTCTCCAACACATCCCTAACCATGAAACATAACTCCACCAAAATCCAATCTCAATGCTCCTCAGCACTTAACCAAAATCCCTCCAATCATGCAAGATTGCAAGCAAGCCTAGGATGCTTCTGCATTAGACACCCCAAGTTTGAAAAGATGTTCTATTAAATGGAATAACATCTTTTGGGATCAAACACATAAATTCAAAACTATTTCTTCACATACACATCCTCCAAGTCTTCAACTCACACACTCTTTCCCTTGTTTTTCTTCTACTTCACATCCACCATAGGTGTTCCATAAGTTTGCTTTCCATATTTATCTCTAACCTTCTCAAAACCTACCAACTCAACTCAATTTCCAATACTTAGGTTCCTCCTACTAAGCTATTCATTATTCAAAGGGATTGAAGAAGACTTCCTACCACCTTTCTCAACGGTAAACACATTCTTAACACAATCATGTACAGCCCTACAATCATACTACCAAGGTCTACCAAGTAACACATGACAACTGTTCATATCCACAATATCACACAACACTTGATCCTTATACTGCCTAATCTAGAAATCAATAAGGCATTGCTCCCTCACTTCCAAAGCATGCTTACCTTGCAACTGGCTAATCTAATAAGGATAAGGATGTCTCACTCTCTTTAAACCAAGTTTCTAAACCATCTCTTCAACAACAAGGTTATCAGTACTACCACCATCCACAATTATCTTCCAAATTTTTCCACCAGACTTACAAAAGTCATGAACAAACTTGTCCTCTAACAAGAATCTAATGTTCTCTAACCAACTAGTACTTGCTGAGCCAAATACATTAGTTTTCCACCCAATTAGACATTCAAAAGATCTATGCCCTTCTTGACCACACTTGAAACAATTACCTTTGAACCCACCTCCACCTATCCTTCTTTTTTGTTCAATAGGTTTTGGTTCACCTTTTGCTTTTGGTTTAGCTTGTGCCAAACTATCCTGCTTCTCCTTCCCTCAAGAACTACCTTGATTCTTCCTCTTTAGCTTCTCATCTACTCTCAAAGAATAATGATAAGCATCCTCAATCGAAGAAATATTCAACATACCAACCTTATCCTGAATATTGAATCTCAAACAATTAATGTACCATGCTACCTTCGCCTTTGACAATTCTTTATGCCCAAACTGAATAGTTAACTTTTAGAACTCCTTGGTATAATCATTCACAATCATATGCTTCTACTTCAAATTCTACAACCTCTTAAACAACTCAAGTTCATAATCAATAGAAATGAACTTAGCCTTCAACTTAGTCACCATCAACTTTCATTTAGTGATCTTCATTTCACCTTCCTCTTCTCAATCTCTTTGTAGTTCTTTTCACCAAAGAGTAGCATGTTCCATCAGGTTAGTTTGTGCCAACCTTACTTTGAGTGGATCCTTAATATCCTCAAGCTCAAAGTAGTCTTCCAATTCACCAATCCAATCAATCAGGTCTTCAAGATTAAAATTACCCAAGAAACTAGGAACCTCCATCTTATGCTTCAACTTCAACTAAGATCTAGGTCTAGAAAACTAACCAACCCTATTTCCCATAGGTCTCTCCACATGATCATTTTTGGCCTCACCACTCAATCTAACAAATTCAAAGTCTTTAGCAGTTTCCTCATAACCATCCTTAGTATCCATATGCCAAGGTACACCACCTATAGCACTTATGACCTCAATAATCATATCACTCTTCATCAATGCCATCTTAGATCTAAAAGTGGCTTTAACCTCCTCTATTTTAGATCTAAAATCTACTTTAACCCTATCTAAGATCCTTTCTTCCACAACATCACTAAGATCATCAATAGCCCTAGGGTCCAATCTTCTTGGAGGCATCTTCTAAATTTTAGCAAACCCTAAGAAACAAAGTCACCAATCTAGAAGATCAATTAGCCACAAGATCAACCTTCTTTGCAAATCCTGGCCTAACCTACTTCAGCTTCAATGATTTGTCAACACACTTAGGAACAACCTTTACTCTAATATCATCTGGGGTAGTACAAGGAAGGAGAATCCCTAAAGGATATATCCTAGCCCCCAAAAATATAACCACATAGAGAAAACATAACAGAAAAAAGCAATAATGCAAGATTTGATACCAAATTACAATAATTTGTTCATAAAATATAATTGATTACATGCAATATGCCCAACTATAAGGCCATCTCAGTTAGGGAAAATACAAACAGCAATTAAAAAATTAGTTTTGAAAGATCCAACAAGATCCAACTTACAAAACCAATCTTAGCTAGTCCAGATACACAACTAGATAAGAACACCAAGAAGAATCCACACATGTACCCTTAGGTACACCAAGAGATCCTTTAGTTCCTAAGCTACAACTATAGCTCTTCAAATTTGCATCTATCCTTCATTCCATACAAACTAAATTACTAAAAGACTCCATAAGACCCCTACTTATACCAATATAAGAAACAAGTTGGCCCAAAATACCAAAAACTATCACTAAATACTTGAAGAGCCACAAGTTGGCCTCCAACAACAATTAAATGACAAAAAATTGATACACAAGAAAAATTACAATATCTCCTAGCTCCAATTGAATTATAACATGTTCGTTGAGCCAAAGGTATAAATTTAGGTCCTCTACAACCCCTTAATTTATTAAGGCTGATTCATTAAGGATAACTTTAGATTCATCTTGGAAGTCACAGATAGAAACCCATCACACAAAACTGCCTGAAATTGATACTCTAGGAGAATTACCATATCTCCCAACTTGTAATTGATTAGGACTAGAGACCTCAACTAGAGATATTAATCTAGGTCTTATTCAATAATTGAACTTCTAATCCTTTAACTCATTTTAGAAAATTAGTTACATGGCTCGTAACAAGCACCTAGAAATCAAAAAAACACTGTTCCAGCAACAAGGTAAAAATGGCTCAAACTTCAACTCAATCTATCCAATCTCTATGTAATCATGAGGAAAGGTTCTCCAATGTATCTCCAACACATCCCTAACCATGAAAGTATAACTCCACCAAAATCCAAGATCAATGCTACTCAACACTTAACTAAAATCCCTCCAAACATGCAGGATTGCAAGCAAGCCTAAGATGCTCCTACATCAAAAATGGTGGAAACATAGAATTGAAGACTTGTCCAACAAATTGGAACCAACGCTAAAATTAGAGGAAGAATGAAAGAGATGTAAGAAATAAGAAACTTGGATCTGATCTCTAGGTACTATCTTTCATCTTCCAACTTCCTCCTTCTGTAGAAAAATATCCTTCAATCTCATCCCATGAACTAAAAGAATCAAATCCCATCATTTTTTTTTGTAACAACTTGAAAATATATTTCAAATGATGAGAAGAAAAAATCTATAAGATTTCCCAATCTACCACTAAAATCATTTCCAAAAATCCCATCAAAGTGTTGCTAAGGAAAAACAACAATGCTATAAAGATCCTTACCAAATTTGGGGAAAATCTAGATGATGGTTTTGTCACAAAATGACTCCAAAATTCCATTTAAAAGCTATCAAAACTTCCATCCTATGAAAAAATAAAACCTCTATTTTTTATTCCTTACAAATAGTTACAATAGAAAAAGAACATTGATGGTAGAGACCCTACCAAATTTAGAAGAAACCAAGATGGTTTTTTGGGCTTAAAACTTCCTGTACTTGTCATTATTAGGCCATGAAAATATCTTTTGGTAGTAAGAAAATAACCTCTAGTGGAATATATATGCCTCTTCCATTTAAAAGTCTTTGTTGCAAAAATATCTTCACTATTCAAAAATACACACAGCAAATACACCTTATAGTCCTTTATATCTACCATGCATTTACTTTTACCAAGCTTTTAAATTTTCCTTTCAAAACTATAAAGACTCCACTTTATAAAATGTTGCAATCTTCCCATAAAACTTATACACGGGATCTCAAAAATAAAAATGCACATGTCCCTTTTAAATGCTAGTGTAGCTAAATCTAATTGGTCAAACTCTACCAATTAAAAAAACTTTTTTAAACCCCTTTATTGATTGGCTCTTTCCTTATCCATGTAGGCCCCACTGGTGCCTTTTATATTTAAATCCCCTTACTTTACTTGTGTTCTCATCATGTGGAGGAGAAATATTTTTACTTTATTAAATACCTCCTTAGAATTAATCTTATCCTTTACTAGGACCCACATATTCTTTATTTAATACAATCATTTTTTATTAAATGAGTGATCAATTATACATGAAATAATACTTTAATATTACCTTTTAATTCTTTTTGCTCCCAAATTATGAGTCAATCCTACTTGTCAATAGCCTAGCAGGCACCACATGTCAAATTGTGATTAGTTCAGGCATCCTTGTCATTTCTACATCAACATCAATATAGAATGACATGTTTCCATGCGGAAACATCTTGCATCATCCCATTGATTAACTATCATGCATCTTCCCTATGCAATTTATGATAGTCATCAGATCCTACACATCATTTAATAGAGGTCCCACAAAGATAACCCTAGCAATATTCCACATGCGATCACTTAATTGAGTTGACATGCTATATAGACACCACCTAGACTTTCATGCCAACCACCATCTCACCAGTCCTAGGACCAACCTCTACCATGTGTCACTCATTCATATTCTTGTGTGCATTTTCTCGGCCCAATTTTTCACTGTGAATGTGCAACCATATGACATGTCATCTCCATCCAACTAGCCACCTCAAAATTTGTTCCATGTGTGTGCTCCTAGTTCATCATGTGATCCAATTCATTTTCCCTACTAGGCCTACATCATCATCCACATTATCACCATGTTTCATCAAAATTGATTCTTGTTTCTTAGTGTCATAAATCACAAACTTTAGATAACTAACTCAGTTAGTATTGGTGTATTTAAAAACCTAAAAGCCCCTCCCCATGGGAAATATGGGATAAATCCACTAAATGATATATCTTTTCTAAAATCCAAACTAGGCTTGCAAGTCACATGATCCCCTACATTTGATATAGCAACTAGCTTGGAGAGAAACAAGTTGTCATATTACTTTCAGCATGGGCATCCCTATTTATTCACTTTTGCAAGAACCATCCCAATTTCATCTCCATCTACATTTTCTTACATGTGCCAATAGTCATGATAATTGAAGCTAGATAAAGATGAGAGAAGCATTGGCAATTTAGTCTAGTTGGGTGCCTTTTCTTTATGCATTAATAATGTGCCCTTCTTCATCATTCCTCTCAATGCACATCACCCTAAAAATTTAGCTTTTCTTTATCATTTCATAGACCCTTTTTAAATTCATATTTTATGCATTCAACACCTCCTTAATTGTCTAGTGTGGACCCATCTTAATCATCTTGTGAAAAAAATGGTGACCCTTACTTATGCAATCATAATGGTGCCAATTTTTCTTGCAGATGTGGCACCCCAAACCCACTACAATATCCACTTGAAATGGGAATTTCCACATGAGGACTTGGACTCACAATCTCCACACATTGGCCACTACAAAAAAAGTTGTACTTCTGCAAGAAAAATCACACCTTCTTGCGGATTTTTTTTGTAACATCCAAACCTTGCATTCAACTATGTACAATCCTATGCACTTATATGTGTCACGATCCTTCTTCTGACAATAGCCAAATTGGCCTTAATATAAACATCCCTCTTCCACCTTTAGAGACTCATGTGCTTATTATTTTATGTTTGGAAACACTATCAGACACTATAACATGGCCAAAAATGGCCCCCTATTTGATTTTATGTCTTCAAATTAGGTTCCAAATAGATAATAGAACTCACCATGTAGTATCGGCCTACCCAAACAAGGTATAAGATCTTTGAAATAAAATGTCCCAGTATGTTACTTGGAATTGCAAACCTCCATGTTGGCCTCATTTTTAAGTACCACACATCAAATTATCTTAGGCCCCTAGGCAAAACAAATAGTGCACCCTTGTTAAATTTATCAAGTTGGCCCCCATTAATTTCTTATGACAATGCCACAAGATGCCCTTGCCTCAAGATTTTCCATTTTTATTGATAAATGGTGATCCCCCACTACCATTATCATGAAATATCAACATTTTTCTTAAGCCTTGTAGGTTCATCTCTTATATGTTGTGGCATCACTTATTTTCTTTATGAAACTTATATAATAAAATATTTCAATCCCCTAAGATTTCATAATGTCCATTTGTTGATAGAAAAATTGAACATTGCCCATATGTGTTGGAAAATTAGTAACATGGATATCTTAATGAATCCACTTCAATCTCATGGGTTAGATTTATAATATTTGACCATGTTAAAAATTGATCAATATTTATTCACTCACAAACCTTGTCTTAACCAATTTTACAAAGCACTCCAAAATTATCAAGTGTCAACTTGATTAGCTATAAAAACTAATGAAATTTGATAACCACAACCTGACACATGACAAACACATAGCTTGTAGACTCCCATTTTTCAAATTTTCACTTCATTATAAAACTTGGGTGAGAAGCTACCAATATTTGAAAGTTATTACTTCAATAAACTCTACAACAAACTGTCAAGAAGCAATGATATGTGGTTCTATTTAAGTCTTATTAAAAATATCAAATGACCACTTGTGATTTGAAACCTTGAGAAATACTTCATTTTGAAATGAAGAGTATGTGGGTATATTTTGGGCATATGACCATTAGCAAGGCATAATTGGCAAGTTGTCAAAGCTAGCCTTTTAAATTCACATAACTAGACACATTGATAGAATTAAGAAAGTTGCAAAGAGATTAAGGCTTGGAAAGCATGCAAATAGATTCGTGAAAACTTGAAAATTTGAATGGGTCTAGTATTTTATACATAGAATCCAATGGTATAATTATATTTGTTTAATCTATCATGTATTTCAATATACAGCATCACAAATAGGCAGTTGAGTAACTTTTGAAAATTGATAACCATTAAAATGTTAGAAATTGCAGTTGGAATCACACTAGTAAATAGATCAAATAGATTCATCATAAGCTCAACATTGGAACATATATTTTTCTGGCCTCTAGAATTCAATACTGAAATAATTTCTTCATTTGGTTCAATTGGGTGAAATTTATACTCATTCAAACATGGCTACTTGGAGTTCTAGACAAAGTGGGGCATGAGAACAAAATTGAACATCTAACTTTGGGGAAATCATAAATCTAACAAAACTCATCAGAATGACTTAAAATAAGAAACATATGGGCTCTCTAATATGCATACTAAATATCTCAAAAGTGGAAATCCATGACACATAACATGATGTAAGATATTCAGATGTGGAGTAGGCTTTCTATAATAGGTTGACTCTTAGGGAAAAGTGCAAATTTGACAAATTCTCAAAATTACATCTCACCAAATGATTCAAAACATTGAAATAATGAATTTAGATGCATAGGTATACTGAATTCAATGTTTGGATCACTTAAAACTAATGGTATATGTCAAAACATCAGCTAGGTACTTATGAATGAAAGGCTCAAATAGGAGTTACTTGCAAAAGTTCAACATGGCACTCCAAAATTCTTGAAAATTTTGAGAGCACCACCACTTTCAAAGTCATATCCAAAATTAAGTTATCTATGTGAACATGCATGAATCCACACATCAAATTCCATCCTTCCAACCTTCATGAATTCTAACTTGGCTAGCATGTCACTCATCATCAACAATCCTTTAGGTATCTTTTATAAGAGCAAGCTCCCACAAAACCACCAAGTGGTATTACATAAATAGTGTGCTACAAACCCTCATTGAACCACCTTTAATATTGGGCATTTAATTTTTTTTTTCCTCAATATTAAATAATTACATTAAATATTATCACTACAACTCATTAAGAATATTCTATCTAAATTTCTACATGTACATTCATCTAAGTGCTCCGAGGTCCAATATTACATAATGAAATAAAATAATACAATATAAAAATACTATGAAATGTGTGCAACAAACATAATCTCAACAATCTCCCACTTTTTGTATAAATTACATAGGGTCAATTCATATCCATGTAAATAAACAATAAAACAATCCCTCCTAGCACATCCACCATCATGAATCAAAGTATACCATGTGCTCCATCAAAGTACATGTAAAAAAATCAAAGTATCTAGCATCTCAAACATGGATGACACCACCTCATATTATGCCACTTCCACCGAACATACATAGAACTCAACCAAAGAGAAATCCACCAAGCCTATTAGTAAGAATCATAAAATCTTGTACCAAATAAAATGCCAAGCATGTAAATATGATCCAAAGGTAATCACATGTATCCACAACTAAAATAACACCTAAATAAAGTACCAACCCATCCAACTATTTGTATCTCAAAATGTATACCAATTGAATCTCATATCATCAACATATCCATCTTGTAACCTATAATCACAAGTCTCAAGAGAAAAACCTACCACATATACACCAAGCAATTCTTACTACAAAGATAATGTCAATTTTGTAACCAACCCATTCATAGTATTCATAGAAATGAATCCATGTAGTATCAATGACATCTACAACATATAAACTAATAATCTATAGGAACTATTCATATTTAAGCCCAAGTTTCCTATTAGTGTCTAAAACTTAGTCATTTCCAAGGCAATGATGGATTCACTATGACTGAGCCATCCAAAGAAGGTCAAGCTATAGAGGACTTGTTTATATTTTATCATAACTTTCAAGAAAGTCAAAGGTTGTCGATAACCCTCGTAGAGATTGAGTTAGCATACATGTTGAGTAACACAGTAGAGATCAAGAATTTGGAAAGTTAGTTAATGTAGAGTGAGTCAGTATATGTAGAATGTATAGAAGTCAAGTGATAACATGAATGTTAGTTATGACTAAGCATCAGAACATTTAAGTGCCAAGTTAAAAAAAAATTGGCATGTGAGTTTTTAATTATAGAAACACCTATAAATCATTTTAGCTAACTTCTACATGATATTTAAATATTATAGATATATTTATAGAGAAGATTACACATTTTGTTAGAAGACATTAATCCTAAGAAAAGAAGATTAACTAATTAGAAAATAAAAAAGATGAAATATGGATCATTAATTATAATCTAGAAGTTTCTATGATTATCTATTTAGAAGGGTTCTAACCCTAAGATCATCATGAAATTGAATGGATTGTGAATGATGAATGGTGAAGCATGAAGGAGAGAACAAGAAAAGTATAGAGTGATGGAAGGCTAAGTCTAAAAGGAGATCAGATAGAGATACCTAGTAGTAAAGGGAAAAATAGAGCATATCAAATAAGGAGATCAAATTGAGGTTTTGAGGAGATCAGATAGAGATACCTAGTAGTAAAGGGAAAAATAGAGCATATCAAATAAGGAGATCAAATTGAGGTTTTGAGGAGAGGAGATCCAAAAATAGGTTTCAGAGAAAACTAAAGGAATGGGTACTAAATTAGGTTTGTCAAATTGATTTAGGGAAAATCTCTTAACAAAGTGGTTCTAATATACCTTATTTAAATATCCAAAAAAAGTCCTTACTTTATTTTAAGTGTAAATCTTTTAAACAAGGTAAGACCTAATAGTATTAAACATTTTTAACAGAGCAAATCCCTCACAAAGTAAATCATCAAAAGTGATCAAATTGTGACTCTAATAGGAAAAAATTTTTGTTGCAACTACAAATATTTATGGGTTTCATCCCCACCCCAATTTTACCTTCATCTTGAAGTATTTCTAGGTTACCAAAATCATTGTGTTATGATTTCATGTTTTCATGTATTTTATGCTTAGATAGATTTCATTTTAGCTTTACAAGTTTATGATTATATGGTATGAGATCTAAGATATGAGATAGATTAGGTGTAAATACAGTTAATTTTTTTTATCAGTAAAATTTTTTATAGATCTTGATTCAACCCCCCTCACATTATCTTTTTTCCCATTAAAATTTCCAACAATTAGTATCAGAACCTAGTTCTCTTGAAAGAAGCCTAACAACTTGAGAGTATAGATCTTGAAATAGAGGAATACAAAATGGGAAAAATCATTGAGAACTAGATGATTGAAATCTATATCATACTACATCAACTTGAAGGGAAAAAAGATGAGTTAAAGAAATCCTTAAACAAAAGGAAATACATGGCCATTCAGAAAAATGACACACTATACAAGGAAGTTAATGTCAAAGGATTTCTTAATAGTGGGAATTTTGATGAAAGTGATCGAAACATAGAAGATCTAATAGAGAAGAACATTCTGAGTAAAGAAGTTAGGGAACTCAAGAGAAATCAAGAAATTTAGTCAGTGAGACTATGTGAAGTGACCCAAAAAAATAAAAATTAATAAGACAAAATAAAAATTACCACCAAACTTGAAGAAATAGCATGTGATGTGACAAATATTACAAACAATCAGTTGGATATGATGAACTAGTTGTTACTTGAAAATCAAGTGTTGAACAAAAAGGACATGTAGATCAAAAATATGAGATCACAAAGTGACCAACTATGGAATGAAATGATATGTAACAAAGAACTCCTAGAAAGAGTGTACAAACCAAGTGAAGCTATCAAATACTTTGAAGAACTAATGAGATCATCAAGGTCATCCAGTGATACCTCTAGTCTAGGTCATGTCAAGCACTCTTCATCTACTAAGAAAGGAGATTCATCAAAGAGTGGAGAGAAAATAAATGAAAAATCCAAAGGAAAACCTACTTGTCATCATTGTGGTAAACTTGGACACATAGCCAACATTTGTAAAAGCCAAAATGGTATATAAAAATCTAAATCTAAATTTACTAGTAAATATTTAATTGCAAGAAACAAGGAAACCAAGAAAATGAATTTAGGTCAAAGAAAAGTGATGCACCTACTACACCTAGATTTGAAGGACATTGTTACAATTGTCGGAAATATGGACATAGTGCTTATGAATGCAAATCCAAAGAAAAAACTAACGAGATATCTAAAAAGAAAATGCATGCATCTAATCAAGGTAACTCCTACAATTGGTATTACAACAGATGGTATAATTTTCATTATTGTGGAGAGTATGAGCACATTCCAAAGAATTTCTTTAAGACATATTTCAGAGGTAACTATAAGATAGTAGTTTGTTTTGGTTGTCTCAAGGTTGGAGATGTGAGTAAGAACTATAGGAACTGAGCACCGTCACAAAACAATGAAAGAAACAAAGGAAAAGGGAAAGTTGAGATGTGTAAATAATGGAAAGAGATAGTAGAAGCTCGAGGTATTGGATCAAGAAATGTTGAGATCACCCAATCCAATGGATTGGGTGATCACACCACATCCAACTAAGAAAAGAGGTATGTGAGGGAGTATATATTTAAATTTTGTATCATACATCAATTCCTAATAAGAAAAGTGTTTAAAATTCCATATCAACATGAATCGAGATGCATTAGGACAAATATGAGAGGAGTATTTGGTAATAAAGTTACACTATCAAGTGTCGAGCATCAATAATATAGTACTCTGTATTGACTGAGCATTGCAATATAGAAGGAGAGGTTACATAAACTAAGCTGGTGTATTGGTTGAATGAATTGGTATTGACAGGGTGAGGTGATAGTGACTAGGTATTTGAATGTAAAGAGTACAAATGAATTAATTGCAAACCTAAATAGACAGATTGAAGGTATATATCAAATTTTGGCATTCATTTTCATTTTACCAAGCCATTTTTAGTTCACAAGTGATTCTAAGATGATTTTAGTGATTTAGAAAGTGAATCAAAGTGTGCCATTGGTGAATTGAAAGATCACAATAAGTTGATTTTTTTAGTGCCGAGTTAAGTTTTTGTTGAAGAAAATTTGATAAAACCCTAGTTCAAAAATGGCATCATCTACATCTGTATTTGTAAAGGAAATGTTAAAGGAGAGTAATGAACAAACTGTGAGGAATGATTAGTGTCCTCCACCAAATTTCAAGGAATATCCTAATATTACATTGATTGGTGATGAATTTGGTGCCCTATCATCAATTCCATGAAGGGCATTGATGATTCACAATGTACGATCATGTTATATGTGTAAAGGGGGAGAAACTAGAGATTATGAACTTTATGTAGCATATGAAAAATTATGTGATAATGGAGTATTGAAGGATGAGAACAATATTATTGCTAAGAAAATTTTCAAGTGGATAAAGATTGCGTTAAGCTAAGTACATGACATGAAGATTTGGTTAGAGGGTAGACCAATTAATATTAACAATACTGTCATATGATAAGTTATTGGTTATCCTATTTTCGACAGATTTAAGACAATGAGAAGTTTCTCGAAGGATGTTTTTGAGCAATAAATGAAGGAAAAGTGGAATAGTCATGGAATGTCAATCGATAAGATTGAAGAACTAGTCATTGAGTTTGCAGTATGTGTAATTGGACATAAATTCTATTAGTCAAGCCAACTAAATAGCATGCCTTTCATTGTAGTGGAGCTCATATAAAAATTTGAGAAGAAATATCATAGTTATGATCTTGCCAAGCTGCAACTACAACAATTTTTAGAGAATCTTGGAGCAATAAGTCAAGAATACTTCATGTAATTTTGGTTCCCTACTTGTCTGTATATTTTTCTATGTATAGAAGTCATTCCCCACCATTGGCACCATAGCATGGGATAGAAGTAGACTATCAATAGAATGAATAAATTATTTTATCAGTGAATTGGGGGAAAATTTTAAAGCTATAATGGATAATTACTTTGAATAATTCAAGAACAAGATAAAAATTAGAATGAGGATACCTAAGTTAGTTATTGAGTTACAACACTAGTGATTGCATTACTATTTGATGAGATTGACATGAATGTTGAGTCATTCAGTACTTATGACATTGCCAAGACCAAAATGACAATGGAAAAAAACATTCCCAAGATAGATAGGAAAAGAAATAAAATGACTACAAATCTTGAGGGAAAACTTGGCAAAGGCCAACTTTAGATCACTAAAGGAAAATGAGAGGATGAGGAACCTAAAGATGAAGTTGAAATCGATTCATCAAAGAAAAAAGAGATAACTATTGTTGAGCCCAAAGAATTGAAATAGAAGAAAATAGTAATTGTTGATCCAAAAGTAAAAGACAAAGTTTCCATAGCACCTGAGCTAGAGATGAAAAAAAGAGTAATTACAAGATCAAAGGTAGCTCAGTCCCTAGCTACAAAGTAAATAGAAATTCCATCAAAGAAGAAGTCAGCCAAGACACCAAAGAAAAATCTACCTAAGAGGTCAAGGAGAAAACTAGTTGTGACACCTAAGGAGGAGGAGGAAGATGATAAAGAAATGAATAAAACTCCAAATTGTACCCAAACCACCTCCAATGATTGTTGACCACGTATGTGAGACACTCAAAGAATTAGCTAGTATAACAGCATTAAAGACAATAAAATTTGATTCCTTAAATAAATATGATCAGGAGAAGCTTGAAAAAGCTATGTTAGATATGATGATATAGTTCAAATCCACACCTATAGAGTTAGGTGATTTATATATTACATTTTATGCTAAGTGGAAGTGGACATTATCCATTGAAAGACACATAGTGAGACCTGATGCAGTAGTAGGCAGCATAAGTCTTCAAATAGTAGGAAATGATGAAAGTCTCTAATTCCCTCAACACGCAAGGTGAAGCATCCTAGTTCCAAATATCTATCACAGGTATGGAAATGGGCTTAAAGGAATTTTATCACAACCCCAAGATAAGGTAGCCTAATCACTAGGTTCACCAAAGTTCCTAGCACCAAAAAACACAAAATGCACTAATGGACTCCCTTAGCAAAAGAATGATCAAACCAAAAAATTGGATATAAAGACCAAGGGTAGCCTAAAATCACTGATATGGCCTATTTAGGTCTTACTCAACATGAATCAATGATTCTTTCCATCAAAGAAAACTTATAACATCAAGTTGCTTTGAAAACCAATGATTTGGCTTGTAGCCCTTCCAAGAATGAAAATGAGGCATAAGTTTGAATACTCTAAAACAACATCATGGTTTGATTAGAAATTTTGATACCCTTTTGGGTTTTATAAAACATATCAAATCACCCAAGGATGGAAATGGACAGAGGTTTCTGCTATTGTAAAATTAGATCAGATTTGAAGACCTAATTAGGGATCCATTTACACTAAAAGTGTACTTTCTACAAAGAAGAAACAAAATCCAACTATTGTAACATGTGGGGTCATGTAAGAGAAATAAGTATCCAAGGTTTAAACTCCTAGAGAATCCCCAATCACCAACTAGGAAGAACTATTGTAAATGTTGATTAGTGTACTCATGAAGATGCACACCTAGGATATGGTGGCAAACCCAACTCCTTACATTTTCTAGAAAAAAAAATTGCAAAATGTTAAATTACATGGTTATACCTTGCATTATACCATAGGGCATCAGTTTCCCATGGTGGAATGTGTCAAAATGACCTACCACTAGGTAAGATGTTGATTTCTACGCTGAATCCTAAGCAACGAGGAAGAAAATTCAATATCTCACAAACTATGGTTGATCAAAACATGAGACTTGGTGAAAATTAAATTAGATTCAATCCTTAAACTTTTAGAACCACTATAACATGCCCTCTTATCTATACAATTCCATACACAGGCCTAGAACACGTGTTTTGCAAGCAAAAATGTTGATTTTATTTTGATTTGAATGCCAAATTACAATGTATGTTCCTACCATCAGCCTAT
This sequence comes from Cupressus sempervirens, assembly GCA_028749045.1. Taxonomy (NCBI): domain Eukaryota; kingdom Viridiplantae; phylum Streptophyta; class Pinopsida; order Cupressales; family Cupressaceae; genus Cupressus; species Cupressus sempervirens. The sequence continues at coordinate 674,695,843 of CM053789.1, forward strand.
GAGGCTTTGTTGGAATTCTCCAATGGTTACATGGTTATTTCAAACTAAATAGCCATTGGAGGAATATTTTTTAGTGTATTTGACAAATTTTTGCAAAGTTGCTCAAAAGTTGCTGACAACTTTTGAGCAATTTTTGAAAAATTTGCAAAAATGCAAATCTAGAGACCAAACTTGGTCCAGGCCTAAATTAAGTGATCCAACATGGATCTATATATTAAAAACAATTTAAAAACTAGAATCCTATGCATTTTTATGCTTATTGATCATATTTGGCCTTAGTTACCCAAGGGCTCATAATTACGCCTAATCCTAGAACTAGGCCTTACAATTGGATCAATGTGCCAATCTTACCTAAGTAGACTATTTAGGATCCTTAGGTGCCTTCTTTAATGATTCTAGAGTAGGTTTTCCTACACCATAATCTCCTTGAGTTTTAAAACTTAAGTCCCTACTTGAGGGTAGCAAATCTACTAAAGTGCCATGTTGCTTGATTTCTTCTTGTGTTAGCCAAGTAGCATCTATGTTGGGGAGGCCATTCCATTTAACTAAGTAATGCATGTACTTCTTGGTTTTAGTTTTCTTGAGTAGCTTTGTGTCCAATATTTCCTCTAAATCTACTAGTTTTCTTGGTGGAAGATTAGTGACATAAACTTCATCATTGTTGTCTTCATCTTGTTGATCTAATGATCTTGCAGCAGCCTTGTAAGGTGTGAGGTCTACAATGCTAAATATGGGAGAAATCTAAAAAGTTGGAGAAAGGGAGATCTCATAGGCATTTTCACCTATCTTTTTTTCTATGTAGTAGAGGCCTAACTTCTTCATCTATAGTTTGGAGTACCTTACTTTGGGTAGTCTCTCCTTCCTCAAAAAAGCCCAAACTTTGTCTCCCACTTTGAAGTGGACCTCTTTCCTTCTCTTGTCAGCGTTCTCTTTGTATTTCAAACTAGATTTTTGCAATGTTTCCTTCACTTTTTGTTGTACCTTTTTTATTAGTTCTACCAATTCTTGGCCTTGAGCACTAATTTTAAAATTAGAGGGAAATTCCATCAAATCTAATGGTCCCTTGGGGTGTAGACCATATACTACTTAAAATGGTGTTTTGCCTATTGATCTATTTAAAGAGTCATTGAAGGAAAATTTTGCTTAGGGCAGAATTGTATCCCAACTTTGAGAGTACTATTTGGTTAGACATCTAAGGAGGTTTCCTAAGGAACTATTCACCACCTTAGTCTTCCCATATTTCTATGGGTGATAGGAAGAACTATAGGTGAGATTTGTACCCAACTTCTTGAAGAGTGTCCTCCAAAAGTGCCCTTGAAATTTTACATCCCTAGCTAATACAATTGTTTGAGACAAGCCATGAATTCTAGCTACTTCTTCAAATAAAAGCTTGGCTATATGAGATGCATCATTTGTGCTCTTGCATTGCACAAAGTGGGGCATCTTGTTGAATCTATCTACTATGACATATTCACTATCATAACCTTTCTTTGTTTTGGGTAGTCCCATGACAAAATCCATTGATATGGGTTCCCAAGGTCTTGAAGGGATTGGTAAGGGTTGGTAGAGCCCTTGATTTTTTGTCATCCCTTTATCTTGTTGGAAAATGGTACAGCATTCAATGAATTTCTTAATTTCATTATTCATCTTGGACCAAAAATAACTTCTTTTCACCATATATGTTGTTTTATCAATGCTAAAGTGACCTTCTAGGCCACCATAATGTTTTTCTCTTATTATATTTGTTCTTATTGATCACCTTGGTATGCATAGTTGTGCTCCCTTAAAGAGAAGCCCATTCTAAATCAGATATTCAAAATAATTAGTATGATATATGCATTCCATCTTTGTTCAAATATAATATATCTCTGCAAAATTAGCATCATCTGGGTACAAGTGTTTGAGAGACTCAATTCCAACACTTTGAAGTTTAACTTCTTCAACAAGACCAATCCTCCCACTTAGAGCATCAAAAACCTTGTTTGCTACCCTTTTTATGCTTAATAGTGAAGGTATAGGCTTGCAATTGTTCTACCCATTTAAGATGCCTGACTGAAATTTTTTCTTGTGAATTTATAAAACTTAATGCATGATTGTCTCTATAGACAAAAAATTCCTTTGGAATCAGATAGTGCCTCCATTTCTTGAGGGCTTGGACCATTGCATAAAGCTCTAGGTCATATGTAGAGTATCTTATTTTAGCCTCATTCAATGTTTCCAAAAAGAGAGCAATTGGTTTTCCTTCTTGGCTTAGGACAGCACCTATAGCCACATTGCTTGCATCTATCGCCATAGTAAAGACTTTGTTAAAATTAGGGAGAAACAAGATAGGTTACTGAGAGACTCTATTCTCCAAGTATTGGAATGCATCATTTGCTTCCTTTGTCCATGCAAAATTGGTTTTTTTCCCACCTTTTATTGTTTGCAACATTGGTGCACACACGTGACTAAATTTTTTAATAAAATTCCTATAGAAGTTTGAAAGCCCATGAAAACTTCTCACATCATGTTGATTCTTTCGTGGAGGCCAATTGATGATTGCATCTACATTCTCAGGATCCATCTTGAGAGTACCTTGTGAAATTACAAAACCTAGGAACACAAGTTCCTTCTTCATAAACATACCTTTTTCCAAGTTGATTACCAACTTGTGCTGATGGAGTCTTCTTAGTACCTATTCCACATGATCAAGATGGTCTTCCTTGCTATGGCCAAATATTAGTATATCATCAAGGTAAATTACAAGAAATTTGCTAATAAAATCTATGAATATATCATTCATAAGCCTTATAAAAGTACTAGGGGCATTTCTTAAACCAAAAGGCATTGATAATCATTCAAAAAAACCTTTAGTTGTCTTGAATGCTATTTTCCATTCATCTCTTGGCTTGATTCTGATTTGATGGTAACCAAACTTTAAGACTATCTTGGTGAAGTAGCAAGCACCTCCTAGTTGATCCAATAGGTCCTCAATCCTTGGCATGGGAAACATGTACCTTATGGTGATTTTATTTCAAGCCTTGCTATAAGTACATAAACTCCATTTCCATCCTTTTTAAAGGCCAAGACTAAAGGTATGACACAAGGATTGAGACTCTTTTGAATGAATCCTCTATCCAACAATTCAATAACTTGTTTTGCAATCTTTGCATGCTACAATGGTGTCATTTTATATGGTGCCTTATTAGGCAAGGATAACCTTGGTATAAGGTCAATTTGATGGCTAATGTCCCTAATGGGAGGGAGGCTAGTTGGAAGGTCACTAGTAGTGACATCCTTGTACTTTTGTAGTTATTTAACAATTTCATTTAGTATGGGCTCCTTTTGATAAGACCTAATGTTATCCTTGGGTTTTGAAATTAATATAAATGGCTCCATATCTAATTCTTTCAAGGTCTTTAGCATCTCTTTTTCTCTTGTGATAATCACAGTAGGTTCTTTTTCAAATTTGTTATCAGGCAGGGGCTTCATAGTGAAGGTCTTCCCATATTTGGTGATGGAGTAGGTGTTCTTCCTACAATAGTGTATGGCATCAACATCAAATTTCCAGGGCCTACTTGAAAGGATGTGTGATGCATCCATCTCAACTACATCGCAAAGGACTTTGTCCTAAAAATCAGATATAAAAAATTCTACTGAGGCTTGTTTTGTGACTAGAGTTTTTTGGCCTTTGGTTAACCATGAAACATGATAAGGGTAAGGGTGTGGCTTCTTAGGAAGATTTAACTTCTACACCATTTCACAAGACAAAATATTTTCAGTTGAACCAGAACCTATATGAACATTGCATACCTTTCTTTGACATTGGATCTTTTTCCTAAAGAGATTCTTCCTTTATGGAGGTTCTTGAGTTTGTGGTACTTGAAGGAAGACCTAACTCATCATCAAACATGCTCCTTCCTCTAGTTCGAATTCTCTAGAATCAACATTTTCTTCTTGCTTATCTTCTTGGACAATTGCTTCTCTCCTCTCACCTTGATTGTTGTTGTTCCTCTTCCTTGTGCATTTTCCTGTATGGTGTCCCATTTGATTGCAATTGAAACACTTCAAAGGTCCATTACCTCTTCCTGCATTTGTTCTTCCTCTATTGAAAGGTTTTCTTCTTCTATAGTTTCCTTTTGAATTAGAGTCACTATTTTCTTTATCTCCTTGGTTAGATGTCTTGTTGTTACTACCACTACTTTGTCCCTTGTTCCAAGAATTTCCCTTGCCTTTAAAATTCTTCCCACTATCATTGTTCTTCCCTTTGCCAAAATCTTGCTTTCTCTTCCATTTTTCCTCTACCTTTAGTGCCATTTGATAGTGCTTATTGATTGTGGTAGGGAAATGTAGGCTAAGTTCCTCTTGAATGGGCACCTTTAAGCCATTCATCTATCTTTCCAATTTCTCTTCCTCATCTTCTGCTATATTGGTCTTCATACATAGTTTTAGGAGCTCCTCTGTGTATGTGCCTACATCCATGTCCTTTTGTTTCATACCTTGCTTCCTCCTATGAAATTATGCTCCATAATCCTCAAGTACATAGGTTTTTTTTATCAAAGCTATTATTCTATTCCATGAATTTATCATGCTCTTTCCATTCTTCACCCTCTCTATCTGAATGAAGTTCCACCAAGTTAGGGCTGCCCCCTTAAACTTGGATCTTTCCATCTTTACCCTTTGCTTTTTAGGGATGTCCTCACATTCAAATAATGTGGTCAAAGCCTCTATCCAATCCAAGGCTACATCTACATTCATCTTGCCATTGAATACTAGAAAATCTATCTTCTTTTCCATGGTCCTCCTTCCCATAGATTTCAAGGCATCAATGAGAGGCCTTTGGTCTCCAAGGATGCATTGTTTAGAGTCATCCTCCTCTTCATCACTCCCTTCTTCATCTTTAGACCCATTTTTTTTGTCTTTGTTCTCAAGCTGCTTCTCAAGTTCCTGAAGCCTTTGAGTTAAGGCCTTATTTCCAAACTTTTGTTCTCTCACCATCTTTGCTAACTCACTATTCGTAACCCTTGCAGGGATCTCCTCATTCTCAAGTTCAGACATGGCTCTAGTACCACTTGATGTAGTAGTAGGTAGTAGAAGTCTTCAAATAGCAAGAAATGATTAAAGTCTCCAATCCCTTCAACACCCAAGGTGAAGGGTCCTAGTGCCAAATATCTATCATAGGTATGGAAATGGGCTTAAAGGAAGGTTATCACAACCCCACAAGACAAGGTAAGCTAATCACTAGGTTCACCAAAGTTCCTAGCATCAAAAAACACAAAATACACTAATGGATTCCCTTAGCAAAAGAGGGATCAAACCCCAAAAATAGGATACAAAGACCAGGGTTGACCTAAAATCACTAATATGGTCTATTTAGGTCTTACTCAACATGAATTAATGATTCTTTCCATCAAATACAACTTATAACATCAAGTTTCTTTGAAAACCAATGATTTGGCTTGTAGCCCTTCCTAGAATGAAAATGAGGCATAAGCTTGAATACTCTCAAACAACATGGTGGTTTCACTAGAGATTTTGATACCCTTTTGGGTTTTATAAAATATGCCAAAGTGCTCAAGGATGGAAATGAACAGAGGTTGTTGCTATTGTAACATTAGACTAGATTTGAAGGGCTAATTAGGGCTCCATTTACACTGCAAGTGTAATTTCTACAATGGAGAAACAAAATAAAACTATGGGAACATGTGGGGGCATATAAGAATCTTAAATCACCAACTAGGAAGGACTATTGTAAATGTTGATTGGTGTACTCGTGAAGATGCACACCTAGGGTATGGTGGCAAATCCAACTCCTTGCATTTTTTAGAAAAAAAATTGTAGAATGTTAAAGTGAATAGTTAGACCTTGAATTCCACCAAAGGGAATTAGTTTCCTGTGGTGGAATGTGTCAAAATGACCTAGCCCTAGGCAAGATGTTGATTTCTAGGCAAAATCCTAGGCAACAAGGAAGAAAATTCAATATCTCGCAAACTATGGTTGATCAAAACATTAGACTTGGTGAAAATTAAAGTGGATTAAATACTTCAACTTTTAGAACCATTGGAACATGCCCTCTCATCAGTAAAATTCCATACACAAGCCTAGAACACATGTTTTGCAAGGAAAAATATTGATTTTGTATTGATTTGAATGCCAAATTACAATGTATATTCCTACCATCAGCCTATGAGGCTTTGTAGGAATTTTCTAATGGTTAAATGATTAGTTAAAACTATCTAGCCATTGGAGGAATAGTTTTTAATGTATTTGAGAACTTTTTGCAAAGTTACTCAAAAGTTGCTGACAACTTTTGAGCATTTTTAACAAAATTTGCAAAACTGCATATCTAGAGACCAAACTTGGTCCAGACCTAAAGTAAGTGATCCAACATGGATCTAGATATTAAAAACAAATAAAAGCCTAGAATCCTATGCATTTTCATTCTTATTGATCATATTTGGCCTTAGTTACCTAGGGGCTCATAATTATACATAATCCTGGAACTAGGCCTTACAACTAGATCAATGTGCCAATATTACCTAAGTAGACTATTTAGGATCCTTAGGTCTGATGAGTCTAGAATAGGTGCTCCTACACAAAGACCACTTTAGCATAGATAATACCAGATTTGGGATAGACACATATGTCTATAGCCCTAAAAGATTTTGTAAAGAAATCCTTACCTAAGGAGAGGGCATATAAAATAATAAGTCTTGTGAAGTAGAAAAAGAGAGTGTTCTTATATGGAAGAAAGCATTTGGATTACTTGTTCCATTGGCTAATAAGGATGAAGAAGAAGAAGGAAGAGATGGAGAAGTAAAAGATGGTCAAGATGATACAAAAGAGATAACATAATTGGTAGAAAGGTGTGAACAACAAGATGTTGTCACAATTGATGGCATTCCTAATTTATTTCTTCAAAATTAGAATGTATTAACTGAGGAAAATCTTAAAAATGCCACATCAGATACCTCTCTAGCATGCACCAATCTAGCATTATTACAAGTACAAGATTATCCAAGGATTGAGAGTGCAAAGACTGGTGATTTTCAAGTGACATCAGCTACAGTGGTTTTTGACATGAGTGTCAAGCAACAAGGCAAGGCAATAATTACATTTCCATAGTTTACCCATGTCACAAATGATCAACTAGATGAGAGTAAGATAAAAGAAGAGAAAGTAGGGGCAGAGATGGAGAAACCCAAAGAACAAGAGGTTATTCAAGCTCTTGTACAACTTTTGAGTTCCATACCAAAAGAGACCTTAACTATTACACCTATCCAATAGGTTAAATCAACTCAATAGGAGAAGTCACCTGGATTGAGTGTAGAGGGAAAACAACTGTAGGTATCACTACTTACTAATAGCTCCCCTCAATCTTAAATGATGACATGGCAAGATGATACAATAGATGAGATAGTGAGTTTAGATGAAGTCATCACATTTCTTATGTATGATTTAAACAACATGACAATGGAATAGATGCAATAATTGCAAACCTTGTTGAGTCACAAGACAAAGCAATAATAGTTGAGAAGGGAACACAAAAAGAAATAGGTATTGCACAATATAAAAGATTTTTTTTTTTGATGCTTTTGATATTTATGATGTTAATGAGAAACATAAAATTTTGTATCAGTTAGTATATATGGTTGATATAGTTCATATAGAAGATATAGAGACCAATGAAAAATTTATGAGATGGTCTGAGGAGAAATTTGAGCACAAATTTTTGCATAAAGTCTCAATAGAACTTGCAATTAGGCAAGTTCAGCTTTCTACCCTTACCACTCAATTGGTAGGAATTTTGAAATTCATTCACTCTTTGTATATGAAACTTTATGATGTTGAGTTTTTCACATTGGAGAGTTAAAATTCTATTGATTTGATATAGGAAGATATGAAGGTGTGTATTATTTCATTGGGAAAGAACACAAGTTCAAGCTCACCTTCATAAAAATAGTTGACATTTTAACAGCAAAGATTAGCCGAGTTAAGCTAGAGATAGTGGCATAAGGAATAAATTGATCTAGCTTCTCAGCTAGAGATTCATATTCAAGTCATGGAATTGGCATGAGATAGATGGAATAAAGGACTTGAAGAAATTTTGGAAAATCATCAATTTTTTTTGGATAAATATAAACTAAACCTTGCAAACCCCAAACAATAAGTGACAGAATAAGTGATAAAAACAAGGGAGAAATATTCTAAATGACATACATTACAAGGGGGGATATTATAACAAGACATAAACAAGGGGAAGATGGTACAAAGGGGGAGACAAAAATAAAAAATAAAATTATTAGATGAGTCAACATCATAGTTTACATATATGTATATAATGTATAGTAGAGATAAAATTTTGAAGACTGAGTTACAGTCTCAAGGGGAGCATTATTTTTTCATGGAAAGATAAGTCATGACAAAGTATTTTTTCCACTAATGTCAAAGGGGAAGAATGTTGATCTCTAATCCTAAGTTACCTATTAGTGTCTAATGCTTATTCATTTCCAAGGTAGCATTGGATAGTCATCACTACTATAGAGTCATCCAAAGAAGGCTGAGCTACAAAGGACTTGTTTATATTTTATCATAAGATGAGAAAGTCAAAGGTTGTTGAGCACCCCAATAGAGACCGAGTCAGTATACATGTCGAATAACATAGTAGAGACTAAGCATTGGGAAATTTAGTTAATGTTGAGTAAATCAATATATGCAGAGCATATAGATGATGAGTGACAACATGAATGTTAGTTATGACCAAGCATCATAACATTTAAGTGTCAAGGAAACTAATTTTGACATATGAGTTTGTAATTGCACAAATACTTATGTAAATCATTTTAGCCAACTTCTACATGATATTTAAATATTATAGAGATATTTATGGAGAAGATTACACATTTTATCATAAGGCATTAATCCTAAGAAAAGAAGATTAACCAATTAGAAAATACAAAGGGTAAAATAGCAAAAGGATGAAATATGGATCATTGATTATGATCTATAACTTTATACAATTATCTATTTAAGAAGGGTTCTAATCGTAAGATCATAATGAAATTTAATGGATTATGAATGATGAATGGTGAAACATGAAGGAGTGAACAAGATAAGTATAGAGCAAAGGAAGGATAAGTTTGAAAGGAGATCAAATAGAGAAACTTAGAAGTGAAGGAAAGAACATAGCATATCAGATAAGGATATCAAATTGAGATTTTGAAGATAAAAGATTTGTAAATAGATTTTAGAGAAAACTAAAGGATCAGACACTGAATTAGTTTTGATAGATTGAGTCAGGGAAAATCTCTTAACAAAGTGGTTCTAATAAACCTTATTTAAATCTCCTAACATAGTTCTTACTTCATTGTAAGTGTAAAATCTTTTTATCAAGGTAAGACCTAGTAGTCTTAAATGCTTTTAACAAAGAAGATCCCTCATAGGATAAATCAACAAAACTAATCAAATTTTAGCCCTAATAGGAAAAATTTGTTTTTGTAGTAGTAAATATTGATGGGTTTCATCCCCACCCTAGTTTTACCTTCAACTTGAAGTGTTTTTGGGTTACCAAGATCATTGTATTATGAGTTTATGTTTTCACAGATGTTATGCTTAGATATATTTCATTTTAGCATTGCAAGTTTATGATTATATAATATGAGATCTAAGATATGAGATGGATTAGGTGTGAATATTGTTAATTTTTTATTAGTGAAAATTTGTGTAGATCCTTTAGTGAGAATACAAAAAGAAATAGGTATTGCACAATATAAAAGATATTTTTGTTGATGCATTTGATATTTCTGATATTAATGAGAAACATTAAATTTTGGATTAGCTAGTATATAGTTGATAAGGTTCAAATAAAAAATATAGATACCAATGACAAATTGATGAGATGGTCTGAAAAGAAATTTGAGCACAAAGTTTTTCATAAAGTCTCAATAGAACTTGCAATTAGGAAAATTGAGCTTTCTACCCTTAGCACTCAATTGGAAGGAATTTTGAAAATCCTTGTATATGAAAATTTGTGATGTTGAGTTCTTCATATTGGAGAATCAACATTCTATTGATTTGATATAGGAAGATATGAAGGCATGTAATATTGCATTGGGAAAGAACACAAGTTCAAGCTCACCTTCATATAATAAGTTGACATTTGATCAACAAAGATTAGCTGAGTTAATGGCTAGAGGCAGTGGCATAAGGAATAAATTAATTTATATATAATTCATGATACTACCCCATTTGGAGATAATTTAGAGGGAATTATCTATGGCTCAGAATTTAGCAAGGAAAGATCGACATCTTTCAACTGCAGAGAGTATAATTCATCTAGCTTCTTAGCTAGAGATTCATATTCAAGTCATGGAATTAGTATGAGACAGATGAAATAAAAGAAATGAAGAAATTTTGGAAATTCATCAAATTTTTTTGGATAAATATAAGCTAAAACCTACAAACCCCAAGACATATGTGAAAAAAACAAGGGGGAAATAGTCTAAATGACATACATTACAAGCAGGGAACATTCTAAGAAGACATAAACAAGGAGAAGATGACATAAGGGGGGAGACACAAATCAAAAATAGAATTATTAAGTGAGTCAACATCAGAGTTTACAAATATGTATATAATGTACAGTAGAGATAAATAATTGAAAACTAAGTTACAGTCTCAAGGGGAACATCATTTTTGTATGGATAGCTAAGTCATGACAAAGTGTTTTTTCCACTAATGTCAAAGGGGGAGAATGTTGATCACTAATCCTAAGTTGCCTATTAGTGTCTAACACTTAGTCATTTACAAGCTAGCATTGGATGGTCATCACTACTATAGAGCTATCCAAAGAAGGTCAATCTACAAAGGACTTGTTCATATTTTATCATAAGCCAAGAAAATCAAAGGTTGTTGAGCACCCTAGTAGAGGTCAAGTCAGCATATATGTTGAGTAACATAGTAGAGACTGAGCATTTGGATAGTCAATTAATGTGGAGTAAATCAATATATGCAAAGCATATAGAAGCCAATGATAGCATGAATGTTAGTTATGATTGAGTATCAGAACATTTAACTGCCAAGTAAACCAATTTTGACATATGAGTTTGTAATTGTACAAACACTTATGTAAATCATTTTAGCCAACTTCTACATGATATTTTAATATTATAGAGATATTTATGGAGAGGATTATACATTTTTTAGAAGGCATTGAACCTAAGAAAATAAAATTAAACAATGAGAAAATCAAAAGGGTAAAATAGAAAAAGGATGAAATATGGATTGTTAATTATGATCTAGAACTTTCTACAAATATCTATTTAAGAAGGGTTCTAAACATATGATCATAATGAAATTTAATAGATTGCAAATGATGAATGGTGAAGCATGAAGGGATGAACAAGTTAAGTATAGGAGAAAAGGAAGGCTAAGTTTGGAAGGCAATCAAATAGGGTAACCTAGAAGTAAAGGAAATGACATAGCATATTAGATAAGGAGATCAGATTGAGATTTTTAAGATAGAATATTTGTAAATAGATTTTAGAAAAAATAGAAGGATCAGATACTAAATCAGTTTTGATAGATTGAGTTAAGGAAAATCTCTTAACAAAGCAATTCTAATAGACCGTATTTAAATATTATATTGAAATTGTTTACAAATCTTGTGCTTATTCAAGCAACAACATGAGAATTTACAAACTTATTCAAGCTCCTTTCAAGAAACCACACTAGAAACAAAATTTGGAAGGCCAAGAGTCACAACTTAGAATCCACTTTTTACAATGAGACAAATACAACCAATAGAAGACTGAGAGTCACAACTTAGAATTCCACAAAGATGTCCATCTTGGGATTTGAACTAGCATCTTCACAATGAGAACTCATAGCTTTAATCAACTAAGATAAATGCCTTGGATGACCTTATTTAAATCTGCTAACAGAGTCCTTACTTTATTGTAAGTGTAAAATCCTTTAATCAAGGTAAGACCTAACAGTCTTAAACACTTTTAATAGAGAAGCTCCCTCACAAAGTAGATCGTCAAAACTGATGAAATTATATCCCTAATAGACAAACTTTGTTGTTGTAGCAGTAGATATTTATGGGTTTCATCCCCACCCTAGTCTTGCTTTCATTTTGAAGTATTTCTGGATTACCAAAATCATTGGGTTATGAGTTTATGTTTTCATGGATGTTATGCTTGGATAGATCACATTTCAGCATTACAAGTTTATGATTATATGGTATGATATCTAAGATATGAGATGGATTAGGTGTGAATATAGTTAATTATTTTATCAGTGAAAATTTTAATAAGATAATGGTATATACCTCTCAAGTAGTAAATCTTTGAGTAGACCTATATGTGCTAATTGTGGGCCTCAGAATTAACCACACACTTCAACATGATCATTATATGAAGGATTTTCCCATAATGAACATGGGATTGTTCATCTAAAATAGCTCAACAATTTGATCTGTTGCCTCCTAACTAGACCAATTTTTCTATTCACTCTCAAATTGTGAAGCTAGCAAATAGACATCTAGAATGGAGGATTTTATTTATATTATATGCAAGGTTAATATAAATGTATGCAAGCTTAAAGCTAAGAGTAAAAAGAGAATATTAATCTAAGGGAATGCATTATTAAACTATATGAGATTAATATGCAAGAGTAATAAAACTATGAATGTAAATGTGTGAGTCAACAATTCGGCATAAGTTCAATACTCTTTCTATCCATCCGTTGAAATGAGAGATTGAGGGTGTCCTAAATAGAATCTAAGAATTTGATCAACAAGAAAGATCAAACTAAATCAATGGTTGAGATTGAAGATGATATTCAGTCAGAATAGAAAATTCTCTTGTGAAAAGGAAGTTAACTAATTCAATTCTGAGTGTAATGAAGAGTTAATTAATTTAGTTCCTTTTCCAATTCCAGTTCACTTAGAGTTTCTAATTATGAACTAAAGAGAGAATTTGAAGAGTATATTTAATTTTAAAAAAATTGAATATGACCTCATAAATGAATAATCTCAATTAGTTGAATAATTAAATTCAATAATTAGAATGGGGATATATTAATTAAATCAAATACATTAAATTCCCTATTGTGTATTAGCCAAAGGGGTAAATTTAATTTAATTTAAGTGCCATGACTCATAACTAAATTAAATTGATTAACAAGTTTACCTTTGCTAATTCAATTACACTTAGGAATTAAATAGAATATTTAATTAATACAATATAGGGATTTTCTACATTTGACACTTAGCTCAAGTAGCTCGATTATTGAAATTAGAATTCCCTAGTACAATAGGACTTAAGATTGATTAAAAGACTAAAATTGGTTTGGCATGGAAATGTACCAATTTTGGGCTATTACATTTGCCCCTCTTTGAATGAATGTGCGAACAACACATTTGACCCAAAGAAAATAGAAGTATGAAGCATAGATGAAGAAATGAGATTGGTTCCAAAATTGATGATACAAAGACCTATTGATATGATTTTTAAGGTTATCTCCATAATGAAGCTTAACCTTAGGGAATCCAAATAGAACACCTAGATACTAATATGAAAGAGCAAAGATTATCAAACTTCACATAATTGTTCCCAGAACAAGACTCAATTCTTAGGAATTAGGGTTAGACTATCCCAATACCTGTCCATTAGAACATGACAAGATTAATCATGATTCATAGAATTATCCCTAGAACAAGGCTTAATCCTTAGAAGTCAGGGTTAGACTATCCTAATACTCATCCACTGAATAGTGATTGAAAGATAGAACTTATAATTATCCTCAGAATGAGGCCTAATTCTCAACAAGAATTAGGATTATCTCTAGAACGAAGCTGAACCCTCAGCAAGAATTTGGAATTATCTCCAAAATGGAGCTTAATCCTCAACAAGAATTTAGAATTATCTCCAAAATGGAGCTTAGTACCCTAGAGTCTAGCTAGAACACCTGAATAGTAGTCCATAAAAGATAACAAGATCCCATCATGAGTCATAGAATCATCCCAAGAATGAGGTTTTATCCTCAGTAGTTAGGGTTAGACTATCCTAATACCTCTCCATCAAACTCTAACAAGAACTATTATAAGATTGATAAGATAATCAAAAGATAAGTTAGATGACATATGATGCCAAATAGAGGGGAAAAATATTCCCTAAGTGATGAGGACATAGGATTCAAATTGAGTTGAAGCCAATTTTGAAAGATTCAATGATGTAATCATCCTACCCCTATAGGAGTGAAATTGAAAGATGACACACTGAAATAGTGATGGAGAGTAGTAGATTGATAGATACTAAAGAAATCATAGATTTAGAAGAATGTAGAATAGATCAAAAGAGTCTAAAGAAAATTTGGAGTCGATTCGAGGTGATTTTGATGTCCAAAAGACCAATTTTGACCAAAGTTGACCATATTCGACTAGAGTTGACTTTTTTCCATAAATTTTAGAAAATTTGAAGAAAATGTAATTTGAAAATATGCCAAGATTTACAAAGTATCAGCAATATGGACTACACAAATTGCATCAGTCCCAAAAAAATTTAATGCGATTTTGAGTTGTTTAAGTGTGTTAGATTTTTTTAGCACATTTTTAGGGTTTTGTCAAAACTACCATCAGGTTTCATGCAAGGATTAGTTTTCTCATGCATGACTAAATCTTCCTTTACCTAAGAAAGTACCAAAATGGTACTTCTTCACTAGAGGTACTGGGTTTCCTTGCATGGGAGGTACTCATCTCTCGTGTGAGAGACCCTAAATGTGCTTGGTTTTTCACTGATTGAATTTATGTTTCTTGTGCAAAGATGTGATTTATCAAACAAAAAAGTGTAATCTCGTTTGAGAAAATGAAATCTCACACAAAAAAACTAGTGTTGTTTTGCAAAATTTGTGTTGAAAATTGATTTTTCATAGTTTCACACTTTCGTTCATTATTTTCACATGTCTGATACTAATCATGGTCATGTTGTTTTTGTGTTTGTAGGTTACATTTCTTAATGTGTCTTTTATATCACACTATCCTCCTTTTAGAGCATTGATTCACTAGTTGGATGTTGTAGAGCTAGCACATATTGACTCCCTTGGCCTTTCACATCTTTATCATATCCCCACATTAGTGGTGAACCACATATTATTGACTACCCTCATAGAGCATTTCGACTCAGAGATGGACACTTTTCACCTACCATTGGGAGAGATGACCATCACACCAAAGGAAATCTACCAAATTCTATGAATACTCTTCCACAGGCCATGATTAAAGTATGATATCCAGCCAAGACTAGGTACATCAGCACTAAGGGCCACTTTTCAGGAGGACCTCATTATGGGAAGAGCTATCCCATGGGATGAGTTAGTGCCCAAATATGGTCTCACTTAGAAATTGGCAGCATTACTTGGAGTATTCATTATATTCTTTTGATGCCTAATAGAGGCTAGCATGGACTCAAGTGTGGATGGGGATGGATGTTGTAAAGGATGCTAGATAGGTTCATGTGATTCAGATGGGGTCAGTATATGCTAGCACATATGTACCATGAGATGCATGAGGTACTATATCATGAAAGGAAGAGCATGGTTATAGGTTTCTATGTTCTATAGGTATGGGCATGGGATCACTTACCCATCATGAGGTTTATTTGTGCTTATAGGAGGCAGGATCATGAGCCTTACATCTGTAGATACTGTGGAAAGATGACCTAGACTACTCTAGGTAAGATTGAGTAGTGGAGAGGTTAGTTGGATGACCTAGTAGTAGTAGTGTGATGGCCATGGAGATAAACTAAGGCATAGAATGATGCCCAAGTGGAGTTTGGCCACATGTTTTCCTCCTAGCTACTGATTGGTCATTTGATCCAAGTGATCAAGAGGTTTCCACTAACTTGTGTGTGGTGGTAGTACAACTAGCCATAAGATATCTTATAGGAGTACTGCATATATGCCTATTTTGCCTCAATTTTGGAGAGAAGGTGATCAGTTAGACTAGACTTGGGTAGATCCATGATTGATGTACTTTCCATTGCTATGACTCATTGGGATTATATGGCAGTAGTAGCAAACAAGGGGATGATTCCAGCATACCAAGCACATTTTTTGAGTCATCCCTTCCCATGATTTATAGATCTAGTTGGGATGGTGGTATCGGTATAACCCATACAGGCACCATAGCAGTAGTGATAGTAGCCACCATAATAGCATCCAAAACAGAGACCTTGATAGCACATAGCATAGGTGCCTATTCCTCCCCAACAAATGGGAGATGATGAAGGTGTATGTGGAAATGGCTTAGGATATAGGCATCCATAGGGTGAGATGGGCACTTTGGGTGCCATTGGTGGAGATACATAGAGATAGTGTGTAGAGCTAGAGCAGTCAGAGCCTACAGTGGGTGATGAGGAGATGCAGGATCAGCCGGCTCCTAATCCATATCAAGATTCTTTGAGGAGGACTAGAGAGCAACTAAGAGCAACAAAGTGATAGCTAAGAAAGATGCAGATATAGATGACAATGCAAAATATGCACCTAGGGGATGAAGAGTGGGAGATCTAAGATCTTCGCATAGAGCTAGAGCAGCAGAAAGAGGAGACTTGATTATAGAGTACCTGAGTAGCCTATTATTATGCAAGATACATTGCAGCCATTCCTGAGGTTGTAGATTAGATGCCCTAATTTTTTGAGTATGCAAGAGTATCAGATTTTATTTGGCAGCCAAATGAGACTAGATGCCCCTCCTCCTCCTCCACCTAGGGATGAGAGAGAAGGGAACCATCAGATTTTTCTCTTTAGATTTTGTTCTAGCTATGTAGCGATTAATGTGTTAACATATTTTTGTATCATTTTGAGATTGATAGTGCTCAGGTAGAGCTCATTTTTATACTAATTTATACTTGACTCCATTGAAGAGGTTTATATATATGAGATCTTTTAATTTGTGTGTATATGCATGTGTCACTTTCTCTCTTGTCATTCGTCATACATGAGATGTTAATGTTATGATTGATTGAATGCAAATTGGTGAAATGTATGAATGTAGTGTAGATGGGATGGATGTGGACTAATGTATGTGAAATGCAAAAATGTGAATGATCTAACATCTCATACAGGTTGCAATTTTGTTGATAATGAGAGGTCTCCCATGAAGATCAAGAGTATGAACCAAGGAGTTGAACACTTTTGTAGTTGTGAAGAAATGTTTAACTTTGAAGAAAACCTCCCATGAGGAATGATGCATGTAAAGTAGTGATTGAACTATGTGCTTATGCAAGCAAAATATGCAATGCAGCCCTATGCTAGATGCATCCCTAGTTCTAGTTACTGAACTCATAAAATTATCATTGCCAAGTGTTTAGTTAGACCCACAAATGTCATACAATTCACACTAACATTACAATCATGAGAATATTAATATGCCATGTGTTTTATTTTTTTTGATTAAATGTAAGCATTAAGGCACAAGAAGCCAGAATGACCAGAACATTTGTCCCTTTTAATATAGCAAGCTAAAATAAGCATCAAAGTATAAATTCTAAGATGACCAAAATGTTTCTTGCATGTAGACACACCAGATACAAGAGAGATCCTTCTTATGCTAAGTATCTATTAAAGGTTCTATCCGCAATGACCCTTGCATTCATAACCTGAGATAGAATAGTATTAGGTATACTTGCAGTGACCCATATCTTCACTTAGTAGGACAAGTATCAGTATTTATTATAGCATAGGGAATTTATTCAAACATGCAAGGAAAAAAACCAACCTCAGTGAAGAGCCCATATAAAATGAGTCAAGGTACACACATCCATCAAATATGAGATAGAGGCTCTTATAGTGGACACCTCTTTTATATGGATGCTTCATATCATTGGAACTAGACCATCAAATAGAAAGAAAAGAAAAGATCATGCCCCTAGTCCTCACTTCTCTAGTAAAAAGAGACATCTTTGAGTTGCTCAAAGGGAAACAATAAATCAAAAGCAAAACAAACAAAGAAAAGCTTAGTATAACACAAACCATGTTGATGTTTCCATTTCAATGTCATTGTTATAGGATTGATGTCAAGTGTCAATGTTTAGAACATACATGTAAGAAATCTCTTTAGTAAGGTGATGATAGTAGACAAACTTAGTTAGGAAAACTGGTGACTAACATCATAGAGAAATCTTGATTGAGAAGAATCTTTGTAAGAACCTAAGTGATAGTAGATAGACACACTTAGAATAACTGGTGATTGAAGCTTAAGAGATTTCCTTGAGAGGGATCTCTATGGTGAGGCAAGTGACAATAGCAGACATAGTTAGAACAATTGGTGGCTAAAGCTTAATAGGTTTTCCTTGAGAGGGATCTCTATGGTAAGATAAGTGACAATAGGTAGACATGGTTAGAACAACTGGTGACTGAAGCCTAAGAGATCTTCTTTGAGAGGAATATTTGTAGTGACATGAACAATAGTAGGCAGATGTAGTTAGAATAACTAGTGGCTGACACAAAAGAGATTCCTATGACACTATAGGTTGTTGCCCCTAAATTTATGACAAAATTCAATCATGGATGTATGAGCAAAAGTAGAAAACTAAAGCAAGAAAGAAACTATACAAGAGCTAGAAGATGCATTGCAAAATGTAGCATTTGATACAAGAGGTGCCTATTTACCAAGTTTTCACCTTCTTGGCAAAAATTCTATAATTTCTACCATGACACCTATTTTCCAAGTTTACATGGATGGCACTTTTATTTGTTTTTCAATTTTTTTGTTCTTTTTCCTTTTTTGACTTTTTTAAATTTTTGTTTTATTCAATTTTTTTGGTATTACCAAGTTACCTATTGCAAGGTTTTCACCAAGATAATGATTTTTTTAGGAATTTTAAGTATATACAAAGAGCTTTTGAAAGTATGTCAGCTTTACAACCTCTTTAGATGAAGAGTATTGATCAGCTCCTTGAGTGATTCTCCCTTAGTTGTAGAAAGTTGGTAAGCATCATATCCAAACACTACAATAACTATGTATGGACTAGGCCACTTGTGTTAAAACTTCCCTTTCTATACTCATTGTTGTTGATTTTTAGGGTTCTCCCTTAGGATGAGATCACCCACTTGGAATTCACATGGCTTGAATTTCTTGTTGTAGCTCTTAGACATGTGTTTTTGGTAAGCTTGAAGATGATCACATGCCACTTGTTGATGTTCATCTAACAATTCTAGCTCTTGAAGCCAAGATATTCTATAGTCATCATTAGTAATGAGGCCTTTCATGGTTATTCTCAAAGTAGGAATCTCAAGCTCAATTGGAAGCACAAAATCTGCTCCATATACTAAAGAAAAGGGTGTTGTCCCCATTGGAGTTTTGATACTAGCTTTGTAAGCCCATAAAGACAAATTAATCTAAAGGTGCCACTCCCTTCTAGATTTTTTGACAATGCGATGTAAGATCTTAAGGATAGCCTTGTTGGATTCTTTTTCTTGGCCATTACCATGGGGGTAATAAATAGAAGGTCAATGTTGTTTGATTTTGAATTTTGAGCACAACTCTTTAAGATCTTTATTTTTAAACTATCTGCCATTTTCAGTGATGATGGAGGATGGTACACCATACTTGCATATGATGTAATTCATAACGAATAGAGCTATAGTTTTTTCATTTATTGCAGAGAGAGGGACTACCTCTACCCATTTAGTGAAGTAGTTTGTAGCTATGATAATGAACTTAAGTCCATTTGAAGAAGACAGATGAATTTGACCCACTAGATTGAAGGCCCATTGTTGAAATTGCCATAGTGTGATAGATGGAATTATCTCCCTGGCTGGAGCATGAATTATATTTCCATGGAGTTGGCATTTTTTCCAAGATTTGGTGTATGTGATTTCCTCTTGCTCCATTTTTGGCCAATAGTAACTAGCTCTGATAAGTTCACAAGCTAGTGTCAAGTTGTTAGAGTGAGATCCACAAATGCCCTTGTGTACATCATTTAATGCACAATCAGAATCATCAAGTTCTAGAAACTTAAGGAGTGTCCCATCAAGACCTCTCCTAAACAAGTCATCAGCAATAATAACATACCATGAAGCACTGCAGGTAAGGTGAATTTTTTTGTTATAGGTTAGATTGTCTCAAATTATTTTGTCATGCAGGTAAGATTAAATATGATGGTAGCAAGATGAATCATGTCCTATGATGGGATATATCATCCAAGATTTAGGGGGATTATAGGCAAAGTAGACTAACATCTCCACCAGGAATTTGTTTCGAAGACCATTCTCAATTATTTGTATGCATCAGCTACTTTGTTGTCCACCTGAGGAATTTGTTAAAAAGTGACATGAGCAAAGTATTTCTTTAGATTATCCACCATTCACTTATAGGGTATCAACTTATCATCCTTTTTCTTAATACATCATTGACTTGGTTAATTACAAGTTGTGAACTACCAAAGATATTTAATTCAACTACTTGTTACTCAACTGCAATCTTCATGCCATTGATTAGGGCTTCATATTCCACAATATTTTTGTACAAAGCAATAGAATCTTGTACACCTTAGGTAATGAATACTTATTTGGTGTTATGAATAAGAACCTAACACTAGATCCTTGTTGTATGAAGGAACCATTAAAGAACATCACCTAGGTTTGATGTGTTAGCATTAAAATGGATTCATCAAGAAAGTCAACTTACAGTGGAAGAAGACTTTGTATTGGTGATTTTGCTAATTGATCAGCAATTACATGTCTTTTAATAGCCTTTCTTTCAACACGGGTGATATCAAATTCACTTAGTATCATGATGCATTTGGCTAACCTCTCTATTGCTTTTGCCTTGCTAAGTAAGTACTTTAGTGGATTAATTTTAGCAACCAATCATGTAGTATGAGCAAGCATGTAGTGTCTCAACTTTTGGGAAGCAAAGATGACTATGAAACAAGCTTTCTCAATGATGTTGTAGTTCATTTCATAAGAAATCAACATGTGACTGGGATAATAGATAGCCTATTATTTTTTATCATTGTCCTCCTAAGCTAGCAAGATACCAAGAGATGACTTTGTTGCTAAAATGTACAAAATAAGAGGATTCTTGTTGATAGGAGACATCAGGATCAATGGATTTGCAAGGTATTATTTTATCTATGTTAAACTCTGACCACAATCTTTGTTCTAGTTATATTTTATGCCTTTATACAAAGTCTTAATTAAAGGTTGTGATCTATCTTCCAACTATGCGATGAACCTATCAATGGATTGAAGTCTTCCTTGCAGGCCCCTCATTTGACTGATATTATGGGGTGGAGGCATGTTCATGATTGCTTTAAATTTCTCTAGATCTACCTTGATTCCTTTTGTAGAGACAATGTAGCCAAGTAGTTTCCCAGAAGTTACACCAAATGCACATTTCTTTGGGTTAAGTCTGAGACTAAACTTATCCATACGATTCAGGATGTATCCCAAATCTTGAAGGTGAGTGTTATGGTGTGCCCTCTTAACCAAGGTGTCATCGACATAGTCCTCCATCATCTTATGCATCATATCATGGAAGATGGTTGTAACCACCCTTTAAAACATGGCACCAACATTTTTCAAACCAAATTACATCACATTTCAACAGAAGGTTCCCCATATGCAAGTGAAAGTAGTTTTCTCCCTATCTTCTGGTGTAATTTTAATCTTATTATAACTAGAAAAACTATCCATGATTGAGTTCATTTCATATCCTCTATCATATCAATGTTGGGGAGTGGAAAACCATCCTTCAGACATGCTAATATTAGATCTTAGAATTCCATACAAACTCGGATAGATTTTTTATGTTCGGAGACTGGAACAATGTTTGATATCCATTCAACATAGTTGATAGCACAGATGAAACTAGCTTTTAGAATCTTTTCCAATTCAACTTTAATAAGTAATAAAACATGAGGATGCATTTTCCTAATCTTCTGTTTGACTAATTTTACTCTTGGTGCAATAGATAAATGATGCATTAGGAGATTAGGATCTTAGCCTAGCATGTCTGCGTATGTCCATGCAAAATTTATCATTTTCTCTTCAAACAAGGCAATAAATTCATCTTTTTCTCCTACAGATAAAGATTCTACAAGGTGTATCATGTGAGGTTGTTCATTTATTCCCAAGTTGATTAGTTTTGTTGGATCTATCAACACTAATTATCTCTCTTGAAAATGACTAGGAAGTGCATCAAATATCTCATCCTTAGGCACCTTAGAGAGGTTTTCACCTTTGGATATGTCTTTTATTTTTACTATTTTAGGATCCGATACTACCATAGTGTGGTTTTTACCATTGGACCTTCTATTTCTTTTTCTTTTTATTGTGTGACTGAGATATTTGATGTCAACTTCAGTCATGTTGACCGTTTGTTCACTAGTGGAGGATATTACTAGTTCAACAATGTTTAAGTGGTATGGAAGAGCATAGTCATTCTAGAATTTTGACACTTCAATAGATGCATTGGAATTCCAATCTATAAGCTTAGAATAGGTGAGTGAGAGAGATGTGGTGGGTTCAATGGCTTTCAAAATATAATTACCAAATGATTGGAAAAGTAATTCAATACTTCGAGTGGCTTCCTCCACAAGTGTGTTTGAATGCCTTTGATTTCTAATGACATTAATCAAAAACTCATTGACACTAGTAGGATGAGAATCATCTTACTTAACCCTAGATGATTCACCTAATTCAAGCTAATTTTCATAATCATGAACTTGATCTATATCTTTATCTCTAGTTTCTTTTTAGAAAGTCAAATTCATAATCTTGAGAGTCTATGCTACATGGAGAAAAACTATAGAATTTCCCAATAGTAATAGGGACCCATTCTCCCTCATCGTATGGATTTTTACAAAGTCACTCAATGACTATAGTATGACTTGACTCTCCTTGTTGTTGTTGAATATCGAGAGGATCAATAGTGTTGTTAGAAGAATTACTATCAAAATTCATAGTGTTGACACCATCATAACTATCCTCATGATTATCTGACTCAATTTGTAACTCATGGTTAGATGAACTTTTAGATTTTGGTGTAAATTTTTTAATCCCTAGATGAAAGGGGGTCTTTTTAAAACCTAGGTGTATTGTATCTTGAGACCTTCTAGCTATTTCTTTTATAGGATTAATCAAGCCACTGTTGTTACATCTAATTGGACCATTCCCTTTGTAGCCAAATCATTTCATGGTTTTAAGACCTGGACCATACTTTCCATACTTTTCAAGAGTAGTCTCATGAGACTATTCTATGAGATCCACTAGAGTTTCCTCTTCATATATCCATGCAATAATGGATCTATCTTCATCTTCCTCCTCTAGAGGTATAGTAGCTTTCACAAAGGTACCATTGAACTTATTCTAAGGTGATAGCACAAAAGGTCTCTTCACTTTAGATGGTCTCCCATTGTAATGCCTTTCCCAGAGATCTTTGGAACAAGGATGAAATACAAGCCAAGATTAAAAAAAAAATTACAAGTATGAGTGCACATGACAACATCATACACAAATCTCAAAGATCACAATGGAAGACTTAACCACCATCCCAACATCCAACGAAACTCCAAATGCCACTAACTGAACAAATCAACTAACTATGGAAGGATGCAAACAAATATGAAATTGATAACATACCAAGTTTGAAATACAATTCCAAGGTATTCAAGGACACCATTAAAGGGTATCCAAAACACCTTCGAAAAACTTTTAGTCAAACTAAAAAGTGTCTGATGTCTGCTCGGATAGGTTTTTCCAAAATCTAGGTGATACTTTAAATCAGCACAGTATGATACTTTCTAGTATCATACGACCTTTCTAATGAAGGCATGTGATACAATTAGGGTTCAGGGGTGATAGTTCTCAAGAAGGTGTGTGATACTTTACTAGTATTGTACAACTTTTCTCTAATAGGTGTGTGATATAAAATAGTGTAGCATGATTGAGTTTATAAGGGTGTATGAAGCTTTCTAGTATTACATGATGCTTCTCCTTTGAGCCTGTGATACTTTAATGTATCGCCCAATGTTGATGCATGGTCACCTAGTGAAAGAAAGAATCAATCTAAGGACCAAAATAAGGGATAAAACAAGAAATCAAACCTCCAAACTAGAGAGTATCAGATCCACAATCAAGGAAAAGACACTCAAACAATAGCTACAAGATGGAAATTGCATCTAACCATCTAACATAGTAGTGAAAGGAAAGAATTGAAAGCAACATCATAATATACAGAAATAACATCAAAATAAACTAAACAACCAAACTAAGTACGTGGTTCCTCCCAACTATAATAACATCATAAGAGCATCATGGGTCCTAGCCATCCCCTGTGTGTAACATCTCAAACTACCAACCAAATCATTGGTGTTATCTTATGAGGATGTCACTACTAAAATGTGCTACAACATAAGAATAAGGAAATCCAACATTCTAGAATTAAAGCATAAGATAATCCTACAAATAAAACTCATCATCTAACATATGCTAAACATCATAATAAGGGAATGCATCAAATAAAACATCATCTAAACATGATATCCAAGCATTCCAATAAAAGCATAAATCACAAGAAACCATTCTCTAGAACCTGAAGTATCAAGTGAAAACATCCAGCAATGGTCATACTTCTACAATAGACCATCTTTTTACACTGGTCCCTAATAGTGGTATAGGTAGCTATGCCTTCCAACCACATGGAAACCTAAAAAGCACTCTTGTCATACTGATGGAGATAATGATCCAACCACAAACACACTCAAGAAAATGTCCATAGCTAACACTCATTCCATATAGTAATGATGACTAAAACCAAGATCAAAGACAATGCATAAACTATAGGTCCTATTCAAACACTCAATGGGCTACTATGTAAGGGCTAACATCATGGAGAGTTGCTTGGCATCGATAAGCCCAATCTTAGATTGTGTATCCTCAAACTTAAATGGGTGCTCACATGTTGTGTCCTCAAACTTAATCGGGTGCTCACACATTTTATTATCTTAAGTTGTATTACCACTCACACATTTTATTTATTTATTACTTAATTAAAACTTCCTCTACCAACCTATCATTCCATGATCACCAGGCTATGAGATAGAAGCCCCCTCCATATGCTACCCTACCCTGCCTATGCTAATCTAATGATGAGTGCCTATAGGCATGCATATTCCCAACCCAACCCCAATGATCATAACCCCCATAAGTACCATGGAAGATCAGGCCTTGCAAGCCACCTAACAAATGAATGTGAATGTTCTTGTGTGTGATGCACCACCATCATGATGATCATAACAGAAGGGTTGGATGAGAACACAAGAAAAATATCACTCAACTAAAGCAAGCTTGGGAGGATAGATTCTACATGAATCCCAAAGAACAATAAAACCATACATCATGAACTTACTCAACCAACCTTAATCTGGAAGTATGGATTCTACACAAATCTCAATGATGTAACAAGACCAAACATCATGAACTCACTCAACCGCCCTCAATCTGTGAGTATGGAATCTACATGAATCCTAGTGTCCATGAAATAGCAAGGGTCCAAAAGAAACAACAACACCAAGTATAAAATCACTCAACCAAACTCAAAGTTGGGAGTAAAGATGCAACATGCATCCCAATGCAAACATAAAAGTGAAACAATGGTCTGACTAACATCCTATGGATAATCCAAGTCCATGACCATCACCATGCCAAGAAAACTTGAAAAAATGGGTGGCACATAAATTGAGGCAAAAACTTCAAAATTAAAAACTATTTGGTATTAGGGCATGAAAGCCACAAAAATTTAATAAAATATGGGTTGGGAGTCCATATGCAAAAATAGCTAGCACAATAGTGCAAAAGCCCAAACCCTCATCCAAAAAAATAGGGAATGGCTCATACCTGCCCAACCAAGTAGAGTTAACATACAGAAATGAAAGGGAACACAAGTTCTCATCCTCCTAACAAATGGCTATAAAAAACAAGAGCTGAAATGAAGAAGAAATGATAAAATGGGAGAGCCCTACCTCATAGCCAAAAGGGCAAAATGGGAATCTGAACCATAAAATAAAAATCTTATAGAAGTAGTCAAAAATTGTGGCGATCCAAGGTCTCCCCGAGCTAGATCCAATGAGACCAATCTCATGATGATTCCATGCCCATAGCTCCCACAACAAACAAAAAATAAATACTCATGAAGATGATTTCGGGTTTTACTCTCAAACTTTCTAATTCAAAAGTGAGAAGTGAGGAATTAAATTCCTTTTTCAATACTTATTCACTTTTTGAGTGAATAATCAATTAGTAAAAATAACCAACCAACCTAGTTAAACCCCAAATTGACTTAAACAAAAACAAGCTATAACTAGTAATAGGAATTCATATATCGAAAAGCTACCAGAAATTAAATTCAATAAACTTAAAATAAAGCCAGAAAACCCAAAATCACATAAATTTCCTAAACAACTTCCATGACAATGTGAACCTCTAAATGCACAGACACGCTCAATATTCTAATCAGATAATGCAAATGAGTTCAAATTTAATAATCACTGAAAGGTTTAATTAAACAATTAAAATAAAGATATATTGACCATATAGGGATGACATTGGTAAAATATGAATGGTTGAATCACTAACTCCATGTGCCACTACCAAGGATATAAATCCTACACACTAAAACACACACAATCAAGTGCAATTTCATATAATAACTTAATTGAAGAAATAAATGCATTAAATCACCTAATTTAACCATTTATTCAATTATACCCAAGTAATCCATTTACATCACTCATGTTCACATAAAGAATAACAATGCAAGAATGATGTAAATACCCATAACATTAAATCCACCACATAACATAATCAGAGATACGTCCAAATACGAGATAACTAGATATCATCATAAAACACACTGTCATCTCAAAATGACATCATCGTGCAATATGATCAACTGAACAACATAGTAGTCTAACATCTATGATACTAAAATCAAAGTATAACATATGACCCTTAGGTCATCTCAAATGTAAAACATAACATGAGTATCAAGTATCTCTCAAATCAAAATATAACAAAGTAAATATCCACAACACAAAACCAATGAATCCAACATGGACAATCCATTTATAATTACTAAGCATTTAATAATGGTTGGTTACACAACATAAAAATGCACTTAAAACACATAAGCAAATATAGTCATTAACATGACTAACCACTGCTATAGGAACCTAGTCCAATGTAGCAAGGTATTAGGATAATCATGAAATAACATTATGATACCACGTCAATCCTGGTAACCACTAGCACAAACCTTAGTGAACCATAAATCACATCATAATCAAAGCAATTGATACAATAACATACATCTAATCACCTCAAGGGTGTAGACCACTCATGGTCCCAATCATGATCCCTCACCAAACAAGATCATCAAAATTGCATGCATTAGGATGACTTAAAGAACTCAAATGGGAGAGGAACTACACCCATAATGATGGGGAGACTGAGTAAGAGATGACAAAGGTAGAATAGGTTCTATGTGATATTCACCCATCCCAGTTTCTTTTAGCTTGAGTGACTTCTTGATTCATTTTAGCTTATCTTCATGATGATCTATAGATTCCCTATTAGTAGGTACAAAGCTTTCAACATGTTACAAGTGTAACTAGTATTAGTAGGTATTGTGAGTTTAGAGCTATGGAATGGAAACTCAATGCATTGATGGTAAGTTGAAGGCACAGCTTGAATCTCATGTATCCATGGCATTCCTAGCAAGATATTTTATGCTAATGGAATGTCAAGGACTTGAAAAGTAACACCTCTTTCTACAAGACCAACTCAAAGAGGCAACACAACAAGACCTAGGGATTTATACTTGACTTCAGCATATTCCTTGATGGTTATTTTGTGACATGGATCAATAGACTCTTCAGAATAGCCCAATTTCCTAAGAAAAGTAGTAGAACAAATGTTTAAACCAGCTCCATTTTCAATGAGCACATGACAAACACACTTTTGATGTATCATAACTTCAATTTTCAATAGTTAGTTATGAGGATGACTTGGTGAATTATTGTCCTCTTTGGAAAATAACAAGTAATGAGGTTAAGTTAGGTGACCCACCATAGATTGAAACCTATCACAATCAAGATCTTGAGGTACATTTTCCTCATTAAGGGCTTTGTCAAGAATCAGCCTATGAGCAAGTGAGATTTTGAGTAATTCAAAAAAATTTATTTGAGCACTTTTTCATTGCAATTGGTCAAGGATACTATAATTGGTAACCACAAAAGATGTTGCAATTTTTGTACCTTTGCTAGATGGACCAGCAAGCGGTTTGTCTTTGTGTTGATCTAACTCAAGAGAAGAAGGTGTAGGGCTTTTAAGTACTATCTTGGCACAAGAATGCATAACAACATTGGCACAAAATTTTGATGGTTCTTTGTCAAATGTAGTAGATGTAGCACCTCTTAAGACAAATGCCATCTTAGGTTTCATGTTGTCTTATTTTCCCTTAATCATGATGATGTCATAATATTCAAAATCCACAAATTCAACCATGTTGATCACATCATCATCATTGGTGTATGTATACTTGACCTTGTTATGGGCTTTCTATTTAGATTTTTCTCCTTTCTCATAATGTGGAAATGGCTCCTTAAAAGCCTTGTGGTATGAATTCTTATTATTTCCATCCATAATGATTTCAGCATTGTCAATTAAATCTTGAAATTTATGGTGCAGGTTGATGCAATTATTCATTTTGTGACCCATTTTTTGATGGTATTCAAAAAATGTAGTCTCATTCCACCATGGAGGTTTTGGTTGTGGATCATAAGGACAAGAATTATCCAATGGAGAAATAATCTTGTTTTGTAGCAAGGTCTTGTAGACCACCTCTAGAGGTTCACCAAGAGGTGTATACTCTCATTTTTGGCATGTAACTCAAGATTAGTTCTTCATTTTATTTCCAAATATCTTGTCTTTAGGAGAAGATTTTTCAACATTCTTAGATGCATTGAGATTGTCTACGAGATTGAAAGTTGTTTTGACAAGTTTAGGAGTAATGTTATAAACTACTCCATCATGTACTTCCTCTTGATTCTTGTTCACATACTTGGATTTATCCTTACTAGAGGTTGATCCTTTCTTAGTGTCTTTTTGAAGGGTTATTTCACCCTTTTTTACCATAAATTCCTCTATTAAAATAGCTTGTGTAATCATGTCTTCAAAGGTGCATGGACCTTGAAGTTGTATTTTGAACCCAAAGTTAGGAAAAAGATTATCCAAGAAGATGTCAAGTTTTTCTATTTTAGGAATCTTTCATGAATATTTGGTATACAATTTTTGCCACCTCTAAAGGAATGTGAGGAAATGTTCCCAAACTTTTTGTTTAAGGTTATACAAGTCACGTATGTTAACTGGATGTTGTATGTTGTGTGAGTACTACTGAACAAATAGGTTAGCAATCTCATCAAACATTTTGATACCAATAGGCAACCTTGAAAACCATTTCATGGCCTGATCACCTAGACTCCATGGGAATAAATGCATGAGATATGTTTGATTGTGTATGAATTCCATGGATAAAGCACCAAATTCACTCAAATGATCTTGGGGATCGGATGTTTCGAAGTATTTTTCATACTTGGGCAACTCAACTCCTCTTGGAAAAGGAGGCATGTATAAACGCTTGTCAAAAGGAAATGTACATAGAGTGTCTAAGGTCTATGTTTTCATTAGTTTATCCTTGTCATGCATCATTTGGGCCAACTATTCTTGCATGATCTTCAGTTGTTTTTGTAACTTGGATGTTTCAGTTTCTTCTTCATGTGTAATAATTATTTTAACATTAAAATGAAGAGGTGGTTTTTCTCCTTCTTGAGAAAGTATTTCTCTTTCTCTTCATTGAGCAAGATTTCCATCACTTTCTTAAAGTGTTTATCCTTATGACATTTTTCTATGTCTTCGAGAGGTATTTCTTCAGTTTCTGCATTCTCATTAGTGTAAGGTTCTTTCAATCTTTTCTTTCTTTGGTGATCTTGTCCTGTACTATGTTCTCTATTTCCTTGGTCTTGATTAGCCATTCTAGGACTATGGTAGGTTTCAATGTATGTTGGTTGAAAAGGTCTTCTAAATGAGAATTCAATAGTTTTGTTTGCAGACATAGCCATTTTTCTAGTTTTAGGATTCTCTTGATACAAGGGATTCCTAGTTTGCTAAAAGTTTATGGAAAATTTTCTTTTAAGATGGGGTGAACTAACAAGTGAAAGATATCATGAAGACCCCTCAGTAGATTCATTGGATTCAGACTATGTATAAACTAGGAAGCAACCTTTGTTGTGATTTTGACCTCTAGCTCTACCACATCTAAGTCTATGGGGAGGAAACACATTTCCCCTCCTTGTTGCAATATTCATAGATAGTGATGAAAAGCAAAGCTTAGACAAGATCACACTAGAACATAGCCCCAAAGTGAATGAGTGTGTTGTACATCTAGGTATGAATAGTCTGAGAAGTGGCTAGAATAGCCAAGAGTTATGATTATCATGACACAAAGTATAACAAACACAAGAGAACAAAATAAGACAAATAAGTAAGGAGGCTAGCTTGTGTGTAGATCATAAGTTGTCAACTAAGAAAGAAGTCAAAGTTGGACACTGTTGTAGATAGAGGAATGACCAAGTGTTTTAGATATAGATCAGACTTTGATCAAGTTTTGAAGAGGGAGCTCAAAATAGCTCACTATTTTTGACAAATTTGAATAGACTCACACGAGGAAACATAGACAACTAGGCAATAAAACACCTCTGATAGAGAAATTTTGATAGTTTTCATACAAAACCTCACATGAAGATTCACATAGAGTCATGCGAGGAAGTACAATGAACAATGCAGAATTTCAAAACAACAATTCTAAACTTATTTTCAACCATGAGAGTTTGTACAGAACTGCATGAGGAAAGGACAACTTAACCAAAAATTATAGGATTTTGACTCAAAAATACAATATTTGACAATGTTTTACATGAATATGTGCAAACAAGCATGCAAGGAACTGTAGAGAACCCCGCAAGGAAATGTAAACAGATAGTTTTGTCATGCAAAATTGTGGAAAATTGTAAGTGAGAAAAGGACTAGATTAACAATTTTTGAGTATACGTGAAGAGATTTTCAATTATTTTAGTAGCTTCTGAATAGAGGATTGATAGTGTTTACAAGTTTTAGGCAGATATCAGCATTATTTTAAAATTTTGGACATCATTTTGGTTTGCAAGTAGATAATTGTTTTCAGACATAGGAAGCAAGTAGTAATCACAAATAATCCAACTGAGGATAGAGCAACTCAAAAGGATGAGGGAATCTTGACCTTTTTATTTTTTCAAATATTTGGACAAGTTTAAAGACTCGAAAAAAATACTATTTATCCCTATAACCAAAAATGTTAGAGGAAGCAAAACTTTTGTCTCACAACTTATATGCATGTACTTACCTCACACAATCATGTCACCCCACTACACGGCATCCATGTTTTTGGTGTATTCCAAGGACTCAATAACATATATGCTTAATGAACACCCTTGTGTTAGGGGTCAAGGGCTATACCACCTTCGAGCATCCAGGTACATGCCTATGGTGAGTATCTACATGAGAGCTTATTTCCCCTCCTTGCACATAGATTATGCCCCCTTTCATAGGTGAACCGGGTAGCAACTATCTAAAAAAATTTACTTGGCTTCCATTCACATTAATCCCTAGTGGCTTCATGAATGAAGTTGAGGCCAACAGCCCACACTAGCATCTAAAAGTGCACACACTTGACAAGAAAGATTGAGGGCGACACCGCCCACTACAATAGATAGAGCCTCCTCTTGATATGTGATATCAATAATCAAGAGGAAGAAATTAACATGGCTTTGGAGTCTTTCTCTCTACAAAGCTTCTTTATTGTAGTGAGTTGGAATCATCGGCAAAAGGTGTGTGCTCACTTGGGTCATTCTTGGAGGTTGGATTGCTCCAACAAGCCCACTAAAGGTTGACTCATACTGGTGGTTCAAATCTAAGGGTCAAAGTTTTTTATTTTCCCAAAGGGAAAGGAGCATACTCCTCTACCTTTCCACCTTACCCAAACACATAGAACATGTTCATCATCAAGTTAGCTTATCAATCCCAACTTGTCTTTTCTCAAGATTTTGATTTCCTAAAAGAAAATCATCATCTCTTCATAAAAAGGACTTGTATAGGAGAACCACTAACTTTCTTGCCTCCCTTGGCTACCATCTTCCAAAGGCATCTAGCTTTCTAATTTACTCTTGGGCATCACTTCCAAGTAGCAAAGAGCATACTCCCCTATTCATTTGTCTAGAGCGCTACAAATTTCACAAACCCTATTAAAATTATGTGTAAGAAAGAAGTAAAAAAACACAATGTTTGAGTGGGTTTGAATTCATTCTTTGGCATGTGAAACCTCGACTAAGAGTCCTGCAATCAAACTATCAATATTGTTTGCATGTTTGTAATGAGGTATCTTCAACAAGTGATCTACACACCACTATTAGGCTATTGAAAATGAGAAACCAAAAATAAAATACTTCAAAAACAAATGTTAGAGTTAATCATCATGATAAAAAAAAATAGAATTAGGAAACTACATTTTACTTTACTGATGTCAAGTTTTGTGTGAAGTTGTACAACATCCTGCACAAGAAAAGAATTTGTACTGCATAAGAAACTACACAATTATAGACTTTTTCGTGCAAGAAAGTGCAAAACAGGGAGAGAAACTACAATTTCTTTGTGCAAGAATTATATTTTTCACATGAGAGACAGAGGAACTCTACAAACAAAAATGACAAAACATGATAATTTTGCAAAATAAACAATAGATGAGGCCAGAAAATTTATTTCTTGGCCTCATGTTGGGCACCAAAAAATATTTATGTGCTAATTGTGGGCCTCAAAATTAACTACACACTTTAACATGATCATTATATGAAGGATCATCCCAAAATGAACATGAGATTGTTCATCCAACATAACCTTACAATTTGATCTATTGCCTCCTAACTAGATTGATTTTTCTATTCACTCTCAGATTGAGAAGCTAGCAACCAGACATCTAGAATGAAGGATTTTATTTATATCATATGCAAGATTAATCTAAATGTATGCAAAATTAAAGATAAGAATAAAAAGATAATATTAATCTTAGTGAATGCATTATTAAACTATATGAGATTAAAATGCAAGAATAATAAAACTATGAATGTAAATGCATGAGTCAACAATTTCGCATAAATTCGATACTCTTTATATCCATCCCCTGAAATGAGAGATTGAGGGTTTCTTAAATATAACCAAATAATTTTATCAATGGTCAAGATCAAACTGAATGAACTATTGAGATTGAAGATGAGATTTAGTCAAAATAGAAACTTCCCTTGTGAAAAGGAAGTTAACTGATTTAATTCTAAGTGTAATGAAGAGTTAACTGATCCAATTTCTTTTCCAATTCTAGTTCACTCAAAGTTTCCAATTCTCAACTGAAGAGAGAATTTGGAGAGTATATTTGATTTTAATAAAATTGAATATGACCTCATAAATGAATCATCTCAATTAATTGAGTAATTAAACTCAATAATTAGAATGAGGATATATTAATTAAATCAAATACACTCAATTCCCTATTGTGTATTAGTCAAAGGGGTAAATTTAATTTAATTAAAGTGCCATGACTCATTATTAAATTAAATTGATTAATAGGTTTACCTTTTCTAATTTGATTAGAGTTGGGAATTAAATAGAGTGTGTAATTAATGCAGATTAGGGATTTTCTACATTTGACACTTAGGTCAAGTAGAGATTGTCAAAATCAGAATTTCCTAGTTCAATAGGATTTAAGATTGATTAATAGACCAAAATTGGTTTAGCATGGCAATGTGCCAATTTTGTGGTATTACAAGACCAAGAGTGGGGAATGAGAATTACTCAATAGGATATGCTAGTCTTTAATCAAGACTAATCTAAGAAAAATCTCCTCTCAAGTCCATATGAAATGAATACCCTTCATACTTCCTATTGAAGCTCTCATCTATCCCAAAATATATATATCTAATCCAAGAGAGATCAACATCACCATTCTCTCTAAGTATCCATGAGCACTTGTAGGTGATCAGTCCATGCCAACTTGAGATATAACATAGCAATATCAAGAATTATATAGAAAAATATCAATGTGATTAATACCAAGATCAATGTCAAAGTTCCAACCATGGCCTAAGGAAAATAAACATAAAAATGTGATCAAAACCATCTCAACTAGAAAGACATCATGCTCCATATGAACAAATCATAACATGTCAAAACTCTAAACATGTATCAATAGTGTACCATAACATAATAATAAAACCATCATAATTTCAAGGATAACATGTCAAATGAAAGCATAAACCACACTTCTACCAAGAACCCAAAGAATCCTTAAGTTGTAACCATCTCCACACCACGTGAAGATAACCACCACCAATAAATGCACCATGAAAATGTCAAAAGACACTTCTATAGAAAAAAGATCTAAGATATCCTCCTATATCTTTAAATACTCAATAAATATATCAATGTGAACAAATCCCACTCAACAATAGTACTAAGTCAACCATGGGATAATAAAATTTGTCTCCTACATGAAGATACTCTAGGTCTACACACACACACACACACACACACAAAAAGTGTCAGTGCCAAATGAAGTCAACATCTTCAAACCAAGAGCCAATCCTACACTACCACATCATCACTATCACAAGCTCC
The DNA here is from genome assembly GCA_028749045.1 of Cupressus sempervirens. Classification (NCBI taxonomy): domain Eukaryota; kingdom Viridiplantae; phylum Streptophyta; class Pinopsida; order Cupressales; family Cupressaceae; genus Cupressus; species Cupressus sempervirens. The sequence goes on from CM053789.1 coordinate 674,730,640, forward strand.
CACTGAATCATGTATCCAAGATATCTATTACATCATGATAAAAATAACATCCTCTAACTATGAGAATAAACTAACACATCAAACCATCAAATAACTCAAAGTGCACATAACTCTAAAGAAATCAAATAACCATGATCCTCAACCAAGAAGATATACCACCATAACCAAATCAAGAATCAAAACCATTTAACATCAACATAATACCTATATATTTGATCATAATATTCTAAAGTCTATGGCACCATGATCACATATATGAACTAACCATCTAAATCCTAAATTGTCCAATAATTTAGCATAAAATCGCTAACCACAATCCTCCACCATGACTATACTAGGTAACATCTTATCCCTTCTACATTAAGAAAAATCAACAAATTATGTGACTAAAGGAATAGACAGCCCAAATACAAGCCAAATATCTAATTATGCATCTATAATAAAAGATTAATGGGAAAAAGTAACCCATATAAAAACCATCAATACAACCTGTAAGTATAGACCACTTACCAATATGATATAAAAAATGAGTATACAATGACATCGCATTCCAAATATCCATAAAATGACAACATTTTATGGAAGATGGGTTGTAGGATAGTGTGCAACAAATAGTATGCTAAAGATTGAGTTGTATATTTTAATAAGGTTGAAGCATGTTCAATAGGCTTGGATGTTGGTTTTTGATATGTCATGGTTATGTGTTCAAGGTAGAAGAATTAGTTTATCATTTGTTTAAGGTCACTAAAGTGAAATGTGTCATATGTTCATTGTCAGACCAACAAGTATTATACATCGATGGTCCTATATCATTCTTTGTACATTGGGGATGCCTCAAGGATGACTTAATTAGTTGTTTTAGGACTTGGTGTAAAGGAAAGACATTTTCCTTTGTTGTAATCATCATGTGTGTGATTATAGTATCATTGTGTAATAGTCATTATATGCAAGCTTTGGATGCAGAATTGATGAGATCAGAGAAGAGAATATTGAGGATGATGCATTGAGAAATTAAAAGGAATAGTATTGGTTAGATAGTTTTTTGTATTAGTAAACTCATGGATATTTTTCCTAAATTGTTTAGTGAAAATAGTTCTAAAGCAATTTGGACAGTGGGTTTAGATGACTTCTTATTAGCTCTTGATAGGGTTGAAGTCTTCTAGTAGGGATTCAAAATCTCTTAACATGGAGTCACAAGTAATTATTATATTTGATTGACTCCTAACAAGGTCTTATCCTTTTACAAGGAACTTTATATATTAGTACATCATCTCGTGGACATCATTCCTACTAGGTTTCCCCTTTGATAAAGTGTTTCCTTAGTTAACATATCTATTAGAAATGTTTAGAATAACTAAGAGGGGGTGAATCAGTTACTCAAGGTCTATATGTACCACTTGAACAATTAAACATAAAACACTTCATTGTTCTACTTATCCTATTATTGCTCAGTCTTTACTATAAACTATCATAAACATAACATGCATTGCATAGTGAAAACATTATCAAATGTAAACATTCATAAATCATTCATCACATTTTGACACTAGAATTTTACATGAAAACCCAATTTGGGAAAAACCACCAGTAACATGTCACTCTTTTTCACTCTTTCCAAGTGAGATCTATTAGGATCAAACCCTATTAAAGGTTACAAAACCACTATTAAATGCTACCTAGTTAGAGGATTTAATCACCCTATTAGGAGTGGCCTTGTAAGAGTACTTTGATCACTCCATCTAGAATGTCACCCAATTAAATGATTTACATAGATTGTTAAGTCTTCAAATGACTGTTAGATCAATATCTATTAAAAGGATTTCAATACAAACTATTTTCAATGAAAAGAAAGAAAATATTAGGTTTGATCTATGTAATTACAACTCACTTTTTTTGGTTTAGATTTATATTCAGTACTTATGTTGGTTCGTTGATAAGCCTTTCACTGTCATCTATATTCTTAATCTTCTTGGTCACCCTTCAAGAAATCAATCCACTCTTCTCATCAACATTTAAGCCTTCTGATCTAATTTTCCTATCAATGCCAGTATCATATCTCCAAGATTTATCATTTATCTTTGTATTCACACACTTGTGTGTTTCTGATCAACCTAAATTAGTATGTCTCTCTACATACAAAATTGTTCATACGCACACTAGCTAGGCTTGGCTTGGCTTGACTAGACATGGTTAGAAATAACACCAACTGATTGATTATGTATCTCTTTAAATAGGCAATTTATTATTTACTAATTTCTACATCCATCATAGATCTTAGGGTTTATGATCAAATTCAACTTGATTCAATGTATATGTTCATCTTCTTGATCATCCTCTAGAAACTTCTTTTGAATCCATCTATTAGGTCTTTACCTACTCATCTCCTTGAAATTAATAATCCAACTCATCAATCTTATCTTCAACACATTTTACATCTCCCAAGAAATCAACTCAATCAACTTGATCTTATGATCTCTTTGAATTTTTTTCTCTTACTGTTACTTGACAATCTCTAAATTTTGATACTCAGTCATTGTAAAACTTCTTGGCTTGGCATCAACTAACTTTTCAAGTTGATGCTAATGATCGGTCAACACTAATTTTCTCAACACTAACTATAGCTCAGTTGACACTGGCATTACTTGGAACTCCGTAGTATTACTCTTTTTCTCATCTTAGCTTTCTTGACATAAATAATTACTTTTCTTTATCAAAGTCTATCTAATCAAATGTCCATTATAACTTCATTTTCATAACTTCAACCTTTCATCTAGGTGCTATAGTTATGAGTAACTTCTCAAATCCTCTTCATCAATAAAATAGATATGATATTTATATTAGGAAGAAATATGTCTCATCCATTGATTCGACATCAATGTAAAAAAAATTGTTCCCATTTTAAGTTTCCAAAAATCACCCTTTTTGGTATTGATGGCAACATCTCAAACATTTGAATACTAGCTAGGTTGCCATACAATCCAAAAGATATCATTGTCATGAGTGACATATATCCTTACTTTCATTTTGATTCTCATCCATGCAATTTTTGAAATTCCCTCTATCATCATTCTATATTTTCAACTTGTTTTTACATGATTCTCTCCCTTTGAGGTGTATCTTACCTCCTTTCTCACTAATCTCTCTATTTTTTAGTAATCTCTCCCTCTTTGACAACAATGACAAAGACATGTAGCTCTCTCAACTTCAAAACTCTTCATAATCTTAATTGTGTATATTTTACATGTATGGATGATAGTTGTCATCTATCTATGACTGATCTATTTATTTTGTATTCAAGTATTATACCTTAGGAATGTCCCAAAGTAGAGTTGTATTGCACCACTATGTAGAATGTTCTGATTAGCAGATGTGATGCAATGCACCTTGCTTGCTTAAGTAGCTTTATTTAGGGGAATCACCCTATTTTATGTCCAAAATATTCATGAGTGTTATTGGTGTTTTGAAATGCTACAGGTTTCAAATTACCCTAATGCAACAAGATACATCTAGGGGCAGCTAACTCCCATATTCAACATACCTTTTCAGACATCAAGCCAACTATAAGGCTTGACCCTTCTTCTACTTCAGCCTCTACAAAACCTAGGTAGGTGGAATTTAGATTCAAATTGTATGGTACCAATGCTAAAACATATTCCTAAATCTATTAAAGTGGATAAAACCCTTAATCTCATATACTTATGCAATAACAAAGATATGTAGTAGCATATTGCAACTCTATGGAATTCATATGTTGAGTGAGGGCATCCTTTTTAGCTCTTCAACATGAAAGGGGGAAAACATTTGATTAATGATGTTGATTTCAGCAAAACCCCAAATATGCAACAATGAGAACAAGTTGATCCTATAGCCGATTAGTACCTTATCCATTGGGAAATTTCATGAATCAAATACATACATCTATGATATCAATAAAATATTTCATACATCAAAATATCAGATTTGTCTAATCACTTTGTGATTCAAAGATTGGTGTTCATAAAGACCTTATTCTTATGAAGTATCCTTCTCAAAATAACCAAAAATCCTATCAAACATGTCAAGCATTTACTTGGCCCTTTGTTCCAACAGAAAAACATATCTAAGATACAACCTTAAAGGGATGCAAATGAGTCTTAGTTCTTTGTTCCTAGACCACATAAGACTACAAATTAATGAGATAGGAGATGAGAATCAAAATGAAACTAAAGAAATTCTTGCTCAATTGTATTCATTTCTTTGAAACAATACATTCAAATGCATGAAATGAAAACATGAAAAACACCTAATAGATATGAACTTTCTATATTATCATCACTATTGTTGTCATTCAGGAGAAAATATACTGAAGAATAAGGGTGGAATCACAGTTCTAGATCTAACAAAGTGGTCTCATACTGAAAATTACCAACCTACAATTGTCTAACAGTGAAAAACTAGAACCCTTACAATGGATGAGAGAAAGAAATATATAAAAAAGGAGTGAATTCCTAGATTAGATCTGAAGATGACATGTGTCCACTTGAAATTCCATCCTTTTCAGTTGTAAAACATCTTTTATCTTTCTACCCATTTGATCTAAATTTTTTTTCATCAATATTCTATAACCAACATGAAAATATCTTTGTTGAATGATGAAAACCATTCTATTTGCCAAAATATCTAAGCTAAATCATGAAATCAAATTCCATCCTTTTCAGTTGTAAAACATCTTTTATCTTTCTACCCATTTGATCTAAATTTTTTTTCATCAATATTCTATAACCAACATGAAAATATCTTTGTTGAATGATGAAAACCATTCTATTTGCCAAAATATCTAAGCTAAATCATGAAATCCCAATAAACATTTGGGTTCAAGCTAATTGAAAGTAACTAAATTCAACCTTAATTGCATTTTTACCATGTTTCATAGATGTTTAGGTCATTACCTTACTAGAAATCATAGCTAAACTTCGATGCTTGAATGTGGTTACAAGTTAGGAATCTGGGACAAAACCTCTTGTACCATGAACATATGGCTTCCTATGTAAAAACAAACTCCATAATCAGAAAGTTCATCTTCTCCTGGTTTTGATGATATATAATATGCCTATGTTTGCCTCTCAGAAACTCCTAAAATATCATTTTGAAAAAGGTACCCCTTTGCTATAAAACTCTAGTCTAAACTCACTTTTTTAAATTTTATCCAAAAAATTTAAAAACTTTCCTAAGTCAAAACTTTATGTTATATCCAATTTTGCATTTAAAAAGTTTGTATGTACTCTTCATTTTTTATTTTCAAATTTTCCCTTATCCATGGATCTCAGGTCAAACCTAGTTTGATCGAATTGCCATGTGGTAGTACCTGATTGGCCAACCATTACATCTTCCCCTACCACCAAGTGACATGTGGCACCCTTTGATTGAACTGCTAGGCACCACCACATGGCAACTTCTCATTGGTTGCCCAAGTGCCATTGGACTGCCACATCATCACTCTGGACATAATCACCACGTCACCATAGACTGGGGCCCACTGCCACATGCCAGCTTGGCACTCTTCCCCACATTATTTATCTTCCTCACATCTTCATAAAGCAGGGAAGCATCGGCCATCTAATTTTCCATGTGGCAAAATCTAAGCGTTGGTCTTCCATGTCATCATGTGAGCATCTTCATTTAAAATTTGTTTCAAGGCTCAAATTTTGAGATCCTCCTACCGACCACAGCCCCACCTTGCAACTCATGGCTTCCAAAAGCCACCTATCTTTAAGACACTATGGTTATTGAGTATTTTTGTATTTAAGCACTTTGATAGTACTTCTCCTACCAAATGTGGGATAAAAAAACTTGCACTTGCTTTCATTCCCTGTGGTTGCAACCTTCAAACTTTGGAAGACATTATATCCATGTTCACAACTGGCACTTTTGTTATTGATGCTACTAATATTGTGAAGATGATCCTCTGCATTGAAAGCATGGGGATCAATTTGAAGATTTTCAACACTTTTTGCATAAGTAACCTGGAAGCTATAGATAGGAGGAAGCATGAGGAAGAAAATATTAATGCAAAAGAAACTTTGAAAGTATTGAATGCATGCAAGTGCCTGTTACACATAGGCCATAAATGTCCCCAATGGTAGCTTCCTCAAAACTAGCATATTCCTTCTTGTTTACATTTTTAGCAGGTTGGGATAGACATTATTCTCAATACTAAAACTACATCATTCAACACTTTGTCATCATTTGTTCAATAATCATGCTAGCATTTTCATGTCCACTTTTGTCTACAACTTGATCACAAATCCTCCTCCAATCGTATTCACCTCATGCAATTGCTAATCATCGACAACTTTATTTAGTTGAACACCATATTTTTGAGTTCCACACAAACCACAAGCATGGTAGAGAACTAACCAAGCATTACCAGATAGCACCAAATTCCATTTATGTGCCAAAATAAAGGATTACAACTTGTTAGATTGTGACTTATTATATTATTTAAGTTTTACATAAATTCTTCCACAGTTGTGAGTTTCATATGTCCAATTGGTTCAATAGATTACCTTCCCCTACCACCTCTACTACATTTATGTTGAGATTTGGAACATTTTTGCACTCATGCCAAATGCCTTCTTGTTTTACTTTGTATAAAACTACGGCCTTCTCCATGGTGCTTCCTCTCAACTTGATGCCTCCTCTTAAGCATGTAGCTTCTCTATCCTATTCTATAAATTCATTAGAATCTCAATGCATTTTTAAATCAAATTTATATAGAAAAATGTCTCCCCTTTCTATTTGAACTTTAGTTGCAATCAAATAGTAGAGTCACTACCATCTAGACTATCGATGACTAACTCATAATAGGTGAAGTGGCACTGATGGTGAGGTTGGCGAAGCTTTACTTTCATATTTTGGGCATGGGTGTTCTTTCATTCTAGTTTCACTCCTTAACTAAAATTTATCAACATGACTTATATGGGGTAGAACTTCAACAGTGCAATTGAAAATTTTATGCCCATTGTCATTGCTAATCCTTGTTACTTGCTCATTTTCATCTACATCTATTAGAACAGAAAGAAACCTTTGTGATAAATGGTGTCATTGTTTCAAACCATATGCCATGTGTTCTAGTTTTGATCTTGCAACCTACATATCTTCTTGGTTGAACCAATGATTATTAGGATGTTGAATCTCCATTGATAAGTGTATTCTTAATTCAATCATGTGTTGTCCCCTTCTATGCATTGTCAAATTCAAAACATTGGAGTTCCTCTTTGTGATGAGAGTTTTAATGACATTCATGAAATTAACATTGATAAATGAATGAGTAACAAATTGCCATAACCTCCATTTGAACATTAATTCACAACCAAAGCACAACCCAATTTGATGGTGAGCTTTTGGATTCCAAGGAATTTTGAAAGTAAATTTAACTCATCAGATACCTTCATCATATGGGATCTTGATCACTTTACTCCACCTTCTTTGATTAATCAAAAGTTAAAATTTCTAAAATCTTAGCAAATCATACATTGAGAATGAATCTTCTTTTGTTTGGATAGCAACACTCTTATGATCTCAATATAGCCCATCAATCTGGAGCAATCAGTCAAACCCCCAAAATGGGTCCAGCTAAAAAAATTTCACTTTCAAATAATTGACACCTCAAGCTGATCCAATGAGCATTTGATGTTGATTAGAACCAAATTTGACTACTGAACAATCATTTAAAACTTATTTTATCATTGATCTACAAACTATAAATTTAATGCCAAAAGGTCCTTTGATTGCCCTTAAAAACTGACAAAAACACCTAACCAAGCTCTGAAATCAAACATGTTGATTCTCTGTTTTGCATTCTTTTACCCTGTCAAATCTCATCTTATTATGAATTCTTAGTCAAAATATATTGACTGTTGAAGTTGCCCTTTCAAAACTACCTGCAAGAAAACATGTCAGAAAACAATAAAACATGATCGGATTTGTCTTTGAAAGCTGGGCAAATGGGTACTTGAAAGCTTGAAAATCAGGGGAATAGTTCATTGCTATGAGGGGAATATAATTCTATGATGTATGTTCATGAAAAATCACAGGACGCATTTGGAAAGCGTGCAAAGTGGGCTACTCAAATTTGCAGGACAGGAAACATCATTAAAAAAGTGTTTTTTGCAAATGGAATGGCCCTAGGAAAGTGTGCAAACGAATTCATCAAGATTTGAAAATTGGTACACTTAAAATATTTTTAGAGGAGAACATAGTGGTATAATCCATTCAATCTCACCTTTCATGGATTTTGAGATATGACATCATGAACAGGGGTTCTGACAAATATGCCTTTCTTGACACCGATAAAAAGTTAGAAATTGCATTTGGAATCATGTTTGAAAACTAGTCAAATGGATTCATCATAAGCTCAAAATTGAAACATGGAAAATCTTTGACCTCTAAAATGCAACACCAAAGGAATTTTAGCATTTTGGTTAACTGGGTCAAAAATATAACAAGTCAAACAGGGCTTCCCAAAATTCAGAATAATTCACATCAGCATGTCATCAATAAATGACCAACTATGAGGGATTCAAAACCTAGTCAAATGGATTCAAAATGACTTGAAATCTAAAACATAGGCTCTATGGTATGGACACTAGTCACTCCCAAATTTTTGAGTCATGAAACATTACTGGGCGCAAGATATTCAATTGTAAACACAGGCTCATGTCATTGTTTGACACTTTGGCAAAAATGCAGGATTAGAAATTACTCAAAACGGGACTTCACAGAATGGCTCAGAATGAAAATTTGTCTTCATGGGATGAGTGGATACACTGAATACAAGGTGTTAGAAAAATTAAACACCTCTTAGGCCTCAAAAGGATAGCCAAGTACACATGCATTGAAAAGCACTTATAAGGCTTAAATTTTCAATGGTACTCAAAATCAAGGCTTCAATTTTGGGTCCCAACAGTGGCTCTGTCTGGGGATGCATGTCTCTTCTGGGCATGGAAAGGATTCAAATCTCACAAGGATTCAAATCTCTGGAAGAATCAAACCATTCACAAAAACTTCTCTCTTGAACAGCTTTATTGGAAGCAAAGACAACTACTCCTACTATGTACAAATGATGACCCCAGGTCACTGAACTTCAACAAAACTTTTATCTGTGTCATAAATTTGATTTTCATCTGGATTCTCATGAGGTAAGCTGGAAATATCATTTCTATCAATTTCACCAATCAAATTAGCATCATGAATCAACTCACTTGACAAAATTGAATCTACATCTTCACTTTCATAATGCATATAAAAACTAGTTTCACTTTCTACAACTTACTCATTATGAAAGTTCTGATTAGCATGCTCAAATATATCAGACTCAAACTGAAAATTCTCTTCATGAAATGAATCATGCACACTATCAATCTTGAATATGAAGGCATCATATTCAACATGGGTAAAGGGATCACACATACCTTCAAATTGTAGATCCTTATGTATAACCGGATGATATTCATATGAGAAATCAGATTTCTATTCACAAATATCATTAATGTCATAATATAAAACTAATCCATAATCCTCCAATGACTCTTTGAAATCAGTTGATGGATTAGTCATCTCATTAGAATGTTCATCATAAAACTCATTACAAGGTGCATGCTGATTTTCATTAGCAACATCATCAAACACCTTGTTATCCACCTCATGAGATGCAACATCATCATCATAATCACATCACATCTAGAAGAAGAATAATCTAATATCTTATAGCAGTAGAATAATGTCTCATCATTAAGACCATCCTCAACTAAATCTAAACATTCCATGTCTTCTTCAAACAATGGATTGATAGCTCCATGCAAGGATCCTTTTTTAACACTTCGAAAAAAAATGGGTTGGTCATCATCGGGATCTTCATCGTATAAAACATTAGTATACACTTTAAACTCACTACCCATTTCATCTTCATGGAGACTCTCAGCATGTGAAGAAAAATTAGAACTATATGAAGACTCACCATCCACTCCATCAATGAAGCATATAGAATATAAATCAAAGTTTCTTTCATTATCTTCATGAAGGTGATTCAAATGTCTTGTATACCAATTATTATTTATCTCACCAATAGGTGTTGATGCATTAACCTCAGAATCATTTGTATACTACTACTGAAATGTCCCTTTTCTAATTTTGTATGATATTTCCAACCTTTAATCAGATCTTTAAGATCAAACAACTGATATCACAAAGATCCACCAAATTTCTTAAGAAACCCCAAATCGGGTATGCCGAAAATAGTGCAAAAAAGCTTCACAGCTTCACCTGTTATTAATAAATCTGAAAGTAGACATTTTTACAGAAATTTGAGCAGTATAAAAGCCTATAAAATTTCATTTCCAGATCTATATAGCCTTTAAAAAATAGCTCACAAATGTAGGACAAAAACTATGCTCATCGGGCTCCCGAAATTAACACAAAAATGCCCGGAAATATCACAAAAACACTAATAAACTATCTCAAAATTTTAATCACATCCCAATACATATATTTAGCTCTATTTTAACATTTAAAAGTCTGATATACAGCAGCAACCAAAACTGATATGAAATGCTCAACTGAAAACACCAAACTCATGCAAAAAACCACACCCAAAAACCCACAAATCTACACTGTTCAGCACAAAGGCAAACTCTGTATGAGCATGCACATGGAATGGCTTCAAACTCCCATCCTTAGCCTTCCTAGAAACCTGCAAACTCCCATTCTTGGGTCTCCCTAGAAACCTGCAAACTCCCGTTCTTGGGTCTCCTTCTCCACAGGTTTGGCAGCCTCTAAAGAATAACAAAGAATGAGAGAAAATCAAGGTCTGGAATGAGCCCAAAATGCCTCCAAACCCCTTAAAAGAGGGCATAACTGTAACTCACATCCAAGAGAGGTTAATGAAACTTATTTTAATAATAATTTTCATTTATTAGTCCAACAGTTTCCAAAGATTAACCCCCTTTTTCCGAAACTTCACTTTCTTGGGCCTGCCTGCCTTAGCAAAGATTTTCTTTTTTAATTATTTGAAAAGGGGACATGAAAAGTCCTCCCCTCCCAATCATTTCTTGTCCTCAAGAAATGGCTGAACAATAAACCAATCAATCCACCTGGATCCCAAATGTAGTCATGAACTATACTACTACCAATTAACACAGGCTCCTGCAATATCCTCTGCAATATGACCAAGAGGAATCCATAATCAAATTGACAATTATAGCTCAACCAAACTCCAAAATCACCACTACCACAATCAAAAACCCATGAGGCACAAACTCTTAGAACATCAGAACCCAAGTAAAGTGGACAAATCAAACTACCAACACAGTAAATACCATCAACGCATCCCACTGGCCTATATGGAATGTACAATCCAACTCTGCAACAATGGTGAACCCTCTCGAATGAAACTATACCAAGTATGGAGAATCCACACACTGTACAACTCCTGTAGTCAACACAACTCTGCAAATCATCGGCCACTATCTCATAACCATAACTCCCATACACTGCTGATGGTGAAAAGACATTACAAGATAAAGAGTAAGAAATGGAATCCAAACCAAATTTGTCTGCCATCAACTCCTCAGCACAAGGATCAAATGCTAACTGATGTACATACCCTTCTATATAATGTTGATAAAAAAAACCAACCTCAGTCAACAACTCACCATGAAGAAGTGATACAACCCACTGTGACTGATCACCAACTAAGTCAAGAGATGTCATAGCCAAAGGAGTAGAATCAATAACAACACTTGCTAAAGCATCACTCCAAAACTCCTGCTCTAAGTCATGTATTATCAACCTGTCAATTGCAGGACCTATCACCATGTCATGCCCATCACAACTCTCATCCCGAGGCATCAAACTATCCCATAACTGATGATAAGCACTAGGAACCAAAGTACATCTCTGTATCATCATCTCATCAACATGGTCATCAAAGGTAGATAGATGAGCATACCTCACAGTGTAATGCCGATAGAATGCACCAATCTTAGTCAGTGGCTCAGACTGCAATCCAGATGTAACTAACTGCAATCGATCATTAACCAAGTTGGAACTGACTACTACCTCTGAAGACATTGCGAAGGGAGTAGTATTACTAGTAGGAACCATGCCAACTATCAGCTCACCAACGTCACACATGGTCTTTGATACAACGTCTCTAGTCTTCGTGCCATTAGTACTAGAGGTCACCACCATGTCAGGCACACCACAAAAATCTGCTACAACACCCAACTCAATTGAACCTGACTCTAGTGGGAATGAACCTGATATGCCAATGTCAGTATCAAGGATGGATGCATCCCCATCTCCACTGTCTTTAACAATCTCGGCCATGGACATCCTCGGATCATTAAACACCATAGCTTGTGACTGTATAGAATTAGGTAAAGACTGTAGTCGCTCTAACTCCATGGTCACCTTAGCCAAATGAAACTGTGACTCCTTGAGAGCCAACTATGCACTCTCAAGAATCTCAAAAGTCACCTCAAGCTGCTCAGTAAGCTCACTCACCTCATCTTCCTTGGCCAAAAATGCATCATATGATGTACTGCCCCACTCCATAAGATAATCTCTGTCGGCTACCAACTGCATATAATTTTGTCTCAAAATCTGAATAGCCTCCCATAAAGAGTGGATCTCTGTCAAGGAAAGATAACTTCCTCCCTGCTCATCACTAGTAGGAGAACCCCATCCATAAACTGCTAACAACTGACGAGCAGCATCGAAATGTTGGCAAGTGATAGCAATGTCTTGGTCACTAACTCTCAACTGATTAGACACATGATGGCACTAGCTTGACTATCTCCTACAAACCTCCTCTGATGCACTGTCTGAAGGAGTGTCCTCAAAGTTACTAACTCTATCATCTACTATTATGATATCACAAACATGTGTCCTATATTCAACAAGAACAGACTCAGCTCCTTTTTGTAACAAAGAGACTTCATGTTCACATGTTTTTATTGCTAAATTTTCAATGAGATTATTTACAACAGCAATAGTACTTGCTTGCTAATCTGAAATTAAACATTCTTTTTTACATTGATTTTTCCTTTGCACCTCATCTTGCTGGCAAACACTTTTAGAGAAATGACTTCTAGTTATTCAATACTTTATTATGTTTTCAATCTCTATTGTTGTTACGAATGCTTGATACAAAGTCTCAATAGGTAACTCATTTTCTTGTCAAATGTGTCAAGATAAACTACTAAACACACTTGATCATCTGGCTTATAATTTTTAGGAATCTCATTTAAAATCTTTGCAAATTTGATATTAAATTTAGGAACTAACTCACCATTCCTGATTTGGATTTTCAAGAACTTATCAAAATAATTAGATATGCTTATTCTTTCCCTGAACTACTTCATAAAGGCTAAAAGTAATTCATCCCAAGATGAAATTGAACATGTTGGCAGAAAGGAAAAACAATCCCTAGCATCACCTTCTAAAGTTTGAACAAATAATTTCATATGAATGTCTTCATGAGAAATTTCAAAATCACCAATCAAATCACTGAACAACTAAACATGATGACTGGCTGAATTTTCATGGTTCCCATGGAACTTAGGCAAATACTTTCTAAGATTATATGACATAGGGTTTGGAAAACCATGAATGCCATTAATAACTAATGGCATATATCTCTTGGTAGAAATAGATCTATAATTCTCACTAACCAACTGCATGCTTGATGAAAAGAAACTTGATATTCTTCAAACTTAAAACTCATTCACCATAAATACTTTTAGAATTCATTAATTGCAGCAGATCTAGAATTTTTTCTACCAATTCAAAACTTTGAACATACTTCAAAATGTAGAAACACTCACTGAAATCTACTTTCCACAAAGTATGTTGAGATGTATTAAACCATTCTCTTATTTAATGTTGAAAACCATTTGATAGAGAATCTTTTGCAAAGCTTACTTTCATGTTAATGAAATCACATGAAAGTGGAAAATACCTTAAGTGTTGATGCTTGCAACTACTTCGATGCTATAAATAAATGAAGATTTTTTAGATCTTATCTAGATTTAGTAACTTTTGCACTACATCCCATACAACTCTTTTACCCATTGTTAAGAACTCAAGATACATTCTTCAAATCTATATTCCAACTAGTGTTTCCATCAAAATACCTTCACATCCACTATGCACTGGTGTAGAGATATGACTTTGAGTCACCACTCACTTAGTGAGAAAAGATTTACCAAACTTGCAAAACATAACAAGTTGGTCCAGAATTTACAACATGTATTTGAAAACTTTATTCAACAATGTAGGAATTTCACACTCTTGACAAAGTGAAAGAACATGACATTAAATCTAAATTCTGATAGAAACATATAAAAACTTCCAAATGAACTCAATGTAACAATCATTATAACCCTTTCAAAACTACTATTGTTAGGAATAAGGCACAACTGGGAAACATTAATCTTCAACAGAGAAATGGAAAACACCTCATAACCCTATTGTTGTAGCAAACTCTTTCTAGTATAATGAATCTTTTTCAGATTCTCAAAGTTTGTCTACCATTCAGATTCAATACACTCCCCAGTGGAGTCACCATTTTATTGGTGACTCGGATGGGAAAAACCATACTGAAAATAGGACCGAAGTATTCAATTAACACTAGAGATTCTTGTCCGTTTAACAAAATGTACTACCATCTTAACTCCCCAATAGAATCACCATTTTGTTGGTATTTTGAAATGCTACAGGTTTCAAATTACCCTAATGTGACAAGATACATCTAGGGGTAGCTAACTCCCATCTTCTACATACCCTTTTAGATACCAAGCCAACTATAAGGCTTGACCCTTCTTCTACTTCAAGCTTTGCAAAACCTAGGCAGGTGGACCTCAGATTCAAATTATATGGTACCAATGCTAAAACATATTCCTAAATCTATTAAAGCAGATAAAACCCTTAATCTTCTATACTTATGCAATAACAAAGATATGCAGTAGCAAGTTGTAACTCTATGGATGGAATTCATAAGCTAAGTGAGGGCATCCTTTTCAGCTCTTCAATGTGAAAGGGGGAAAACATTTGATTAATGATGTTGATTTCAGCAAAACCCTAAATATGCAATAGTGAGAACAAATTGATCCTATAGTCGATCAGTGCCTTATCCATTGGGCAATTCCATGAATCAAATATATACATCTCTGATATCAATGACATATTTCATACATCAAAATATTAAATCTGTCTGATCACTTTGTGAATCAGAGATCGATGTTCATAAAGAACTCATTCTTATGAAGTATCCTTCTCAAAATAACCAACAATCTTTTCAAACAAGTCAAGCATTTACTTGGCCCTTTGTTCCAAGAGCAAAACATATCTGATATACAACCTTAAAGGGATGCAAATGAGTATTAGTTCTTTTTTCCTAGACTACATAAGATTGCAAATTACTAAGATAGGAGACGAGAATTAGAATGAAACTAAAGAAATTCTTGTTCATTTTATTCATTTCTTTGAAAAAATACATTCAAATGCATGAAATTAAAACATGAAAAACACCTAAAAGATATAAACTTTCTATATTATCTTCACTACTATTATCATACAAGAGAAAATACACTGAAGAATAATGGTGGAATCACAGTTCTAGATCCAACAAAATGCTCTCATACTAATTATTACCAACCAAAAATGGTCTCACAATGAAAAACTAGAACCCTTACAATGGATGACAAAAAGAAAGATATAGACAAGGAGTGAATTC
The DNA here is from genome assembly GCA_028749045.1 of Cupressus sempervirens. Lineage (NCBI taxonomy): Eukaryota > Viridiplantae > Streptophyta > Pinopsida > Cupressales > Cupressaceae > Cupressus > Cupressus sempervirens. Next base: position 674,746,415 of record CM053789.1, read on the forward strand.
CTGGATTAGATTTGAAATTGACATATGTCCACTTGAAATTCAATCCTTTTCATTTGCAAAACATCTTTTATCTTTCTACCCATTTGATCTGATTTTGTTTTCATCAATATTTTGTAACCAACATGAAAATATCTCTGCTGGATGATGAAAACTATTTTATTTGCCAAAATATCTGAGCTGAATCATGAAATGACAATAAAAATCTGGGTGTAAACTGATTGAAAGTAACCAAATTCGACCCTAACTGCATTTTTACCATGTTTCATACATATTTAGGTCATTACCTTACTAGAAATCACACCTAAACTTCGATGCCTAAATGTGGTTGCGAGTTAGGAATCTAGGACAAAACCTCTTGTAACTTGAACAGACAATTTCTTTTGTGAAAACAAACTCCATAACTAGAAAGTTCATCTTCTCCCAATTCTAGCAATATATAATATGGCTATGTTTGCTTATCAAAAACTCCCAAAATGTCATTTCTAAAAAGGTACCCCTTTGCTATAAAACTCTACTTTGAACTCACTTTTTTAAATTTTATCCTAAAATTTTAAAAACATTCCTAAGAGAAAAATGTATGTTATATCCAGTTTTGCATTGAAAAATTATGTACGTGCTCTTCTTTAAAATCATTTTTCTTGGGTCAAACTTGGTTTGACCAGACTGCCACATTGTATCACCTGATTGGTTGACCACTGCATCTTCACCTGACACTAGGCACCATGTGGAACCCTCTGATTGGCCTGCCAGGCACCACCACATGGTAGTTTCTCATTGGCTTTCTGAGTGCCACTAGACTGCCACATCATCACTCTGTACACAACCACCATGTAACCACAGACCAAGGCCCACTGCCATGTGTCAGCTTGGTGCTTCCCCACATTATTTATCTTCCTTGCATCTTTGTGAAGTAGGGAAGCATTGGCTGTCTGATTCCCCACGTGTTGCAATTTGAGTGTTGGTATTCCACGTCATCACATGAGCATCTTCATTTAAAATTTGTTTCAAAGCTCAAATTTCAAGATCCTCGTGCCAACCACAAGCCCCACCTTGCAACTCATAGCTTCCAAAAGATGTGTGTCTTTAAGACACTATGGTTATTGAGTGTTATCGTATTTAAACACTTTGATAGTTCTTCTCCTGCCAAATATGGGATAAAATGACTTGCATTTGCTTTCATTCCCTGTGGCTGTAACCTTCAAACTTTGCAAGACATTATATCCCTATTCACAACTGGTGCTTTTGCAATTGATGCTACTAAAATTGTGAAGATGATCCTCTACATTGAAAGCATGGGGATTAGTTTGAAGATTTTCAACACTTTCTACACAAGTAACTTGGAAGCTATAGATAGGAGGAAGCATAAGCAAGAAAATATTAATGCAGAAGAAACTTTGAAAGCATTGAATGCATGCAAGCACCTGTTGCACATAGGGCATCAATGTCCCCAATGGTAGCTTCCTAAAGACTGGCATATTCCTTCTTATTTACATTTTTAGCAAGCTAGAATAGACATAATTCTCAATACTGAAACTACATCATTCAACACTTTGTCATCATTTGCTCAATAATCATGCCAATGTTTTCATCTCCACTTCTGTCTACAACTTGATCACAAATCCTCCTCCAATCGTATTCTCCTCATGCAACTTTTGATCATCCACAACTTTATTTAGTCGGAAACCATGATTTTTGAGTTCCACACAAATCACAAGTGTGGTAGAGAACTAACCAAGAGGTTCCAAACAACACCAAACATCATTTATGTGCCAAAATAAAGGATTAGAACTTGCTATATTGTGGCTTATTATAGTTATTTGAGTTTTACATAAATTCTTCCACAGCCATGAGTTTCATATGCCTAGCTAGTTCAATGCATTACCTTCCCCTACTACCTCTGCTGCATTCATGTTGAGATTTGGAAGATTTTTGCACTCATGATAGAGGCCTTCCTCTTTTACCCTGTATAAAACTGTGGCCTTCTCCATGGTGCTTCCTCTCAACTTGGTGCCTCCTCTTAAGCATGCAGCTTCTTTGTCCTGTTCTATTGATTCATTAGAAGCTTGATGCATTTTTAAATCAAATTTATTTAGAAAAATGCCTCCCCTTTCTATTTGAACCTTAGTTTCATTCAAATAGTAGGGTCACTACCATCTACACTAACATCCATGACTGACTCGTAATAGCTAAAGTGGTATGGATGGTGAGGTTGGCCAAGCTTTACTTTCATATTTTGGGCATGGGCATTCTTTTATTCTGATTTCACTGCTTAACTAAATTTTATCAACATGACTTATATGGGGTAAAACTTCAACCATGCAATTGAAAATTTTAGGCCCATTGTCATTGCTAATCCTTGTCACTTGATCATTTTCATCTACATCTATTAGAGCAAAAAGAAACCTTTGTGATAAATGGTCTCATTGCTTCAAGACATATGCCACATGTTCTAGTTTTGATCTAGCAACCTGCATATCTCCTTGGTTGAACCAATGATTATTAAGATGTTGAATCTTTGTTGATAAGTGTATTCTTAATTCAATCATGTGATATCCCCTTCTATTCATTGTCAGATTCAAAACAAAGTTTCTCCTTGTGATGAGAGTTTTAATGGCATTCATAAAATCAATATTGATGAATGAATGAGTAACAAATTGCCATAACCTCCATCTAAACATTGATTCACAAAAAATGCACAACCCAATTTTATGGTGAGCTTGTGGATTCCAAGGAACTTTGAAAGTAAATTTAACTCATCAAATACCTTCCTCATATGGAATCTTGATCACTTTACTCCACCTTCTTTGATTAATCAAAAGTTTGGATTTCTAAAGTCTCAGAAAATCATAGAATGAATCTTATTTTTGTCCAGTAGAAACACACTTATGATGTCAAAATAGCCCATCAATCTAGAGCAATCAGTCAGACCCCCAAAATGGGGTTAGCTAAAAAAATTTTCACTTTCGAATAACTAACAACTCAAATTGATCTAGTGAGCATTTGATGTTGATTAGAACCAAATTTGACTACTAAAAAATCTTTTAAAACTTGTTTTATCATTAATTTTCAAACTGTCAATATAATGCTAGAAGGTCCTTTGATTGCCCTTAAAAATTGACAAAAACACTTGACTGAGCTCTAAAATCAAACACATTGTTTCTTTGTTCTGCATTCTTTTACCTTGTCAAATCTCATCTCATAAAAAATTCTCAATCAAAAGATATTGACCGTCGAAGTTTCCCTTTCAAAACTACCTATAAGAAAACATGTCAGAAAACAATAAAACACGATCAGATTTGACTTTGAAAGATGGGAAAATGGGTACTTGAAAGCTTGAAAACTGGGGAACAATTCATTGCTATGAAGGGAATATAATTCTATGATTTGGGTTCATGACAAATCACAAGACCCATTTGACGAGCATGCAAAGCGGGCTACTCAGATTTGCAGGGTAGGAAACATCAGTAAAAAGGTGTTTTTTGCAAATGGAATGGCCTTGGGAAAGTATGTAGACGGATTCATCAAGATTTAAAAATTTTCATACTTCAAATATTTTTAGAGGAAAACATAGTGGTATAATCCATTCGATTTCACCTATCACAGATTTTGAGATTTGACATCACGAGCAAGGGTTCTGACAAATATGCCTTTCTTGACACCAGTAAAAAGTTAGAAATTGCATTTGGAATATCATTTGAAAACTGACCAAATGGATTCATCATAAGCTCAAAATTGAAACATAGCAAGTCTCTGACCTCTAAAATGTAACACAAAAGAGATTTTAGCATTTTGGTCAACTAGGTCAAAAATATATGCAAGTCAAACAGGGCTTACCAGAATTTAGAACAATTCACATCAGCGTGTCATCAGTAAATGACCAACTTTGAGGGATTCAAAACCTAGTCAAATGGATTCAAAATGACTCAAAATCTAAAGCATAGGCTCTTTGGTTTGGACACTAGACGCTCCCAAAGCAGCGAGTTATGAAACATTATTGGGTGTGAGATATTCAATTGCAAAAACAAGCTCATGCTATTGTTTGACACTTAGGCAAAAATGCAGAATTGGAAATTGCTCAAAATGGGACTTCATAAAATGGCTAGGCAAAAATGTGGAACTGGAAATTGCTCAAAATGGGACTTCATAAAATGGTTGTGAATGACAATTTGTCTTCATGGGACGAGTGGATACACTGAATGCAAGGTGTTAGAAACATTAAACACCTCTTAGGCCTCAAAAGGATAGCTAGGTACACATGCACTGAGAAGTGCTTATAGGGCTTAAATTTTTAATGGTACTCAAAATTGGGGCTTCAATTTTGAGTCCCAACAAGTGTAATGCCCCACTCGGGAACCCAAAAGAATTAAATGGAATATGTTACAAAGTTTATAGAAATTTTTTTCTCTAAATTTTATACAACATCAATGTAATAATGTTGAAGCAATAAACACAAAAACAACATTTACACATGCAATTATAATATAGATTTCATTCCTCCAGGGTTCCTTCATGTTGAGTCATGTTTAAGATTTTTTAATTAATTGTTTAAGTCTTAAGTTCAATATCCAAATTATAAAAATATAACATCTTAATCTCATAAGAAAATGCATGAATACAACTGATATAAAAAAATACATCTAATGAATAACATCCACTGCACATGTCATAGGGTATGAAAGAATAGATACAATTACATCAAAATTACAAGATACATGATATCATACATTCATCAACTAAATACAAGTCTCTTGAATAAGAATAAGAATGATAAAGGTACAACTACATCCATCAAACTTCTAACATTTGTAGATCTAAGGGGAACACAAATAGTAAGAAGTCACTACCTCCCAACTACATGGTTACCTAGTTAGGCTTACACTCCCACTTTACAAGGAAGATAATAAATGATCCACATACAGAAAATCAAACCATAAAATATTCCTAGATAAGGAATCCTAATAGCCAAATCTACCTCAAGGGTAAGACAAACTACTCAAGAAGAAAAGATAATCAAAGATGAAAGAAAAGTCATCCAATCCCAACACCACATACCAAGTCAACATACATATACCAAGTGTATATTGAGTACCAAAATCATGAGATAAACTTTGTAAAAGATACCCATCTCAAGTCAAAAGACATATGTCAAAAGTGCAATCACCATTAATGAAATTAAACATCAATAATAAATACATCAAACAATAAGTACTCCACCAACAAGTACATCACCAATAAATAAACCACTAGCAAGTACATCACCAATAAATACACCACTAGAGGAAAATACAAAATCTATCAAGGAGACTCGCTAGGGAGTGGCATCACATGGTCAAACTACTTAAGTTACCCTGGACTGGTCTCTCACTAGACGTTAGACCCTCAAGCATTGAGTTACCCTAGACTGGTCACTCTTGACCTTGGACCCCCAATGTAACACACGCAAAACCAGACTATCCTCTCATAAAGATGAGGAAAACCAATAATACCTCCCATTAGGTATCATCCCATTCCTATCCTTATCCTATACAAGCACTCAAGGAATGGGTGAGGCACATCTCTAACTTATATTTTTAATGTATCTCAAGGAAAATGGTTAGGAAAGATATTTTAATTACTATGTTATCACTTATTACACAACTTACAATAGGTTACCCTAGTACTTACCACTTTGAGTTTCGGGCCCCTATTGCAAGCCACTTCCAAAGACATGTACATCCCCTAAGAACATAAACCACAATTGTGTCCCCATATCACAACACCTACAATGATAGAACTCAGTTCCTTAATAGGCAACCCAAAAATAATTTGGTTCTCAAAACCCAAGTCATCATATATGCTCACCAAATAAATCTCATAAACATAAGCCTCAATTTTGAATCATAAAGTACATCCTAACATCTAGTCAAATAACCACCATAAAAGAAAACTTAAAAGATGCCTATGGTGTACATCCTAGTTTGGCCAACCAAATAGCTCACATAAAAGTTATCACAAAATAAAATATCACTTTAAAATTTCCAAAACCCATCAAAAAAAAAAAACCACAAAACCTCAAATAAATACACATCAAAATAATACAAGGTTTCATTGAATGATTTGGATTAGATTATTTTCAGAAGTTTTGTTTGATTATATAAAGGTTATAAAAGTGTAGATAAATGTAGTATGTTAATTATCTAATAAGTTTAGAATTTAATTATTATATGTTAAATCAATAGTACTTAAAATAAAGATAAAACATATTCAAAGTTCATAACATTGAGTTTTTATGCATTTTCTCTATGTAAATCAGTTGGTAATTTAAATGTTATAATCTCATATGGAATGATAAAGATCTACAACCTATATCGACAAAAATATAATTTAATTTCACACATTTTTCATTATTACCAGTTCTAAAGAAAAGTTCATTTTAATGGTGTAAAATATAAATCTTCCTAGTAGCACTATTAAAATTTGAAGGTTACCAGTTTAGAAGAAAGTGCATATCTTTTGTTTGAACTATTGGATCTTAATGAACATAAAGAAAGGTATTCATAATAGACTTATTTACAACCACAAAGAATATACTTTCATAACTATATATTTTACAAAATTTATAAGTGATTCATCGTGCGTCTCTAGTTGAAGAATCAAGCTCAACTAGGCCTAGTTTTAGCATGATAGTCAATATTTGACCATGTCAGTACAAAAAAATCATATATGATTTTTACATATGTTAAATAAAATTTAAATGGGTGTCCAAAAGTATCTTTACATTTTTGATAAAATATATTCAATAAAATTTATAGAAAAATCACATGTTTCAAACCCTCAAACAAACACACAAGTAACTGCAAACAAATTTATACATAATCAAGAAAACACGTAGAAGACAATCTTTTCAATAGAAATCACAAAGATATTTTAAAACCTCTACCTTCAAACACCAAGTTGATTTGTTAAGAAGAAGAAGAAAACTCAATTGTAGACTTTACTCTGAAGCTTTGAAAAAAATCTTTTACTTCAAAATCTGAATGCATAACCTATATCTTGTCTTCTAAAATCTCTTCTCTAAACTATCTTATTTTTCTCCAAAAAAAATCATATTTTAAAAATACTAGCATGACCTCTTAATAAATAATAAATAAAACTAATAAAACTAAAGTTTCTAAAATGAGTAAACTTACAAAAGAAGGCAACTCAACTAAAATAAAATAATAGTTTTTCTTTGTTTTCTTATATTTTAAAAAATAAATAAAATTACTTTATTAATTTTTTTAAGAAAAGAAATCCATAATTTCCACCTTTTTCCCTCTTTTAATATTAAATAACTAAATATTCTTTATTTAGTTACTTTCTTTTCACAAAATAGATTTATCTTTTTATAATAAAATAAATAAATATCCATTCTTTTTAATTAAATAACTTATTCCCCACTAAAAACTCTTATTTTAATTTTATCAATTAATGTAAAATTAAATTGTGTATAATTAGTTTAATCATTAAGCATAACTAAAGTCCACTAATTATCTGCAACTTTAATTTTATTATCATTGATTAAATATTCATGATAAATCAATATTTAGTCTTTAGTATTTTAATTTATCCTTTTTTCCAACTTTCACATTTAGACTTTTTAAATCAAATCTTTTAAATAAATAAATAAATATTTAATTAATTTAATTTATCAATTAATTAAATATCATGATATTATAATTCTTCCTTTTATTTAAATAATATTTAATAATTCTAATATTATGTGATTGATCTAAATATCACAATTAAACATTTTACCAAGTAAATAACATATTCAAATCCAAATAAGCAAAACCATTCATTTCTCAAACTCAAACAACACATGCAGAGATAAACTCGTAGGTTTAAAAAGGGGTAGAGAGTTAGATACAGGTCCTCCTTGTAGGACAAGTGTTTAGGTTATGGTTGGGATTGGGCCTGATCATTATCTTCTCATTCTTACCATTTAGTTATTGTGATAGGGCACACTCATCTTGGCAATTCAGGGCAGTTGATGTCTGGTACCTGTATGCTACATAAAAGACAAGCATGTACATGAGCATAAATATATCTAAACTAAACAAGAAATTTCAAGGAGTGATAGAGTCCCTCCCTTAACCACATCAAACATGTTAGACAAAAAATTAAAACAGACACATGCACCATACACATGCAAGTATGGAGTAAGTACCATAATGAATCATGAGTCAACTCAACAAATGCTTAGTTATAAAAATGTATTACTATTTATTTAAAACAATCATTAAAGGCATATCATCTAACATCATTATGAAAGAAATCACATTTACTAACTAAGAATAGTTAAAGTAACATTAACATGTAAGTAATCATAATTATTAGACAACATGTGAAATATAATAAATGATATTTTGAAGTCATGAAATAACATCATACCATATATCTCTAAAACTAACACATGTATGAGATAGGCATAAAAGACTTCAACATATATAATATAAAGCAAACCATGGGTGGGCATTACAGTGAGCATCTTTGGGTAATGGTTTTGTGAATATGCTAGCAATCTATTCCTTTGTATTCACATATTCTAGCTTCACTTCTTTTTCATGAACTAATTCTCTCAAGTAGTGATACTTGATAGAAATGTGCTTTGTCCTAGTGTGCATCATTAGATTCTTTGAAATGTTGATAGCACTTGTATTATCACAATAGATAACTATTGGATCTATAATTTCTTCTTCCATACCTTTTAACAATTGCTTAATCCATATTATGTTTAAATAACTCACTGTAGCTACCACATATTTGGCTTCAACTATTGATTGGGAAATACAAATCTACTTCTTGCTTGTCCATGTCACCAATCTTTCTCCTAGAAAGAATGCACCTCCACTAGTGCTTTTTCTATCATCAATATTTCCAGCCCAATCTAAGTTAGTAAAAACCTTTAGTTCAAATCTATCACTTCTCTTGTAATATAATCCATAGTCTTTTGTACCTTTCAAATATCTCAATATCCTTTTAACAGCCATCGTATGATTCTCTTTAGGATTTTTTGAAAATCTATCAACTATCCCAACTATCAAAGTAATATCTGGCCTACTATGAACAACATATTGTAATTTTCCTATCATAAATCTATATAGGGTCTAGTTTACATTAGTATAATCATCAGCCTTAGATAGCTTATGTCTTGTAGACATAGGTGTACTCACTAGCCTTGAATCTTCCATACCAAAAATCTTTAATATTTCCTTGATGTATTTGGATTGTGAAATGAAAATACCAAACTTCATTTGAGATACTTTTAATTCAACAAAGAATTTGATCTCACCAAACATATACATCTCAAATTCTTTTTCATTTCATCAGCAAATGATTTACATAATGCTTCCCTTCCTCCAACTATGATACCAATAACAAATATCTTAGATATGAGTACTTCATTTTTCTTACCATTCTTCTATTGAGTGATTGTTCGAAGCATTAATGTTGATGATATTCCTATGGGGGAGTATTGTAGATATGTTACTATGATGATATGTTACATTCATAACTGAGTTTGCTATTGATGTCAACATAGCAGTTTTCTGTGGTATCTGATAGAAGAACAATAGAAAGATCAAGTTGGTATGGATGGCTAGTTGATTATTCTAACTATCCAAGGTTATGGGAGATACATCTAAGTATTTGGTACATGCAATTGATGTCAAAAGAAGAAATGATAAGTTTGGAAGAAGTCATGTAAGTTTTGGTGATGTATGTTCTGAGATAGAGTTTACAGAGGCATGTTCTAGTAAACTTGTTATATCTCTGAACAGAGTTAATATTTTGAGAATCAAGGTTGAGGATATGAAGAAGACATGTTGGTGATGACATGGCTAAGTTTTCTTGACATAATATTATGTGCATGGAAATTTATTCAAGTTGCAAGGTGGAAGATTAAAGTTATTGCTAAGTGTAATGTGTTCTTAATGTGGTCCTATAATGATTAATTGAGAAGGTCTAATAGATAACTTTGGGAAGTATATTATGGACTCAAAATAAAGGAAGGACATTTTCCTTTACCAAGTATGACATGGAAAAGTAATTTGTAAGTAGTACAAGTGTGGAATGCAAAGTTGAGCAGAGCAAAGTAGATGTAAAGGGAACTTCATTACTGAGGTTTTACTGAGTGATCTGAGATTTGATATTTGGATCCAATATTTTTGACCTAGTCTATAAGGTCTTACAGTAATTAGTTTAGTTGAAAAAATAAAGGAAATAATAACATAATAGTAAATTATATGTTTGAGTAGTGAGCTCTTGTTGTACTTGAAGTTGTATGTTTGGGCAGTGGGCTCATCTTGCATATATTATACTACAAGTCCTAATAGGGTTGGCACAACTCCTAATAGGGTTGGAATCTCCTGATAGGGATTCAAAGTCTCCTAATAGGGACTCTATGTACTAAATGTTGTAATAGATTCTTAATAGGATCCATCTCTAACAAGGAATATTTATATTAGTACATCATCTTGTGGGCACCATTCCCATCGGAGTTTTCCCTCTGATCAAGGGTTTCCCTAGTCAACATATCTAGTGTAATTGTCTATGTGTATTTTATTATGGTTGTTTACTTTGGTTGAATGGTTAATTTTTTTTAAAGAAGATAAATGTTTTAATTTTTAGATAAGTGATTCAACCCCCTCCCCCTCCCCCCCCCCCCCCCCCCCCCCTCAGTTATCTCAGTGGACTATTGTCTCTAACATCTTCAAATATAAGTTGCTATCATTTATCTTTTTAAAACCAATTTTCACTAAGTGGTTATGTAGTATGTCATACCATGCTCTTAGGGCTTACTTAAATCTATAAAGAGCTTTGTTCAATTTACATACCATGTTCCTTATGTTTGGATCTACAAATATTTTTAGTTGTTCAATGTATACTTCTTCCTCTAGTATACCATTTAAAAATGAAGATTTGACATCCATTTGATATAACTTGATATTCTTGTAATCTAAATATGCAAGCAGAGTTCTAACTCTTTCAAGACTGGCCACAAGAGAAAAAGTTTTTCCATAATCAATTCCTTCTTCTTGTGCATAACCCTTGCATACTAGTCTTTCCTTGTTTCTTGTTACTTCACCATTTTCATTGAGCTTGTTCCTAGAAACCCACTTTGCCTCAATGACATTTTTGTCTTTAGTTCTTCGTACTAAATTCCAAGTATTGTTCTTTTTAATCTGGTCAATTTATTTGTTCATTTCTTGTATCCAATCTTTATTGTCTAAAGCATCCTTTAATGACTTAGGCTTAAACTCACAAAGTAAGCATGTATTGTCTTTGAGTCATCTTCTTGTCATTGCACTTGATTCAGCATCTCCAGTGATTTATTTAGGTTTATGATGTCTTCTCACATATTTCACTAACAAGGGTAGTTTCCTTCTTGTTTTTTCTTCAGGTTCATCTAGAAAAATAATCACAGGCTCATTTCCTCTTCTTTGATCATATTTTTTTTAGGTTCTGAATGCTTGACATTCACTATCTAATGGTTGGTATTGCATGTCTATGACTCAACATATTCAGTCTATTTCTTGGCACCTACTCTTTATTATTTTACAATTTGCATTTGCACTCCATCATTTCCTATGTGATGGGAACTTGTAGTTTGACTTGTCTTTTCACTTTGAGTGTTGGGAGAATCATCATCCACATAGATAAATGTACTATAGTCTTTATTTTCTTCATTTTATAAAGTATCATCTCTTTCTATAAACTCATCAATTCTCACATTTGCACTTTCCACAACTTTTTTAGTGTTAGAATTTAAACACTTATAATTTTTTCTTTTAGTGGAATAACCTAGGAATATTCCTTCATCACTTTTTGTATCAAGCTTTCCATTCATATTATCTTTCATTATATAGAATATACTACCAAATATTTCAAAATATTAACATTGGGATCATAGTCATACCATAGTTCAAAAGGTGTAGCACTTGTACCTTTCTTTACTTGAACTCTGTTCAAGGTATAGACAGCAATACTAATTGCTTCTCTCCAATATTTTTGTAACATGTTCTTCTCCATCATTAGTGTCCTTGCATAGTCCATTATTGCTATGTTTCTCCTTTTAGCTATCCCATTCTGAGGAGGGATCCTTAGTGCTTACATTTGTCTTTTGATTCCTCTATCATTGCAGAATGTATTGAACTCATGTGAAATTAATTAACCACCTCTATCAAATCTCAAATACTTTAGACTCTTCCCTATTTCTTTCTTAACTATGACTAAACATCACTTGAATAATTGAAAAGAATCATATTTATCTTTAAGAAACATCATAGTTATCATTCTAGAATAGTTATCTACAAATAGAATGTAATATTGATCTCCAAAGTAACTTTTAACACTAATGGGTCCACATAGGTCAGTTTGAACCATTCCAAAATATCACTAGCAGTATATTTTTTACTCTTGAAACTAGGCTTTTTCATCTTTCCTAATTAATAGTGTTTACACATAGCATTTTTAGGCTTCTTTAGTTTAGGAAATCCTCTTACTTTCTTCATCTTGTTGATATTCACCAAATTACCAAAGTTCACTTGATATAATCTTTTGTGCCATAACCAAATATCTTCTTGTTGTGCAAACATATATGTCTAACTAGATAGGTCTAGATAGAATAAGTTACATCTTGTCTTCTCACTAGTTCCAATTAGCTTACCATCATCATCATGTATCTTGGCCTTTCTGTTGTGAAATTCAACTTTGTAACCTATCTCATTCAGTTGTGAAACACTCAACAAATTGTAGTTAAGTCCTTCAACCCAGTAAACATTGTCACATGTTATCTTGTCAGTCAGTTGAATAGTGCCTTTACCTTTTATAACACATGGGATATCATTACCAAATTTAACACATCCACCATTGTATGGACCAATATCTTCAATTTTTTCTTTATCACCAGTCATATGATTGGAACATCCATTTTCAATTATCCATCTATCACTTTTGTTCACATAAGAAATTAATGCAGTTTTCTCATCTTCATCAGAATCTTCTTCCATGGCAACATAGACAACTTCATCATCATTACTCTCAGAATCATTATTAGTTTTTTCTTTAGCAATATAGCAAGACTTTTTACATTTTTCATCATTTCTCCTCTTATAGTCTTTGTCATCTCTTCTTCCTTTGTGCTTTCTTTCCTTTCTTTCATCCTTGTCTTCTCTATTAGGGCATCTAGCAGAAATATGACCAAATTTGTTGCATGAAAAATAAATGATAGTGATGCAGGCAAGAGGATGAATAACTAGGGCCAAAGGCTCACCCAACTATCCAAACCACATTGCAAGAGTTAATACAATGGAAATGAACACAAAGAATAGCAACCAAGGGAGAGAGAAGAGCAAATACTTCTATTGATTCATCAAAATGTCTTCATACATGCCCAACTATGAGGCCTTCTGGGTTATGACCAATTACAACACATTCAGTTACAAAGATCCAACAGCAAATTTGCACTTTCAGTTCTGCTCCCTCATCTGCTCTCTCTGAAGCTTTTCTAATTCTAAGCCTGAACATTCTATTTATACTTTCCAAAATGGCTTATAGATCATTCTAGAATCATTACATAAGAGGAAGGCCAACCCAACAATGGTTTGGACTCATCCCAAGAAAATATCTTAACATAAATGTTGTGAATGAAATAAATCTCGCAAGTTGGCTCACAAAATCACGTCCAAATACTGACACTTGACATACACTGGGTGACTCAGCACATGAAGAAACACTCAACATGCACTGAGTAACTTAGCACATGAAGAAACAATCGGCATACACTGGGTAAGTTGGCACATGAAGAAACACTCAGCATACACTAAGTAACTCAGCACATGAAGAAACACTAGGCATACACTGAGTAACTCGACACATGAAGAAACACTCAGCATACAATGAGTAACTCAGCACATGAAGAATCACTTAGCATACACTTGGTAACTTGGCACATGAAGGAATGCTACAGTAACTTGGCACATGAAGAAACACTCGGCATGCACTGAGTAAATTGGCACATGAAGAAACACTCAGCATACACTGGGTAACTCGACATATGAAGAAACACCTGGCATACACTAAGTAACTCAGCACATGAAGTAACACTTAGCATACACTGAGTAACTCAGCACATGAAGAAAATAGGGTTACTAGGCACATGAAGAAAAATAGGATTGCTAGGCACATGAAGGAATTGCTAGGCACATGGAGAATTGCTAGGCACATGAAGGAATTGCTAGGCACATGAAGGACTGCTAGGCACATGAAGGAACTACTAAGTGAGCAAAATGAATAGGATAACAAGGAAACCTAGGATGCTCCTACATCAGACTCAAGAATAACCTTCACTCTGATTTTGATATGATGATAGCCACTCTTCAAATCAATCTTGGTAAAATACTTTACTCCACTCGAACAATCCATTATGTCATCCATCCTCAGAATAGGAAACCTATATTTCACTATTATCTTGTTAATGGCTCTAGAATCAGTACACAATCTCCATTCTCCATTCTTTTTAGGTGCTAATATAGTAGGTATAGCACATGGACTCAAGCTTTCTCTGATCAAACCTTTCTGCAATAGCTCATGCACTTATCTGTTAAGTTCTTCATTCTCTACAGGTGTCAATCTATATGGTGCATTGTTTGGAAAACTAGCTCTAGGGATCAGATCCATATAATGACTTATACTTCTTACTAGAGGTAAACCATTAGGAATATCATTAGCAATAATTTCTTTATACTCATTCAACAACTCTGTAATTTCTTCAGGTACTCAGTCAATACTACCATCTGTCATTCCGTCCCCACTGACTAGCTCTCAGTTAACACTATTTTCTTACACTCAGTCTCCATTGACAAAACTCAATTTTCTTGGGATTATAGAAAAATAGACTTGATTCTTTTTCATTTCCTTTTCAAATTGTTTCCCATTAACCATGCAAATTTTTATAGTAGTACAATTAACCTCATCTAGACTTTCGATCAAAGGAAACAATGTTTGTTTCTTCCCATTTACCCAAAGAGTATATATATTCAATCTTCCATCATGTACAACATATCTATCATATTGCTAAGGTCTACCCAACAAAATATGACAACAATCCATGGACATAATATCACACAAAACTTCATCAGAGTAATGTCCAATTTTGAACTTCAAAAGGCATTGCTCACTTACCAATATCTTATGCTCATCTTTGATCCATGAAACATGATAAGGTTTGGGATGTTTCAGCCTCTGCAACTCCAACTTTGTAACCAGCTCTTCTGATGCCAGATTTGTAGAACTTCCACTGTCAATGATCACTTTACAGAATTTTCCAACCATCTTACATCTTGTCTTGAAAATACTTCTCCTTAAAATAGGTTCCTCATCACTTCTCTTATTGCATAAGGTTCTTCTCACCATCAAACTTTCTCTAGCCTCAGGTCCACTTGGTGAAATCTCAAGGTCTTCTTGAATCATAGCATTTCTATTATTCTGGCCACCTTTAGAAGATCTACATTCAAAGGATCTATGCCCTTCTTTGCCACATCTAAAACAATTACCATGAAATCCACCTCTAGAATAAGAATTATCTCTTTCTCGGTAAGAATTAGTGTCTCCTTGATAAGAATTACCACTTTCCATTCGGTCTTGCCTTTTTCATCATTATTCCATTTAGATTTTCCTTTACCCTGCATAGAACTGTTAGATCTGCCACTTTCTCCATAAGATCTACCTTTGCCTCTTTGGAATCTACCACTTCTACCTCTTTGTCTTTGTTCATGCTTCTTTGTCAAGATCTCCTTAGCCTTCAAAGCATACTGGTATGCTTCTTCTACACTTTCCAACTTGACAAAACTTATTTCATCTTGTATTCCAAATCTCAATCCATTAATGTACCTTGCAATTTTCACAACATCATCATCCACATGTCTAGATCTAATGTCCAGTCTATAGAATTCCTTAGTATACTCTTTCACAATCATGTCTTTTTGCTTCAAATTTTGCATTTTTCTCAACAAGCTAACTTGGTAATCAGCAGGAAGGAATTTGTTCTTTACCTTGTTCACCATCTTTGGCCAAGTTCTGATCTTCTCCTTTCCTCTCCTTTGTCTATCAGTTTGCAAGTGCTCCCACCATAGAGATGCATGACCTTTCAGCCTAGTGACTACAATCTTCACCTTTCTATTATCAAGAGTGTTTTCATACTCAAAGAACTTATCCATATCAAAGATCCAATCCAAAATAGCATCGATGTCCAATTTTCCATCATAAGGAACAACTTCTATAGTAGGCTTTGAATTCACTCTAGACAATACTCTCAACAATCTTTCCTCATCTTGATCTTCTTTAGGTTCTGGGTTATGGTTTGGTGTTGTTGCTTCACCTTCACTTACGTTATCAAGATGTGCTCCTATCCTCTGGGCTATCTCTACAGCATCTAATCTAGCTGCAAATTGTCTCAACTGATCCAATATAGCATTATCAACATTATTTCCTCTACCATAAATCATCTTTACAAATCAGGTTCCTACAAGATCGTAACCCTCTACAAGTTATAGGTCAAATCCGCAGATCTGCCACCCTACAACCAAATCCAAATCAGGGTTCTACATGATCCAATCTCCACAAGGATGAACCTCAACACTTTGATACCAACTGATGCAGGCAAGAGGATGAATAACTAGGGCCAAAGGCTCACCCAGCTATCCAAACCACCCTGTAAGAGTTAACACAATAGAAATGAACACAAAGAATAACAACCAAAGGAGAGAGAAGAGCAAATACTTCTATTGATTCATCAAAATATCTTCACACATGCCCAGCTATGAGGCCTTTTAGGTTATAGCCAATTACAATACATTCAAGTACAAAGATCCAATAGCAAATTTGCACTTTCAATTTTGCTCCCTCATCTGCTCTCTCTGAAGCTTTTCTAATTCTAAGCCTGAACATTCTATTTATACTTGCCAAAATGGCATACAGATCATTCTAGAATCATTAGATAAGAAGAAGGCTAACCCAAAAATAGTTTGGCCTCATCCCAAGAAAAGATCTTAACATAAATGTCATGAATGAAATAAATCCTACAAGTCGGCTTGCAAAATCACATCCAAATATTGACACTCGGCATATACTAGGTAACTCGACACATGAAGAAACACTTGGCATGCACTGAGTAACTTGGCACATGAAAAAAAACTCAGCATACATTGGGTAACTCAACACATCAAGAAACACTTGACATACATTGAGTAACTTGGCACATGAAGAAACACTCGGCATATAGTAAGTAACTCAGCACATGAAGAAACACTTGGCATACACTAAGTAACTTGGCACATGAAGAATCACTCAGCATACACTGGGTAACTTGGCACATGAAGAAACACTTAGCATACACTGGGTAACTCGGCACATAAAGAAACACTCGACATACACTGAGTAACTCAGCACATGAAGAAACACTCAGCATACACTAAGTAACTCAGCAAATGAAGAAAATAGGGTTACTAGGCACATGAAGAAAAATAGGATTGCTAGGCACATGAAGGAATTGCTAAGCACATGAAGAACTGCTAGGCACATGAAGGAATTGCTAGGCACATGAAGGACTGCTAGGCACATGAAGGAACTACTAGGTGAACAAAATGAGTAGGATAACAAGGCAACCCAGGATGCTCCTGCATCAGATAGGTAATTTACCTTTGTATTTTCCTTTTCCTCTTCCAAACCTTTTTGCAATTAGGGCTTCAAGCTCATCAATATCATCATCAGAACTATCACTTTCACTCTTCACATGTTTCCTTTCTCCTTGCTAAGATCAAGTTGTGACTTGAAAGTAGATTCAATGGTAGCAAGTGTGCAGTTATCGTAATTAGACATCCCAAAAGTTATAAGTATACTAATTACACCTTAAAAGTTCAAGTTGTTACCTAGTGTGTATATCAGTTCTTGGATTGCAAAGACTCTGATGGTATATATAGGGATTTGAGTTCTCAATACCTTACTTATCACTATTTCATCTTTGATTTCTCCATTTTCATGTCGAATAGTATTAGCAACCTCTTTAACTCTTGTGTAGTATTGTACTATGTTCTCACCTTCCATCATTCTCATGTCATCAAATCTTCCTCTTAGGCTATTTAATTTTTCTTTTTAAAACATTATCATCACCTCCATATATGGTCTTCAATTTGTCCCACATCTTCTTTGTAGTATTGTAATCTTTTAGGTCATCAAATGTAGCATAGATTAGGGCTAAGGCAATCTCAAACATTGCTTTGTTATGATCTAACTTCTATATTAGTTCTTCAATAGTCAAAGGAATAGTTTTTACTTCTACATATTCATTGTCCTAAAACTTGACAACAACATCACTGATATTGGATATCTGCAGCTTCATCAAGGTCTACCATGCAGGAGAGTTCTTGTTCAACTTGGGTACATCTCTCATGTTCATCATGATCTTTAGCTTTAAGTACCTTCAAAGTTTTCACTTGTAAGAATTGTGCTCTGATACCAATTGTTATAAATATTTAGAATAACTAAGATGGTGGGGTGAATAAGTTACTCAAGGTCTATATGTACCACTTGAACAATTAAACATTAAACACTTCACTATTTTTCTTATCATGTTGTTGTTCACTCTCTAGTGTAAAATTTCATAAACATAACTTGTATTGCATAATGAAAATATTATCAAATGTAAATATTCATAAAAATTTCATGATAGTTTGACACTAGAACTTTACATGGAAACCCAATTTGGGAAAAACCACCAACAACATGTTGCTCCTTTTCACTCTTTTGAAATGATCTCTATTAGGATCTAGCCCTATTAAATGTTAAAAAATACACTATTAAATATGACCTAGTTTGAGGATTCAATCATCCTATTAGGAGTGGCCTTGTAAGATGGCTTTGAATATTCAATTTAGAATGTCACCCACTTAAAGGATTTAATCCAACTGTTAAGTCTTCAAATGACTATTAGGTCAAACTCTATTAAAATGATTTCAATACAGATTATTTTCAATGATAAGAAAGGAAACATTAGTTTTGATCTATGTGATTAAAACTCACTTTTGTTGGTTCAAATCTTTTTTTGATCCTTATGTTGGTTTACTGATAATCCTTTCATTGGCATCTCTGATCTTGGTCTTCATGGTCACCCATCAAGTAATCAATCCACTCTTCTCATCAACACTTAAGCCTTCTACTATAATTCTCTTATCAACAATAGTATCATGTTTTCAAGCTTTCTCCTTTATCTTTTCATTCACACATTTGTGTGTTTCTAATCAATCTTTCTCTGTATGTCTCTCTACATACAGAGTCACTCATACACACACCGGTTGGGCTCAGCTTGACTTGACTATGAACAGTTGGACATGGCACCAAATGATTGATTATACATCTCTTTACATATGAAATTCATTCTTTATCATTTTCTACACCCACCATAGAGCATAGGGTTTATGACCAGATTCAACTTGATTAAATGTATCTGTTCATCTTCTGAATCATCCTCTAGAAACTTCTCTTGAATTTTTCTATTAGATCTTTACCTAATCACCTCCTTGAATTTAATGATCCAACTCATAAATATTATCTTCAACACATTTTAAATCTCCCAAGAAATCAACTAAGTATGCTTGATCTTACAATCTTTTTAAATTTTTTCTCTTACTATTACTCGACAATCTCTAAATTTTGATACTCGATCAACACTAAAATACTCAATCACTGTAAAACTTCTTGGCTCAGCATCAACTAACTTTCTTAGTTGATGCTAATGCTTGGTCAACACTACATTTTCTCATCACTAATTGTAGCTGGGTTGACACTAGCATTGATGCAAGAACATCCTAGGTTGTAGTGCTCCCTTGCCTATTTTTTGAGTTTCTTTTTCTTTCTTTTTGAGTTTTCATGTCTTGGATTGCTAAGTTCTCTATATTTTTTGAGTTTATAGTGGTTGTCAAGTTATCCTTTAGTTTTCAAGTTCTCCTTGGTTGTTGAGTTCCTTTGGTTATCAAGTTCTCTGAGTTTCAGTATTTGTTTGGTCCCTCGCATGTTAAGTTGTCTATGTGTAGTTTCTAGTTGGAGCTAACCTTTGCATTTAATTTCATGTTAGGCATTTTCTAAGAGCTAACTTGTGGCTTGTTTTAGCATTTAATGTGCAAGTTTATTTTGTTTTATTTACAACAGGCTGACTTTTGGATTTTTTTGGTAAAGTTTTAGGAAAGAAGGGAAGAATGATATCAAAGTAGAGTAGGAGTGGAAGAAAAATTGAAATGCAAAGTTTGATCATTGTGGATTGAATCTGAATTGTAATGTTGGTCATAACCTAGAAGGCCTTACGACTACATATGTATTTGATGATTTGATGAATCTATGAAACCATTTGTTCCTCTATCTCATGTGTTTGTTGTGATAGTTTTTTTTTCTATTGTGTTTACTCTCATAGGAGGTTTGAATAGTTGGGTGTTTCTTTGGCCCTAGTTATCTCATCCCTCCTTATGTCAAGTGGTATCAGAGTAGAGGTTTATCTTTGTGGAGATTGGATCATGTATAACCCTAAGTGAATTTTTTTTGTAGGGTTGCAAATCTATAGATTTGACCTATAACTTGCAAAGGGTTACGATCTTGTAGGAACCTAATTGTAAAGATGGTTTGAGATAGAGGAAATGTTGACAATATCATATTAGATACACTAAGAAAAATTGCAGCTAGATTAGATATTGTAGAGACAACCTAGAGAAGAGGAGTGCATCTTGATGATGTCAATAATGATGAAGCAACAGTACCAAACCCTAATCCAAAACCTAAAGAAGATCAAGATGAGGCAAGGTTTTTGAGGGTGTTGTCTAGGAAAAATTCAAGCCTACTGTAGAAGTTGTTCCTTATGATGGAAAATTTGATACCAATGTTATATTAGATTGGATCTTTGAAATGGAGAATTTCTTTGATTATGAAAAAACTCTTGATAACAGGATGGTGAAGATTACAGTTACAAGATTGAAAGGACATGCCTCACTTTGGTGGGATCATTTTCAAATTGATAAACAAAGGAGAGGAAAGGAGAAGATCAAGACTTGGCCAAAGATCGTCAACAAGGTAAAGAATAAGTTTTTTCTTGTTGAGAAAGATGCAAAAATTTAGACAAAGAGACATGACTGTAAAAGAGTATATTCAAAAATTTTATAGATTGGACATTAGATCTGGACATGTGGATATTGATGTTGATAAAATTACAAGGTACATAAATGGACTAAGATTTGGAATTCAAGATGAGATAAGTTTCATGAAATTGGAAAGTGATGAGGAAGCATATCAATATGCCTTGGAAGCTAAGGAGATCTTGATAAAGAAGCATGAAGAAAGACAAAGAGATAGAGGTGGTAGATTCTAGAGAGGAAGAGGTTGATCTAATGGAGAAGGTGGTAGAATGATAAAGGAAAGACTGAGTGGAAAGGTGGTGATTCTTACTAAGGAGGTATTGGTTCTTACCGAGGAAGAGCTAATTCTTATTTTATAGGTGGTTTTCATGGTAATTGTTTCAAATATGGTAAAGAAGGGCATTGATCCTTTGAATGTATATCTTTTGAAGGTTGGCAGGGTAATGGAAATGTTTTGATTCAAGGAGACACCAAGGGTTCACCTAGTGGACCTAAGGTTGGAGAAAAATTGATGGTGAGAAGAACCTTATGTAATAAGGGAAGTGATGAGGAACCTATGCTAAGGAGAAGTCTTTTCAATACCAAATGTAAGATGACTGAAAAATTTTGCAAGGTGATCATTGATATTGGAATTTCTACAAATTTGGTATTAGAAAAATTGGTTACAAATTTGCAGTTGTAGAGGTTGGAGCATCCCAAACTTTATCATGTTTCATGGATCAAAGATGAGCATAAGATATTGGTAAGTGAACAATGTATTGTGAAGTTCAAGATTGGACATTATTTTGATGAAGTTTTTTTTGATATCATGCCTATGGATTTTTGTCATATTTTTTTGGGTAGACCTTGAAAATATTATAGATATGCTATACATGATGGAATATTAAATCAATATACTCTTCAAGTGAATGGAAAAAAGAAAATTTTGATGTCATTGATTGAAATTCTAGATGAAGTTAATTGTACTACTATGAAAATTTGCATCATTTATTGAAAGAAATTTGAGAAGGAAATGAAGAAGAATCAAATATATTTTGTCATAATCCATAGGAGACCGAGTTGTTCCAATAGTGACTAAGTGACAGAAGCTAGTGGTAACTGAGTGATAGCAAAAATCGGTAGTATTGACTGAGTGACAGTGGAAATTTAATAATTTTTGAAAGAGTATAAAGATATTGTTGCAAAGGACATATTATTGCAAGCATGAATGTTGATGATATTATTATGGGGGAGTATTGTAGATATGTTACTATGATGATATTTTACATTCATGACTACGTTTTTCATTCATGTCAACATTAAAAAAATTGTAGTATTTGATAGAAGAATAACATAAAGATCAAGTTGGTACGGATGGCTAGTTGAGTATTCTAACCATCTGAGGTTATGGGAGATACTTCTGAGTATCTAGCATATGCAGTTAATTTTGGAAGAAGAAATGATAAGTCTAGAAGAAGTTATGTAAGTTTTGGTGATGTATTTTCTAAGATAGAGTTTACAAAGGCATGTTCTAGTAAACTTGTTATATCTCTTAGCAGATTTGATATTTTGAGGATAGAGTTTATAGACATGAATTAGACATGTTGATGATGATGTGGCTAAGATCACTCATCATAATATTACATGCACAAAAATTTATTCAAGTTGCAAGGCAGAAGATTTATGTTATTGCTAAGTGTAATGTGTTCTTAATGTGGTCCTCTAATAATTAATTAAGAAGGTCTAACATCTAACTTAGGGAATTATTTTGAGGGCTCAATATAAATGAAGAATGTTTTCCTTTATCGTGGTATAGTTATTTAATTAATGATAAGCAGTAGCAAGAACAAAATGTGAAGTTGAGTAGAGCAGTGTGGAAGTGAAGGAAACTTCATTATTGAGATTTTGCTGAGTGATCTGAAGTTTAGTAATTGGATCCAAGGTTCATGACCTAGTCTACAAGGTCTGATAGTGATTGGTTTAGTTGATAGAACAAAGGAAAGAAGAAAATAATAGTAAACTCCATGTTTGAGCATTGAGTTCTTCTTATAGTTGAAATTGCATGTTTGGGCAATGGGCTCATCTTAGATACATTTTACTACAACTCCTAACAGAATTGGAATATCCTAACAAGGACACTATGTACTAAATCTTATAATAGAATCCTAATAGGGTCAATCCTCTATCAAAGAATATTTATATTAGTACATCATCTTATGGGCATCATTCCTACTAGGGTTTTCCCTTTGATCAAGGGTTTCCCTAGTCAACATATCCGGGGCAATTATCTATGTGCATTTTATTATGGTTTTGTTTACTTTGGTTGAATGATTAAGTTTTTTTTAAAGAAGATAAATGCTTTAATTATCAAATAATTAATTCACCACCCCCTACCCCCCCCCCCCCGCCCACCACCCCTCTCAATTATCATGTTGGACTATTATTTCTAGCAATTGGTATCAACGCATCAAGTCCTTGAAGGTAAAGTTTAACAACTTTGGAAGATCCATGGTGAACATGTTCAGGAAAGATAGTTTGAAGTTCAATGGAACAAATTATGATAGCTAGAAAGAAAAGATGAAGACACATTTATTATGTATGGGTCCATGATATTGGATCTTGACAAAATTAGTGAAGACAATCATTGTTGAAAAGGATTTGAAAATTTGCACTGAGGCAAAAAGAGATCTTTTCATGTGTGACATGAGAGCTAGAGAAGCACTATTGATTTCACTTCTTGAAATTGAGTACAATCAAGTAAAATCACTTGCTACTTCACATTTGATTTGAAAAGATTTAGAAAATAGTTTTGAAGGAGATGCACATTCTAAGAAGTTGAGACTACAAAGTTGGATTTGTGCATTTCAAGATGCTAAAATAACGGAAGATGAATCTATAAGAACATATATAGGCAAGTTATCAAAAATTACTACATGTATCCAAGCTCAAGGAGGAACCAAAGAAAATGATGAGGTTATATGGAAGATATTGAAGACTCTAACACCACCATTTAAGTTAGTAGTTCAGATGATACAATTTTTGATATCTTATACCAAAGATTTCACAAAGGAATCATTGCTTGGAAGACTTGAAGTAGTTGAGAATGAGCTCAAACAGTCTCGAGAATTGACTAGAATAGAAAGAGCCTTTAGTGCCCTAAATATTCAACCTAGTCTATGAAGGAGCACAAGTACTAGAGGAGATTTTGCTAGTAGTAGCATATTTGAGGAAGACAGAAAGATTGAAGGAGGAGCCCTTCTAGTAAAAAGAGAGAAAGGAAGTAATTAAATCTTTAATATTGAACTTGTGATGAATATGGTCATTGTGTATCTAAGTGTCTTAAAAGAGAGAAAAATTATAAGGGAAGTTATAGGCCTAGAGAAGACAGGGAGTGTTTGTATGAAAATGAAGATAATGATTTTGATGAACAAGCATTAAGTGCGAGTGATGATGAAATTGGATTAATAGGAATTAAAGAAGAAAGTCTAGAAAAGGTAGCTTTGGTGTCACATGTTGAGAAGAAATCTAATTGGATAATTCATAGTGATTGTTCACATCATATGACCGGTGACATAAACAAGTTTGTTGACTTCAAAAGTCAGGATGGAGGAATTGTCAAAGTTGGAAGCAATGTAGCATGCCAAGTTAAAGGTATTGGATATATAACTCTTGATAGTAAAAGTAACACTGAGGATGTATACATTTTTGATGGTTTAAAGCACAATCTTTCGAGTTTTGGACAACTAGTAGACAAATGTTAGCAATTGCAATTCACAAAAAAGACATGCATGATCAAAGACAAAGATGGAAAAGGTAATTGGAATGGGATCTAGATTTAGAGGTAATTTATTTCAGTTGAATTCTACTGAAATGACATGTTTGGTTGCAAAGGTAGAGAAAAATTGGTTATGGAATAAGAGATTTTTTCATATAAACTTTGATATTATTGTGAAGACTAATAGAATGTTTTTAGTTAGAGATTAGTTGAAGATTGTATAGCCTACTAACACAATTTGCAAGGAGTGTGTTTTGGCAAAGCATAATAGAACTTCTTTTCCCAGTAAGAAGTTTACCACTACAAAAAAATTGGAGATTGTACAGACAAATCTTAGTGGTCCTATAAAGACTAAAAGATTCTATGATGAAAGGTACTTTATGATTCTAGTTGATGATTTTTCTAGAATGATGTGAGTTGCATTTCTTAAAGAGAAATTTGAGACATTTGATAAGTTTTATGATATTCAAAAGTAGGGTTGAGAATGAATCTAGTATGAAGATTAAATGTTTAAGATTAGATAGAGGAGGGGAAATTAATTCAAATGAATTTAACATGTTTCGAGAAGAAAATAGAATTAAAAGATAGTTAACAGCTCTGAGAACCCCTGAACAGAATGGCATTGTAGAGAGAAGGAACAAGTCAGTCACAAAAACTGCGAGCTATGTTAGCAAAGAATGATGCATCCAAAACATTTTTGAGAGAAGTTGTGAATATGGAATTCTACACTATGAATAGAGTGCAAGTTAGGAAAGACACAAACAAGACACCTTATGAACTGTAGTTTGGTCACTCACCTATAGTTAAGTATTTCAAAAAATTTAGCAGTAAGTGTTATATCAAAAAAGATGATGATATTGGTAAGCTTGATGCTAGAAGTGATGAAGGTATGTTTCTTGGTTATTTATTGAAAAAAAAATCTTATAGATGCTATAATCAAAGAACTAAGACTATTATGGAAAATGCAAATGTGAGAATTGATGAGAAATTAAAAATACAAGAGAAAATAGTTGATTACAATTCAAATGATGATGTTATTATTAAGCCAAGGAATGATGAGGTATTTCTTGAGACTAACAATGATTTACAGAATAAAGGATAGCTAAAGAAAATCTCAGAACCTTTAGTAGAGCCAAGAGTTGAAATAGCAACTCCTACTTTAGGAAAGAGTATGATAAAGAATCATCCATCCAAGCAAATCATCAAAAGCAAAGACAAAGGTGTGATGACAAGAAGTAGAGTAAATGAAGAAATATGTTTGATATCTCAAGTTGAGCCTAAGAATGTAGATGAATCATGTAAAGATGATTATTGGAAACAAGTCATGAAAGAGGAATTGGATTAGATAGTAAAGAATGAGACATAGGAATTGGTCCCCAGACCAGTAGACAAGAATGTGATAAGAACTAAATAGCTATTCAGAAACAAAATAAATGAACAAAGAAAAGTTGTAAGAAACAAATATTGGTGTGCAAAGGTTACTCACAACAAGAAGGGATAGATTATGAGGAAACTTATGCTCTAGTGGCTAGAATAGAAGTAGTAGGATTATTCTTAGCCTATGCAACATAGAAGAAATTTAAAGTATATCAGATGAATGTTAAGTCAACATTTCTAAATGGAGAACTTGAATAAGAAGTGCAGCCTAAAGGATGTCCTTTGACAGATGACAAGGACATAGTATGCAAATTAAGGAAAGCATTTTATAGATTAAAGCAAGCACATAGAACCTAGTATGCAAGGTTGGACAAATATTTGATAAAACTTGGATATAGAAAAGGTATGGTATATAGTAATCTATATTGGCAAGAAGTGGATAATGGTTTGATGATTTTAGTAATATTTTTTGATAATATCATATTTAAAGGAAATGATGAAGAAAGTGAAAAGTTTGTTGAGGAGATGAAGAAGGAATTTGAAATGAGTATGATAGGAGAGATAAAATATTTCCTAGGATTGCAGATTGTATAGAATAAAGAAGGAATCTTTATTTCTCAAACTAAGTACTTGAAGTACTTACTAAAAAGGTTTGGTTTGGAAACATGCAAACCCATTGCAACACCTATGGTAACTGGACACAAGTTATCTACAAAGGATGAGACACCTACTATTCAGTAGAAGAAGTATAGATCTATGATCAAAGGATTGCAATATTTGTCTCACAAAAGGCTGGATATAACAAATGCAGTTGGAATTTTTGTAAGATTCCAAGGTAATCCAAAAGAAGCATATTATACAGCAATCAAAAGGAGATTTAGATATCTAAAAGGAACATCTAAGTTCAGATTATGGTATGACAAATCTAATGATTTCACTCTAAGTGCTTATACTTCTGCAGATTGGGCAAGTAGTATGGATGACAAAAAAAAGCACTAGTGGTGAAGCCTTCTTTTTGGAAGGAAGATTGGTTTCTTGGTTAAGCAAGAAGTAGGATTGTACATCAAAAAGTACAATGGAAGTAGAGTATGTTGCAGCAATAAATAATTACAATCAAGTCATTAAGGTGAAGCAGATGCTAAAGGATATAAGGATAGAAAACAATGAACTTGTTGTCATACATTATGATAACAAAAACATGGTAAATATGTCAAAGAATCCAATGTTGCATTCTAAGACCAACCACATTTCTATTAAGTATCAAATGTTGAGAGAGAAAGTTGTAGAAAAGGAAATCAGATTGGAGTATGTGAGCACTAAAGAGAAAATTGTATATATATTCACTAAGCCTCTTCCAAAAGAGACCTTTGAGTATTTGTGAGGTATGCTTGGGGTTATGCCCCTTCCTACATCAAAGTAGAAGATGCAAGAGTGCATCAGTCCAATGTAATAGAGTACCATTGTTGTCTGGACAAAATGTTGATGCTTCCTGTATGGGGGAGTATCTATGATGGATAGAGTCATCTAGGACACTTGTTGGAAGTTGTTTTGAATAGTGTCTTTTGACACTAGAGCTAAGTAAGAAATAGTTTTTGCAAAGTTTGATGCAGTAAAGTTGGTTGTTGAAACCTTTGACATTGATGTTGATGCATGATGGCAAAAAAAAAAAGTGGGCATCTTCAAAGTTTTAAATTTTTTTAAAAAATTGTGGAGGAGAGAGAAAATGATGAAAATAGAAAGAAAATAATAAAAAATAGAAAAAAAGAAAAAAAGAGAAAAAGAAGAATTTTTATTTTCAATGTGCATAGGTGTCATGAATAGAAAAATAAGAAAAATAGTTGTCATTCCATTTATTGAGGTGTGTAGGTGGAATTCTAGAAGGTTGTGGATAAATCATGTATTTAATATTTATTGGGTGCTTAGCTGTATTTGGGTAGGAATTTAATATTTATTTAAGGTAGTTGTATTTACCTTTTATCCCACATTGGTTGTGCTTGTAATGTCTTGGGTTGGAAGTGCCTATTTAAGCAAGGCTTATTATCATTTGTAATCAAGTTCATGAAGTAGAAGCTCTTTGAGTATAATATCTTGAAGGATAGGCTCTTCTTGTAGAAGCTCTTAGTATGGAAGCTCTCTTATATTGTAAGAGTTTGGACTTCTCTCATTTGGAGAATATTGTAAGGATTTTCAAGTATTAATAAAACATGCTTTGAAGCATTTTGTCATCTCTTTGTCTTCATCTTGTTGTGATATTAGTTGTGAGTTGGTATGAATGGTGTGGCCTTGCATCAGTGGTATCAGAGAAGGAGTTCCTAAGTGTGCAGATAGATCACCAAACATGAGTCAATTTGCACTAGGACCTTGGGTTGGGTGAAGTTTGTCAAGAATTTTGTGATTGGTAGACAGATAGCCAATTGTGAGGCAATTTTCACAAGGTTCTTGTGTTGCACGAGATTTTTCTTCTAAAGACTTGATTATGGAGAAGAGAAAGAAGAAGATGACTTTTTTGATTGGATGGATTCTAAGGATTCCTATACTTTATAAAATTAGAGCAAGAAATCAAGAGGCATTGTGGGTTGATTTACAGAAGAAAGTGAATGAATTAGAAGTTGAGTTGCGGAAATGAAGAGCATGTCACTAGAAAAGAGATGTTGATAATTCTTGGATGTAGAAAAGAAAGAAGATCCAATGGAGTATAAGACATGTGGTACAAAAGAAGAGAAAGAGGATGAAGAGGAAATTATTTGTGAACCTAAAGTTGAAGAAGATGAAAGAGAAGAGGAAGAACATGAAGATAGCCAAGTTTGTGTACCAAAAGTAGATGAAGGTGATTTGTGGTAGTAGAGGATGCATATAATTCCTTGATTGGAAGCCAAATAAGTGAAGTGGTTACATGCCTTGTTGAAGACACAGAAGAAGAAATCAAAGATGAAGACATGAAAGAAGTAAATTTCTATGAATTATGGGATGCTGAATTTGAGATAAGTTTGAAAGATATTGATGATGGTTTGCATGAGGATCTTTGTAGTGATGTGTGGTATGCAAAGGAAGATTGGTATGGTGTTTTTGGGTTTATTACAGGTATGATTAATTCAACAAGATTCGATGAGGATGAGATTTATACTTGGATAGAGTTCATTTTAGAGGAGAAATTTCAGAAATAGACACTTGTTCTAGCTAGCTATTGGAAAAGAAGAAAGAAGGAAATATATCATCACCGGATACTTGTTCCAGCTAGGTGTTGGAAGAGCAGAAGAAAAAAAATTCAGAAATGGCTACTTCATTTTGTGAATCCATATAAAGAAAAATTTTCCTACCATGGGAGTCGAATGCTGATCGATTATCTATCATTACTCTTTTCATGGAAAAATTGGATACCATGATGGCTATGTGAAGTGGAAGGGTGTGATCTAGCTCAACCATAGGTATGTCAGTGGGTTTGAATGATAGGGCACATGAGGATGAAAGGTGTCCAACAAGATTATGAAAATGAGTAGCATTGATATTAGAAGGAACATGGGATTCTATGAGAGCACTGTCAAGGATGTTCTTGTACACAGGACTAGTGCGAAGAAGGTCTAAAATAGAGATTTGGGATGGCATGTTCCCAAGGTGTTCCAATATATTGTACTGGCTTTTTGATGGAGCTGATGGTGCTGGTGAAACGGGTGGTCCTGCAATGTTAAATCGAGCTCTTCGAGTGGTGACTGCACACTCATTATTTGGTCCTTGGATATTGATAACATTGACAGAAGGCTCTTTCTCAGATATACAACCTATAAGGCTACCATAGTCTATATAGGATGAAGTGTGGTCATTTTTCTTCCCATGTTGTTGGTTTGGCTGACGGTTGTTGGTGTTGTTGTTGTTTGTTTGGATAGGTGCTTTTCCAGGATTTTGATTATTGTGAGGAGGAAAAGCATTTTGATAGATCTGTAAGCCTACATTGGGAGAGGTTTGGGCACCAACAGTGATTTCCTTCCGATCAATGAGGTCCTGCACATAGTCTTTCAGTTTCATGCATTTGAGGGTAGTGTGACCTTTTACCCTATGAAATTTGCAGTACTCATTGTCTTTGTACCATGTAGCTTTGGATTAGCTTGGGTCAATTTGCTGGGTAGGAGGAAATTTGATGAGGTTTTCCTTGACTAATTTCTCAAAAATGACATCCAATGGCTCACCAAGGGGTGTATAGTTTCTAGGTGTAGGTTGGAATTTGGGCCTTTTTCCTGCAGCTACATTGATGGCATTAGCTTGATTGCTAGACCCTTGAAAGTTTGGTCTTGGATTGTGGTTTTGATAGCTATGTTTATTCTGCTGTTGGTAGTTGATAGCTTGCTAATTGTTTGGTTGATAGGGTGGGTTGGACTGGTTGTGAGAAGGACCAACAATATTCACATGTCTAGTGTCAGTGACACCATCTGTTGCAACATGCTTGTTTTTGTTCCAATACCTAGACTTGTCATTAGAATGTGATTGATTTTGGTTGGCTTCCTTGTAAATCTTGACCACACCATCTTTAATGAGTCCTTGCTCAAGGATCATTCCTTTCTCTTTGATATCTTTGTAGGTCTGCAAATAGTTCATGGTCATGTGGTGAGCCAAGCTAGGATGGGCATTATCAATAAACATTTTCACCAAATGGCACTCTGGCAAGGTACAAGATATGCAGGTGGTAAGGGTTTGCCATCTTTGCAGATATTTAGGAAGGCTTTCTCCACCTTTTTGTTTAGTGTGGACAAGATCAACTACTGATAGCTCTGTTTTAACAAGATGGGCATATTGTGCTACAAATGCCTCAGACAATTCAGCAAAAATTTTAATTGTGCCATAGGGGATTCTATAAAACCATTCAAGAGCTGGTCCAGCCAAGCTTTTGGGAAAGAGGTGCAAGAGGAAGACATCATTGTATGCCACTTCTTGGCAGTGCATATAAAATTCTTTGATATGTGTGACAGGGTCTCCTTTTCCTTTGAATTTGTCAAATTTGGGTACCTCAAAGTGTTTGGGAAATGGTGTCATGGTAATGGCTCTGTCAAATGGGTAAGGACACACATTCTCAAACTTAAATGTCTTTGAATCATTCCCTTCTTGGATGGCTTCCAGAGTTGTCTTCATTTGCTCCCATTCAGAATTGATAGGTGATGTTTGGGGTGCCCCCAATGTAGGAGTGCCTTGAGGTAGGTATGCGCTAGATTGGGCCACTGAATATGGATGGCTATGAGGGATTTTCTGATAGGGATTGTACATTGTTTGGGAAACTGCATGGTGGATGATGGTTTGCTAAGGGGGAGGTGGCGCATAGTGCTGCATGTGCTGCGAGGCTTGCTATTGATTTGGGATTTTAGGTTGGGATTGAGGAACATAAGCTAGCTGTGGGATAAATGAATTGCTTTGTAGAGGTAAGGTATAAGATGGTTGTGAAGCTTGGGGAAAGGATCGGGGGGCTTGTGGGGTTTGACCAAGGTATGTGGGTTGTGCCCCCATTTGGGATGGTACCTGCAAATAATTGGTGGTTGGCTAGATTGGTGGGTTGCCTCCTAGAAGTGGCATTGAAAAGTAGTTGGTAATAGGAGGTAATGGATTAGTTGGTGGTGGAGGTGGTGGGAATTGAAAGCTAGGAAATGGAATTGATGGGGTTTGATAGCTTGGTGGCTAGATTTGGAAGCTTGGTAGAGTGGTGGCGGGAGCTTGGGTCACTTGAGAGCTAGGCAGAACATTGGTAGTAGCTTATGGGGTTTGATAGCTTTGTGGAGTGAGGGTAGTAGCTTGTGGATTTGTGGCTGATGGCACTGAGCTCCCAAGACCTAATGGAAATGATGGGATTGTGCTTTGGGTTGTGGTGAACAAGCTGGGGGTGATGAAAGGTTGATTACTTGGCCCCATGGGCAGCATCCCTATTGTATATTGCTAAGGTTGGCCAAAGATGCTAGCACTGATTTGGGAGATGGGTGGATTTGGAAGGTTGGGTTGGGGAGCAGCAGTAGTAGCAATAGTGAAGGGCATGAATGGTGAGGTGTTTTGGGTAAAGGGGGTTTGGAGCAGAGAGGTATGAACCAAGGATGGAGTGGTGGTGGCTGGGTTGGCTTGCAACATGGAGATTTCAACTTGGGTGGATGATGGTATGTTTGGGTCTATTGGATCATATGGATTGGCTAGAGGCTCTTCTTTTGGCATATATTGAGGATAATTTGGATCATAAGAGCCTATGGGTGGTGGCCACTACCCAAACAACGGGTGAGATGGATCTGATAATGGAGGGGGTCTTCCAAAGTCAAAGGTTCCTACATTTTCCCTTCGAAAATTAGCCATGATTGTCTCTTTGTTCTTGTCTATAATGGCATTTACCAATACTGCATTTCCTAGTTGGTTCATGAAAGCTTCAATGTCAGTAGATGATGGCATAGCTTTCTCTGTGTTGAAGGATGGCTAAGTGCTCAAGGGGGGTGAGGTTGTTCGATCCAAATGATAGGGCTCCATTGTTTCTTTCTTCTTGGCTAAGCGAGTGACGGGTGGCATGAAAAATGCTCCTAGGGATGAGATGCAACAAATGCTGGTGGATGCAAAAGGGAGGAAGGCTTTTCTATGCAAATGATTTCCTAGGTTGAGGCAAAGCTATATGACAAAACCTAAGGAGGATTGGGTTGGGGATTCTAACTTTAAAGATATGTTGCCAAAGCACAAAAGGTCTACTTTCCTATGTGCAAGCTTGGTGGTGATTGTGTCAACTTAAGGATAGACTGATGATCCTTTAGGAAGAACACGAGATTGACCACTTGTGGATCCCAACCTTTAGCTCAAGGTGATGAGGTATAACAAGTGGTAAAGCTAGATTACCCTAGACAAAGCTTTGTCAAATGGATAACCTTGGTGAGATTGGTAGTTTTGAAAGATTTTAGGAATGACAAACTTTTAGCAAGGTGACAACAATTTTTGAAGGCTTCGATGTGAAGATTTTGGATTACTGGCTAGATGGTTTGGTCCTAAATGAGATGGATGAGCTAATAATGCTTAAGGGGATAACCTAAGATGGTTGACTTTTCTACAAAGATGACTCTAAGGTGAAGCTTATCCAAGAAGGTGTGGAGAAACAGGGGTGTCTAATCATAGAAATCATGCCTAGTTGGTAAGGCATAAGCAAGATCCTCTCCTTTGTGGAGTTTGGCAATTTGAGGACTTGGTGTTAGTTCTTTTCTCTTGGCTAAAAGTTCTTGGTATGCCTCAGATGGTTTGAGTTTAACTTTGTGGAACTTTTGTTTGGGTTTGGGTTGCTCTGACATCAATTCTTGAATCTACTTGGCTTTGAGAGACCTCGATTATTTTGCTTCAACTTGTTCAACTTCTAGAATAGGTAGTGACTACACTAAGTGTACCTTAAGCTAGGATTGACCAAGTTTGGCAAACATTCATTCAACAAATTAAAAAGCAAGTAATAGATAGGAACAACCAGATAGAAGTTTTTGATTCTCAGAATGTGATAATTGCACCAAGGAGTGTGTGTGTTCTACAAATGTTTCGATCAGTCACTTCAAACACATTAACATCCTAGATGGTTGTATGCAAGGCTGACAGTTGGTTTAGCTAGGGAGTCCTCGATATACCCAAGGTACGTGAGGCCCAAATTCATAGATGAAACCAAAAAGATGTCACACAGTCGAGATGAGTGGTAACCCACTTCTCCTCTTTCACTTCTCAAGGGTATAAAGTTCCTTGAAGCTTAGCCCGAGTGACAAAATCTTGATTCCAAGAGAGGTGTCTTTTGATTCACCTCTCGATTCTTATACCCCGCCGGAATGCTGGAGTTGAGGTCATCCAAGGGGTGATGAAATCTCCAAGCAGGCCTTCTAAAAGGAAATAAGGTTTTGGATCCTAATCTTATGCACCCAAAATAGCCTCGAAAGACGAGAAGGGGAGAGAAGACTTGGATGACCTTGGGCTAAAAACACACTTGTTCTTTTTACCAACTGACTCTTATGTGTGCTGATCTAGACTTTGCAAGCACTCATGTTTAAGAGACAATGTTCAATTCCAACTTTGAAATGTGCCAACAAAGAAAAATTGAGTGAAGAATGAATACAAGAAGAAGAGTTAAGGTCAACAACAAAGTAAACCCATGCGCCCAGAGGCCCTCCACGTCAAGTATCGATTAATTTTCTTTAAGGCATTCAAGAGTTGGTGTGATTTTTTTTTAAGCCCAAAACAAAGATGTGTGAGATCCAATTTCAAGCGCATGCCCGGAGGCCCTCCACATCAATAGTTGTTCAATTTTAGTGCCCAAACTTGAAGTGTGATAGATTTAGTCTAGAGTTTTGGTCATTTAAGAATTTTGATAAAGTTAAAGCAAACGTTCAAAGACCAAGTGAGTGAGTTAGATTGTGGAACATTTAACACCTTTTTCAAGTAGACCCATCCCCATAGATGGCGCTAAGATTGCAAACAATGGTTGAATTGATGGGTGATTAGAAAAGAGGTGAGTCCAAGGAACTACTCAAATTGATTTTTGCAAATTTGTATTTAACTTAACGAAGTTTCTTAAATGTCCAAAAATCAAACTTTTCCTAAATTGCATGTGGAAAAGAGATTTGTTTTGTTCAATTTTAAAAGCTCCAAATGAAGTGTTTGATATTGCAATGGTTAATTGATCCTTGGCATTAAAGATTGGATTTTTTGTTTTAATCATGCATTCAAGGAAAATTTGATTTTAATCCATGGCATTCAAGAGTGTGTTTAGCAACATGCATTCAAAGACAAGTGATTAAACATCCAAGTTTTTTCCTTTGAGCATTCAAGATTGAGATTTTGTGTGTTATTTTAAGAACTTTGAAGTGCTTGGTTTTAACCTTAGATCATTCAAGATTGTTTTGGACTCAAAAGTGAAAATGACTCTTTGGACTTTGGTTTTCATTCAAGATTTTGTGTTCTAGTTTGCATATTTTAAGCCCAAAAAATGATATTCCTAGATTGTTTTGATGCATGAAAAACCTAAAAAACATTCAAGATTTTGCAACAAGACATTTGTTTGGAATAAATAACAAAGCTTTTAGAAAAAATTTTGGCAACCATTTAAGACTCTTAGTTTTCATGAGATTTTTAAAAGAACTTTAAAATATTTGCAAATGAGGTTCATTTTATCCTTGATTGATGCTTTGAGTTTGATTTAGATTTTAGTGTGCACTTAGTGTTGATTTTGAACCTTTTGAAATAGAAACTTGAAGTTCTTTTTAAATTTCCAAAAATGAAGTGTTCCTAACTTTGCATGAATGCATCTAAAACCTTGATGTTGCAAGGATGCAAATGATTGAATTGGTTTAGTTTCACTTGCTAAAAGGCTTCTTTTTTTTTTTTTGCAAATTTTTAATTTTTTAATGGATTTAAGTATGATTTGGGGGTTCATTTTAAGCACTAAAAAGAAGTGTGTATGATTTTGCTTCCTTAAAAAAAAAATGGCCAAGATCTCTCACAAGAAGAAGAAGAAGAAGTAGATGGAATAAGAAGAATATAGACAAGAAGAGGAAGAAGAATTCCAAGTGCTTTGTCCACCTATAAGCTTGAAAAATCTGCAAATACTATGAGATAGACTATGAGTTCCTTTGTCTTCTTCATGCTCATGTGGACCTACAAAACCAATTTATGCAATCCTACCAATCACAAAAATAAGAAAAATTAGCCAAAATCAGCAAATGACATACAAAACTTGACTTAAAAAGCTAATGAAGATGACCCATGTGGGGACCCACCAGGCGTGCCAAAATGTATATGAGCAATGTTAGTATGCTAATAGAAACCAAATTTAAATAAAGCTTCTACAAACTAAACAAAAATCATAAACTTCAAGATAGACTAAGATGAGCTCTCAATTGAGAATATGAGCCATTAATGGGCTCTCTCAATAAGAAGCTCTCTTGTTGAGTGGCTTTGTCTAAATAGATAAGATGTATGCTCAAGCTTATGCTTCAAAAAGGGCTTCAAATGGAGTTGGAATTTGGGTGTGAGTGTATGGTTTTGATGTAAAATAGCTTCTTAAAATAGCATTATGACTTTACTTCATGGATTGTGTTATTTTGCAAAGGGGAAGGATCCAATTTATAGGAAAGAGGCTTGAGGGATTGAGGGCTAAGATGCAAGGATGGGAAAAAGCTCATGGAGGGCTCAGATTGCATGAGAGAAGAGCACATGGATTGTGCTTCCTTACATCCAATCAGGGAGTGACACATGTCATAGGGTGAGAGGATGGAGGAAAGGGGAAGGATGGGTCAAAAAAAGAGGCTCAAGGGATAAAATCTTCATAAAGACCCTCATAATGACTTGTAAGAGCAATAAAAGGGCTTGGAAGAGTCATTTATGGCCTAGTGGACTTCATAAAGTTTTATGGTTGAGATATTTTGAGGGAGATGAGAGCAATTTCGACTTGGACTTGATTAGGAGGGTTTTAAGCTTGCTTAAGCTTGTGCAAATGATTAAAGGATTGATTAGGATGGTTTAGGATTAGCTTAGGGATAGGCAAGTGGATGGCATTTAATGAGGGTGAGTGAAGGAGGAGATATTTGTTAACTTTGGCTTGGGTTAGTAAGTTTTAACCCATGTTTAGGGAATGTGACAAGGTTAGGAGGGGATTAGGATTAGGTTTAAAGATATCTTCTAGAAGAGTCTAGACTTTGGATGAGGATTAAGACTTTCTAGAATAGTCTAGAATTTCCTAGGATGAGGATGAAGACTTTCTAGAAGAGTCTAGAACTTCTTAGGATGAGGATAAATTGGATTTTTACGAAATAAATAAAGTTTTATTTATTTCAAGGGTTTGGGTTGAGGAGATATTTATTAAAACTTTTTTTTAATAAACATGAGGATTAATATTTAATCTTAATTAAATATTTTGAGTTGGGATTAGGGGTAGGAAATGATGGGATTAACCTTTAATCAAAATTAAAGAAGGATTAGAAGATTTTGGAAGAGGTTAGTGGTCTTAAGGAAATTGGCCAAGTTTTGGGCAAAAAATAAATTTTTTATTTATTTTGGATTTTTTGGTCAATTTATTAATTAAATAATTAATAAATAAGTAAATAATGTTTAAATAAGATTTAAACATTTTTGGGAGGGATTCCTTAATTCAATATTGTTAATTAAGATAAAGGGATTTAATGACATAAAAATAAATTAATTAATTAATTAATTAAATAATTAATTAATTAAATAATTAAATAATTAATTAATTAATTAATGATGATGTCATCAAAAAAATTTCAGAAAATAAAAATATTTTATTTTCTAAAGGTTTTTAGGTGTCTACACTAAGGATCTAGGTTGAGGACATGAAGTAGACATGTTGATGATCATGTGGCTAAGATTTCTTGTCATAATATTGCATGTATAGAAAGTTATTAAAGTTGCAAGGTAGAAGATTTATGGTATTGTTAAGTGTAATGTGTTCTTAATGTGGTCCTATAATAATTAATTGATAAGGTCTAACAGTTGACTTAGGGAATTTTTTTGAGGACTTGATATAAAGGAAGGACATTTTCCTTTATCATGGTATAGTTTTTGAATTAATGATAAGCAACAGTAAGAATAGAATGTGAAGTTGAGTAGAGCAGTGCACAAGTGAAGGAAACTTCATTGCTGAGCTTTTTCTAAGTGATCTAAGGTTTGGTATTTGTATTTGAGGTTTGTGACATAGTCTACAAGGTCTAAAAGTGATTTATTTTTATGTGGTGTCTGATAGAAGAATGTAGAAAGATCAAGTTGGTATGGATGACCAATTGAGTATTCTAACCATCTAAGGTTATGGGAGATACTTTTGAGTATTTGGTATATGTAGTTAATGTCACAAGAAGAAATGATAAGTCTAGAAGAAGTTATGTAAGTTTTGGTGATGTATGTTCTGAGGTAGAGTTTATAGAGGCATATTTTGGTAAACTTGTTATATCTCTTAGCAAAGTTGATATTCTAAGGATCTAGGTTGAGGACATGAAGTAGACATGTTGATGATGATGTGGCTAAGATTGCTTTTCATAATATTGCATGTACAAAAATTTTATCAAAGTTGCAAGGCAAAAGATTTATGTTATCACTAAGTGTAATGTGTTCTTAATATGGTCCTAAAATAATTAATTGATAAGGTCTAATAGCTGACTCAAGGAATTTTTTTAAGGAATTGGTATAGAGGAAGGAACATTTTCCTTTATCATGGTATGGTTTTTGAATTAATGATAAGTAGCAGTAAGAATAGAATGC
Source organism: Cupressus sempervirens (assembly GCA_028749045.1). Lineage (NCBI taxonomy): Eukaryota > Viridiplantae > Streptophyta > Pinopsida > Cupressales > Cupressaceae > Cupressus > Cupressus sempervirens. Next base: position 674,784,971 of record CM053789.1, read on the forward strand.
GAAGTTGAGCAGAGCAGTGCAAAAGTGAAGGAAACTTCATTATCAATGTTTTACTAAGCAATCTGAAGTTTGGTATTTGGATTTGAGGTTTGTAACCTAGTCTACAAGGTCTAAAAGTGACTAGTTTGGTTGACAAAACAAATGGAAGAAGAACATAATAGTTAATTACATATTTGAGTATTGAGCTCGTCTTGTAGTTGAAATTGCATGTTTGGGAAATGGGCTCATCTTGCATACATTGTACTACAAGTCCTAACAAGGTTGGAATCTCCTAACAGGGACTCTGTGTACTAAATGTTCTAATAGACTCTTAATAGGGTCCATCCTCTAACAAGGAATATTTATATTAGTACATCATCTTGTGGGCATCATTCCCACTAGGGTTTTCCCTCTAATCAAGGGTTTCTTGATGGTTTACCACCAATGAGAAGTATAATTAAGTGCATGTATTTTATTCCTGGAGCTAATTTTCCAAATAAAGCTCTATATAGACTATCACCTACTAAAAATGAAGAGCTTAATACACAAGTGTATGAATTGCTGTAGAAAGGTTTGATAAGAGAAATTTTGATTCCATGTGTTGTACCTGATGTATTAGCACTTAAGAAGAATGGAGAATGGAGAATGTGTAGTATTGATTCTAAGTTATCGACAAGATCACAATGAAATATAGGTTTCCTATGTCAAGGATGGATGACATAATGGATTGTTTGAGTGGAGCAAAGTATTTTACCAAGATTTAGTTAAAGAGTGGCTATCACTATATCAGAATCAGAGAAGGTGATGAATGGAAGACTACTTTCAAGACAAAAGATGGTTTGTATGAATGGTTGGTAATGCCTTTTGGTTTGACTAATGCACCTAGTAATTTCATGAGGTTGATGAATGAAGTTATCAAAAGATTCTTGGTTACTTTTGTGATTTTTTATTTGGATGATATTCTAATATTCAGTAAGCTTAAGGAAGAACATCTTGAGCATGTTAGACAAATATTGTAGAGATTGAAATAGCAAAAGTTGATGATTAATCTGAAGAAATATTCTTCTATGGAAGAAGAGATTGTGTATTTAAGATTTGTGGTTTTAGCTAATGGTTTAAAGATGGACCCTAAGAAGGTTAAAGCAATTTTGTAATGGCCTACACCTAAGAATTTGGGTGAGGTAAGATCATTCCATGGCTTGGCTAGTTTTTACAAGAAGTTTATAAGGAATTTTAGTTTTGTTTATAATAGTATGACTGAGACAATGAGAGGATATAAAAAGTAATTCAAGTAGACACATGGATTTGATAATAGTTTTGAGACTTTGAAACAAAAGTTTGTTGAGTTACCTATATTAGCTTTGCCTGATTTCAATAAGGTATTTCAAGTTGAATGTGATGCAAGTGGTAGTGCAATAGGAATTGTATTAAGTCAAGAAAGTAAACCTGTTTCTTTTTTAAGTGATAAATTGAATGATGTTAAAATGAATTATTTTGTGTATGATCAAGATTTTTATCCTATTGTTCAAGTATTGAAGAATTGGAGACACTATTTGATTCCTAAGGAGTTTGTGTTGTATACTTATCATAAAGACTTATAGTAGTTGGAAAGTCAACATAAGTTGAATCAAAGACATATGAAGTGGGTTGAGTACATGCAAAGTTTTACATTTATGATTAATTATGAGTGGAGTCACTAACTGAGTTGTTGATGCATTGAGTAGAAGACATTCTTTGCTAGTTTAGATGAAGGTTGAAGTTCTTGATTTTGATGAGATGAGGGAGTTGTATGATGTTGATCCTAATTTTTTTGAGATGTGGAGAGAGTGCAGAGCAACTAGTTTGATAGAACAACCAAGTAAGTTTGATGAGTATTTTATTCAAGAAGGTATGTTCTTTAAGGGTATTTTAATTGTGTATTCCTAAGAGTTCTATGAGGTTAAATTTGATTAAGGAAAAGCATAGTGGTGGTTTGGCTGGACATTTTTGAATTGATAAGACACTAAGTTTATTGAAAGAGGAGTATTATTGGCCTCATATGTATAGGGATGCTTAGAATTTTGTAAAGAGTTGTGGAGTTTGTCAAGTTACAAAAGGAGTAAGTCAAAATACTAGTGTATACACCTATTTTTGTTCTTGAGAAACCTTGGAGTGACATCAGTATGGATTTTGTTTTTGGATTGCCTAAGACAATGAAGGGGTATGATTCTATGTTTTTTGTTTTGGATATATTTTCTAAGATGGCTTATTTTATAGCTTGTAAGAAGACATCAAATGTTGAGCATGTTGCTGAGATTTTCTTCAAAGAGATTGTTAGATTGTATGGATTACCAAAAAGTATTATTTCTTACAAAGATAGTAAGTTTTTTGTATACTTTTGGAAGACTTTATGGAAGAAGATGGGTACCAAGTGAAGTTTAGTTCTACTTTTGATCTATAGACAGATGGACAAATAGAGGTTTTGAATAGAATCTTGGGAAATTTGTTGAGATGTTTAGTTGGAGACAAACCAAATAACTAGGAGATGGTATTAGCATAAGATGAGTTTAAAAATAACAATTACATGAATAGGAGTATAGGGATAAAACCTTTTGAAATTGTCACTGGAATACAACCTAATGGGATATCAGATTTAAGGGGTATTGGTCAAGAGAAGAGAAGTGATGTAGGAGAAGCATCTGTTGATTTTATGAAGTCTTTGCATGAGGACATAAAGTTAATATTGGAACAAAGCATTGGAACAAAGTAATCTTGGGTATAAGGAAATGTTGATAAATCTAGAAGACATCATGTTTTTTGAAGTTGGTGATGAGGTCATGGTTCATTTTAAGAAAGGAAGATTTCTTGTTGGAACATATAGTAAGTTGAAGATGAAGAAGTTTGGACCTTGTAAGATCTTGAGGAAGTTTGACTGTGGTAATGCTTATGAAGTTGAGTTACCTAATGACATGGATATATCTCATATATTCAATGTTGTTGATTTGTATAAGTATCATGAGTCTGATGATGAAGTTGTTGTGTCAAATAATTATCCTAAGAAATAGATTGAATACATTGAATAGGTATTAGATCATAAGGTTGGTATGAGCACAAGAAGGAAATATTACTATGAGTATTTGGTAAAATGGAAGAATAGATTAGTTGAAGACACTACATGGATTTCCCAATCTAACTTGGATTCAGCTCGATTCGTGACATCTCAATGATTCAAGAGAATCATTTCTTTCAACCCTAGTTATCTAATGCAAGAGCATCTTGGGTTACTATTTTATCTTGCATATTTGTTGATTTTCTTAGTTGTATTTGAGTTGCAATGTCTTGTATTGTTGAGTTCTCTATGTTTGCCAAGTTTGCAGTGGCTATTGAGTTATCCTTTGGTTGTCAAGTTCCTTAGGTTTCTGAGTTTTCCTTATTTTTTGAGTTCCTTTGGTTTTTGAGTTCCTTTGGTTGGTGAGTTCCTTTTCTTATTGAGTTCCTTTGGTTGTTGAATTCCTTTGGTTGTCTAGTTCCTTTGGTTTTCAAGTTTGCTAAGTTGACATGTGTCGAGTTGTCTATGTGTAGTTTCTAGTTGGATCTAACCTTTACATTTAATTTCATGTTAGGTATTTCTTGAGAGCTAACTTGTGACTTGTTTTAGCATTTAATGTATGGATTTATTTTATTGTATTTGCAACAAGTCAACTTGTGGTCTTGCATATATTTAAAGGGGCCTTTGGTGAAGTTTTGGGAAAGAAGGGGAGAATGATATTAAAGTAGATTAAGAGGATCAAAAGGAAAGTTGAAATGTGAATTTTGATCATTGTGAATCAAATCTGAATTATAATGTTGGTTGTCACCTAGAAGACCTTACAACTGGGCATGTATTTGATTATTTGATGAATCTATGAAAAAATTTCTCCTCTACCTCTCATATTTTTTGTTATTGTGTTGTTTTCCATTGTGTTTACTCTCATAGATGGTTTGAATAGTTGGGTGTGCATTTGGCCCTAGTTATCTCATCCTTCCCTGTATCAAGCATTACTCAGTGCTCCTTATTATTTTACTCTTGTGTTTATCTTCGCTTACCTTTCTTGACATAAACAATTACTTTTCTTTATCAAAGTCTATCTAATCCAATATCCATTGTAACTTCCTTTTCATAACTTCAACCTTTCCTCTAGGTGATATAGTTATGAGTAACTTCTCAAATCATCTTCATCAATCAAATAGATATGACATTTAGAATAGGTAACAATATGTCTCATCCATAGATTTGACATCAATGACAAAACAAAAATTATTTCAATCGACAATATTTTGTGTCACTATACATAGTTATCATCTTGTGGTTGTTTTATTTATTTGCTTATATGATTAAGTTTTGATAAAGATGATTTAAATGTCATACCACTCCCCGCCCCAGTTATACTAGTGGACTTTACTTTTTAAAAATTAGTATTAGAGAATCAAGAAGGTAAATTTTAATAGCTTTAGGATATCAATGGCTACATTCAAGAAGGTAAGTTTGAAATCTAATGGAGAGAACTATGATAGTTGGAAGGATAAAATGAAGACTTATTTACTATGCAAGGGATTTTATTACCGGATGGTTACAAGGAAAAGAAAGACAATGATAGAAGAGAAAGATATAGAAATATATACACAAGAGAATAAAGAACTATTCATGTAAAACATGTATGCTAGAGAGGTATCACTATCAGTTCTTCCAGAATTAAAATATGTTGAGGTAAAAGCCTTACAACTTGCACATGCTATTTGGATTAAATTATAAATTTTATTTTAAGGTGATCAATTTGCAAAGAAATATAAACTTCAGAATTGGAAAGATATATTTAATAGTACTATGATGTGGGAAGATGAATTAGTTAGGGGATACTTTGCTAGGTTGTCTAAGATTGTTGCAGAAGTCAAGAGTTGTGATGGAATTGTCACTGAAGATGATGTTTTATAAATTATTCTTAAATCTTTTCCACCTCCTTATAATAACATGGTAAAAACTATTGAATAAATTATTCCTATTACACCTAATTTTGCCAAAGAAATATCGCTAGGGAAATTGTAGGTATTTGAATAGAGACTAAAATTTGGATCAAGAAGTAAAATAGAGATATATTTTAGTATACAAAAGGATAAAGCTAAATTATCTAGAATTGCAAGAATAAGTTGAGATTATTCTAGAGAATGGGAAATCAAGAAAGATGAAGACAAGAAGATTTATGAAGGACTTACATTACTTACAAAAACATCACCTAAAAGTAAGAGATATTTTTTTTGTTGGACATGCAAAAATCTTGGTCATTTTTCATCTCAATATCCCAAAAGAGAAAAGATAAAACCTAGGAAGTCATATAAGTCAAAGATCACAAAAGATTTATTTTTTGTTGATGAAGATGATGAATTTTATGTTAAGATGATAAATTTCTTAGAGTGTGATGATGAGGATGATGAAATTGGATTTTTTATATTAAAGAAGAAAGTCCTAAAAAATAAGAAAAAGAAGTAAAAGAAGCGAAATATTTAGTATCACATGTAGAAAGAAAGAAATTTGATTAAATTATAGATAGTCAATGCTCCCATCATATGACAAAAGACATGAATAAATTTGTTGAGTTTAACCATTATGATGGAGTAGTTAGAGTTGAGAAAAATGTACCTTGTCCTATTAAGGAAAAATGATCTATTACTCTTAATGGGAAAATTAACACTAATATTTAAGGATGTCTATTTTGTTGATGCATTGAAACATAATATTTTGAGTGTTCAACAACTTGTTGATAAGGGATACTAGTGGAAATTCACAAAGAAGACTTGTGTGGTCAAAGAAAAAAATTGTAAGTTGATTAGTATAGGTACAAAACTAGAGGTAATGTTTTTCAATTGAATCCTATTGAGATCACATGTTTAGTTGCAATGGTCGATGAAAGTTCATTATGGCATAAAATATTTTTTGCATTAACTTTGATAACATTATGAAGATTAGTACTACACATTTAGTAAGATATTTACCTAAGATTATTGAACCTTATAACATGGTTTTCAAGGAATATGTGGTGGAAAAACAAAAGAAGAGTTCATTTCTAAGAAAGATATTTACTACGTCAATAAATTTGGATATTATACACAAAGATTCTAGTGGTCCTACAAGAATTAGATAATTCTATGGTGAAAGGTACTTTATGATTTTCATTGATGATTTTATTAGGATGATGTGCACAACATTTCTAAGAGAGAAGTCTGAAGCTTTTTGAGAAATTCAATTTATTCAAGAATAGAGTAGAGAATGAATTAGGATTGAAGATAAAATGTTTAAGATTAGACAAAGGAGGAGAATTTATTTGAAATTAGTCTTTTTTGAAGATAAAGGAATTAAGAGAGATATCTTTCAACCCTTAAGACACCATAAATAAATGTGATATAAGAAAGGAAATAAAAATCATTTAGTGAGGTAGATAGAGCTATGAAGTTTGAGAATAATGTATTAGATACGTTTTGGAGAGAAGCAATGAACAATGCAATATACAAAATGAATGGAGTACATATCATGCAAGGTACTAGTAAGATACCTTATGAACTTTGATTTGTAAATACACCTACTATAAAATATTTTAGAATATTTGGAAGTAAATTTTATATCAAAAAAGAAGATTGCATTGGAAATTTTGATCCTGGAAGTTATGAAAGTATGTTTCTTGGATTTTTTTGAAAAGAAAGACATATAGATATTTTAATGAAAGATTGAGAACTATTGTTGAAAGTTATAATGGGAGATTCAATCAGGATTTCAAAATTTTGGAAAGGATACTTGATTATGATTCATATCAAGATAGTAATCAGAGGCCTAATAATGAAAATGTTGAGAACAAAATATTATATGAAACTAGAAATGATTTGCATGTAGAAGACCCAAGAGAATAAGCTAGATCTCAACTTAGAGAAGAAGATAGAATAGAGCAACGAATGCCTAAATATGTTGCAAGGAATTTTCCCATGAATCAAATAATTGGAAGTGAAAACAACAAACTTATGAAAAGGAATAAGGTATGTGAAGAATTATGTTTAATATCTCAAGTTGAAACTAAAACTACAAATGAAACCTGTAAGGATGAATTTAGGATAAATGTTATGAAAGAAGAACTTGATAAAATTTAAATTAATAAGACATGGGAGCTGACCCCTAGACCTAAAGACAAGCATATTATGAGCACAAAGTGGATGTTCAAAAATAAGATGAATGAAAAAGGATAAGTGGCAAGAAAAAAAAAGGTTAGTATGCAAAGGTTATTCACAACAAGAAGAAATTAATTTTGAGATAACCTTTGTGCATGATTCTATACTTGAAGAAGTGATAGTGCTTTTGGCTTATGCATCTAACAATAATTTTAAGGTTTATTAGTGTTGAAAATAGATTGATACAAGTATGAGAATGTGTTTTAGTCATTGTTTTTTCACTGATGTCAAACCTACCAATTTTTGCTAAGACAATTACTTAAATTATTTGAGTACTATCATTTTTTTGATTGATGAAGAGGATTTGATCAAATGAGGTAACAAGAGCACCTAGAGGAAAGGTTGAGTTATGATATGGAAAAGGAGTACAAGGATCAATTAAGATAGTGATATTATAATGCATTAATTATCTACTTAAGGATGTAAAGGATGGATACATTGATTAAGTTTAGAAGAAAAATTAAAATGAATTAATTCTACTAAGCTTAAAAATCTACATAGTAGTTGCTGAGAAAAGTTAGTGTAAGCTGAGTAGAAAATTAGTTGGAGTTGAGCAAAGTCAAATTCTAGTGTAAGTCAAGTAAAGTTTAGTTGATGTCGAGTACTAGTAAATTTTAGTTCATGCTGAGTGATTTGATAGTGGATGCCAAGCAACATAGTATGTGTTGAGCATCAGAAGCAAGTTAATGTTGACTGACATCATTATGAGAAAGATTGTGAATTTGATGAATCTGAGCCAAAAAGTTTGATTTCTTGGATTGTGTGAATTGTGTGGAAAATAATCTTGATGAACTAGTGGCATAGAATTCAAGATGAACCATTTTGAGGTGAATTCAAAGAGAATTGAAGGAGAAATTTCTAGAAGGCAATGAAATGAAAAGATGGGTAGATTCATTGAGTCCTACCTAATCCCACATAACTCTAAAATGGACGATAGAGGATAAATAGAAAAAGATCTTAATTTTCTTTTATAGAGATGGTTGGTCACAAAAAAAGGTTTTCATGTGCGAGGACCTAAGAAAGACAAGGAGTCTAAGGTATTACTTCATTCAATGACCAAAGAGAAGAGACTATTATTGGCAATAAAAGAAAGAAGGATTAAGGGTATGGATGCTTGAAGGGTTAACAAGCTATCAAAGTTGAAGTGTGTAAAAGATAAGTAGAATGGAGGACTAAAATAGAGATATAATCATCTGCAAAGTGCAGTTATAAGTTGTTATTAGATCAAGCCTTACTATTACTTTCTAATCTAGCCTAGGGTGAATCCTTTGGATTAAGGTGAGCCTTGTTAGAGGAATTTATATCACATAAAGTGTGTATGTAAATATTATAGCATTACAATAAAATGCCACACTTCACTCAACCAAAATGTTCTCTCTTTATACCAAAAACTTTGTTCTATTGGCCTCATTGCTTGATGCTCTACTAAATATTTGAATTATCTTTTTCCACATGTGTGTTAACCTCTAGGATGTCTTCCCAATAATACCAAGTAATTTTTTATAAAAAAATAAATCCTTAACCAAAATACCATTATTCTTCCTTTAACTTGTGTCCTACTAAATTGTACTTCAAAAATCCTATTAATCTTGTATTGGTTTTGACATATGAGTGACAATATACTTAAGTCATTTACTTAGTTCATGTCAAACAAGTAATACATGCTGAGCATAAGTTGTCAAATATTATATGCTGAGTGACAGATATTTAGTATGAGCCAAGTAACTAGTAAGTGTTGAGTCACTCAAGTACCGAGTAAATGGTATGTGTCAAGCTATTCAGATGCCAAGTGATCAATGGATGTCGAGTCATTCAAAGGTTGAGTTACAACATTGAAGTTGTAGTTGATGTCGAGCATCATGAACTTCAAGTGCCAAGATACATAATTTTGACATAGATATTTTTAATGGCACAAACTTTTATGTAAACCATTTATGGTCCAACTTAAGGATGAATCTTAATTATCAATCCCTATGCATTATATGCATCTAATTAGAAAAAGGGAAGGATTAAGTGGTAGTATTGGTGAATCACTACCATTGATTCATACCTAACCCTAAGTCACTGAGGTCTTCATAAGGAAGACAAACCCTTAACTTTTTATAAATTCTTAAGGAGAATTGAAGAGAGTTTGCATGCATAAAATGAGCATTCATGGTGCCTAAGGTATTATGATTTGAGTTACATTGTAGAATCAGTTAAAGGAGAATAGAAGAAAGGAATCAAAAGACAATAGAGATACATATGATCAGAAAGGATAAAATATACATCAGGATAGAGGTGATCTAACATCAATAAATAGAGTGCTAACTAAAGGATCATTGTTGAGACATTCTAACAGGTGAATTAGTTAAATCTCTTAACAAAGTAGTCTTGACAAGCTATTGTAAATCCTTTAATAGGGTGCCTACTTCATTGTAAGTTAAAGTCCTTTTACCAGGTACAATTCTAATAGGGTGCTGAAAACCTTTAACAGGGTAAGATCTAATAATCTTGTAAGCCTTTAACATGGTAGATCATGTTTCATGATAAAAAATTGTAACCTTCATTGGATACACTTTATTATTGCAGTAGTGAATATTTTTGGGTGTCATCCCCACCCTAGTTTTACCTTCTCCTTGGAGGTTTTCTAGGTAACTAAATATCTTGTGTCATACATGTGTTGAATATTTTACTTTCATGCTATGGATGTATATGAATAATTTGGTATTTCAGTTTATATGCATAGATTGTGAGATGGATGTGTGGTGAATAGTTTTTGAGGTTGAAAGTTTTTAAGTGTTGATTCACCCCCATCCCCCCTTTGAGTTTACTTCCCTATTGTATTTCAAACAATTAGTATCAAAGTTGAGTTCTCTGGAAAGTAAATTTTTGTAGCTTTGAGGAAAGATCCTGGAGATGGAAGTCTACAAGTTGGGAAAGACCATTGAGAACCAGAAGATTGAAATACAACTTACCCTAAATCATTTGAATGAAGCAAGAAATGAGTTAAAGAAATCATTGAAAAGAAGGAAGGAAATTTCTATTGAAGAGAATGACACAAGTGAATTATTTACAAATGGAAACTTTGATGCAGCAATTGCAAACCTGATGGAAAAGAATGGAACCCTAACTAAAGAGGTCAAAATAACAAGAGACAGAATAAGAAGTCCAATCAATATTTCTAGGTTAGGTGATCGAGCCTGAAGAGGAAAAAGTTATGATTGAAGATAACAAAAGGATTTTGACCAACAAACTAGAAGAGAAAACATCAGAGGTAACTAGGATTGCTACCATGAAATTGGAAACTTTGGGTCAAATGATGATTGAAAATCATGAACTGAATGCAAAGGATATTAAGATCACAACACTGAGGTTGTAGAATGAACAACTAATAAATTATCTAAAAAGAGAAAAGGAGTTTGCTAAAAGTTTCAACAAACCTAGTAAAGCCATCAAGTACTTTGAACAATTGATGAGATCCCCTAGATCCAACAATGACACTTCTAGGTTGGGTTACACTAGTACTGAAGAAGGAGAATAATCCAAAAGTGGTGAAGCAAAAAATAACAAAGTTAAGAACTCCAAACCTACTTTTCATAATTGTGTTAAGATAGGTCACACTACTAATTTTTTTAGGAGCAAGACTACAAATTTGAACCCTAAGCAGAATATTCATTGGTCATCGCCACAAATGCAAAAACAAGGACTTCAATCACATGAATGAAAAATTAAAACCATAAGTACACAAATATTTGAAGGATACTGCTATAATTGTCAAAAGTATGGACATAGAGTATATGAGTGTACATCTAAACCTAAATGGTCATCAAACAAGTAGAAAAAGGTAAAGCACAATGGAAACTCTTATAGTTGGGATTATAATACTACGTATAGTTGTCACTACTATCAAGAGTATAGACATGTTGCTAAAATTTGCATAAGAACACATTTCAGAAGTGACTACAAAAGATGGTTGAGTCAAACCACATGTTTTAGTTATTTGAAGATTGGTCATATAAGCAAGAATTGTCCAACGAGGTCAAAGGCACTAAGTAGTGAGTTCAACAAAGGAAAAAGAAAGGTGGATGTTGAAAATGTCAAAGATGAGATGAACAAGAAATGGAAGAGAAAGGAAGATTGCAGCACATCAAGTGCAAATGGGATCACTCCAACCAATGGGTCAAGTGATCACACCACCTCCAATTAAGTAATCAAGTGGTATGTTAGACTAATATTTACAAAGATATACTACACATTAGTTCCAAGGATTTAGTTCTAAAAATATTACATGTGCATGAATAAAGATACAAGGTGTTGATTAATACTTGGAAGAAATCTTTTTAGTTTTGTTAGTTTTCATGTTACTACTAAGGATGAAAAGTTTCACTATGGTTACCAAGTGAAATGTTAAGTTGATGCTAAGCTATCAAAGGTGATAGTGTTGACCAAGCTTGTAGTGGTTGCTAAGTTGAAAAGGAAAATTCATGGAAGCTAAGTGAGTTAAAATCTTTACTGAAGTCGATCTGACAAATGTGTAAGCACTAAGCATTAAATGCAAGGTTTTAAGGTCCATACAATCAATTTCTACTCATTTGACATCATTCAAATTTTAAGTATAGCACAAAGAGTGAAAGGAAAATTGAAGAAATCATTTCAGCATTTGCAAGTAGGATTCAATAGTTTATCGACACCATAACAGCATATTTACAAACGTATTTATCGTGTGCCGAGCTATGGAGTTTGAATTTTCACAAACCCTAGTTTACATAATGGCATCTAGTTCAACACCTAAGGTTAAAGGTGGTAAATAATTTTTGAATGTGTAATTGATAAGAAATGAGATTAGACGGCCAAACTTTAGAGCCATTCCTAATATTGCTTACAAGAAAGATCCATCTGGTGCATTGTCAATGATACCACCTCAAGCTTTGATGATTCAAGATGTAAGATGTTGCTACATATGCAAGGTGGGTAGCATTAGACACATGGATATTAAGGAAACCTATAGGAAATTATGTGAAAATGGAGCATTGAAGGATGAATTCAAAATCATAGAGAGAAAAGGGTTGACCCGTGCCCTAGATTTTCCAAATGTTTTCAAGACTAAATGGATAAAGATAGTTTTGAGAACAATTCATGATAATTCTATATGGTTGGATAATGGACCAATGAAAATCACAAATAAAATTTTACATGGAGTGATAAGGTATCCAACACTTGACCAACCTAAAACCATGAGGATCAAATCTGAAGAGGTCATTGAGAAGAATACAAGGGCAGTGTGGAACAAACGAGGCATGATAATTGATACAATCTCAAATCCTCTAATTATATTTGTAGTGAGGATAATAGCACATAAATTCTACCAATCAAGCAGGCTCAATAGTTTACCATGTATTGCTATTGACATGGGCTATAAGAGAGTCAAGAAGGATGATACCTATGACTTTCACGAGTTGCAGATGCAACAATTGTCAAAAAAATTGGGAGAAAAAAGGAAGGCTAAAAGTGCACAATGTAAATTTGGTTCAATTCTTTTATGCATATTCTTTTATATATAGAATACATTCCCTACATTTGGTAAAGCTTCCTAGAAAACAAAAAAATCTATTGCAATAGAGATAGGTGAATTTATTGAGCAACTTGGAAATAATTTTGAGTCAGTTATAACTAGCTACTTTGAGGATTTTAAACAATCAATGAAGAAAAGAATGAGGATACCAATTTCACTAGTTGAGAAACATTTCAATGATGTTTTCTTTCTAGTTGACATTGATTTTACATATGTTTAAGTTGATGTTCCAAGGGTAAGGTGGTTAAGACCACTAGGCTATGAGATCAATGTTAATAAAGCCCCTACAACAATAACAACATTACTTGTAGAAGATGTAGATTCTAAGGCTACTACCTTTGGGAACTATGAGATGGTTAAATATAAGATAACAATGTATTTGAGACTACCTTGGTCATTAGAAAGAAGAATAAAATTGTTAAGAAGATAAAGCATAATTTTGGTGGAGCAGATAATGAAGAAGAAGCAGAAGAATATGGTGATGAAGAAGAAGAAGATATACCTATTCAAGCACCATTGGCCTTAACTCAAGGTCAAGGAGAAGATCAAGTAGAAGAACTAGAAATTAATGAAGGTGTCAAGGGAGAAAAAGCTAGTGACACACTTAAGAAAATGATGAGGAAAGCTAAGACCCTAGTTGTTAGCAAACTAAGGAAGGTTGCAAAACCTAAGCCTACTCTTCACTTTAAAAGAGAAAGAACAATGGCTACTACCAAGAACACTCAAGAAGAAGATAAGCCAAAAGAGAAGAGGGAAAGACTAGCTAGCAATGAAGAGGAGCCTAAGAAGAGATCAAGGAGAAAGTACATAGCTCCAACTGAATCTAATGAAAAGAAGATTGAATCTAATGACAATAGCCAATTTCAAGTGGTAAGTCACCATCCTTCTTTAGACTTAAACAATATATGTGAGAACATAAGGAATAATGTTGATTTATCTAGTCCCACACATATTGAATTTGATAAACTTGTAAAAGTTGAGATGAACCAAGGAGAGGAGTAAATATATACCATGATGGAAATATTCAAACAAACTCCAATTAATATTACCAACTCTCTACCAAAGGAACTATTTGATAGAGTTGAGAAAAAAGTGGTAATATGTTCTCAATATAGAAAGACAAATTAGAGAGACTACACTTGCATGAGTGATGCCAAAATTGGATAGGGAAATAATGGCTAAGGAATTAAAGAATCATACTGGAAAATTTGCACCGAAATACAAGGCATTCAACATATTATACAACAAGGTTGAGGATGTTTTCTAAAAGACTACTCTAATTTGGAAATCATTATATGGTTTGACATTACCCAAGGCAATAATTTAGGCACCAATTGAGGTAGGTGATGATAAATATGAGAAAAAATAGGTAACTAAGGTAATAATAGTTAACACTATGATAATTATACAAAAGGAAGGCACTAAAACACATGAAGATACACAGGCACCAGCTGAGGATGTGTATCAAATAGAACAAAGTGTACTAGATACACTAGTGTCAATTCCTAGTACTCAACATGAGGTGAATATAGAAAATGATATTGTAAAGATTAAGGATGTTTCTGATACTGTCACTTAGAACATCAATCCCCTTATAGAGGATGACTTGAAGAAGATATTGGTAGAATCCACTACCCAAGATAAACTTCATGAAAATCTTGTACTACTAAGTATTGATTAGATTGAGAAGGGAGACAAGGTATCTATATGGGAGGAAGTACAAAAAAAATTGACATCTACAACCCCTCCTCAATTCACCTTGATACAACCTACATTACCCCTTTGTGGTATATCAAAGAAAGGAGGTAGCAATGGCTACCATCAATACATTGGCACAAAGTGCTCCAATCTTGGTCAATATAAAGGAAAATGAAAATGACAAGGATGAGACTATTAGAGAGCATAAAGATGAGATAGAAAAGAATGAAGAAAGATAAGTTCCAATAGGTCAAGTAGATACTCTTGCACCTATAGCACAAGATCAAGGTACAAATAAGCATGTAGAAAAAGCCAAAGATAAGACTAAAGAGATAGTTTTGACTACCAAATTTGAGGAGAAATTAGCAATACAAACACTGGTGACTTTACCAAAAATTGCTACTCCTCCTAGTCAATCTCTTCATAGGATAAGTATAGAAACTATACCCCTAAAATAATCATAACTAAGTCCAAGCATATCTAAGGTAGATGAAGTCACATAATTTGTTAATGTGAACTTGGATGAAGTGATTGAGTTGCCCAAGTTTGATTTTGCAACCATCATTATTGAATAGATGAGCATACTCTAGGATGCTCTTGCAAAGAAGAAGAATCAAGAACTGCTTAGACAAGAGCATAGGTAGAAACAAGCTTTGATAGATACCAAGGACATTTTTCTTGATGCATTTAGCCTGCTAGCACTAGAAGCAACAAAGTAGATCATAAAAGAGCTAACCATCTAAGTGGAGAAGCTAAATGACATAGACCTAGATTCCAATGTGAAATTACTTGAATGGTCTAAAAGGAAGTTTTAAAATAAAGTTGATGAAAAGATATCAAGTGCCATTACACTATCATAGGTTGAGTTTGCAACCAAAATTGAAAGTGTGAAGAAGGTACTAGAGAAATTGTGTAATCCCACACTCTTCATACAAGAAATAAGGAGTCACATACTAAGTTTGGAGAGTCATATACAATCATCTGGTATAACTCTTCTAAAGTCTCAAGCCTAGAGTGAGAAGCATTTCAAGAATCTCCTGAACTCCCAAAGCTAGTTAACAGTATTACATATAGATGAAGCAAACATCAAAGCTAAACTGATCAAGATCTAGTCTATTTTGACTCCACATATGGAGATGTTGCACAAAGAACTAGCATTTTCTAAAACACTCATGAAGAAATATTTGCATCTTTCTACTCATGATAGCTTAGTTCACCTTGTTATTGAGCTGGTCATCCAAATCAAATCATTGGAGTTCGGTTGTGATAATTGGGATGCTTCTTTGAAAAACATGCTTTAGGTCCACAAATCATTTTTGGACAAACACACTATAAATGTATAACACTTTCACATAAGTCTTAAAATGGGGGAGAAATAAGAGATAAAAGGAGAGATAAGTACAAGGGAGATATGATGGAGAGATAATCTTTTTGGGGGAGATACCATTATTAGAAAAGTTCAGCTATGATAGAAATAGAGTACACGGATCACCTAATACAAATCTACTTAGCAGGAGGAATAAGTTTGGTTCAGATACAGAACAACACTATCAACTCAATGGGAGTTATTGAATTTTGAGGTATGACTAATGAGTCATAAGCTTTGCAAAATTTTGAAGTTTTGAAATTTTGTGTGTAAGTGGATATTATTTGAGTTATGCTTGAAAGGATAAAGGTTATTCATACATGAGCAAGTATTTTGCCACTCATGTCAAAGCAAGATATTTTAAATCTCATATTGGTTTTGACATATTAGTGACAATATACTTAAGTCATTTACTTAGTTCATGTGGAACAAGTAATACATGTCGAGCATAAGTTTTTAGATAGTATATGCCAAGTGAAAGATATTTAGTATGAGCTAAGTAACTAGTAAGTGTTGAGTCACTCAAGTGTTGAGCAAATGATATGTGTCAAGCTATTCAAATTTCAAGTGATTAGTGGATGTCGAGTCACCTAGAGGCTAGGTTATAACATTGAAGTTGTCATTGATGTCAAGCATTAGGGACTTCAAGTGTCGAGTTACACAATTTTGATATAGATGTTGGTAATGGTACAAAATTCTATATAAACCATGTGTGGGCCAACTTAGGGACTTTTTTATGATCTTTGATGATAAGGATGAATCTTAATTGTGAATTCCTATGCATTACATGCATCCAATTAGAAAAAGAGAAGGATTAAGAAACAATATGGGTGAATCACTATCATTGATTCATACCTAACCCTAAGTCACCTAGGTCTTCTTAAGGAAAACAATCCCTAAATGTTTTACTAATGCTTAAGGAGAATTAAAGAGAGTTTTCATGCACAAATAAAGCATTCATCATGACTAAGGTGTTATGATTTGAGTTGCATTGTAAAATTAGTTAAAGGAGAATGGAGGAAAGGAATTAGAAGATAGTAGAGATACATATGATCTAAAAGGATCAAGTATACATTAGGATAGAGGTGATTTGACATCAAGCAATAGAGTGCTAATCAAAGGATCATTACTAAGACATTCTAACTGGTGAAGCAGTTAAATCTCTTAATAGAGTAGTCTTGACAGGTTGTTGTGAATCATTTAATAGGGTGCCTACTTCATTATAAGTTAAAATCCTTTTACCATGCACACCTTTAATAGGGTGTTGAACTCCTTTAACAAGGTAAGATCTAACAATCTTGTAAACCTTTAACAAGGTAGCCCTTTCATAGGTTAGATCATGTTTCATGATCAAACATTGTAACCTTCATTAGATACACTTTATTACTATAGTAGAGAAGATTTTTGGGTGTCATCCCCACCCTAATTTTACCTTCTCCTTGGAGGGTATCTAGGTAACCAAATATCTTGTGTCATACATGTATTGAATATTTTACTTTCATGCTATGTATATATATACTTAATTTGGTATTTCAATTTATACTCATAGATTGGGACATGGATGTGTGGTGAAAAGTTTTTGAGGTTGAAATTTTTAAGTGTTGATTCACACCCCCCCCCGCCACCCCCAGAGTTTACTTCCCTATTGTATTTCCAATAAATCCATCATAAATCTTTCCATACTTAAAAAAAATATTTAATGCTTGTATCCACATGCTATATAAAATTTATTCTACCTTCCTATAAGTTTGTATAATCTCAAGTGTCTCCAATGAATTAAGCTAAAAAAAATAAGCTAACTGTACACTACTTGTTCATATGTACTTAGATAATTTTCTAAGTATTTGTACTTCAAACTTATCCCTATATTTTTCTACCTCAAAATAGGTTTTTCTATCTCAAAATAGGTTATATGATTTCATATGAGAACCTTGATACATCACCTTATCCAAATTTCCAAAAATATACCCTTTGGCATTGATGGCAACATATGGGACAAATTGGCTAAGTATCAAAATTACAAAATTATGGCCTTGTAAAAATTTCAAAAAGTGTCAAAAATCATGGATTGTTATTTGTTAAACCATACTATATATATTTCTCCCCATGATATTTTTCTATATCTCCCTCTTACATAATCTTTATAGTATATAATACTTACAATTTTTCTCTACTCTACCCCTTTGACATCGATGACAAAGGTCAATCTAAAATTTATGCACGGGTCAAAATTGTTGGTCTTCCTTGTTGTCTTTATGATAATATTTTTCCAAAAATATTTATACAATTAGAAAAATTAACCTTTAAGTTATTGATATCTTCATCCCATGAAGATTTCACTACTTTAGCAAGACTAGTTACTTTTCATAGGCCATAGGGTGCTAGCTCTATTGCATTCAATTCTATGTAGGTAAAAAAATTATAAGATTCCTTTATCTCCAAGAGAGTATCAAGATGCTTCTGAGTCACATTCACTTTAGGAATCAAGTGATCTCTTAGTAAGTTGAATTTATTTAATATTATTTCTTTGTCATTCTACAAAAGTCTTAACTCGTCACTTGTTTTGCCAATCTTTTGATCAAACTCAGTCATTTTGACATCTTTGGTCTTTAAATCATCAATCATCTTTTCAAAAAAAAATTCTCTATCCTTTATTATATTTTCAAAGGAAGATTTATGTTGATGTGCTAAAGCACATTCCACATACAAATTATTTCCTTCAGTAATCCACTTCCTCATTTCTTTTATGTAGTGTCTAACACTTAAATGTCAATTCTTATATTATTACACATCTTATTGAAAAATTTGCAATCATGTTCTAGTTAAATCTTGATTCTTACTTCCTTTTCCAAAGTAGAGTACTAACTGTAAAATTCTTCTATGATTTTCTCTACTTTCTTTTCAATACTTTGTTCACTCAACTATTCTTGGAAAGCTAAAGTACTATGCAATTTTTCTATACAGTATGTTCTAGCAATATTTGTACATTTTTTCTCAACTTTATAGACTCTTCTACAATATTCCAATAGAAAGTGATGAAAATTGAATGTACTTTTGAATATCCATATTTTCATCAAACATATATGTTACATTTTGAGTCAAATCTGAAAATAGTTCTTCAAATGGTAATTTTGGAGTACTTGTAGGGGTTTTATCAGATGCCTCTGAAGGGGTCTACGAAATATTAATATGTTTTCCTTTATTTGATTGATCTTCCTTTAAATTTTAATTTTCAAATCTTTGGTCAACTAAGATATGTGATAGTTGCATATCCATAAAATCTTGCTTTTCTTATCCTTCATCTTTCTTTTTTTCTTCTTTTTTTTATTTCTCTGTTGCTTTATCTTTTCCTGTATGTCTTCGCACTAAAGAGATGGTGTATGTGCTCTTGACTATAGGTGCCAATATTGTCAAACTTTGATATGGCTAAGTCATAAATAGTCCTTGAGTTGACTCTTTACTTAGTGGAATGCTTTACTTCACTTCAGTGAGGATTTTCTTATCATTCTTCTCTTCTTCATTATTGTAATAATTCTCAACATTATCAATTACCAAATTTTCAACTCCATTCCTTGAATAGTCCTTGGAAGGGATTTTTGATGCATCAATTGTGATTTCTATACCATCTATGAACATTGAAGTTTTATCTATTTGATTATCTCATGTGTCCATAATTGAAATGTCATGTTGTAGTAGTCCTTCTACTATTGGTGACAATATTTTTTCAAGTAAGTTGCAAATTAGTTATTTTATATTTATGGATATGTTATCCTGAAAGATTGTTTGTCACATTTTTTGGAGCATTTAGGTAGTGAGCCTACGCGTTTCCTTTCAACCTCTAACAAGGTTGGAACCTTCTAACAAAGGTTCAAACATATCCTCTAACAAGGATTTTTGTATTAAATTAATTCTATTTGACCCATAACAAGGTCACATCCTTTCACAAGAAACTTATATATTAGTACATTATCTTTTGACTACCATCACCACTCAGGTTTTCCATTTAATCAAGGGTTTCCCTCGTTAAAAATAATTATTTTATGGTGTATGCTTTCTTTTTATTATGCATCTTTTGTTTAATTGTTGGAGATCATATTTACATGTTTGAATTTATCTATATTTGATGACAGTTGATCCACTCCCCCACAACCTTAGTTGTGTCTAGAAATTACTTCTTAACAATTGGTGTCATATCATCATGTCCTCTTTGAGAAGGAATCTTAATAGATTGAGAAGATCTACTACATCTTGCAGGAAGGAGAATCCTAAATTTGATGGCGATAGTTATGATAGCTACAAGAACAAGATGTGAACATATTTGATCTACATGGAAATTGATTACTAGTTGATTACAGAGAATTGAATTAATGTCAAGATAGAAAATGAGTTTTATTTGTGCACTCATGATTAAAGGAAGACATTTTAGTACAACATGATTTCAAAGGAAGCACTGATAAGCTCCTTATTTGAATCAAAATTCATTGAGGTAAAGGATCTTGACCTAGCACATGATATTTTGACTAAATTAGGTAGTTTTTATAAAGGTGATGATTTTACAAAGAAAGAAAAGTTAAAAATTTGGAAAACTAAGCTATAAAATGCTATAATGTAAAAAGAGGAGTGTGTTAGAGCATATGTGCAAAGGATTATTGAAATCACCATAAGGATACATATTTTAGGAGGAACTATAAAAAAAAATGAATTTTTTTAGAAGATTCTCATATCCTTAATAGTATATTTTGAGAAAAAGGTAAATGTAATTCAATAATTAATACCTCTTATTCAATGTTTTAACATGGAAGCTTTGATTTGTAAGTTGTGAGATTTTGAAATTGGGAGATTAAAATATTATTTCCTAGAATTGAGATGGCTTTTATAGCTAGTACACAAAGAGAGAACCTAAAGCTAAGGGAGTATTTTTTTTAAGTTGCCTTTTTTTTCTATCACTGCAAGAAGATTGGTCATTTTTCTTCTAGATGTCCTCCAAGTGAACCAAAGGTGAAACATAGACCTTATAATTCTAGATTTTTCTAAGGAATTTCTCTATAATAGTGATGATGAAGTTGAAATCAAACATATAAATTTTATGGATAGTGGTGATGAAGATGAAATGGGATTTTTTTTTATTAAAGAAGAATCGGCAGTGTCCTATTAAAGCAAAAAATTCTTGTTTCACATCTTGAGAAAAAACATAGATTGGATTATAAACAATGGTTGTTAACATCATATGATAGGTGACTAAGAATTTATTTTTAAATGAATTAAAGAGCTATGAAGGAGGTTTTGTTAGAAATTGTAACAATGCACCTTTCCTGATAAAAGAAAAAGATTTTATAGGTCTTGATAGTAAGACTAACATTGATCGTGTATTGTTTGTTAATGGACTAAAACATAACTTGTTAAGTGTTAGAAAACTTGTTAACAAGGGCTACCATTTGAAACTCACTAATAAAAAATTAATTAATGATAAGCATGGAAATGAGATCACCATGGATATAAGCAACAAAACTATTGTATTTCAATTGAATCCCACTGAGATAAGTTGTTTTATATTGTAAAAAGTTGATGATATATGTTTATGGCATAGGAGATTTTTTCATATAAACCTTGATAATATAGTGAAGGTGAGTAACTTTAATGCCAGCAGATATCTACCTAAGTTTATGAAACCTTCTAACATGGTGTATAAGGAATGTGTAATGGAAAAATAGAAAAGGAATACATTTTAGAGTAAAACATTTACTAATTTAGAGAATTTAGAGATTGTACACATGGATTTATGTGGACCTACTAAGAAAAAATCATTTAATGGTGAGAGATATTTTATTCCTTTCATTGATGATTTTACTATAATGGATGATTTTACTAGGATGGTGTGGATAGCTTTCTAGAGAGAAAAGTCTAAAGCATTTGATATATTTGAGATCTTTAAGGAAACATTTGAGAACGAATTTGGAATGAGGATTAAAACAATTAGGTGTAACAAAGGAGGAGAATTTACATCCAATTAAATCGATGAATATTATGACGATCATGGAATTTGCAGACAAATTGCAATACCTAAAACATCATAGTGGAATGGAATGGCAAAGAGAAGGGAAAAAATAGTTAGTGATCCATCAACAGTAATGTTGCTTGAAGGTAAGGTATCACATGTACATTGAAGAGAATCAATTAATACAACAATTTACACCATGAATAGAGTTTAGATTAGATAGGAACAATTAAACACCTTATGAATTTTGGTTTGGTCATATACCTAAAGTTAAGTATTTCAGAATTTTGAGAGTAAATATTATATCAAAATAGATGATGAAATGGGAAAGTTTGATCCTATAAGTGACGATGTTGCATTTATTGGATATTCAAGTTAAAGTAGGGCTTACAAATGTTATAACTTGAGATTAAATAAGTTTATTAAAAGTTCAAATGTTAGAATTGATGAAATATTTTAGATATATGGAAGAACTTTTTAATATGATTCAAAAGATGACTCAAATTAGGAAAGTACAAGTAAGAGAACACTCCAAGATCATAATGCAAAATAGGATTTATTCTTTGATATTGATGATGGAATTTAGTTTAGATTGAGGAACCTAGAGAAGAACAAAGAACACCAAGGTATGTATCTGTAAATATCATTGAAAATAAGATTATTGGTAGTGGTGATAAAGGAGTAATAACAAGATGAAAGATCAAAAATGAGATTTTCTTGATTTCATAAATTGAACCTAAGAATATTGATGAATCATGCAAAGATGAATATTGGATTAACATTATGAAGGAAGAACCTAAGGAGATTGAGAATAACAATACATGGGAATTACTCCCTAGGCATAAAGATAAGAAGCTTATAGGAACAAAATGGTATTCAAAAACAAAATGAATGAGCAAGGAGAAGTGGTAAGGTAAAGGGAAAGACTAGTATGAAGATATTACTCTAGATAGGAAGGTGTAAATTTTGAAGAAACATTTCTCCTAGTAGCAAGATTAGTAGCAGTAAGATTATTTTTAGCATATGCATCTAACAAAAAATTTTAAGTGTATGAGATAGATTTTAAATCACCTTTCTTGAATGGAGAACTTGAAGAAGAAGTCTACCTTGAGTAGCTTGATGGGTTTCCATTTATAGAAGAAAAGGATATGGTATGTATGTTGAAGAAGGCACTTTCTGGATTAAAGCAAGCACTTAGAGCTTGGTATGCAAGGTTGCATAAGCACTTCTTAGACTTGGAATATAAGAAAGGTAATGTTGATATTAATATTTACTTAAGATTTAATTTAAATGGTTTACTAATTATTGAAATATTTTTGGATGACATTATTTTTGGAGGAAATGGTGAGAAATAAATTTTCTAATAAAATGAAAGGAGAATTTGAGATTTTTATGATAGGTGAGATGAATTACTTTTTTGAATTGTAAATAACTCAAACAAAAGATGGCATTTTTATATCTCAAAGCAAGTACCTTAAGGAATTATTAGTAAGATTTAGAATATAATATTATAAGCCTATTAGGACACCTATGGTAATAGGATGTAAATTGACTAACAATGATGATTCCCCTAGTACAATTCTAACATGTTATAGATCAATGATTAGTGGATTACAGTATTTAACTTATACTAGACCTAATATTGCTAGTGTGGTTGGAATTTAAGTAAGGTATCAAGAAGATCCTAAGGAATCACATAATCCAATAGTAAAAAGAATATTAAGATACTTGAAAGGAACTTTAGAATAAGGTTTTTGGTATGACAAATCTAATGATTTAATATTGTATGCCTATACAGATGTCGAATGGGAAATTAATATACATGATAGGAAGAGAACCAATGGAGGAGATTTTTTTCTTGGAGGAATATTGGTATCATGGTTGAGCAAGACATAAGATTTCATTTCTTAGTCTAAATCAAAAGCAAAATATGTAGCAACAACAAAATATTGTAATCAGATGATGTGGATGAAAGATATGTTCAAGCATATTAGTATTGCATTTTCTAAACCTATTATCATGCATTGTAATAAGATAAATAAAATTATTATGTCTAAGAATCCAATTTTACATTCTAAGACTAAGAATATTACAATTAAGTATCATTTTCGAGAGAGGGTCACTACGAAAGAAATAATATTGAATTATGTGAGCATAAAAGAGCAGACAGTAGATATATTTAGTAAACCATTGGCTAAAGATATTTTTGAGTACCTTAGAGGTATGATGTAGATTTTCATAAGTGTATTCAGAGCATATTTATTCATCTAGATGTGATGCTTAGTACTGCTCCTTAGGGTGAGTGGTCACATTGTGTAGAGATCATCCTAGAGATCTTATGTAATAATTTTTTGTATAATGGTGTTTTATGGCACTTGAAATGTTTTTGGTTGTAGATTGTCTTGATCCAATAAAAGTACTTTATGAAGATCATCATCAAAGGGGGATAATTTTAGAATGATAAAAGAGTGATAAATTATGTTGATATTTGACATATTGATACCTTTTTTGTTGATGTCAAAAGGGGAGAAATCTGGTGAAAACCCAATGGGGGAGAAGACTTGTGTAGGAAGTATCATATTTAATTTGTGAAGATTTCATATGTTGAGGATATTCAAACAATTGTATTTTTTTATTAATTTTGGATTGATGGTTTTTCACCATATTTTGCCATCAATGCCAAAGTGGGATATTGCTGGGAATTAAATCATTTTTGGAAATTGGATAAATTGTTGAGATATTGTATTCATGACCAATTTTTTCATTGATGGCAACATATGTTTGTATGATCATAATAGACATAGATTCTATATATCGCAAGTTGATTATCAATACACCAAGGTTCATGATAGTATTATGTATACAAGCTTACATGTGTATAGTAGAATGAGTATAGATATCATATATATGTTTTCTATGCTTTATGTGAAGATTTGGTAAAGTTAAATTTTGTTTGGTGCAGACTAGTGATAGACTAGTGTATGGGGAACGATGACAAGAGATAGTTGTTGGAATTTTGGTTATATCTTTTTGGAAAGTAGGAATTAATCAAGCTGAGATTAGAATATGAGAGAAGAATTATTCATGTGTGTGTGTGTGTGTGTGTGTGTGTGTGTGTGTGTGTGTGTGTGTGTGTGTGTGTGTGTGTGTGTGTGTGTGTGTGTGTGTGTGTGTGTGTGTGTGTGTGTGTGTGTGTGTGTGTGTGTGTGTGTGTGTGTGTGTGTGTTTGTGATGATTTTGTGTTTGGATTACTAGGAAAATATTGTTAATAATTAGTGTGTGGTATATTTTACTAGTAGCCGACTGTGTTGAGGAATCATGTAATGCATTATTACAAAATGTAATATATTTATTGTAATGGTAGTGTATGAAAAATTATGGTTCCATTCAAAATTAACTATTAAAAAGGTAAATCTACTCCAATTGAACAAACTCAATTAACTATTTCAATTGAAATGAACTAGTAATGCAATATTTGCCTCCATTTTTCTCCTAGCTTTAAGTGATTGATGTTTAGCTCTCAAATTTATTAAAAGAGGATCTGCTTCAATTTGTGCTTCAAAGTGTTGGAGAATTATTAATTCTAATAAAATTCTATAAAAATGATCCTAGAATGCTTCTACAACTAGATGAAATGATGGATATTCTTATGAAATATGAAAATAACATGAAAATGCTATGTATTACTTGATAATTGCTCAAAGGATTCTATAATGCATTTTTATTATTATTACAAACTTGATTTCTAATTAGCTTGTGAATTTCTGTAAGGGTTCCTTTTATAGAGTTTGGGAAAACTGTAGCCTAGGTGGTGACATCCAATAGTAGTGAGAAAATATAGCACAATTTCAAGGATAAGATTAAATCAATTGAGGGAGCTGAGAGAAAGGAATTAGTTAGAATGTGAGAGGAAAAATAGGGAAGATGTTCCTCTCACATAGACATGGAAGTTTTTGATAGGAAAAGGAGATACACATGGTGCATGTCTCACAAAGACCATTGAGAAGACCCTTCTTTCAAAGAGGACTCTTGGAAAAGTGTCCTATGAGGCATATTTGACCTTATGAGGTGGATTTACCAACCCTAATAGGATAGGGAAGTTAGCAAGGACTTTATCATCTAGAGACAGGTGTCTCAAAGACCAAGTCATATAAGGGTAAGTGTCTTTGTGACTCATTATTTGAAAACACATACCACTTTTTTAACCCCATATGAATAGGGAACATGGGTGATGAAAAATAAAGTTAAACAATAATTAATTAAAATTAATCATTTGTACAATGGTGAGGTGTAATGGGACATGGATTAGATAGGTGGACTAGGAGACTTAGTCATCTAGATGTGTGTGTAATCAAGTAATTTAATAAATCGCTTAATAGGACTAATTATTAGACTTAGGATAGTGAGGATTGTTGACATTATAGTCAAATTTTTTTATTAGACACACACACTTAATTTATAGTGTTAACCAAGTAATTTAGGCTCTACCAAGTTCTGCAATTGCTACCAAGCAATATCTACGAAATTGGTGATTATCAATGTACACCAAGCTTCATAGTGTTTACCGAGTTTCTTAGTGCAAATTGAATTCTTGAGTGTTTATCAAGATCATAGCTTTAGTGAAGTGAATATAGTGTTGACCTAGCTATGCAGTGTCAACCAAGTGATTCAATCTATATGTCAAGTTTTGCAATGTTCACTGAATCACCAGTGCGACCAAGTTCAAATTACTTTGAAGTGATTAGTATGAAATGAGCTTCTATGTCTACCAATTGCATGATGATGCCAAGAGTTGACAATGGTTACCAAGTATGAAAACCTCAGTAAGATTGTGTGAAGTCATGGAAGAAAAAGACAAGGCAAAAGAAGATATAGAATAAAAGAACAATGAAATTCAGCATCTATCCCTTCAATAGGCAGACTTCATTGATTAGCTTACTAATGAAAATGAAGAAATCATAAATCTAAGATTAGAGAATGAAAGATTACAAAATGATCTAAACACTGAAAAGAAATCCAATGAGAGGATGATGAAATCTCAAGAAGAAATGAATCGATTGAATGAGAAAAATCAATATAGATAGAAAGGAAAAGAAGGAATTGGATATCTAGAAGAAGGTGAATCATCCAAGCAAGGAGCTCAAAAGAATCAAAGACCTACTTGAAATTACTATGGTAAGTTAGGTCATAATCAAAAAAATGTTGGAGTAATGGTAAAGCTAAATTCAATGTAAAATATTACAATTACAATTAAGCATGGTCATAGAGCTAATGAATGTAAAAAGAAACCTAAATTTGAAGGAAAATGTCACAAATGCAAGAAGCATGGGCACAAATCTTCTGAATGCAAAACCAAGATATTGAACCCAACAGAATAGATTGTAAAAGCTTTATTTGGTTGGGACTATAACACATGGTGTAGGTGCCACTACTATGGAGAATTTCAATACATTATAGAAAACTATGTTAAACATCACATGAGAACAAGAGACACCACTAGAAGATGTTTTATTTGTATAGAGCATGGACACTTTGCCAAGAACTATATGAACACAAAAAGGATAGAAGATGAAAAAAATGCCAAGGCTAATAACATCAGAAAGTAGATGAGATAGCAATGGATTCTAAAATCTTCTAAAAATGCAAGTCTGAGCCATGAAGCACATTTCACTCAAGAATTGGGTGGCTCGAGCATTTCTACTTGATCTCCCATAGGGATAACTACAACTAAGACTCTAAAGAAAACATCTTACATTAGTTCAAGTCAGCTAGAATGAAAGATCTATATCAGCACTCAAGATGCAAAGGGATCACTGAGTATCTAAGGAAAATCAAGACCTTACCAAGGTAGATCAGGTTGTAAGACCCTACCGAGCAAGGTTGGGAGTAACTCAAACATTGCGTGGACACCAAGTTATGGTTGACTCTACCAAGCACTAAGACCTAACTGAGTGGAAGATAGTCTATCATCGAGAAAGTGATCATACCAAGTATTTATGACAATTGGAAAGTGAAATTTGTTAAAAAGGAAGAAACCAAATTCATTTTTCATCACAAATTTTTGAAGAACCATTTGTAAAGAGCGATTTATGTGCTTCCAAGTGATCTATGCAATTTGTTGTTGAATTTTTTTGTGTTTTCAAAAACCCTACCAAGAATGGAATCCTCTAATAGAGAGAACAAGAAAGGATCTAAGATGTTGGTTCAAGGAGTCGATTGGAAGGCACCAAACTTCAAGTTAAGTCCAGTAATTGTGGAAACACTTGATCCAATTAGAGCTTAGTCATTGATTCCACAAAGGCACTACTAAATAATGGTATTTTCTCACATTTTCATTGTTCAATTAAAGACATTGAAACCCTAGAGATGGATGAGGCTCTGGATAATTTATGTGTGAATGGTGCATTGAAACTCAAGCATCAACACTTAGAGACCAAGGGTTTAACCCACATTCCACATATGCCCTAAGACTTCTAGATAAAATGGGTAGGGATTGTCCTTAGTCATGTACACAATGAGAAGCTATGATTAGAGAATCCTATTCCAATAATGAAGAAAATGATTCATCAAATCATAGGGCTCCCAATGTTGAACAAGGAAAAGACTAACAAAACCCTAATTTGGGTTGAATTGGAAAGCAAAAATCTTGCCAAATGGGATAGAAGAGGTATGAAGATTAGTTGTGTAACCAACATGGAGCTGAAATTTATAATCCATGTGATAGCACATAAAATATATAGCTCCAATCATCTCAATAGCATATCATGTGAGGCAGTTGATCTGGTTCTCAAGGTGGTGAAGAACAACATGTCCTTCGACCTTGCCAAGCTA
The DNA here is from genome assembly GCA_028749045.1 of Cupressus sempervirens. NCBI lineage: Eukaryota > Viridiplantae > Streptophyta > Pinopsida > Cupressales > Cupressaceae > Cupressus > Cupressus sempervirens. Next base: position 674,813,621 of record CM053789.1, read on the forward strand.
ATGTTAATCCAATTCAACAAAAACATGGAGAGCATTAGGACTTCAAAGAATAACATGTATAAGTTTGGTTCAAACATTTTTGTTTATTCTTCTTTGTGCAAAATTTTTTCCCCTCAAAAGGCTCAATCATATAGAGAAAAGATGTACCAATATTATACCAAATCAATGAGTATATAGCACATATGGGTAAAAACTATGTTAGTATCATGGATAATTAATTTGACTCATTCAAGGAAAAGATGAATAATAGATATAGAATTCCCAAGAAACTTTTAGAAGATTACAAGGATGATGTTTGTTTTATGGTAGATTGTGACAAGGTATATGTTAGCCAAAATTGCCCTCCCACCAAAAATTCAAATTCAAATGATGGTATTTTTTAATGATTTCCTAGGGTTCTCATGAAATGATTTAGCATTGGCCAAATTCCTTATTTCATGTTATACATTAGAATATTTTTAAGTCGCAATCATGCAATTTGCATAGTCATTGTTGGTCAAGTGTTGACTAAGGTCAAGGTGGCGAAGGTGCACTTTATTTTGTTTTTTGCCCAATCGCATGGTTATATTGTCATGTTGTGGTTTAAGTTGTGACAGTGCAAAAAGGGTCAATCCTTCAATGTTCAAGATGCATTTCACACTGCTAGATTTTTAAGATCTATAGTAAGCGCATGATCGCAAAGGTCAAATAGTAACATCAATTTAAAGTGGTAACAGTGCAAATATGGTTAGATCTCAAGTTTCACAAGGTCACAACAATTAGTGAGGAATACTAAGGGCAAGTTGTGAGGTAGAAATAAACTAATATTTGTGGTTTCACAAGCAGTAACTATTATTCAAGGAAGGTGGTGGCAAGCTTATGATAATGAATGGTCAACACAAGGCATAAGGATTGAACCAATGACAAAGTGGCATAATGGTAAGAAACATTTAGTTAGTGTAGCAAGAATTGATGATTAGAAATCAGTTGACTAAGATTCACAGTCAAGTTGGAGGTCAGTGGCTATAGAAATAGTTCCTTGAATGATGAATTTGATCTTTCTAATCTCTTATAACCACCCTCATCGATCCCTAGGCTAATAAATGCAAAGAGGTTCTCCACCACCATCAGTTGATCCATTCATTCAATTAGAGATTAAATAACCATCACTCCTAACCTCTTAGAGATTTTTTTGGTGAAGAAGTGATCCTTTCATGCATGGATTTACACAATAATCAAATCTTTTTAGTTTTACAGTAATTATTCTCTAAAGATTTGATTGTAGTGGTTAGTTTTTTTATCTTATGAGGGAAGTTATCCAAGTTATGATGGCACTATATAGAAAAGTATTGTACTCTTTCTTAGGGTTTGATCTTCTCTATTTTCCCTAGTATTCCCTTGGCATGCTACTATAGTTCCCTCTTTTCCTTTGAATTATATGAATTTCTGCCTTATCTCTTTCAATTGTCATCATACTCTACAAGCTTGTCTACCTCTTTTTGACATACTGTAAATGTCTGTAATCTATATTTTTTGTATCTCGTTGGCCTATGAATGATAAAAATGAAGCAATTTTCCTTGTGTCATTCATGTGGTTGTTTGATCTTTGTGTGGTTTACTGATTAAAGAAAGTTGAATCCGCATATCTTTGGACTGTCATAATAATAGCATTGTGTGTGTATAGGCAGAGACTAATCTGGATACCCTATTTTGATACATCACTTCTTTAAAATAGATTAGGTAGTTACTTTCATGTATTCCTTCTACCTTTCCTCTTCAAGAATAGTTTAAGTGCATCCTAATAGTACAGGAAATTGGCCTTCTCCAAAGACTCAACCTCATAGTTCAAATCCAACAGCTTGGAGGTTGATTCCATGTTTCACGAGGTAGTCCTTAGGAAAGAATTTAGATAAGGGTGCAAGCTTTTTTCACAATAGTTTTTGGCATGCCTGGTGGGAAATTATATTAAAGATATTCAAAGCTCATTGGTATTGGGAAAATTTTCCTTGTTCATGCTAAGGAGATAGTAATACCTTCAATATAAAGCCTTCAAGAGGCTCATTTTCTAGAAGTACTTGGCAACTCTAAGCTTCAAACACATCCAGTTTCAAACGAAAGTTGTTGTGATTCATGCCCAAGAGACACACAAGGGCATATTCCAAAGGTAAGTTCCAATATCAAGAGATTTCTCTTTCTAATCTAAGAAGAAAGGTTAGAATATCATTATCACCATTTAGGAGTGTGGCAATAACACATACCCCTACAAGATCTATCTCCACTCCTCCTATTGTTAGGTCTTAACCTAGAATACCATCTACTCATATCAATAGAACACTTGTTTATATGGCTAGAGCTCACATTTTTGCCACCTCTAATGGTGGAAGCCCCCTCCTATTAGCCCAAAGGCATGACATATCAGTATCAGCTATTAAAAGTGTACCTAAGTTTATTGGTGAAACCTCCATATCCCCTATTGAATATATTCAAGAGCTCTCTAATGTCTATAATATTCATGGAATCACTAAGGATGATGTAGTGGTTAGACTTTTTGCCTCATCCTTGAAAGAAAAGGCATTACAATGGTATAGAGGTTTACCTCATAAATCTATTACTAATTGGGATGGGTTAGGGGCAACCCCTGTATAAGAATTTTGAGGACAAAAGTGACCATCTGTCACTTTTAGAACAACTGACAACTATCAAGAGGGCCCCCTATGAATTTATGACTGATTTCAATTATAGATTTTAGAAGACATGCGACAAAATGCCTATTGTGGTGAAACCCTCTCTTGGTAATGCATTCTTGTATTATCTCAGAGCCTTCAACAGTGATATAGCTATCATTTTGCAATTTATGGGAGGGGACACTTTACCAAATGCTTATGAGGTTGCCATTAGAGCTGAAAATATTTTGATACAGGGAGGGAAGTTATCTCCAAGACCCCAATGCCTTTCTTTCCTAACATGCCTAATCATCAACCTACTATGTCCCATATTCATGTCTCCTCTATAAATCAACCTCTAGTCATGGTTCTAATAGCCTCTACATCCTCTAATGGATTTGATAAGATTGAGGCTATGATGTAGACATTGATGCAGAATGTAGATAGATGTTGTATCAAGAAGGGAAGATGGAGGAAAATAGTGCAGTAGTGCAAAAAATGGGAAATGAGTTGGTAACCATGAAGAGGCAACAAGCTCAAAATAATAAGCCTCTCCTACTCCAAAGTCAAGGTCCTATTCATGGTATACCTCCCAACTAGAGTCATGTTCCCTACAATCAGAATAGACTTATCGATCACCCTCACAATTAGAATAGACCTATCAACCACCCCCAGTCTTCAAATACCAACATAAATAGGGCCTTAGTCCCTCAGAACAACCTTGCCCAAGATCAAGAGTTTTGCCCTTCTTGTAACTACTCCTATGGATACTGCATGTCTCAGAAGGCAGAATCTTACTAGGCCTTAATTGTAGTAGAGCAAGTGGTTTCCCAGAAACACAATGCTAATCAACCTGTTGATATTTTTTAGTAGGATGATTGTTCTTTTATGAATTGCCTAGTGGAAGAGCATGGTAATGTAAACTAGGATTCATGTGCTTATAATACTAGGACAAAAAAAAGAGTTGTGGAGGAGGTTGAGGACTCCTAATCAAAATTCCACATCAAGTGCAGTGCCATATGTACAAGCAGTTTCCCAGTAGCACAATGCGAATCAGCCTGCCAATGCTTTCCAGCAACAAAGGCAAGGTGAAAGCAGAGATAATGTGAATAACCTATAGATTGTCTCACATTAAGATTCTACTTCCAAGGCTCCCACTAGAACATCTAATGCCCCTTTTATTTTGGTAAAGTAGATAAGGAATACCAATGTGAACATTTCTATGTGGGATGTTGCAACTATTGTACCATCACAAAGGAGGTTATTGTGGTTGGAGTTGGAAAGCATTGAACTCAGAGATTAGCCACCTACCATGGAGAATGTTGTGAGCTTGGTACGACCATTTAAGGAAGTAGAAATAAGGAAAAAGTTTAGACCTCCTCCATTTTATGTATCTTTGATTATAGGAGACAAGTTAGTCCACAATGGCATGATTGATTCAAGGGCTAGTAATTTAGTATGCCAAAGTGTGTTGCTGATACCTTAGAAATAGAATATGAACCCATTGTTAAATATGTGTTGTAGTTATATGGTAACATCATAAAGATTGTGGGAATCCTTAGGAATTTTGATATGTCCTTGCATGCATGTCCAAGTTGCACTATAGTTCAAGATATATCAATTGTTTAGGTCAAGTTGTACTTTTCCATTTGTCTGTCAAGAGACTTCACTACTCAAATCGGTGGTTACATAGCTTTTGATTGATCATATATGTTTTTTTGAGCTAGATATGGAACCAAGGATTCAATCAAAGTAGATCCATTAGCCCTCTATCATATTGAGTCCTACACTCCCAATCTCATTAATATGAATTGCACCATCTTGGAAATAGATGAAAATGATATGGCACATGAGCTTGCCACTTCTTTAGTTGATACACCCAACCTCCTCTTGGATGAATGGGCTAATGCTTATCATTTTGATCCTATATCAGAAGCCTTAGAGACTGGCATAGGCACTTATTGTATATCAAAAAAGAATTCTCTAGTCCCTAATTTGATGAGAATCAAGGAGGATACAAGTGGGATATGGATTATGTATTTTGATGGATCAAGAAATAAAAATGGGTTAGGGGCTGGTGTAATGTTGGTTTCTCCTAGATTAGAAAAGTATTTTTCTCATTTAGGCTACAGTTTAGTTGTACTAATAATGTAGCCAAATATGAGGCATAAAAAGAGGAATCCAAGCATTGGGGATAGTGAGCTAGTGATCAATCAAGTGAGGAATCAAAATGTCAGTAAGAATAATTTTCTCAAGTTTTACAAACATAGACTATGGGATTTTCTTGAAGTTTTCAGTGCATTTAATATTCAAAGCATTCTTGGAAGAGGAAATAGACATGTTGATAGACTTGCAGTGGTGGGTACATCTTATGATATCCCAAGGAGCCTCAGAGATGAGAAGAAGTAGAAGATTAAAGTGTTTGTCAGACCCACTATCCTTGATAATGATACCAATTGGCAGATCTTTAAATTTGATGCTCAAATTGTGAGTTTTTTGCAGAATGAATCAAAGTTCTCAGATAGAAATCAGTCAAGATTGCATGAGTAGTATGATGATCAAATCATCAACCTTAGTTCCAAAAAGTTACCTAAGGGTCACATTACCTTAGAAAGTGTGTTCAACCCTAATGACCAAGTGAGGGAAAGAGGCATGAATCTTACTACAAAAAAAGGAGACCATGTGCCAATTACAGTCGGTAATGGAAGGATGTTAAACATGGGAAAAGTATGTTCTGAAACTAAGCAAGAAATCTTTGTCTATCTATGTCAAGAATTTAATGATATATTTGGTTGGACATATGAAGATTCAAAGGGGTTTGACCCTAGTTTGTTTCAACATACTATAGACCTGGTGGATAATGTCAAGTCTATTAAGAAAAAATGGAGACTAGTAAACCCCAAGATTGAGCCCCTAATGAAAAATGAGTTGTCCAAATTAATTGAGGTCAATATCATTTTCCTTAACAAGCACTCCTCTTGGGTGGCAAACCTTGTCCCTATAAGAAAAAAGAATAGAGAGATTAAACTATGTGTATACTTTAGGGATCTTAATCAAGCCTCCCTTAAAGATCAACATCCTCTCCCTTCCATGGAAAAAATATTGTCTAACGTTAGTGGTTCAGAAAGATTCTCCTTCTTGGATGGATTCTCAAGTTATAATCAGATGTTTGTCAAGGAAGTTGACAAATACAAAATTTATTTCACTACCAAATGGGGTACCTATTCCTATAGTAAGATGCCTTTTACACAAAGAAATGTAGGTGCCACATTTCAAAAAGAAATGGAGATGACCTTTAAAAATATGATTGAGAGGTTTGTGTTAGTCTAACTTGATGATATCATAGTATATTTTAAAGATGTACCAGAACATTTTGGTCATCTCAAAAATGTGTTTACAAGATGTAAAGAGTATAGAGTATCCTTGAATCCAAGAAAGTGTGTCTTTGCCACTAATCAAGGGAAATTATTAGGACATATTGTATCTAAGGATGGTCTAATTATTGATCCAGAGAGGAAAAAGGAAAAACTTGCCCTTTCTCTTCCTAGTCACAAGAAAGGTCTACAAATTTTTCTTGGTAGAATAAATTTTATGAAAAGGTTTATTCCTAACCTAGCGACCATGGTGAAACCTCTTACAGCTATGCTCAAAAATAATATGGCCTTCTCATGGACCAAGGAAGGGAAGACAAGTTTTGAAGAGATCAAAGTAGCCATAGCTTCAACTCCTACACTCATTAATCCAAATTTTGATAAGGATTTCATTCTATACACCTTAGGGGGTGGGTCAAGTATTTCTATTGTCTTGACTCAACTAAATGATAAAAATGAAAAGTAGCCTTTTGCTTTCTTTAGTGAAGGACTCATATAATATGAAAATAAGTATAGCTATGTGGAGAAGCAAGCCCTTGTGGTCATAAGAGCCTTGAATAAATTCAGACAGATGTTGTCTCATAACAAAATCCATTTGTTGGTCCCTCATGCTAGTGTTAAGGATTTCTTGTTAAGAAAAGCCATTAGTGATAAAAGAGCTAGTTGGATCACCAAGGTAATGGAATATGATGTGGATATTTAGATCACCAAACTGATAAGGGAAAAGAGATTATGAAAATAGATGATCTCATCTCATGAGCCTAATGAAAAAATTTTCCCAGTGTTGGCAGAATAGTAGGAGGCAAGAAATGATAATCCAAGGAGTTGGATAGATGATATGAAGACCTTCTTAGCTAGGAATAGATATCCTCAAGGGTTGGATAAAGCTAAGAGAAGGAACTTCAGACTATACTCTATTCCTTATGCTATAATTGAAGATGTTCCATTTAGGAGAGACTTCAATGGAGCCTTGCTAAGATGTATTGATGTGGCTCAAGCAGAAAGGGTAGTTAAAGAGATTCATGATGCTCTTGATGGTGACCATTTTTCAGCAAGAACCACTATAATGAAGATCATGAGAGAAAGTTACTACTTGCCATCCTTGTTTCATGACTGCCATAGGCATGTAAGGAAGTGCACAAAGTATGCTTTCTTCTTAGGTAAACATAAACTTGCAGCCCCTCCCTTTCACCCCACCCAAGTTGATCAACCTTTTGCTCAATGGGGATTGGACTTTATTGGTCCTATTAACCCACCTTCTAGCTTTGTTCATAAGTGAATCTTAACTACCATGGATTATTTTACAAGATGGATAAAGGCAATAGCAATAAAAGAATCTATAGAAGCCTCAGTTGTGGAATTCCTTGATGGAATTGTCACAAGGTTGGTGCTCCTTCAACTATTATTTTAGATAATGCTAAATCATTCATAGGAGCTCAGATTTGTGCATGGGAACTTGATCATGGTATTTATTTGAGCACATCTTCCAATTATTATCCTCAAGGAAATGGTCTAGCTGCATCATCCAATAAAAATTTGATCAGAATCAACAAGAGAAATGTTGAAGATAACCAAAGGTGTTGGCACCAAAAATTGGAGATTACCCTATGAGCTAATAGAATAACACCCAAGAGCACCATAGGGAATTCTCCTTTCATGTTAATAAATGGCAAGGAAGCTAGGTTTCTTATCTTACTAGAATTTCCTATTCTTGAGTTGGCTCATCAATTAGAATTAATTGAAGATGATGCTATGTTTGTAAGAATGGCAGATCTAATGGAGCTAGAGGAGAAAAGAGGTCAAGAAATCCAAACCTTAGAAATACATCAGCAATAGATGAAGAGGAGTTTTGATAAGAAGGATAAGGCTAAAACTTTTAGGGAAGGTGATCTTGTACTTAAGTGGGATACAGACAGAGAAAAAGTAGGGAGGCACTCAAAGTTTGATGCCTTAAGGATTGGTCCCTAAGTAATCATCAGTTGCAAAAAATATAGTGCTCTCCAGTTGAGTAGGCCTAATGGAAAATTCTTTCCTATTCTAGTCAATGGAATATATCTTAAGCCCTATTTTTGATGGAGCTTAATATTTTATGTACATAGTCAGAGTAGTTTTGCTTTCAGTTCTTTCCTATTTTACAAGAAGTGTGCAAGAACATGTTTTGTTTTGTAGTTAAGGGGTTTTGGTTCTAAGATTTTCAAATTGTAGAGGAAGAAGGCATGTTATGGCTCAAAATGTAGTGGAAAAGATAAATTTGATGAGCTTCCTAGTTTCAAAAACTCTACAACCCAATGGATATTTTTGATGGTCAATGGTCATATTCTAACTAGGCTTGCATCTCCCTAAGTTTCCAAAAATGTTAGCCAAAATTTCCCTCCTACCAAAATATCAAATTCAAATGATGATCTATTTTAATGGCCACCTAGGGTTCTCATGAAATCATTTAGCATTTGCCTTATAATATTCCTAAATCACGATATGTGATTCTTTAGTCACAGTTGGTTACGTGTTAACTAAGGTCAAGGTGGTGAAGATGCACTTTTTTTTTTTTTGGCCTCATCACATAGTTATATTTTCATTCCATGGTTTAAGTTGTGACAGTGTTAAAAGGGGCAAGCCTTCACCATTTAAGGTGCATTTCACACTGCTAGATTTTTTAGATCTACAGCAAGTGCATGATCGCAGAGTTCAAATAGTAACATCAATTTAAGGTGGCGACAATGTGGATATAGTTAGATCTCATCTTTTGCAAGGTCACAGTGGTTAGTAAGGAATGCTAAGGGTGGGTTGTGAGGTAGTGATGAACTAATGATCATAGTTTCACAATCAATAACTATTATTCAAAGAAGGTGCTGGTGAGGTTGCGATTGTGAATGGTCAATGTAAGGCATAAGGATTGAACCGATGATAGAGTGGTGTAATGGTAAGAAATATTTCATCCACATAGCAATACTCAATGGTTAGAACTCATTTGACCAAGATTCATGATTGAGTTGGAGGTTGGTGGCTGTGGAAACAATTCCTTGAATGATAAATCTAATCTTTCCAATCTCTTGTAACCACTCTCATCAATCCCTAGGCTTGATAAATGCAAAGAGGTACTCCACCACTGTCACTTGATCCATTCATTTAGTTAGAGATTAAATAATCATCACTCCTAACCTCTAAAATATTTGTTTGGTGAAGAATTTATCCTTTCATGCATGGATTTATGCAATAATCATATCTTTTCAATTTTGTAGTAATTATTCTCTAAAGATTTAATTGTAATGGTTAGTTTTTTTATCTTATGAGGAAAGTTATCCAAGTTATGTTGGCACTATAAAGGAAATTATTGCACTCTTTCTTATGGTTGGATCTTCTCTATTTCTCTAGTATCACCTTCGCATCCTACTATAGTTCCCTCTTTGTCTTTGAGTTATATGACTTTCTGCCTTATCTCTTTCAACCGTCATTGTACTATGTAAGTTTTTCTGCCTCTCTTCAACATATTTGCAAATGTTTGTAATTTTTATTTTATGTATCTCTTTGGCCCATGAATGATAAAAGTGAAGTGATTTTCCTTGTGTCACTCATGTGGTTGTTTTATATTTGTGTGGTTTACTGATTAAAGAAAATTGAATCCATATATCTTCAGACTATCATAATAATAGTATTATCCATGTATGGGCAGAGACTTGTCTGAACACCCTATTTCAGTGCATCACCTCTTTAGAATAGATTAGGTAGTTACTCTCATGTATCCCTTCTACCTTTTCTCTTCAAGAATAGTTTAAGTGCATCCTAATAGTAAAGGAAATTGGCCTTCTCTAAATACTCAACCTCATAGTTCAAGTCACATAGCTTGGAGGTTGTTTCCATGTTTCATGAGGCTATCCTTAGGTAAGACTTTGGACAAGGGTACAAGCTTTTGTGACAATAGTATACATTCAAGCAATCAAACCTAGAGTGGTGTGGGTTAAGCCTCCAGGACATCATTGAGGAATTGTTGAATGAACCTATGGATCCAAGGCTACATATTTTGGTACTTATGATGAAGCCAAAGCCAAAATATAACTTGAAATAAAGCTTCCTCAAGTAGTCGGCAAAGGAAAGATGAGGATATCAAAACTAAGGAAAATAAGTTCCACTCTCCTACTAATAGAAGGTAAAAGAGATGTTGTGGAAGAAAATGAGGTAGAAGATGAGGCAAAAGAAACTAAATCAGAAGAAGAAGAGCATATCAAGAAGAAAGGTAAGGTTATCATAACCAGACCTACCAAGTCATCTACTGTAGTATTCACTAGAAGAGCATCTAGATCAAGAAAGAAGTTGAAATTAGGTGAAGAATAAGTAGAGGATGTTATTTTAAAATGTACTCCACCTACATTTCAAGAGAAACTAAAAGAGAATAATGTAGGAGTTGGCATGGAAAACTTTAAATCACTGAGATATGAGACTAGAAATGTAGAAGAGAAGAAGCAAGTTGAAGACATGATTATGTTGATGCTAGGTCAATGGAAATATTCACCCGATCAACTTGTGCAACGAATTCCCAATTAACTAATGGAAAGAATAAAACCAAGATGGAAACATGCCAAGAAGACTGCAAAGGATATATTTGAATAGACTCTGAGGTAGCTCATGTTGAGTCTTAACGATAAAGAAGTGAAAGAATCCATGTCAAGAAATAAAGAAAAACTTACTTATAAATTCAACACTTGCTTGATACTAGTTAATGATATAGAACATCTAGTGAAGACTGTCACTACTACATGGAATAATATCTACAATCTTCATCAGAAGAGTGTTTTTTTTGTTCATGTCAGTGATAAAGATGTGATGAAAATGAAAAAGAAGAAAAGGAAAATGATGATGAAGAAGAAATATATGATGTTAATTAGGATGATGAGGAGAAAGAATAGGAAGCTAACAAGGATAATCTCCCTGAGATTTAGAGTATTGAGGAAACTATCCTAGAGAAGATTGTAGTAGTGTTTATGGCCTCATTTCCTCACTCTTTGAGAAAAGCTTTTAAGTCATCAAGCTCAAAGGAAGATTCTATCGATTTGGTTATTGCAACCACTGCAATTCCAAGCACCCAACCAATCTTTGTACCTGTTTAACTGAGTACTACATTGACTGAAGTAATCAACACTTCATTTATTGAGCAATCAGTGCTTCCTCCTTCATCGGATTTGGCTACATAGCAACTAGGTATTTCTACTATCAATGCAATATCTACTCTTGTTCCTAGTCCTTCTATTTCCACTATTGCTATAATCCCCAATGTGCAAATAGTTAGTGCAAAGACAATTGAGAGAAAGCCTCAACCAAGTACTAAAGTTTCAAGGAAAAAAGTAAAGAAGAAGACATCGATCTTGATGAGGATATAGTTATCTTGAATTGGGATATCTCTACTCTAAATCTTGATCAAATGTACATAGTAGGTGAGCTATTGCAAAAGAAAGCTAAGCAACAAAGGCTTAGAGAGGTGAAAAATAGAGAAAACCAAGTGTTAGAAGATGCAAAGAACATACTTACAGATGCACTCAGTACCAAGGTGGATACTACTCAACCTATTTTGGTTCAGTTAGAAGAATTTGTTTAGAAATTTAATGAAGATCTGAATGGGAAAGTAAAGTTGTTGAAAAGAGCAGAGAAGAAATTTGAAAATAAAAAATTGGAGCTAGTTGCGTAGAAAATTGCAATATATCGAGTAGACTTGTCTACTATCCTCGTCCCACTGGAAACCTTTTCCAATGATGTTACTTCAATATTTAGTAGGTTATGTGATACATATATCTCTACTTAGGAAATCAAAGATAAAATCTCCAAGATAGATGAAGACTTGAAGGCAAGTACACACCAGTTGTCACTTGGCCTGAGCTACAATTTTTCTCATTATTCAATGATCAAATTTCTGACCTATATGCAGTTAGAATTACTAAGGGAAGAAGCCAGGATCGGGGCCACAATTGTAGACATTCAAGGCATGATTCTTCTAAACATGGATGCATTACAAAAACATATTCCAAATGCCAAAACTCTCATCCATGACAATAACTTTCCATAGCTGATCACATAATGGAGTTATCAACAGAAGTATAGATTGTATTACATGCTAGCAAGGTGTTACAAGAAAAATGGGACAAGACAATGTCACTGATTTTAAAGGTACATTCTGACTTCTTGTCACATTTTGTTATTACCATGTAGCATACGCCTTTGGCATTAATGTCAAAAAGGGGGAGAAATGAAAAGATGCAATAAAGGGAGAGAAGAAGATGTAATATAAGAGACATGAGATATATGTATATACAAAAGTAAAGTATAATGTATATATATGTATGGGAAGCATCATAATATTATACATATACATATACAAATGATCAGAAAACATCTCTTACAAAAGCAATGTTGAAAAATCTAAAAAATAGAGAACGTTACCAAGTTGAACACACAGGATGGAGAGTAAAGATTGTTTTGAACTTGAAATTTTGAGAGTTCAATTTTTTCTTGATAAATGTTTTTGTCACTAATGTGAAAGGGGAAGATTGTTGACATTATAGTCAAGTTTTTTTATTAGTGACACACACACACACACTCAATCAAATGGTTAGTAGCTACCAAGCTTACCTTGTATTTTATAGTGTTCACTAAGCAATTCAAGCTCTACCAAGTTCTAGAAATAGTATTCAGTTTGAACTGAGTAGTATCTACCAAGTTGGTGATTATTAATGTAAACCAAGCTTCATAGTGTTTACTGAGTTTCTCAATGCAAACGGAGTTCTCCAATGTTTATCAAGTTCGTAGCTTCAATGATGTGAATATAATGTTGACTAAGCTATGCACTATTAACCAAGTGATTTAGTTTATATGTCAAGTTTCACAGTGTTCACCGAGTCACCAGTGTTGAACAAGTTTAGACTACTTGGAAGTGATTAGTATGAATCGAGCTTCTATGTCTACCAAGTGCATGATGATGTCAAGCATTGACAATGGTTGTCGAGCATCAAAACCTCACCGAGTTTGTCTTTAGAACCCAAGCACCAGCAGTTGGGCTGACTTTGTGCATTTTGGTGAAACTTGTATTGTAGCCAACTTTGATGAATTCTGATTTGGATTGGTATATATGTAATGTATTGTATCACATCCAAAAAGGAGAATAATATATGAAGATATAAGGATATTTGTAAGAGTTGAAGTGCAAAATAAGAAGGCTATAAGCAGTATAAGGAGTAGCAAAGATTTATCTATCAGAGCAAGGTGATCATTACACTACAAATGAATCTCATTTAGCAAATCAAAGTTGCAGATCAAAGATCAGCCACTAGTTCATCCTAACAAGTGGAACAATTAAATTCTTTCACAAGGTAGACTTAACAGTCTTTTGTAAATCTCTTTACCAAATGCATACTTCATTGTATGTTTTGTAAATCCTTTTACAAGGTGGACCTATCAATCCTTATTGCTCCTATTAGGGTAGATCATCAAAACTAACCATTGTAAGCCTTAACTGGCCAACTTTATACTACAATAATAAAGCTTGTGGGTATCATCACCACCCCAATTTTACTTTCTATTTGGAAGGTTTTTGAGTCACCATATTGTGTGGCAAAGTGTTATGAATGTTTTAATGCTTTCAATTTCACATGCATGCAATTAGATCAGAATACATATGAAAAATTAATTGATAAAATAAGAATAAGTTATATTGGTTTCTGATTCACCCTTCCCCTGTCAGGAACCTAGCCTATCTTATATTTCCAATAGAGGTTAACCTAGGTGAATTAGTTTAATGAATTACTTAATTTATTAAATCTAATAGAAGAATAATATTAATATATTGAATTAACTAAAAAAAATGATTTAACTTAATAAATTAAGTATTTTATTAAGGTTAATAGAAGAAGGACCTTAATTAAATATCTAAAATATTAAATTAATTATCTTGATCATTTTTAAGTCTATACATTTTTTCCCTCTTTGAAATAATGTGTGAGTGATGCATTGTTTCAAAGAAAACTAGCATTGACCATGTTGCCCTTGTCCCAAGACTTTGAAAGACGTAGACCAAAATGAATGCTACGATGTAAATTTGTTCAATACTAAAAGTTCTGTTTTGATGTTTTGGAGTTTTGATATGGTAGACAAGAATTCTGTAAAAATGTAAATTATGTTCAAATTGATGTATTTTTTTATTTGAATGGTTGATGTTTACATGACAAGAAAGAGAAGCTAAATGGGTATCCAAATGTGTTTTTGTTGTTTTCAAGAAATGACCCTAAGTGCTCTCTATTGTAAATGTGTAGAAATAGTTGCATAGATAGAATGAATAAATGTGCAGGTCTAAGAAATAACTGTACAAAAATGATGCTTATAAAAGTACAAGTATAGAGTATAAATGCATAGATATAATAAATAAAAGTGCGAGAAAACTCACAAAAGTGAAGCTATTTAGAATGGAAGCACATATATGTAATGGATGCACAGATTTGTTATAGAAGTGAAAAAATGTGAAACAAATTCACAAGTGTATGAAATGAATGTGAAATTCTAGTGAAATATTGGCAGTTTTCACTAAAAACTAAGTTTTTGGCTTTGTTTTTAAGTTTTTTTTATTGTTTGACTTTCTAAAAAAAATTGTGATTTTTTGATTTTTGGAAAAAAAAATACACACACACGTAAAATAGTATGAATGACTCCCTAATTATGTTTCTAAAATGTAATGCACAAACATGCTACAATCCTAAAGTTGGCCAGGATAGTATCTGTTGAATTCCCACTTGGACTAGGTTCATTCATGCTAACTTGATGTGGATAGAATAGTAGCTTGGAGGCACAAGCTCCCCTTTACAGTGCACTCACTTCTTGGGAACATCAAGCTATGAATTCCTAGGGTGATGAAATCCCAAGGTACCACTATCTCACAACAAAGCCACAAGAGGTGTGGGATATCTTTAGGAATCCTTAGCACCAGCAAATAGAAGGATTTTGGAAGTCTAAAATAAGGTATTTAGTAAATGCATCCATTTGGAAGGTTATGCTTTTAGCAACTTATATCTATTAAGGGGCTCTCTCAGCCTACAAAGGTTAGGATTTATAGGTTTCAATGCACCAGATAGGTACTAAGAGAGAATTCACCCTGGCATAACATCATCCACTCTACATGGCTTTAGCCACCATGGATTTTTATTTATAGTGGATCAAAAGAGCTTGTCCTTAGCCCATTACTAGTTGGGTCATACCCTCTCACTCACCCTATTAAGGCAATGCTTAGGAGATAGGCCCACTAAATACAGGTACAAAGTTATCTTACACCTAGGTATTGTGATGGCAAGGCGAAAGGATACTTTTTGTACTATTCTTGGGAAACAAAGATGTGGCTCTCACACAAAACACAATAGATAGAATTTTATACTCCAAAGAAGACACACGAAATTGAAAAATATGCCATGTTTTAAGCCTAGATAAAGGGTATGGTTTTCATTCAACAACCCCTTTTAAGTATCTATAAACAAGGATTGGAAGAAATTTCTTATCAGTCTTCAATATACAACCTCAAAAATAGCCTATGAAACTAGCACCACAAACAACATCTTGTTAAGATGTTAGAAATCAAAATGAACTATGAAAAACTTTTTAAAAACTATCTATTAAAATAAATATGTCAAAAGAGTTAACAAATTCACAAATACAAAAATTAAAAACATAGAAAAGATCTAGGCACGGTAGGAATGAGCTAATATGCATAAAAATGAAATGAATGTGTAAAAAGATCAAATGTGAATCAAAATTGTATGAAAGTGCAACACTATCAAACAAATATGTTGAAATAACGAATGCACAATATAATTGTATGTAAGAATAGGACTAATGAATGGAGGTGTTGAAGTAATGAATGTGGAGAAAGATTATAAAAAAGTGCAAGTTGGCAAAACATATGTGCATGGATAAACAAAAATGTGTTAGAATGTGATGAATGCAGAGTACAGAAAAAAATATATAGTGAATTAACATGTAGTCAATCCTATACATATAAAACTTAAAACAAAAATTAACCTTTAGGGGCTAGGCCCCATGGTGGGCATGAAAAATGTATGTAGAATTAGTGTGTCATGTAGAACTAACTATAAAAAAAAAGTAAATCTACTCCAATTGAACAAACTCAATGAAGGATTATAATAGAAATGAACTAGAAATGAAATCTTTGCCTTCACTCACCCAATGCAACATGCCTGCATTTCTCTCCTAGCTTTAAGTGATTGATGTTGAACTCTCAAATATTTTCAAAGATGCTCCTATTCAAATTGTGCTTCAAAGTGTTGGAGAATTATGAATTCCAATGCAATTCAATGAAAATGATCCTAAAATGAAATTATGGAGATGCTTATGATAATGATATGAAAATGTTATAAATTTCTTTGATAATTGCTTGATTTGTTATTAATTTCTCAAAGGATGCTAGAATGCCTATTGCTTGTGATTACAAATTTGATTACTGATTATCTTGTAAATGGATATGAGGGTTCCTTTTATAGATTTTGGGAAGACCCTAGCCAATGTGGTGATATCCGACAGTAATGAGAGAATGTAGGAAAAATGTAGGGATAAGATTGACTCGATTAAGGGAGTTGAGAGAAAGGACTTAGTTAGAATATGAGAGGAAAACTAGGGAAAATATTCCTTTCACATTGACATGAAAGTGTTTGAGAGGAAAGGGTGAAACACATGGCATGTATCTCACAAAGACCATTGAGAAGACCCTTCTTTAAAAGAGGACCCTTGGGCAAGTGTCTTATGAGTCATCTTTGACTTTATGAGGTGGCTTTACCAATGCCAATAGGATAGAGAAGGTGGCAAGGACTTTGTCACTCAAAGACATGTGCCCCAAAAACCAAGCAAGTGAGGACAAGTGTCTGTGTGACTCATTTTTTGAGGACGCATACCCCTTTTTGACCCTATATGAATAGGGCACATGGGTGATGACAAATAGAATTAAATAATTATTAATTAGAATTAATTATTTGTGTGATGGTGAGGGGTCATGTGATATGGATTACATAGGTAGATTAGGATACTTAATCATCTAGATGTTTGTGTAATTAAGTATTTAAATAAATCACTTAATAGGACTAATTAGTTGACTTAGAATTGTGAGGATAACCTAGGTGAATTAACTTAATAAATTACATAATTTATTAAAGCTGGTAGAAGAATAATATTAATTAGATATATAAAATATGTCATTAACTGACAAAAATTAATTAACTTAATAAATTAAGTAATTTATTGAGGTTGATAGAAGAAGGGCCTTAATTAAATATTTAAAATATTAAATCAATTAGCCTGTCCATTTTTTAATGTATACATTCAGACCCTATTTGAAATAATGTTCAAGTAGCACATTATTTCAAACATAGCTAGCATTTGACCCTATTGCCCCTACCCCAAGACTTCAAACAACGTAGACTAGAAGGGATGCTAAGATGTAAATTTGTTTAAGACTAATAGTTTGGCCTAGATGTTTTGGAATTTTGATATGGTAGAAAACAAGTATGTAAAAATGTAAATGATGTTCAAACTAATCTTTTCATTAACTAAAAGATTGATGTTTATATATAAAAAGAAAGAGAACTTAAATGGGTATCCAAAAAAAAAATTTCTACTTTCAAGAAATGTCCCTAAGTGCTCTCTATTATAAAAGTGTAGACAGAATGAACAAATGTGCAAGTATAAGAAATAAATGCACAAAACTAATGATTATAATGTAGGTATAGAGTATAAATGTGTAGATATAATAAATAGAAGTGTAGTAAAACTCACAAAAGTGGAGCTATTCATAATGAAAGCATAGCTATATGTAACAGATGCACAGATTTTTGAGAGAAGCATGGAAATATGAAAGAAATGTGCAATTCTAGTGAAATATTTGCAATTTTCCCTACAAACTAAGTTTTTGGAAATTTTTTTAAGTTTTTTTTATTATTTGAATTTTTGATTTCTTTTGTGATTTTTTGATAATACACACATAAAAAAATTATGAATGACTCTCTGATTATGTTTCTTAAATGTAATGCACAAACACGCTACAATCCTAAAGTTGGCTAAGATAGCATCTATTGAATTCCCACTTGGACTAGGTCCAATTGTGCTAACTTAATGTGGATAGAATGGTAGCTTGGAGGCATAGGTTCTCCCTTATAGTGCACTCACTTCTTGGGAACACAAAACTGTGAATTCTAAGGGTGATGAAATCCCAAGGAACCACTATCTTAGAAAAAATCAATGAGAGGTGTGGGATGTCCTTAAGAACCCTTAGCACCAACAGATAGAAGGATTTTGGAAATCTAAAACAAGATATTTATTAAATGGATCCATTTGGAATTTTATGCTTTCGGCACCGATTAAGGAAATCATTTAGGTTTTAGAGGTTAGGATTTGTAGATTTGAATGCACCACACGAGTACTCAAAGAGAATCACATCCTGACATAACATCATCCACTCCACCTAGCTTTAGCCCCCATCTATTCTTATTTATAGTGGATTGAAAGAGCTTGTTCTTAGCTCATTGTCATTTGGGTCATACCCTCTCACTGGTCATGTTAATAAAATGCTCTGAAAGTAGGCCCACTAAATATTAGTACAAAGTTCTCTTACACCCAAGTTCCATGAATGGAAAGGGAAGAGGATACTTTTTGTACTATTCTTGGGAAATAAATATGTGCCTAACACACAAAACACAATAGACAAAATTTTCTACTCTAAAGAATTCACACAAAATTAAAAAACATGTTGTATTTTAAGCTTGAATAAAAGCTATGGTTTTCATTTAACAACCCCTTTAAGCATCTGAAAACAAGGATTAGAACAAAATTCTTAGAGGTCTTCAATATGTACACCAAGATTGTGGCACACTTCTATAAACTCTTATTCTCAAGAATCCTCATGAAAGAGTGCATCTCAAGAGGTGGTTTTTAGCTCTCCATATGACATGCAAAGGTGCAAAATGGAAGTATGGTGGCTCTCAAGTAAACCTAGCTATGAAAGCCTTGCAAGGTGTACCGTAGAATGAGAGTTTCAAAGATGAGAGCAAGAGTGCTAGCATCCAAGAATCACAATGCAAGCTATGCTAACATAAAAAGTAAGATGCAAGCTAACCAAAATGAAGAGTTACAAAGCCTCCTATTTAGACTATGTGAGCTATTCTAAAGCATAAAATAAATTAAACTACATGCAAGTATGTTATAATTCAAGTGTGAGGATGTAAATGCAAGAATGAGACTTCTCCAAGTCTTCAAAGCTCTAAAGTTACCTAGAAATCCAACTACATAACGTTAGTACAAAGAATAAGGTTTAGAATGAGGAGAGACCTCCTTTTTAAAGATAAATGGATGGTTGAGATTAAGAGGCGAGAAAGACTTAATCAAGGGTGGAGAATGCATCTTGAGTGATCCATGTGCATAAGCATCTCACCTAATCAAGATCAATGGTGGCCTTTAAGAAAAAAAATATGTGTGGGGGAGAATTAAAGTTATTTTGAAAATAAATATTCCTCTCACATAGAAAAGTGTGCCCCTCATGTGAGACAAAAAGTATTTTCCTTTTATTTTTAAAATAGGTATAATGTCTTATGTGTGCACACTTAGGATAAGTGAGATTTGGGGATTTTATTTAATTAAAAGGCAGAAAGTTCTTTCTATTAAATAAAATACTTAGAATAAAGTGGTCAACCATAGTTTATAATCAAATAAATGGATTTTTGAGGATTTGATCAAAGATGAGTAATTAATAAATTATGCAAAAATACTAGGAAGGGGGATCATAGTCTAGATGGTCATTTTTGGGTGATTATATTTTCCCCTCTTTGACTAAGGTTTGATTGATCTAGGAACACATTATGTCAAATAATTAAGAAGCTAATTGTTGGCATGTGGAACCTAATTAGACTCAGAGGTTTATTCAACATAATTTCCCTCTACATTTTTTCTACAAGGGTTTGGCAGCAGCGCCCCCAAGACGAGGTCTTGGGGCAGCACCCTAGGTGCACTCACTATCGCAGTACAAGGTGGTGTTGAGGGGCAATGCCCCCATGGGGGTTTTTTGGGGCACAAATCCAAAAATGATCTTATATTGTAAAAGGCGTTGACTACTATTTTATTATTATTCTAGCCCTAATTTTGTAAGCGACAAAAAGCTTGTATAAAAAGGCTTAGGCTTAGGGATTTTTCATAAGGTGTGATGCAAAAATTGGTTCTTGTGGTGGCATTGAGCTATAAGGGATTACAAATTGTAATCAGGTTGTAATCACTAATCATAATAATATTGGACTTGTTTTTGGTGGACATAGTACAGGGATTGGGTGAACCACATTAAATCTTGGTGTCTTGTATTCTCTTTTATTCGATCTACTATTTTTTGGTATTGGTTATATATGCATGTAACTATTATTTCTGTTTGAGTTTAATCCTAACAAGTGGTATTAGAGCCAAATGGTCATCATTTTTATTTATTTATTTATTTTTAGCCAGACTGTTGTCATTTTCTTTTTTTTAGTGATCCTCTAAAGGAAGGTCTCATAGTTGAGTGGGAGCGATGGTAGACAAGGGTAAGCTAAAGGTGGAGAAGTTTAATGGGAAGAACTTTCAATTATGGAAGTTGCAAATGGAGGACTATCTTTATCAAAAGGATTTATGGAAGCTATTGGAAGGAAAATCCAAGAAACAAAGAACTATATCAATTGAGGACTGGCAGATTATAGACAAAAAGGCACTTGGAAGCATTCAATTATGCTTGGCACCATCAGTGACATTTAACATTACAAAAGAAAAGATGACAGAAGAGTTGATGGAAACCCTAGCAAAATTGTATGAAAAGCCCTTCATTTCAAACAAGGTATTACTTATGAAGCATTTATTTAATATGAAAATGGTAGAAGGTGGACCTGTTACAGATCATTTAAATGAGTTTAATATTGTTACTAGTTAGTTATCTTCTATAGGTATTAATTTTGATGAAGAAATTAGTGTTAGAATAATAATAAAATAGTAATCGATGCCTTTTACAATATAAGGTCATTTTTGGCTTTGGGGGCGCTGCCCCCAAAAACTCCTATGGGGGCATTGCCCCTTGATCCCACCCTTTACTATGACAAGGAGGGCACTTGGGGTGCTACCCTAGGACCCCATAAGGGCACTACCCCTTGACCCTATCTTGAAATAATCTGGAGGGAAACCACACTAAATAAACCTCTAAGTCTAATTAGGCTCCATATCACAATAATCTCCCACTTGAAGACTAATCAGACTCCACAATAATAATCCAAAAATAGAACTACTCATACCCATTACCAAGCCATTCCAACTTTCAAGCAAAGAAAACAAAATCAAGAGAGCCTTAAAATTTGATGATGTGAATGGTGATATTTTGAGTGAGGAAAATCATAGCAAAGGTAGAATGACTAAGAGAGGAAATAATTTCAAAAATCATGGGAAATCAAGAGAAAATTCAAAGGGGTGGGAAATCAAGATAAAAGTCAAAGGGAAAGAGATCTCAATCTAGAGGACCAAGAGATTGTTGGTACTGTGGTAAAACAAGGCATAAGAAGAAAGATTGTTGGACTCGAAAGAACAATAAAGGAGATAAACCAGAAGGGAATAAGGAAGAAAATGTGGTAAGCAACAAATCCAAAGAGGATACTTTTCTTCTGTCTTTAGAAAGTGTTGATAAATCATGGGTTTTAGATTCTAGTGCTTCATTTCATGCTATAGAGGTTATTTTATTGCTTATGTCCAAGGGGATTTTAGGCTTGTTTATTTGGGGGATAATGAACCCTATCATATTGTTGGAAAGGGAAAAGTTAAAATTTAGTTGCAGAATGGGAATCATTAGCTACGACATGAGGTAAGACATGTTCCAAGGCTGAGTGGGAATTTAATTTCAGTAGGGCAACTCAGTGATGAGGGTTGTGTAGTTACTTTTAATGATAAAAATTGGAACGTTTCAAAAGGTTCACTAGTAGTAGAAAAAGGTGTGAAAGTAGGCACCTTATATCTTTGTATAGGTTATATTGTTCCTTCTACTCTGATTGTTTCAAAAAAAAAATGAATGTTCAAGAATAGTTACCACAGTTGAGCAGGGAGAACAAATAGCTACTATAGATTCTAATACAGTGTTATAGCACAATAGACTTGGGCACATGAGTGAGAAAGGTATGAAAGTACTTCATTCAAAGAAAGTTTTATCAGGTCTGAAATGTGTCAATATGGATTTCTATGAAAGTTGTGTGTATGAAAAACAAAAGAGAGTGAGTTTTGTGAAGACTGGGAAGGAAAAGAGAAGTGAGAGATTAGAGCTTGTATATACAGATGTATGGGGACCGGCTTAGGTATCTTCCCTTGGTGGCTCTCATTATTATGTTACATTTATTGATGATGCAACTAGAAAAGTATGGGTTTATTTCCTTAGACAAAAATGTGATGTCTTTCAAACTTTTAAGAAATGGAAATGCTTGGTTAAAAATGAGACTGGAAAGAAATTAAAATGCCTTAGATCTGATAATGGTGGTGATTATTACAGCCATGAATTTGAAGATTACTGCTTCGCTAATGGTATTTATAGATAGAAAATTGTTCCAAGGACTATAGAAGAAAATGGAGTGGTTAAACGCATGAACAGGACTATAATGGAGCATGCAAGAAGCATTAGGTTGCATGCAGGGTTTCCCTTAAACATGTGGGTAGAGGTTGTCAATACTACTATATATTTGAGGTCCCTCTACTCCTTTGGGCTATGGTATTTCAGAGGAAGCATGGAATAGTAAGAAGGTGAGTTATTATTTTCTCAAAACCTTTGGTTATGAAGCATTTTCTCATATAGATTCTTAAAATAGAACCAAGTTGGAATCTAAGTCAAAGAAATGTATATTTTTTGGATATGGCATTAATGAATTTGGTTATAGACTTTGGGATTTTGAAAATCATAAATTTGTAAGAAGCAGGGATGTCATATTCAATGAGAAAGTGTTGTACAAAGATCTATTGCAGCAACATGAGAAGAAAGAAGATGATTATGTAGTGTTGGATGATACTCCAAAAGCTGATGTTCCAACAATTTCTCATGATGTGCAACAACTACAACAGCAAATACCACACACACCAATGAATGTTAGATGGTCAACAAGGATCAATAGACCTCCAAAACTATTTTCTCCTTCCTTGTATTCTATTTTACTTACTGATGCTACTGAACCTGAATGTTATGATGAAGTTGTCCAGGTGGATACTAACATTCAGTGGGTGTCTACAATGAAAGATGAAATGGACTCTTTCCTAAAAAATAAGACATGGTATTTATGCAATTTGCCTGCAAGTAAAAAGAACTTACAAAATAAGTGGATTTACAGGTTGAAAGAAGACGATGGAGGTAAGAAATGATTTAAAGTCAGGTTAGTTGTAAAAGGATTTTCATAGAAAAAAGGAATTGATTTTGATGAGATATTCTCTCCTATTGTTAAACTAACTTCTATTCGCATTGTTTTAAGTATTATGGTAACTAAAGATTTGCATTTAGATTAGCTTGATGTTAAAACAACCTTCCTTCATGGTGATTTGGATGAAGAGATATATATGGCATAGCCACAAGGATTTGAGGCCAAAGGTAAGGAGAACTTAGTGTGCAAATTGAAGAAAAGTTTATATGGCTTGAAACAAGAACCTCGACAATGGTATATGCAATTTGACAGCTTTATGCATAAGCATGGATATAGAAGGTGTCATTCAAATAATTGTGTTTATTTTAAGAGGTTGGAAGATGACAACTACATTATTTTATGTTTATATGTTGATGATATGCTTGTAGCTAGGTTTAACATGGATCATATTAAGGGGCTGAAATGCCAGTTAGCACATGTATTTTCTATGAAGGATTTGGGGTAGCAAAACAAATCCTTGGTACGAAGATTTTTAGAGATAGGAAGAATAGAAAATCGACATTATCTCAGGCTGATTTTATTGAGAAGGTGTTGCAACATTTCTCTATGGAGAATGCTAAAGCTATTAGCACATCTTTACCTGGTCATTTGAAGTTACTAAGGAGATGTGTTCTAAGACCCAAGAAGATGAGGACAAGATGTATAAGGTATCATATGCTTTATCTATAGGAAGTTTAATGTATGCTATGGTATGTATTAGGCCAAATATTGCACATGCAGTGGGAGTTGCTAGTAGGTATATGATTCATCCAGGAACTGAGCATTGGAATGTAGTTACATGGATTCTCAGATATTTGAGAGGAACATCCAATAAGTGTTTACACTTTGGGGGCTCTACTACTTCTTTACAAGGATATGTTGACTCAAATTTGGCAAGGGATATTGATACCAGGAAGAGTACTACAAGTTATGTATTTTTAGTTGGTGGAGCAGTAGTGAGTTGAGTTTCTCAATTACTTCAAGTTAGTGCTTTGTCCACTATAGAGGTAGAGGATGTTGTTGCTACAAAGGTAGCTAAGGAGATGATATGGCTTTAGTTCTTCATTGAAGAATTGGGACACCCACAGAGGGATAAATATTTTTTCATAGAAAGCCAAAGTGTCATTCATCTTGCAAAGAATTTAACTCTACATTCAAAGACAAAACACATACAGTTGCAATACCATTTCATTCGGTCAATTTTGGATGATGGATAATTAAAGCTAGAGAACATACATACAAATGACAATCTAGCAAAAAAATTTACAAAGGTAGTGACAAGGGAGAAGTTGAACTCCTCTTTAGCTTTGGCTAGTCTTCTAGAGTGAATAGACTAAAAGAACAGTAGATTCCAGGGTGGTTTAATATTCCAGTGGGAGCTACAAGTTTAGTAGTGCTATGATCAATCTCCAAGTGGGAGGTTATTATTGTGGAGTCTAATCAGTCTCCAAGTGGAATATTGTTGTGATGTGGAGCCTAATTAGACTCTGAGGTTTATTTGGTGTGGCTTGCCTCTAGAGCACCCCCAAGATGGGGTCCTATGGTAGTGCCCCAGGTGCACTCCCTGTCACAGTATAGGGTGGGGTTGAGGGTAATGCCCTCATGGGGGTTTCTAGGGGCAATGCCCCAAAGCCAAAAATGACCTTATATTGTAAAAGGCATTGGCTATTATTTTTTTATTATTCTAATCCTAATTTTGTAAGTGGCAAAAAGCTTGTATAAAATGGCTTAGGGTTAGGGATTTTTCATAAGATGTGATGCAAAAATTGGTTCTTGCAATGGTATTGAGCTATAAGAGATTACAGATTGTAATCAACTTCTAATCACTAGATCATAATAATATTGGACTTGTTGTTAGTGGATGTAGCCCACGGATTGGATGAACCACATTAAATCTTGGTGTCTTGTGTTCTCTTTTATGCAATCTAATATTTTCTAGTATTGGATATATTTTCATATAACTATTATTTATATCTATGATTAATCCTAACACTAATCAAATAGCAAATAGATAAATATGACTCGAAAGATTGAAGCATAGAGAGATAGTATATCCTGAATGCATAGTCAATTAGTAGCAGAGTTGAGCACTAGGAAAGACAAATACACTATACCGGTACTTGAAATAAGCACTAATTTGTCAAGCCAAGTAGCCAAATAAAGAAAATCAATCAAGCAAAAATAGATAGTCGTAACATAAAAGTAATTTGCTACAAGAATAGAATATTCATGTCCTCTCGAGATCAAAATCAAAATGAGATAGAGGATATGCAAAAATGTGTTAGATTTAGTCAAATCAAGATAAAGCAAGATCCAAAATGACATATAAGTGAGTAAGAGCAAAGAATGACTACCAAGCAATGAAAATATGTCCCATTTTAACTTAGTTTGAACATGAAAGATAAAGCATCAGAATTAGGTCAAAGCAAGAATAAGGGTGAAATGAAATGAAATAGAAAGAACAAGAAGAGGTAGAGAGGGTAGAAATGATGGAGAAATGAAGAAATGATGAATGCCCCAACAAGATTCAAAGATTTGGCCTCAAAAAGTTAGCTAACTACATAGAAGGAAGAAATTTTTTAAATCGTGATTTTGACTAGCAAGATGAATCCATATTTTGATTTTGATCTCAAAAATTGACCCAAGACATAAAAATTAGGTAAGGTCAAAAAGGAAAAATAAGAGATCCAAAAGGGTAGATATATGTGGTGATAAGATTAACCCCTTTTGATGATAGGAAAAGAAAAGAGGTGATCAAAAGCTAAAAGGAGATGACAAGATATGATCGAGGAGAAGTGAGAGAAGATAAACATAGTTAGCTGACACATCCATAAAAGATGAAGAAGACTCTTTCAACATTCAAATGAAAATCTAAGCTAAAATGAAAGCTAGTATGCAAAAGTGCAATTGCAAGGGTTATATAAATAAGTCCTGCTTTTTATTATTGAGCCTTATTAAGAACATCGAAAGATCATACAATCATCACTAGTATAACTATGAGGATATGAATATGATTTATATTGGATAGGAATGTGTAAACCTAACCTATGCATCAAATACATAAAGGTCAAGATGATAGTGCAATAAGATTCCCTAGGTAGCACGATTACACATGTATCAAGGAATAGATGCTAAGATAACTCCTGAGTGTGGTCTTGCAAAAAAAGAAAAGTATGATACGTTGTAGATCCTAAATGTCAAATGGGACAAGAAATATGCTCAAGACACCCAAGTTCGACAAGGTCTACTTACAAGAAGAAAGAAAAAGAAAACATGCCCCATGCCCCCAATATTCTAGTCCATATCATCCTTGAGATACTATTGGGAATGGAACATTCAAAAAAGAAATTGGCATAGCTAGCACACAAAGAGATATAAAGCCAACATGTATCAGCCAGTTTTAGTGTTTGTGTGTGTGCGTGTGTGTGTGCATGTGCGTGTGCGTGTGTGTGTGCATGCGTGCGTGCGTGCGTGCGTGCGTGCGTGCGTGCGTGCGTGTGTGTGTGTGTGTGTGTGTGTGTGTGTGTGTGTGTGTGTGTGTGTGTGTGTGTGTGTGTGTGTGTGTGTGTGTGTGAGAGAGAGAGAGAGAGAGACATGAATGTCTCTTTAGGACTCAAATCTACCAATGAGAAGTATTGTAACATCCTAGACTATAGCTAAAGTATATGACAAGTGTTTAAAAATACTCAATGTCAAGGGGAAGTGTTGAAAAATACTGTTGAGTAAGCTACAAAATAAACACCAACACAACAAGAAGACCCTAATAAACTACATTGTTTGTGCTCCCTAGATGAGAGACAATTCCAACCTAGGAAAGGCAAAGCATGAGGATATGAATATTTCATAAGCACAAACAAGGTACTTATAGACATAGGTGCAAGGGTCTAAAGTAGTTCTTGTTTCCAAGTTTTCACCACTTGGATAGATTTTTTTCTAGGACTTTTTATGATTTTTTTGTATTTTCGAGATATTTGATATTTTTGGTGACACATCAAAGTGCCTATTGCTATGTTTTCACTAAGATGGTCATTTTTTCATGGCATTTTCTTCTTTTTAGACTTTTTCAACATCATTTCTATTTTTTTTAGGATCATAAGATATATACAAGCACCAAGCAGTAAAAGCATTAAGCATAGAACTTCTTGAAGTGAAGTATGTTAATGGACTTCAGAAATTGTTTTCCCTCAAGTGTAGAGAGATTATATGAACTTGATCCAAATGCACCACTAAATATGTAGGGACCCATCCAATTAGGATCAAACTTGCCCTTATGTTCCCTATTTTGTTGATTTTTTGGATTTTTTGTAAGGACGAGATCACCAACTTGAAATTCTCTAGGATGAATTTTCTTACTATAGCTGGTATACATGCATTTTTGGTAAGCCCTCATATGATCACAAGAATTCTTACGTCATTCTTTTAGAACTTCAAGTTCATGTATCCTCGTAGCTTTATAATCTTTATCAGTGATTAGCCCTTTTAGAGAGACATGCAAGGAAGGGATCTCAACCTCAAGTGGAAGAACAGCCTTAGAACCATAAACTAGAGTGATAGGTGTAGCCCCAGTTGGTGTGTGTATTCTAGTTCTATACACCCAAAATGCAAGATTGATCTACAAATGCCAATCTTTCCCAGACTTATGTACAGTTCGATGTAATATTTTTAGCAAAGCCTTGGTTGAAGCCTTAGCTTGACCATTCCCTCGAGAATACTAAATAGAGAACTAATGTTATTTGATCTTGAACTTTTTGCAGAGTTGTCTAAGGCCCTTGATTTTTATTTCCCTCCATGATTAGTGACTATAGAGGAGGGAATTCCATAGCAACAAATGATATGATTCAATATTTAAAAAGAAACATGTTTCCCTATAGTAGCAAAAAGAGGGAAAGCCTCAACCCACTTAGTCAAGTATTATGTAGCCATGATGAAGAGCTAGGATGTAAATTCCCAACTAGATCAAAGGCCCACTACTAAAAAGGCCAATATGTGATAGATATGATCATTTCACATCTAGGGGCATGAATTAAGTTAGTGTGTAGCTAACACTTTTTGTAGGACTTGGCATAACATATAGAATTTTCTTGCATAGGTAGGCCAATAGTAACCATCTCTAAGCATCTTTTGAGAAAGTACAAGGTCATTCAAGTGAGACCCGCAAATTTCGTTATGGACTTTAGCTAATGTTTGTTCAAACATATTTGTCTCTAAGCACCTAAGGAGCATTTTGTCTAGAACTTCCTATACAAGTCACCAAAGACAAGGATATAACGGGAGGCATTACGAATCAGTTGGCATTTTTCATTATGAGTGAAATTGTCAAGAACAATTTGGTCATGAAGGTATCAGTAAATGCTAGCATAGTGAGAGGAATCATGACCAATGACAATGCAAATGACTCAGTTGTCAGGAGAATCATAGGTGGGTAATATAGATCTTCTATCAAGAATTTTAACTGAGATTCATGTTCTCATAGTTGTAAGATGGATGCTAAGGTATCCATATCATCTGTAGCCTTATTATTTTCAGCCCTAGGAATTTTTTGAAAAGTGACAAAGATTAAGTAGTTGCTTAGAGAATCAATCAACTTCTTGTACAGAATCAACTTGTCATCCTTGGTTTGATAGTCATTATTAATCTTATTATGACAAGTTGGGAGTCTCAATAAATATGTAGCTCACTTATCCTCAATTCAATAGCCAATTTTATACCATTTGTGAGAGCCTCATATTTTTTTGTGTTATTTGTGTATGGAAACAAGAGCTTGTAAGACTTAGGAATGGTATAGCCATGAGGTGTAATGAATAGAATGCTAGCACTAACATCATTTTGAGAAATGAGTATGAGATCCATCAAAGAAAATTTTCTAGGTCCTTTATGTGACATACATAATTGATGAGTCTTGGAACTCTATCTACATAGGGGCATTATCTTGGAGCAAGAAATTAGTGAGTTGGTCAATAATAGGTTGTCCCTTAATGGCTTTATGTTTGATGTACTGAATGTCAAATTCAGATCTAGAATCATCATCCATTTAGAAATTATACCCGTAAGTGTAGCTTTACTTAGAAGGTACTTAAGAGGGTCATTTTTTGCAAACGAATGGGCAGTATGAGCCAACATGTGATGTTGTATCTTTTGAGAGGAAAATACGATAGCAAGGCAAGCTTTCTCAATGTTACTATAATTTATCTCATAAGTAACTATTGTTCTATTTATATAGTATATAGCTTATTCCTTTCCATTGTCATCATGTTATGCTAGTAATGTCCGTAGGGAAGTAGTTGTAGCTGAAATGTATAAAATAAAGGGCTTCTTAGGAATAGACGGCACGAGAATAGGTGGTTTAGCCAAATATTCTTTGATTTGAGAAAGAATATTTTCACAGTCATCATTCCAAACACATGTATATCCCTTATGTAGATTCTTATTGAATGGTTGAAACCTATTAGCCAGCTAAGAAATAAAACTTCATATAGATTATAGACATCTTTGGAGACTTCTAATTGACTTATATTTCTAGGTGGTGGCATTCCCATTATAGCTTATACCTTTTTAGGATCAACTTCAATGCCCTTACCAGATATGATGTAACCTAGAAATTTTCCAAAGGTGACACCAAAAGAACATTTCTTAAGATTGAACCTAAGCTGAAATTGTTGCATACAATCTAATATCAAACTCAGGTCATCCAAATGTGTTTATTTGTCTAGACTTAGCTAAGGTTCCATCTACATAATCCTCCTTGTTTGTGTGCATCATACCATGAAATATGGTTTTCATAGCTTCTTGATAAGTGGCAGTCACATTCTTAAGACCAAAAGGCATATCATTCCAACAAAAGGTACCCCACGAACAAGTGAAAGCTATCTTTTCTTGATCTTTGGAAGCTATTTTTATCTGATTGTATCCCAAGAATCCATCCATCAAGGAGTACATTTCATAGCCCATAATTATGTCCACTATCATGTAAATTTTTTGAAGTGGAAATTCATCCTTAGGGCAAGTTTTCTTAAAATCTCATAAATCTATGCAAAATTGAATAGACTTGTCATGCTAAGAAATAGGTACAATGTTGGATATCCATTCAACGTAATCTATAGATCTAATAGATTTTACACTTTGGATCTTTTCTAGTTCATCTTTCACTAATAAGGCAACATGTTTATGCATTTTCCTTAGTTTTTGCTTGATAAGTTTAACACTATGAGCTATAGAAAGATGGTGCATGATTAAATCAGTGTCAAGATTGGGCATATCTACATATGTCCAAGCGCATCTGATTTTCTTTTCTTGGAAGAATTGATTGAACTACTCTTTGTCTTCAACTAATAGCAACTAAGATAAATGTATGATCTTAGGACACTCTTTTGTACCAAGGTTAATAGGTTGATAGGTTGTGTAGGTTCAATCAAATTTGATGATCTATTTTGCAAATAGCTTCATAGGCTACCAAGTACCTC
The DNA here is from genome assembly GCA_028749045.1 of Cupressus sempervirens. Classification (NCBI taxonomy): domain Eukaryota; kingdom Viridiplantae; phylum Streptophyta; class Pinopsida; order Cupressales; family Cupressaceae; genus Cupressus; species Cupressus sempervirens. Next base: position 674,844,544 of record CM053789.1, read on the forward strand.
ATCTTCAGGTGCCTCCAAGAGTTTTTCACCTCAGATGCATCTTTATTTTTACTATTTTTTTGCACTAACACCACCACAAAGTGGTTTTTTCCATTAGAGCTTTTTTTTCAATTTTGTTTTAATTTATGACTAAGGTACTTGATATATGACTCAATCATGTTAACATTTGCCTTGTTGGTGCAAAAGACTACATTCTCAATAGCTTTTAGATAGTAGCTGATCACATAGTCATTTTGAAATGATGGTATCTTAGGCCTTTGGTTTTGTATGAACCAATTAATGAGATCATTTTGTATGAGGGATGGAAAAGTGGAAGGTTCTAGATCATTGACATGAAAGGAATCATCTCTAGTGACAAGAGAGTTAGGACCTATAAGGAAATCTTCAAAGATACCCAAATTTGAATGAGACCTAGGAGAATGAACATGGCCCACTAGAGAAATTTGAGATTTTTAGTCAAACCCTACAAAAGATTCATCAACTATGTCATTTTGATTAGTATAGGCATTTACAACATCCACTCCTACTTTGTGAGATGTGTCAAAAAGGCAATCCCATTCATATTCATTTGATTCAATGCTCTGATCATGAGCTACAAGTAGAGAAATATTTCTTCTGATTCATTCTTTATTAGGATCCTCTATGTTAGACTCATCAAATTCAAATTTTCTAGAAGTGGAAGCGTCAGGAGTGTAATCATTAGATAGCTTGTCTTCCTCCCAAAGGATGGAGGTAGAAGGAATGGAATCATCTTCTGGAACAGTTGTAGCTATAGGTTAAATCTCATCATCTGAATCACTAGTTGTAGGAGGTTATTCATCATAAATAGGAATAATATCATCAATACCATAGCCCAAGCCATTACTAGCTTAACTTTTGCAACCTTTTGTATGACACATAGGTTCAATAGGAGCATGTGTACTATCATTCAAATGTCCATGTCCAAGGAAACCCATCTTCTTGAGAAACTAATAACCTTTCCCATATCTCCTGGGAGAAATAGGTGTAGCAAGTATAACCTCATCAACTAGGTCTTTTTCTCTATATATCCAATCCATAGTATCTTGGTCTTCCTTTTCATCTTCTAATGGGACCAAAGATTGTACAATGTTTCATAAATAGTCATAGTTGGGGATGAGGGTTTCATGTGTTCGGATGATTTCTTGTAGGAGCATGGAGAAATTTGAAATTCAACAATAGAATATAAGGTATACTCTCCTACACCAATGCTCATAATTTTTAGCCGTTTCTCATAGTTAGAAAGTGAGGATCTAACTTCATTAGCAATTTTGTAATTTGGGACTAAAGACTCAGTAGCAGTGAGCATGTTTATTGACATAGAATTATCCCCTGTAATCAAGACTTTGGTACCTTTGAAGGGGAGCTTAAAGTATTGATGAAAATTTGATGGAACATCTTACATGTCGTGTACCTAAGGTCTCCCTAACAAAATATTATATGCAAGTGGGATATCAAGAACTTGGAATACCACATCCTTTTCCATAGGACCAACTCGAATGGGAAGCACAATGAGACTCTTGGAGGAGTTTTCAACTTCATCATAAGCTTTTATTGTAATATGCATCTAAGGTCAATATAAAATTTTGAGAGACCCAATTTTTGAACAAAATTTAAAGAAATAACATTTAACCTTGCACCATTGTCTATCAATACTCATCTAACTTGAATGTGATAGATTGGGACTTCAATGTGCAATGCAAGGTTATGATGGAATCTAAGAGCCTTATCATATTCTTCCAAAAAAATTAGGTAATGCAAAGCAGAAGTGTGATTAACCATATTTTGGGATTTATATCCATCAATGCCAGTAGGGACACTAATTGCATGTAAAGCCTTTTTCTAGGATCGCTTGTGAAAAGGAGATAACTCTAACAACTCAAACATAGAAATATGAGTATGAGTGTGTTGCAATTGGTTTAAAAGATCATAAGTGGATGCAACACTTGAGGAAAACCCCACTTATTTAGGATTAGCTTGTTTGGGATTATATGCAACCTTAAGGACAACTTTGGATTGACCCCTATTAGCAAAATTTAATCTTTCACCACAAGAAGATGGGAAGCGTGCGACCCTAAATGAAATCATAGATCTATTATCATGAAATCATTAGTAGGGATTGAGAGTTCTAAAAATCACTTTAGGTCTTTCATCATCAATATCATAGTTAGGTTCCTCATCAAATTTAGGCCCCATCGTGTAAACACTCTCCTTAATAGGCTCAAGCATGTTTATGACATTTTTAGTGTTGGTACATGCATAGTTGATCTTGGCTCCATGATTCTCCTTGTTGTTTTTGAAGTTTCTCCTTGCTCATATTTTAGGATAGGATCCTTGAGAGCTTTATGATCAGAGTTCTTAACCAACCCATCAGTGGAAACCTTCCCTTCATCAATGAGATCTTGTATCACATATTTGAGCTTAAGAGAATTATGTGTGTTGTGACCCTTATTCCTATGGTAGTTTCAAAAATGATCATCTCTCCACCAAGAAGGCTTGACAGTGAGATCATAGGGTCTTGAATTATCGAACAATGTAACGAGCTTGTTAGCAAGCAATGTCTCTAATATCACATCATATGAATCAGCCAAAGAAGTGAAGTTACACTTAGGCCCGGAGGATTTTGTGAACCTAGGTTTGGGACTTGTTGGAGACATTTTATCTTCTAGCCTCTTGTTGTTTGGTAGCGAGGATAGTATTAGCTAAGTTGAAAGTGGGTTCCTTGGTCTTCTATGCATCAACACCATCATTAACAACATATGTATTCTTATTCCAAGTTTTTCCTTTTTCCTTAGCATTCCCATTGTCATTTTTGTCTTTGTTTAGGACTATATCCCCCTTCTTAACAGCAACATCTTCAATATGATAAGCACTCTCAATCATGTCATTGAATGTGGTGAACACTTGTTTTATAAGATCATAGTATAGCTTGGGTACAATCATGCTAATGAAGATATCAATCTTCTCATTGTTAGGAATTTATTAGGGGTACCTAGAGTGTAATATTCTCCACCCTTGCATGTGTGTAACAAAAGGTTCCCTTTATTTTTTCTTGATATTGGATAAGTCTAACATGGTAATAGGGTGTTGTATGTTGTATGAGTAATGTTGAATAAACCTTTGCACAAGCTCATCAAATGTATTAAGAGGAGAGGAGAGTTTAGTGAACCACTCCATTGCTTGTCCATTCAAGATTCTAGGAAAGAGCCTCGTGAGATATGTATTGTCTTCATGCATAATATCCATGGTAAACACATAAAAATGTCTAACATGATTGTGTGGCTCACCATTACCATCATATTTATCATATTTAGGATCCTCTATATCCCTTGGAAATGAAATCATGTAAATAGTTTTTTTCAAAAGAAAGAGCACATATGGTCTCAACAAACAAGGTTGTAGGCTTTTCTTTCTCCATTTGCAAACGTGTGAGTTGGCTTCGTAACTCTTGAACTTATGTCTTCATGAGTTCACTTTCAATCGATTCTCTTTGAATAATTCTTTGGACATCAAATTCATGGGTTATTCTCCAGCCTCTATTGGTTATGTATGAAAAATATTGGTCCTCATTTTGTTCTAATACCTTAAGCATGAGCCTTTGAAGGTGTTCATCTTTTTGACACCTAATGAGGTCTTCACTAGTAAATTCATTGTCCACTTCACTCTAATGATGTGAAGGTTTCCCTTGATGGGAGCATCTAGGTGGTGATGCATATCCCTCAACTTGTGATCTTGGGATTCTTGGAGGGGTATTCTTCCCATTGTTACCAAAGTTAGCATGGTTTGCAAAGGGGTTTCTTTTTAGGTAGCATTAGCATTTCGAGTCTCAAAACCATATCTTTGATTGTTCCCAAAACCATGAGCATTATTATTGTGAGCATCATTTTCATCATAGGCATGTGTAGCCACTCTAGAAGCCATGTGTTTTGCTTGTTCAAGCCTCTCTTGTTCTAGCCTAGCTTGTTCATCTTGAGAATCCTTTTTCCCTCTTTCAATGTCCTCTCTCCTAATAGGAAAGAACTCAGGTAGGTGGTGGAGTCTCTCATCTTGATTCATGGTGAAAGATACATTGTTTTAAGATCTAGGAGTATCAAGTAGAGTATCAAAGGAACTATCAAAGTGGCTAAGTGGATTGTACCAAGTGGTGTACTTGTCTTCCTCAACCTTATCAAAAATGGGCTCACTTTCAAGGTGTTGCTTATGTGGACCCCTAGTTGGAGAAGCTAATTTTTCAAAGAAAAATGAAAGATGACCTCCTTGACCAAATTGCAGCCTAGTTGTAACCAACATGTAATAGCAAGTTTTTTAGCTTCGTAAGATGACCAAAAAAATCACCTCCTACAGTGACTTCGCTCAAAGGTTAATGAGTTGGTTTGATTTATGATACCCTGAGTGGTATTTCCAAGAGCTAACTCACCTCAGACAGGAAAGAATAGTAGAAGAATCCATGAATCAATTCCAAGACTTATCTATAATGGTTCCAAATCTATCTCAAGGACAACTCGCTCATCTATTCATAGAAGGACTTAAAGATGCCATCAAAATCTAGGTAAAACTCCTTGAACCACAAACTTAGAAGAATCCATCAAGAAAGAAAAGAAGATTGAATCTAATAAGATAAACAAGAGGTCCAAGAATCCAAAAACATCTATCAAATATAAAGAGACAAGGAAGGAAAACCAAGAAAGGAAATGTCACATGTGTCACAAAGAATGGAACTTTGGTCATAGATGCCCAAAGAGAGACAATATACTAAAGAAAGGATTATGTTTCAAATGTAAATAACCTTTGGAACATAATCATCGATGTAATAGAGGGAAAATGAATGAAATAACATATAACTAAGAAAGCCTCAACAAAAAGGTGAGATGTGATGATCAAGAACATTCAACATTGGTAGTTATTACTCATGAAAATGGGAGTAATCATTTTCAAATCAAAGGTTCACTTTAAGGAAATTCAATGAATCTAACATTGAAATTTTATTGCTTGAGGAAAAGCAAATTCGAGAAGGGCAAACTCTCATAACCCCATAATGACATATTACTAATGTAAATATAAATATTATTTTTAATACACGAAGCATTTGGAATTCAAAACTTGTAAAGTTGAGATGTTCACTTGTCAAGAAATGTAGCAATGATAATAGCTTGTCAAGAGTGCCCAAGCAACTTACGACACTAGTGACTTGAGTCACAAGTTAGGCAAGAAGCCCAATAGAAAATAGCCAAAGAGGTACAATAAATGGGTTTAACAAGTGAACAATCTATGAAAAAAGGTTTGCATCCAAGAAGCCAAGCTAAAATTTTCAGCCTAGAACATAGCCAAACATGTAAGTTTCAAACCATGAACACAATAGAATCAAGTGTGGACATCCCTATTTAGCTAGAATGCAATCAAAGATCAATTTTTGCAAGTAGCATACCCAAGCGATAGAGTTCAGAAGCCAATGAGATTCAAGTTCAGCAAAGAATTTTGTATGGTAGTTTGCAATATACCCATATGACAGTTTGCAGTAATATGACAGTTCTCAGGAGGTAGTATGATATAGTTCATAGTAATAGTGTGATAGATTTTTATATGACAGTGCAATAGGTTTTGCAGTCTAGAACTATCGTACAATATTTCTCAAATAAGCAATATGATACGAGTTTAGGAGAGATTGTTTTGTGACTTTGTGCCTAAATGGTCTATGTCTGAACCGGTTTTCCAATCTTTTTGAGCAAGTTGACTATTGTAACAAAGTGTTTTTCAGCTTATAATAGCAATATAGTGTTTTTAGAGAAATTTGTGGCACAAACACACGTCTTCAAATAATTGAATAAGGGACAAAGCAACATTTCCAATACAAACACTTGTGAGGCTTCAAAGAAAAACAATCCTATGGAACTATTGACATGTGTGTGTTCAATATATTTATACGAGTCTAGCACAAATCGAAAACACACCAAGAAATATCTACCTAAAGGTCATGGTTCATTAACAAGAAATATCTACCTAAAGGTCACGATTCATTACGGTGAGTGTAAATCTTAGGGTGATTCGAGTAGTCCATGGTGGGTGCTAAAGTTGTATACCAAGAACGTGGCACACTTTTATAAACTTGTATTCTCAAGAATACCCATGAAAGAGAGCATCTCAAGAGGTGACTTATAGCTCTCTATCTATGACATGCAAAGGTGCAAAATGGAAGTATCGTGGCTCTCAAATGAACCTAGCTATGCAACCCTTGCAAGGTGCACCATAGAATGAGAGGTTCAAAGATGAGAGCAAGAGTGCTAACATCCAAGAATCATAATGTAAATGCAATGTTTAGACTATGTGAGTTATTCTAAAGCATAAAATAAATATAAATTACATGCAAGTAAGCTATAATGCAAGTGTGAGAATGTAAATGTAAGAATGAGAATGCTCCAAGTCTTCAAAGCTCCAAAGTCACCCAGAAATCCTACAGCATAATGCTAGTATAGAGCATAAGGTTGAGAATGAGGAGAGAACCCTCCTTTTCAAAGATTAATGGACAGTTGAGATTATTAGGCAAGAGAGACTTAATCAAGTGTGGAGAATGCATCTTAAGTGATTCATGTGCACAAGTACCTCACCTAATCAAGATCTATGGTGGGCTTTAAGAGGCAAAAGATGTGTGGAGAAGAATTAAAGCTATATATCAATTAATAGAAGAAATACCTTAATTAAATATTTAAAATATTTTATTAATTAGCCTAACCATTTTTAAACATATACAAGTGAGAACCTTATTGAATACCTTAATTAATATTTAAAATATTTAATTAATTAGCCTAACCATTTAAGTGTATACAGGTGGGAACCTTATTGTAATGGTTGTAATAATGCCTTTGAAGGTATGTATGCTTTAGCATGGACTTATGTAATTAAATGTACATTGGGAAAGCTTTAATAGGTCAACTTAATTAATTATTTGTAAAGGGTATAAAGGAAATATGCTTTCCTTGGTCGAGTGTCATGATGTATATATGGATGTAAGCTTTTACACTAGATAATCAAAGTAGAGAAGAAATGATGTTGATTGATTGAGGTGAGCTTCAAAGGAACCCTTTTTGCAAGTAAGTCGCAGATCAGTTAGTTCATATCCTGAAAGATCGTCAAGCCTATAATCTTGACACAATTTTTCATGTGGCAAATCTCTCTCAGCGTAAAAAAATAAGACTAGTGGTTACTCTAAGTAGAACAAAAACCCTTATACAGAATAACCACTGTAATATTACCCTTTGTATATGATGATTATGATTAAGAAACATAAACTCCAATTTAGCAATTAGGAAAACAAGCTAATTAAATTAAATTAAATTTTGATAAATTATGTTGACCTTCCAAACCTTAATCAATGCTTGAAAACATTACTCTTTGTATCTAGGGAAAACCATGGAATTTGCCAATTTGACGGTCCATCTTTTAAAAAATGAGGATTTCAAAAGCAATAGTAGGGTTTGTTTTGGCCTGAAGTGTTCTTACAATTTAGCTACATCCTAGATGTGGCAAGCACCTCCTGATCTCAAACCCTTGTAGACCTAGTAGCCAAAGAAGGAAAAAGAAACTACAACCCCTAAGCTCAACAATGAGATCAAACTTGCTTTGATACACTTCAATATGTACCAGTGAAAATCAACTTGCTTCAATGCCCTATACTCAATGATGAGATCATATTTGATCAAACACATTCCAATATGTACCTTAAATTTTAACTACGAAGAAAATCCCCAATCTAATATTCTTTCAAGTTATTCTCATTCTACAAATCATCAAATGGTGCAAAAGAATATCATAATCACTTCTAGTAAAATCCACCAAGATCTCCAGCTTGAAAACAGCTCTACCCTCAAATCCAATGTCATTTAGAAGATTAGTTCAATGCTCCAAAATCACTTACAAAAGTAAGGACTATTTTGTATAAAAGATTATGTAAAAAATAAGATTTCTTGGTATATTTAAGATCTATGAGATATTGCAAAGTGTTATAAGCAACATGAGTGGTAGAATTAAACAAGATGTTGAAATATGTATTTCTATAATATGAGACAACAAACTTGAACACAATATTATAAACAACATGAATAATAGAATTAAACAATATGTTGAAATATATCTTACTTCTATAACATAAGACAACTAAAACAAAAATTAAATAACCTAAAACACAAGGACTAAATGAGATATGACCCCAAGAAGACTTCTACAAAGACACAAATCATTACAACCTAAGTTAACATGTTAATATATCCACACTAAAGAGTGAGTGAGACATAAATTTATCATACAATACTAAGCTTAATTTCATACAAACTAGCATTTGCACCAAAAGGAGGTGCAATAGTTACATCAATGGACATATATACATGACATTGTCTTGTACATTCATGAAACATTATAATTATTTTTTCCACAATGTTTAGAAGGAAACTTTCACGTTCCCAACAGAGGACTACTCTAATGTGCTGCAATAAAGGGGTGTAAGTTCATTAGTTTAAGTAGAACAGGGTCCCTTATATTTGTTAGTTTTTTGTTGTTATTCATATTAACCATATGTGGCATTATGTTTAGAGTTTAAAAGTTACTTACATTTTCATTTTTCAAACTCTTAATTAGTTTAGCTATGGTTCTCAATAGGGGTGGCCCTAATGGGTCATCTTATAAGACTTATAGTAGTATAGAAGTAATGATGGTGAATTATGCTACAAAGTATGTTAATGGTGAATTCATTTCGACATGTTATGATTGTTTTTATATTCCTTTGTGTTCTTAATTGACTGCTACTATCTTTTCTAGTGACTAACTTTTGGGTTCTCATGTAAAGGGACATCGCCCTCTTTTTTGTTGCTTTTTATATCAAAAGACATTTAAAGGAACAATTTATGTAATTAGTTGCATACTATATTTACTCGCAGCTAAGTTTTCTAATAGCATACGGCCCAATGCTCTTAGCACTAAAATCATCCTCGTTGGTGAATAGAGTAGGAATGTTGGATCTAAGAGAGTAGACCAAATGTAAAACAAGTTGTCAACATACAGTAAGGTTTTGTATGGTAAGTATGGAGAGATTCATAGAAAGATTGATGAAATATATTGCTGATTTTCATTTTCCAATATATAAACTGCATAAGGTGAGCATTGCATGGACATGTTTTGAGCTATCTTTACTCAACATATGTTTATTAGTTTAAGAAAAACTATTGAGATTTGAACTATTGAGATTTGAGGTGGAGAATTAACTAATAAAATATGTCACATAAATAGTTATACAATTTTTCAATAGAAATTAATACATTTATAAATATTTTAGGGGGCATTGGCATATGATTTCATTATTCTGCTATCAGTTAACAAGCAAACATGTCATTCCGTTCTCATGGTCCAAAATCAAGCAGAGGTTCTCAAAGTATATCTATGTGTGTTGATTTTCTTACCATCAGGCCAACCCTTAATTGATGGCTCAGTCCTGATCTTGCTTTGAACGAGAGCTTTACAAACAAATCCTTATATCTATACCTACCCTGTGTGATGTTTGGGCAGATCACTTCACTTGTTGCTTGTCTCGGGACTTTTGTCTTGGGTGCTAATATGCAATAGCTGTCTAGTTTGATCTCTCGAAGCTCGAGAGATTAAGTTTGAGAAATGTAGCAATCGGCATTTTTTTTTCTTTTTTCTTTTTTCTTTTTTCTTTTTCTTTTTGGTTAAGATGACAAAAATAAATAAAAGAAGATGATGAAATATTATTATGAAACTTAATCAAATTTGGAAGTTAATAATTCCCTACGTCCATCGGTGTGTTTTCCTATCAATTTTTTCTACTAAAGCTTGGGTAAAATCTCCATGATAGGGTCAAAGACCAGTGCCCTGGAGAAGTCAAAAATGACTTTCTTATTATTAAAGACTAATAAAAGACATTGGAAGCTATTGTGTAAATGACTTGAATTTCATATTAATAATTTAGTACCTACTTGTAGAGGTATGAATTTCAGAGGATTGTAAATTATAATCATGTTAAATCACTAGTTAATAATATTGGTAATATTCACATATAACTGTTATATAGTTGTCTAATAATCCTAACGTGATACTTGTATAATGAATCATATTTTAATAGTATGTTAATCTTGTTATATTTTAGATCTAATAAATACATTTTATTCAATTATGAGTAGTCATAATTGAACATAACAATTTTAAAATCAAAACTATTAGTGCAATATTGAAAATATTGGGCTCAACAAGAGTCATGACAATAATTGGAATTTGTTTTTAAAATGGGTGAAAAGAAAAACAATGTAGAAAAAATTGTGGCCTTGACAAGCGAAACAACGGTCTCACTCCCAATGAGACTCTCTAGATAGGATGTTAGAAATAGGAATTCGCATAACATTATTCTCTCGTTTAAGCCCCAAATGAGCTTTAAATTTGATTTTTAAAATTAATAAAAGCAAGCTAATCCCACAAGTAGTGCTCTCCAAAAACTATATATAAAATCCATGCCTTAAGTGAGGTGGGTTTTGTTAGAGTAATATGTATGTGTTGAAGTGTTTATTTAAAGTAGACGAAGAAATATAGAACTATGTTGCATGCTACTCTAAAAAGAGCATAAACATTAAGTGGAGAAGTAATTTGGTTTGATGAAGGAATGATCGATGAATAAAAGATTCATATTATCTCTCTTTTGTGTACTTTTTCAGCTCCTACAAATGTTCTATTAAAACAAATGTTAACTAATTTTAAATTTGTAATAGATAATATCATAAAAATGAATGTTCATGGAGGAGCACAAATTAGAAACTTGTTTTAATGTTTCTATTTGCTATGCAAAATGGACTATACACATTTTGTTAAAAGTAATTTCAAAATTTTCTTGTAGATAAAGAAATATACAATATTTGTAAAAATATTGTAATATATATTATCAAAAATTAGTAAGATACATTTAAAAACTAAATATTCCATTTTGACCAAGTAATTTCATATTATTTTAAGAAGTTTATCATTTAGCCAAAGTAATTTCATATTAGAGGTTTTCATATAGATTAAGAAATATACAGTTTTTACAAATATTGTAAAATCTTTTATCTGAAGTTAGTAAAATATATTTTTTTTAATTAATAAATTCTATTTTAATTATATTTAAGTGAAAAAATAGAAAGTCATAAATATAGATAAGAAAACTAAGAAAATTTTAAAATAAATTTTATTAAATATAATACTTAAATCTCTTCTAAAGCGTAACTAGATGCAAATTAAAATTATACAAAGTATCACAAATTAATTGGATATCTTAAGAAAAATAAACTTAATAGCTAATTATGTCTGATTAAAATAAAATTGAAATTGCATTCATTGAATGCAAGAAGGATTCTAAGATTATATTAGGCCTTACAAGGTTCATTTCTAATTGATATTTTTTGGGACAGGTTAATCTCCAGACAAAATGCACTAAAGACAAAACAAAGTCAAAAAAAAAATTTCCAGATTTACGAAAACGTAGTTATTTTTTTTCAAATTTTTTGTTGTTTCAACTACAAACTATGCATATCATGAAGATCAAATACTGAAATTTACAATTTGTAAGGAGGATAGCCATGTCCAAATTTTTTTAGGTCTCCAGCAGCATTGGCATTTGAGAGTGGTTTTAGTCGAGGCCCATATGGCTTCGAAGTAGTAAAAATTGGAAAAAAATTGAAAATTTAAAAATTTTAAAAAATTGGGGCCTCTTGCAAATCCAGAGGATTCTGTGCTCTATTTTTCAGACAGATCAAAGAGGGGGTTTATTAAGGTCCTCCCACATGAAATTGGTCAAAATTTATAACCAAAAAATTTGGAACATGGCCCCAAATCCATCTTACGACATAAGGTTGATATAAAATTGATTCAACACAGAGAAGCATCCTACCATCGAATACAGGACAAAGAAAAAAAAAAATTTGCAACGAACATAACACTAGAAAAACCAAAATCAAGGAGCTTAATGCCAATTGAATTTGACAAATCCCCAACCTTAATAATAATAAGTACTATTGTAAGCTCTGAACGCAACCATGATTGCCAACAACCAAGCCCTCCAGAAATATTGTACAAGCTCTCAAAAGCGCTGGAGACGCTTATGGTACATTTTGACAAAAGTTGAGCCTCCTGTGCAAGTTATTGCAAGGTGATTCTCCATAGTTACTACTATCTCCTCTTGACCTGATCATCATCAGAGTATTTTCTTGATGCAAATCATTAGATCCATTATTTGTATGCTTTATATTCTGATATTAGACATTGACTGTTGAGGGCATCAAAGCATTATGCACTGGGTCATGTTCAAGACATGTTCTCGCTGAATATATGTATGCTTACAGGTACTTTTGCAGGTCCTACAGAAATCCAAAACTATGTGCAGCAGGTCGACCCTCTTAGCCTCAGGGCCAAGATTTTACCAAAACCTCTCTGCAATTTCAATTTCCATTAAAATTAAATCATGTCTTTTTATTGCAAGACAGTAAGCCGGCAAAAATTGTTATTGGAAGGCCAAGATGCAAAACACTTCTCACAACTAAACTAAGATTGTTCTTTAGACCCAAAAACGAAACCTCTACTCAACTGTATTAGTCACTGTTGTTGGACTAGGAAGATAGTCTTGTCACTCGTCTACTTCTGGATATTCAGACAATGTTCTCGCTTTTAAATACTCATGTTGCAGCCTGTACTTCAATTGTCAAATGCCTATTTATAAACAGATAAAGAACAAAAACCATTGAAACAATTGACAATATGTTTCCACAATCATTTTTTGGTTTCGATTTTCTTGAATGTGCAAGCGCTACCCCAAGATTGAAGTTATTGATGTAGAACAAATTTATTAAAATAAAATCAATATGAAGAAAATTATTGAAACAGGCCTAAATTGACGATGGTAAAAGAACTTTAGATGAATTCTATTTATTTAAACAAACATGGATGATGGTAAGAAACTTGAGGAAATTAATCTTATACAATAATTTCAACAAACTATGTGCCGCCAGCTACAAATTAAACATAAATTTACCGATTGGGCAAGTGAGAAGCCCAGATTGCATATGATTAATAGAAATAAAGGGGTAGCAATGAACACGTTACCTAGTCTGCGAAAATGTCGAACAGAGGCCAGAGGCCATGGAAATGGAGGAAAGGTAGGAACCATTACTGTTTTTTTCGCAGGGAAGATCGAATCCTCCCTTACCAAGGGAGCAAACGGGGTTGTGTATCTTTCTTTTGCAACTGCAAATGGAGGAGGGCCATTCAGGACAACCTTATATGGATAACCATTGAGATGCTGTATTAAATTCAGTGGTTTGGAGAAAAATATAAATTCATGTCGGTTTGGAGAAATATGGAAGTTCTAGAAAGTCAGGTAAACTTTCAGATATTAAGCTTTTACTTCTTTTTAAAAAAAATTGGTGATCCATGGAAGAAAAAATTTGTTTCTTTTTTAAAGGAAAAATGATAATATTTCATTGCTCTAACCAATTAAAAATCAATATTAATTATCAACTATTGTGTTTTAGCCTACTAACATTTAATTCTTTATTTTCATCCGTTCAATTTTCTTAGTCAAATAGAAATTTATGGATCTAAATGATTCCATAAGTTATCCTGCAGTAGGCAAAAACCAACAAATACATTTTGTGATAAATAAACACATTTCACTATTTCAAATACGTGACCTAACAGCATGCAATAAAAATGAACAAATCAAACCGTTTGTCAAGGTGAATATGTATCAAATAATTTCACCTAGATTCCATACATCCATCGTGAGAAACAGAAAGCAAATGGTCCAAGCTAAATGGAGGAGAGCCATTCAGGACAACCTTATATGGATAACCATTGAGATGCTGTATTAAATTCAGTGGTTTGGAGAAAAATATAAATTCATGTCGGTTTGGAGAAATATGGAAGCTCTAGAAAGTCAGGTAAACTTTCAGATATTAAGCTTTTACTTCTTTTTAAAAAAACTTGGTGATCCATGGAAGGAAAAAAAAAAAAAAAATTCGAAGGAAAAATGATAATATTTCATTGCTCTGACCAATTAAAAATCAATATTAATTATCAACTATAGTGTTTTAGCCTACTAACATTTAATTCTTTATTTTCATCCGTTCAATTTTCTTAGTTAAACAGAAATTTATGGATCTAAATGATTCCATAAGTTATCCTGCAGTAGGCAAGAACCAACAAATACATTTTGTGATAAATAAACACATTTCACTATTTCAAATACGTGACCTAACAGCATGAAATAAAAATGAACAAATCAAACCGTTTGTCAAGGTGAATATGTATCAAATAATTTCAACTAGATTTCATACATCCATCGTGAGAAACAGAAAGCAAATGGAACAAGCTAAGGGAGACAATTAAGGATCACATATCATTGTAATGCATTGATTTATAAACTTATCACTACATGCGTCGACATAAAGAGGTCCAATCTAAAATATAGTGGTCGTCCAAGCACAACACTCGTATCATAAACTATCTTTGCGCGTTGATAGCAGTTATGACGCAAAATTTATACAAGTCAAAAGTAAGGCATAGGTTCAAACTTTATTTGTTAGCATTTGTAATTTCTTATGTTCCAGAGTTTAAGGTTTTTGTGTCATGGGTTCAAGATTTAGCATTTATCATTTAATAATTAAGGTTAGGGCTCAAATTTATGATGAGAACTTGGTCCAACACTCAACATATTGTGTGGAATGTTTGCGATTCAACATCCATCACTCAGAATATACCATTAAGAATTCCAAGTCTTATCCCATTATATTTTTTATTTATTTATAAAAATAATGCAAAAGAATACAAGGTGGAATTATGGACACAAGGACATCCCATGCCAGCTAGCTGCAATGGATTGGGTAGCTTTGAAAGAGAAGATGGATCATTTCAAGTTCACTTATGTTGTAGTTGTCTTGAGACATGTCAAGCCTTGTAACTTGTTTTATCCCATTATTATATATCTCAACTCAAATCGTCTATTAAAAAGCCTTCTACAATTCAAACTTGCTTCACATTTGCTCTCAGTTCCCCAACAAAACCTTCAAATTGAGAAGTTGTGGTTCATTTCAAGTTTAAGTTGTAGTTGTCTTGACATATTAAGCCTTATAACTTGTTCTATCCCATTATTTAATATATCACACTCGAATCGTCTAAAAAATAATCTAGATTTCAAACTTGCTATACATTTGTAAATGGAAGACACAAACGAGATTGCTCTTTCAGTTCCCCAATTGATCTATTTTCAGGTATCAAGAATGCCAAAAGATAGTCTCGAACCACAGAATGCCCACCCAATGAGAACCACTGACATGGACACCACGTAGCGACTTGTTCTTTCAATCTAAGGAAAACCATCTATGCAATGTTAACCTGCACAAATTTATTCAATTGCAACAACACAGCTTTTAACTTTTGTTCGCTGCTGAAGACTGTTTGGCAGCCTCCCAAATGTACATATTTCACTGCCATTATAATAATCTGTCAGCTCACACTCTGCTGCCAGTACATTGATCTGGTTATCAGCAAAGAAGTCAAACAAACAGAAGATGCATATCCTGTACACCATTTAAATCTTTCACAATATCATAGAATTGAGCACCTACGAATCCCATCTCTGAAAGAAATCGAAAAACTTTCTACATAAAATTAATTAAAAAATAACATGATTGTCATCTAGATCTTCCTCATCTGAATCAAAATCGTTAGGAGCATCATAATGGACCACACGAACATTACCCAACATTGCAAGCAACCTTCCGGCTCTGATTTGTCTTATCCTATCTGTAATAGAATTCCAAGTTCCAGATACCTGATCTGCAGAAGAATTTCTCGAAACATCTTCCAGCATACCTAGACATTCTCCATTCTCTACATACTTCAGAATAAACTTTTCTGAGTACTTTAGAATTAACTTCCTTGGCTGACCTAAAGCTTCAAAATTAAAGAAAGAAAGAGGTCTCCCAACCGCCCACACAAGACAGATACTGCACAGTTCAAAAACAATATGTCAATCATGTAATGTACAATAAAAAGAATATTAAACATAATATTTCATACCAACTTCGTAAGTGAAAAAATGCCAATCTGGACAGATTTAAATGGAACCCTATGGCCTAAATACATATAAATTTCAAAATAAATGACAAGCTCACAAATAGATAATATTACAATGCAATAAGCATATAGAACAGAAATACAAATGTAAAATCCCAATTCTTCAAGATATCTTCTTACCAAATATAATATAATCCATCCATCTCTTGTTTCTGAACCCTACCCAGCAGTTCAACTTGCATAATGCCTCCAATGCACAAGACTGGCCTTGGAAGCTTAAAGGTCTGCAATTTGTCCTCCTGGCCAGAAAGCTTTGATTAGAAATTCTATGAAATAACAAAACATGGACTAATAAAAAGTAATTGCTAAATAAATGGACATCACGTGGAGAGGCTTTGAGAGTGGGATCAGCATAGAAGATAGGCTGTGAAAACAGGTTACTTAAAAAAAAATTACGTAGGATAAGGTGAAACGATGATTTTCTTAATAAGTTTCTACAATCTATGAATTTTGAAATAGCTCCTGCATTAGATTATGTGGTTTAGCACCGATATTTCAGATAGCACTCCGTGAGAAATATTCTGTGCATGTCTTATTCATCTTGAGTGAGATAACTAACTCAGCGAAGCCACTATACATACCTTAAGGTGCATGTATATATTCAACTAACATTTGTGACTTTAAATTTCACTATATATAATCAGCATTAAAAGATATTTATCAATTACAGTGACCATTAATTATTTATATTAGTGGGCCTTGGCATATAGCATTGGCCTTGGTATATTAGTTATCTGATTTCCGGCACTCCAGGACAACAACTTAATGAAGTCAATCAGATAACTAGAAATCACTATGTCGTGAAACTCTATCATGACAAGTATCCTAATATCCAGCACTGCCAGACAACTTAATGAAGTCTGTCATGATAATAGGTCTACTATTTATAAGAGCGTCACCTTACATTGGTTACCTTCTATCTAATCATGATACTTTCATTATCATGACTTCCAACACTCTAGGACACCAACTTAATGATGTCATGATAACAGGTCTACCATTTATAAGAGCGTCACTTTACAACGGTTACCTTTTGTTTATATATGTCAATGAAATATCATCACCTTTCATTATTTATCATATGCGAAATAGTAACCAACATGAACCAAGTCAGAGGGTGGTACAAAGGCTTTCACCTCAATTCTTTCTCACCGAGAAGAATGCATTACAAGGAATTTGACTTGGAACAATGATCCTGGAAGTCAAGTCTTGTGGTTACTCCCTTTGAGACCTCTCTTCACCCAATGATGCCTGTCAAACTCCCTTTGAATCTGATATTAATCTTTCAACCTTTAGGTGACAATTTATTACTTCCTTGTGATGTACGCATGAGTAGGCCCCATCACAATCATGTAGTCATACAAAAGTATGTTAGACTTTGTCTAAGTATCAATCTTTTGAGCTCCTTGTATAAGGTCGTCTCTAATGAATTATTGAACTCCCTCTTGATATGAAAGGATACTCATAATCTCAATCATCAAAGATAATTGCTTCTTGAGCCTCACTTTAACCAGCCAGATCATTAGATGACTAATAAATTCTAGATCGCAACTTCTATAGAGCTACTACATGAGATTGAGTCTACACAATATGCCTAATGTACCATTCTTCTTTTCCTGGAAGATCATCTTTAGATACAAAGGAAAAGATCAAAGAAAATAACTCTTATAGTATGTATAAAATTACAAATAAAGAGATACAACGAGTAGATAAATGTAAAAGATGTGAATACTTATCTGCACATGAGGATCCATAGATATTAAAGAATGTAACATTTCCTTTCTAGAGTTGGTTCAAGTGGGAATGAAGCAATGTCTATTATTCCCCCCACAATGTAAAATTTCCACATACATAATCAATTGAACTATCAAATGGTCTAGTTCAATAGCTTTGAAAAGAACATCGCTTCTACTTGTAGATGAATATCCATAATTATATTTTTATTCAATTCACTCAGGATGGTCCTCGTGTTCCTGCTCCAGTTCTATACCTGTTTTCAACGATAAAAATACCATCCAACATATTAATCTTCCCCAGTAACTTCAAAAAATTAAAGCATCCTCAAACTTCCTGAATCTTTCCTCACCATAATCCATACCCCTATCCGTTGACAATTCTTCTTTGTGCTCTTTGATGGAGCCCAAAATTTTGGGTCTCCATTTATGCATTATCCTCAATTTTTTTTGTTCTCTCAAGAGACATTTGATAAATCAGATGATGCACATGGTCTATTCTGAAATCTCTGAGTTATTGAGCCAGAACATATTACAACATACCAATACCTTCCATTTTCATTTTCCAACTGATTATAAGTTCGCAGCAATGTTCAAACTGTAAATCTAAGAGAAAAACAACTATCATCAATCTATTGCAGTCCTATGTTCATATTCAATTTCTAATGCAATCTCTCAGAGATACATGCAGATGCAGGACAAATTCTACAGATAAGATGGAAGCATACTAAGAATTGAAGATTGTCAAGAAAAATAAATGCAGATTTAATGGCATGTCTGGCTCAGTAATTTCATCAGGACCCTGTTCTCACGCATATGTACGAAACAACACAATATTCAGTCAAATGAAGGAGCATGTTTATGCAGACTCAGACCTGCATCAAGATGAAGCTCATAAGCATGTATGCCTTGAAGGTTTTTCACATGCACTGTGCTTATTTTGGCAAGGAAAAGTTCCAACTATAAAGTGACGGATATATCAGTCAAATCTATGCCGATGATGCTCCACCAGAATTATTGCAGAAAAGAGAACTTTGGTTGCAATTGGAATGTATGAATTCAATCCCCTATCACAAGCAGTGGAAATCTCATCATTTTGAAAGAGTATGAATTCGACTTCAGAAGGAATGTTCTGGGAAGCATCGATAATAGAGGACAAAAGGATATTGGAATGATAGCCAAAGAGTTTGCATATTCTTGATGATTACGGATGCTACAGCAAGCCGGAAGAAGTGACTCCTATGACACGAATCTGAAGCCTACTACAGGAACGCATATGGTCAAATGGTCTCCAAATTCAATAACCGCCATCTATAGATACCCGTGTGGATTACATGTGAGTCAGACATTCCAGTGTGTTCGTGCAATGGAATCAAAGGCGGCAGAATGCAAAAATTGCACCCATCAATTATCAATAAATCTTCCTATGGCATCGGGAGCAGCTTGGCACACAGTATAAGACATCTTCAAAGGGAAATAGGGACAAATCTTTGCCAAATCACCTTATCCCGTGGCACAATAATTCATATAGTATTTCAAAGGTTATTGGCTAAATTGTTTTATTTATGAAGTAATACCATATGGGATTAAGAAAGGATATGTCATTTGTTAAATCAAAAGGGTGTGATATATTTGTAAAAAGAAATGACTTTTAAATTTGAAAAGTCATGTTCCTTTAAATGTTAAGATATAAATTATTAGAAACCAAACCAAAGAGGGAAGACATATTCGAACATACACATCCATATTCTCAGAAGAAGTATTTTTATATTACTTGTATAGAGGGATAAGGAGTATATTATGACTTTATAATGTAAACTCAATTATTTTATTTTTATAATAAAATAAAATGTTCTTTATTTATTATTAAAGGCATGGAGATTTATGTTAGAGTAAATAATTAATATTTAATTATTTATTCTATTGCTTAAGTTTACTTAGGTCATGCATTTATTTAATACTTTTGTATTTAATGCATGTAGTGGTTAGTTGTTGACAACTCGGGAGTTTTCTCCTTTTTTAGCATATTCCACTTTTTGTGGATGTGTGCTGAGTTGTCAATCTTATCTTCTACCTCCTTCCAGCTTGTTCTACAAGCTTCCATGAGCTCTTTATATTCGGGCTCTCTCTCTCATTGTAACATTGATCATCATATCATTTCTTATTGTAAATACATTTCTTCTTGTGTTTGCATTATGATGGCTCTCATGTCCGTTTAGGGTTTTGCCCATGCTCCATGCTCCTCCCCTTCTATGGCTTCTCTTTGACAGGTTCGCATGCAGGTGATCTTGGCGTCTTCGGAGTTGGCTTTCCTCAACTCCAACATGGTATCAGAGCCTTCCTGCTGCAGCTTCGTTGAAGAAATTTTGAAGCCGTGATTTGAAGTCACAAACCCTAGTTTGTTTGTGCAATTTTTCTTCAAATCAGGGGATCAGCAATTTTTGGAGCACTTTCAGCCCAAACGGACATCACCATTGGATCCGGAAGGCCGTTTGCAGTCAGGAGTCATATAAAACTTTTCGATTTCGGACACAGGGCAATTTTGGCGAATTTTTGAGGCCTCCAGGTATTTGCCGTACGGTCCTACGGACGCTGCAACGATTTTTTTTTAAAAATATATATATATTCGGCAGCGCCGCCGCCGCGCCACCACGGGGCCGCCACCGCGCCACCCGCGCGCAGCCCGCAGCGGCCGCAGCTGGCAGCGCCGCCCGCTCCCCGGCCTCCTCCCGGCCGCTGCCCGTCCGCCGCCCTCCGTCGGCGGCTCCTCTGCCTCCGCCGCCCCTGCGGCCACCTCCGCCGGTTCCGCCGCCCTGCGGCGGCCTCCACCCGCCAGCGCCGCTCAGCCAACTCTGCAACACCGTCAGCCGCGCAGGCCACTGCGGGGGTGACACGTGGCATGGGCGCCACGTGGCACCTTGCCACGTGGACCCGCCACGTCACCCCTGCCACGTCAGCAATGCCACGTGGCACTCTTTTTTGCGGCGACGGCCTCTAAGCCGTCAAATTTAATCGGCTGACTTGCTGACGTCAGCACTGCATCATCATCCTTGTCTTGCACCTCTCCTGATTTGGTTTTGGACCTACTTGTGGTTTTTTGGCCATAACTCTTGCATACGGAGGTATTTTTCCGATCCGAAAGAAGCGCCGGAAAGCTGGTTCCGAGACGGAGATTTTGGTGCAGGTATTTTTAGGTTTTGATGCTTTTTTATTGCCTGTTTTTTCTGTTGAAGTCCGAAGTCCTGTTTTTGACTCCGACATGCATATCTTTTGCGTCCCATGTCTGTTTTTGGAAAACTTTATATTTCTAGAAAGCTGGTTCTGTGTACTTTTCAGAACTGTAGTCTTTTTTCTTCTTTTTTGGCCTCTTCTCTTTCTATCATAGTTTTGGCGTTTTTGCTCTATGGTGGATATTTTGAGTGTTTTAGGCCCGAGGATCGTTTTCCTGGCATGGTTTGCTTTCTTTTCGGCTGTACTTTCTTTTGGTTCAGCTCTTTTTCAGTTCTGATCATTGTAGCTATCTTTTTGAAGCATTTTTCATTTTCGCCCTGAGATAAACTGTCACTTTTGTATTTCTGGGAGTCATGAACGTTGTTTTGAGTCAGGTGTACTTGCACTATTTTCATAAAGCACCATGGGGGGGATTATTTGTTTGCTGTTTTAGGCATTCTCCCTTTGTCAAGTGAGTGTCCCTTCCACGACATTAGCCCCATGCAGAGTCAGACCGTGTCTTTATCAGTGTCTGTACCTCTTTTCCTCTCTCCTCGTTCTTGGTTCGTTTGCAGAAGATTTGGCTCACCTTCTCAGTTGCCTGTCATCACACCCCGTCTGCATTAAGGGGGGATTATGCTGTGTTCTAATGCATCCATGGTTCGATGGTTCGATAGTGTGAACTATGTATTCAGTGGTTGATCCTACATACAAGGCGATTGCAGTGGCTGGCTACCTATGCATTTCGGTGAGATGGATCATCTACCATATAGACATGCTCGGCTCGTGCCTTCTTCTTCCATGGAGGTTTCTTCAGATCAGCAGTTTGACAGATTTGCGACTTCTTCATGCTTCAGTGATGCTGCTTCTTCATGATCACTCATTGTTCCTGATTTAGGGGACATTTTCCCTAGTTGGAGACTTCTTCAGCTCTTCACTGGGTTCTTACCTCTTTTTAGGGGAGGGTTTTTCCCATGTGGTTTTCTCTTTTTCCCTGCTTACAGAGGTTGCATCTTCTTGCATTGTACTTGGGTACCTAAAATGGCCTCGTTGCCGGGACCCATTATGCATTCATCTTAGCTTTGTGAGCTTAAGGCATTTCCCTAAGTTGCACTTAAGGGGGGGTGTTAGAGTAAATAATTAATATTTAATTATTTATTCTATTGCTTAAGTTTACTTAGGTCATGCATTTATTTAATACTTTTGTATTTAATGCATGTAGTGGTTAGTTGTTGACAACTCGGGAGTTTTCTCCTTTTTTAGCATATTCCACTTTTTGTGGATGTGTGCTGAGTTGTCAATCTCATCTTCTACCTCCTTCCAGCTTGTTCTACAAGCTTCCATGAGCTCTTTATATTCGGGCTCTCTCTCTCATTGTAACATTGATCATCATATCATTTCTTATTGTAAATACATTTCTTCTTGTGTTTGCATTATGATGGCTCTCATGTCCGTTTAGGGTTTTGCCTATGCTCCATGCTCCTCCCCTTCTATGGCTTCTCTTTGACAGGTTCGCATGCAGGTGATCTTGGCGTCTTCGGAGTTGGCTTTCCTCAACTCCAACAATTTAAACTGCAGGCGAATCGCCCTTTGTAATTATTTTCTGGAATTTTGTATACAATTTAAATGTCGGATAAGTGGACATGGTCATTTAGCATTTTAAATTTGATCATTGCAGATATTGTGAAATAAATAACTGTTTTTGCATCTATGTCCAGTTTGTCTCCCTGCCAGAGGGGTTAAAATTCAATTTGGACTAATTTAAGATTGTGTATATATTTGCTCTGTCGCATCTTGATTATTTAATTGTTGGCAGTAAAGTGTGTAAAACATTATAAAGTATAATTCACTGAAGTTAACTCCGTTGCTTGGATGAGCAGAGGCACTGGTCTTTTTATTATTGAAGTCAGAAAATCTATAACTTCCTACAAGCATCAAATTCATTATTATTCAAACATTATACAAAACATGCAACCATTCCTCAGTACTCAGTTTCATTTTAATTGAGTTCCAAGACCTTGCCAGTCGGAGAACTCCCAAAGCTTAAATTCGCTTTAAAAAAGCTTCGAACCAAGTGATCAAGTTCGAAGAAAAGGTCTACCCGCCTAGGTGTAGCAAAGCCTGAAGTGCAAAGGAGTCGAGAAGTATCCCCGTTCGTTAGCCAAAACTGATTGTGGAATCCTATCAGAGAAGTAGCAAGCTCTTGGATTTCCAATCTGCGGTTCTAAGAACCAACATATTGGCGACTCCACTGGGGAGAGTTGGTTGCAATACATATTGTGAAGTTACCCAAAATTTCTAAGTTCATAGATCAGTATCAAAAAGTTGTATCAGTTTGTTTGGAGGTGTACGCCACTGGAAGTGAGAACCCGGAAGATTAATACATTCCTCGAAAGAGGTGGCAACTCTATTCAATAAAGTTTCAGTTGGTAGCTCTGCTAAAGGAGAAGACTCGGAAGGAAATGATTAGATTGCCTAACATGGAGAATACATACTCTGATCAAGAAGTAGATCTATTTTACACCATGGAGGAAGAATACTTACATCCTTTAGATGAATATTTTAATTTGTAGAGATATGAAGATGAGACATCAGCACACTTATTTATAAGGATGGTGAATATTTTTTGGGAAGTACCTTCAGACATCATGCCTCCATGCAAGGAATTGATAAGAAAGTTTCACGAGTTGGGAATCTCACCAAAAGATCCTAATTTGATGCGCTTCTCTTTCACATATTGGATGAAAGTCCGGGTTATATATCTCCTTTGGATGCATATTTGAATTTAGAAAAGCAAGAAGATGAATCTGCAACACAATTCTTTATGGGAATGTTTAATGCTTATCAAGAAATACCTTCAGAATACAGACTTACATCATCTGATCTTCTCTACAGGATGCGGGAATTAGGCCTCTTATATGGTCATTAGTTTATTAATTTTTTCATACTAATGGATAATGAATTAGTTGTAGAGGAAAATGAATGTGAGACTGAAGTAACATACGAGTCAAATGAAGTTTCAGATTTTAATGGGGATAAAAATTTTGAACATTTTGAAGGAGAATCAGCCCATGATGATACTTATATGCCTACAGATGATAGTGAATGTGAAAATAAGGAAGAGGATTCTCTAAGCATGGAAGAGATTTCAGCCTTGTTAGATTTGGAATATTAGAAGCATGTTGAGAAAATTGGCTCAAATTTTTTCTCATTTCACCATAGCGAGCAAGTTGATGGGTCAATGCATTCTCAAGAGGTATTGGACAAAGGAGGTAATCATTCTGAAGAATCAGATAGTGAAGATGAAATAGGATTGCATTCAATGTATGAACATGAGGAAGTTCTAAGAGATAATGAAGACATTAGTTTTGTTGATGACACACTTGATGATCCAGATGAAAGCTCTCATGAAAGCATACCTGAATATTTTAAGTTCCTAAACCCGTTGTTTGAAGAGCAAGCAGAAATATGTCTGAGTTCAATATGTTCTCAAATCCATTGTTTGAGGAAGATTTTCCATGCAACCAAATCCATCAGCACTATGCTGAAGATAGCAGGTTTGATTTTGAAATTGATGAAACTCACGAAGTGTATTTAGAAGGTGAAACATCTTTCAGTCCATCCAATCAGCACGAGTTGTGTAGTGAGATTAAATCAGATATGCATGGTTCTGAAAATTACCTATGCATTCCACTTGATCAAGTTTTTGATAAAGGAGTAGTGTTTCCTAGACATGAAAAGAAACATCTTGAAGATGAGGCAGATTGTGTGGAGATGGATGTCCAAAAAGATGCTTATACAACCACTCAAAGGTATTACTCAAAAGATCTTCCATTCAACAGAAACTGCAGTACATCAAATGATCTCTCAAAGCCTAAACATAAGACAGATACCAAAGATAGCATTGATCAAACAAATCCATTAAGTATTGTCCATAAAAACAATACATCAGCTTCAGCAAGGGTTCAGATGTTGGGGTTGAATGATTCAGAAATTTATCCATTTTTAAATACTCTTGTTGATGAAGAAAGGGCAAATTCTGATCCTAAACAAATCAAGGAAAAGCATGTCATGATTAGAAGAAAGGAGGTATTACATGATCAGAATCGAGTGTTTGATAGAGGGAAACCTATGTTCATTTTTGGGGGGCTTGGGGCCACCCAATTTCACCTTGCATCATGTGAAGCATGGATGCTCGGTCTGCTTCTCCAGCGATAACTGGAATCTCATTATGCTTGCAAGGGGCATATGTCCCCAACAAGAGCCACTGGTGGAGCCCAAAATTTTGGGTCTCCATTTATGCATTATCCTCAATTTTTTTTGTTGTCTCAAGAGACATTTGATAAATTAGATGATGTACATGGTCCATTCTGAAATCTCTAAGTTATTGAGCCAGAACATATTACAACATACCAATACCTTCCATTTTCATTTTCCAACTGATTATAAGTTCGCAGCAATGTTCAAGCTGTAAATCTAAGAGAAAAACAACTATCATCAATCTATTGCAGTCCTATGTTCATATTCAACCTCTAATGCAATCTCTCAGAGATATATGCAGATGCAGGACAAATTCTACAGATAAGATGGAAGCATACTAAGAATTGAAGATTGTCAAGAAAAATAAATGCAGATTTAATGGCATGTCTGGCTCAGTAATTTCATCAGGACCCTGTTCTCACACATATGTATGAAACAACACAATATTCAGTCAAATGAAGGAGCATGTTTATGCAGACTCAGACCTACTGCATCAGGATGAAACGCATAAGTATGTATGCCTGGAAGGTTTTTCACATGCACTGTCCATATTTTGGCAAGGAAAAGTTCCAACTATAAAGTGACGGATATATCAGTCAAATCTATAGCGATGATGCTCCACCAGAATTATTGCAGGAAAGAGAACTTTGGCTGCAATTGGAATGTATGAATTCAATCCCCTATCACAAGCAGTGGAAATCTCATCATTTTGAAAGAGTATGAATTCGACTTCAGAAGGAATGTTCTGGGAAGCATCGATAATAGAGGACAAAAGGATATTGGAATGATGGCCAAAGAGTATGCATACTCTTGATGATTACGGATGCTACAGCAAGCTGGAAGAAGTGACTGCTATGACACAAATCTGAAGCCTAATACAGGAACGCATATGGTCAAATGGTCTCCAAATTCAATAACCACCATCTATAGATACCGGTGTGGATTATCAGTGAGTCAAATGTTCCAGTGTGTTCGTGCGATGGAATCAAAGGCGGCAGAATGCAAAAATTGCACCCATCGATTATCAATAAATCTTCCTATGGCATAGCAGCTTGGCACACCATAGAAGACATCTTCAAAAGGAAATAGGGACAAATCTTTGCCAAATCACCTTATACCGTGGCACAATAATTCATATAGTATTTCAAAGGATTATTGGCTAAATTGTTTTATTTATGAAGTAATGCCATATGGGATTAAGAAAGGATATGTAATTTGTTAAATCAAAAGGGTGTGATATATTTGTAAAAAGAAATGACTTTTAAATTTGAAAAGTCGTGTTCCTTTGAATGTTAAGATATAAATAAGGTTAGAAACCAAACCAAAGAGGGAAGACATATTCGGACATACACATCCATATTCTCAGAAGAAGTATTTTTATATTACTTGTACAGAGGGATAAGGAGTATATTATGACTTTATAATGTCAAGTCAATTTTTTTTTTCATAATAAAATAAAATGTTCTTTGTTTATTATTAAAG
Organism: Cupressus sempervirens; assembly: GCA_028749045.1. Lineage (NCBI taxonomy): Eukaryota > Viridiplantae > Streptophyta > Pinopsida > Cupressales > Cupressaceae > Cupressus > Cupressus sempervirens. The sequence goes on from CM053789.1 coordinate 674,871,402, forward strand.
GCGTGGAGATTTAAACTGCAGGCAAATTGTCCTTTGTAATAATTCTTTGGAATTTTGTATACAATTTAAATGTCGGATGAGTGGACATGGTCATTTAGCATTTTAAATTTGATCATCACAGATATTGTGAAATAAATAATTGTTTCCGCATCTGTGTCTAGTTTGTCTCCCTGCCAGAGGAGTTAAAATTCAATCTGGACTAATTTAAGATTGCGTATATATTTGATCTATCGCATCTTGATTATTTAATTGTTGGCAGTAAAGTGTGAAAATCATTATAAAGTTGTACGTGATAATTCACTGAAGTTGACTCCATTGCCTGGATGAGCAGAGGCACTGGTTTTTTTATTATTGAAGTTAGAAAATCTATAACTTCCTTCCTACAAGCATCAAATTCATTATTATTCATACATTATACAAAACATCCAACCATTACTCAGTACTCAATTTCATTTTAATTGAGTTCCAAGACCTTGCCAGTCGAAGAACTCCCAAAGCTTAAATTCGCTTTAGAAAAGCCCTGAACCAAGTGATCAGGTTCGAGGAGAAGGTCTACCCGCCTAGGTGTAGCGGAGCCTAAAGTGTAGGGGAGTTGAGAAGTATTCCCATTTGTTGGCCAGAACTGATTGTGGAATCCTATCGGAGAAGTGGCAAGCTCTTGGATTTCCAATCTGCGGTTTTGGGAACCAATACTCTTAACACTCCATAATGCCATTCATTAATTCAAGGGTACTTGTTTCACCACTTATATTAATTTCTTCAGTAGGATGATTAACTACTACTTATTTCCAATAAGTATCTAATGCAATAATTTCTCATCTTTCCTTCATATTCCGTGATGCCCGTATAATTTCTCTTTTCTCCTAAAGAATATTAAACTTAGGAGCCTTGACTTAATTTTATATTTTCTTTAGATCTCAGTATTCATCTGTCCCCCTTTCTTCAAGATAGAAGCATATCTCATTCAATATGGTGACTATATAATAGGAATGGTGCAAAGGCAAGCCAACAATTTCCCTCTAACAGAAGTAGTCAAATTAAGCATCATTAAAATTAATTTCTACACATTATACTCTTAGTTTCATAAGATATTTTCTGCTACACTAGAAGACAGTCTCTTGCAAACTTAGGTAAGAAGCATGTATTCAGTCAATCCATCCACAGTGACTAAAGTGGAACTAATTTTGTCATTATATTCCTCCATATGTGGGTGTTTCAGAAGAAGACCCTTCACCATATTTTGCAGCATGTGTGATGAGTCTGCCAACCAATTCTCTCGGGACTCAACGTGACTCATTGACTACATTCTATCACACTGCTCCTCTTCCCAGTTTCTCCTTTCCCTACAAGATTGCCTCAAATGAAATGTCAATCTCCCTCTTTTTCCTACAAGAACATTCTCGGAAAAGATCAAGGAAAATATTTCTTATAGTAATAATAGTAATAATAATTCTCAATCATAATATTATTATATTTAACTATAAAAATATTAGAAATTTGATTTTATACTTAATTCATGATGAATTAATTCTATTCTTAGCTTCCTTCTGTATATAGTGATAATTTCTTTAAGTAAGGTTGACCAAATGAGTATCTTGCATACTGACACTAAGAGTTGCATTTAACTCCATTGTGTCATCCAATGAGAATGTACCTATCTCTTATGCTGACACTAAAAGCTTATGGTCATCCCTTCGTAAGAGGTTTTATTGGTCTTTTCAAATGAATTATCTTCTAATAATATTTTATTTTCTTTTTGTTTCTTTCTTTTTTTTAATTATCAACAAATAAATAAAAGAAATGTACCTATGCTAAAACATTTTTTTTTTGTAGAATACAACTACAAAATGTATTAAATTAGTAATTGACATTTCAATAGAGAAAATGTGTAATTTTATAGCACTAAAATGATGTGAAAAATGCATCTAATCCAATGTTTTCCCTGCATCGACATTTATACCTACGTTTTTTACATCTATAAATACGCAAGAGTTAAACTTGAGAGTACTTGCCCAGCAAAAAAACTTGAGAGTACTCAACAATTCTGAGAGTAATCAGAATATTATTATTACATGAGTAAGTATATGTAGGAAAAGATGATTTACCAATAACAACAATGTATCTCAGATTGAATTAATCCGACTGAAGCTACAGCTTTAACAAAAATTATAAACCAATTATTTTACTCTAAACAATCAATCCATTATAACTATGTAAAATATATCTGTAGAAGATACCTGCTTCATTTGGTACACAGGTGAAACATATGTCCAGATATAATCTTCCGAGGTAGATTGAGGACTAGACATGAGTCTATCAGATTCCAAAGTGTTACTTCCAGGAGATGAGCTAGAATAACCAAACCGAAAACGGACTGCATTTGCTGAGTATATAGGATCTCCCATCTGGAAGTAAGCTGGATAACAAGTTTTAATGTCAATCAGTAATAACAATAATAGACAGAACAGTAAGTTTATTAATTTATACAAGAATAGAAAACAAAAGCTTAAAATAAATGCAAAAATCATATCATGAACAAAATTGTTTGCTTGGATTTTTATACCTCGGAATGGACGGATTTTAACTTCATGCACAACACACAAGTTTGAGTGCAATACATAAGTCAATGTCTCAGGAACGTCAGTGTTGCTCTCTCCTTTACTTGACCAATAGCACGGCCTCTCAGCTTCTATGTTCATAGGACTCAAAGTATTAGCAATAGTCTCTTGTGGGTAGTTGTCAGTGCTGGAAGCACAAATAGCTTCATTAATGCAACTGTCTTCTACAGGTGGTCTTGAAATCTCACGGGCTAGTGAAAAATAAACTGTGTGTTCTGTCTTTAAGTTCTTCCACTCTGAATCTTTGCTTGAGCCTGGTCTTACATCTATGCTCAATTTATCTTCTGTCACAGAATCAAACAAGGATACTTCCGGATATTTTCTGATGCATAGGTCTTTTATGCATCTACTTTCAACCACTGCACCAACAGACACCTAAATCAATTATTTTGTAATAAAAAGAAGACTTAGGTTCAAGAGTAGCCATTTACATCTGGACGAATTATTAAAAAATAATATACTTTATTATCAAGCTTAAGCATGCAGAGAAAAAATTGTAAAGTGAAAATTTAACGTTCTTGCAAGGCAGACTTTTGTATTCAAAACCGAAGAACCTCGAGTGTCACATCTGTTGATGTTAAAGTATCACTTTAGTAGGTTAAATTTTTCACTCCAAGTTTTTTCAACACAGTTCTTCTCATTCTCTATTTTGAAACCTAGCATTTAAAAATAGAGCTTGAATTACAAATTTCAAGGGCATTTCAAAGTTTCCCCATATCCTCTCACAGTAACAGAGAGACGACCTGCAAGAATATACAAATCCACTCCAGAGAAAATAGTAGAATGAATGAATTATTCTTCAAGCCTCCTCCCTCCCAAGAGGTGATGACATATAAACCAGCAAATCAAGTTTGCAATTGTGGCTTTCCCTATTCTGTACATTTCATTTTACAGGTTGACTCAAATGTGCTTAATTTTCTCTTAATGTTTTACTTGTTTAATGCTATATTTCAATTATAGTCCAATTTATTGGAAATTAGATTATGCATGTCGAATATTTTTATTATTGAATTTTATGCCACATTTTCTCAATTTTTGAGTTTGAGATCTTGTTGACAATATTGTTCTTATGATTTAATTTAATAATGACAAGTTGGTCTGGTGCAAGTTGAGATTCAAATGAAAAGAAACAATGCACCAAAACACCATGTGAAGATCCTCATATGAAAAGCTCACGTGCATTCTAGATATTGTTTCAAGTATACAGTAAAGGGTGTGAACTAATGTTAGTTGTAGTAAAATTAACCTTTCAAAAATGGCTCCTCCCCAATGTACTCAGCATAACAAGGTTATTGACATCAAATGAAAGTCTGCTTGATACTAATCTGTGAAAGTATCTTCAATTTATTAAAAGTCTACCAAAGCTAATTTGATCCTTTTGACTACTATGCCTACTACTTGAGTTCTTCAAAATGGAGGTTTTTGAATCAAAAGCATGGAAGCACAGAGAGATGCCCTAGTGAGTACCAAGAGTGACTGTACTCAAGAAACTTGATGTTAAACAACGGTCCATATTATGGCAAGGAACTCAATGATAAGCAAGTACTGGAAGCATGTATTAATATTAAGTTAATGAGATGAAAAGAATGTCTGTTTTCAATCACCAGTCTTCTTTCAGGGGCTAAAATTTTCCAAGTAGACCAGCTTTCTTTAATTGGAAAAATGGCATTGCATTGATTTTCACTGCTGAAGAGGATTCCTGAAACTTCAGCATGCAAGTGCAGCTGATAGAGTTCACTCATTAACAGCAATTCACTCCTTTCAATCTCTCAATACCAAGGTCACCAGGAGACGGGGAGACTTCAAGGTCTCCGGTACTGGTACTGGTACCGGTACAGCAATTTTTCAAATAGGAGACGGGGGTACTTGGAGACAGCAATTTTTAAATTTATTTTTTTAATAGTTTAAAGAGTCTAATACTAAAAGTAAATACAAGATTTGAAAATTGTAATACTGTAAGGCTAAAGTAAATAATAATAGTAATGTCACATTAAAAATTAAAATAGACTCATAGAGTCAAAGATTTCAAAACTCACATGATCACAATATTGTATCTAATAGACGTATTTGTTTTTCGAATATTGCATATGATCACCATCATATCAGATTGATAATCGCTGAGATTATCATTACATATTCAAATTTTAAATTCAAAAAAGTATAGTTTGATGCTGAATTGCCGATATGCAAACAAAAATGAACACTTTGTACAATAAACAAAAAACAGAAATATATCTAGTATTAGTATGTCAATGGTACTATCATCTACTCCACAAGGTTGTGATCATCCATCTCAAGGTCTTCAGCTATCATACTCTCCAAAAAATCATCTCTCCAAAAATATTTTAAATGATTTAGTCATTTAAATTGTTGAATAAAAATAATTTTTTAAAAGTGTTTCTAATGTTTTTAAAGTTACTAATTTATTAAATAAAATATATTAAATGTTTTAATCATTTAAATTGTCAGTGGTCTTAATTTTTGTATTAAAAACATTCAAATGAGGGCTAAAATATATAAAATTATTTAATATTATATTTTACATTTATATTTTACCAGGAGACTTCAGGGAGACTTCACTTTTTGGATTAGGAGACAGGGAGACTTCAGGAGACTTCGTCATGAAGTCTCCAACCTTTTTTGAGGTCTCCGGAGATGCGAAAAGTCTCCGAGACGCGTCTCGGTCTCCGAGATGCGACTTTTAGGGGGGAGACGGGTCTCCCGGTAACCATGCTCAATACACTATTGTTTTGACATTGTATCTTTGATTCCAAGATTATTACTTGCTGGCATTGTAGCTCTGATCCAAGTCACAAGGTTCAAGTTCGAGCTCGACAACTATGAAGTTTGGCGAGGTCAAGAAATTCAAAAAAAAAATGCCATTGAATTCACCTTATTTAATTTTCAAAAAATACATCTTATAAATTATCAAAATAGTTTAACATTGCAAAGTAGATTTAAAATAAAATTGTTAATAAACATATTAATAAAATTTAAAATTGTTAATGACTAAACATACAAAATAATAAATATTAATATTTTAATAAAAATATATATACATTACAGTAAAGATTATTATAAATAAATAGAATAAAATACTCTAATAATAAATAATAATAATGAATGAACATAAAAAAACAAGTATTAATATTTAATAAAAACATACATAAAATATATAACATTCTAAAGAAAGTCAAATGTTTTAATATTGACAAACAATTAAAGGCAACATAAATTTAAATAAGTTGATACCTAAAAATAATTAAATAAGCATTAAACGACACAGACCATCCTCCACAGATGACAGGAATGGACCTGAGAACCTGTTGAGGAGGGGCAATGACGATTCGTGAACAGGAGGGGCAGCAACAATTTGTAGACAACATTTGCAGACAATGTTAATGTTTTGCCCAGAATTGAGGTTAAACAGCAATAAACAAAAAGAACAATTAAACACATAAAGACAACAATTTATACTAGGAAAACCCTCCAACTTGAGGGGAAAAACCCAGCCACACCAGAAAGATATCTCTTTTATTAAATAATAGAGTTCCAAGTACAATGCTGTCAACTGAACACATAGCTTATCACACAAAGCAATCATTTATATCTTGAATTCAAAGACTCTTGATATCACAACCGAATGTCTCTTCATTTCCTTGCTGCTCTCTTGCCCTAATGATGGTGCACATAGAGTGACCCAAAAACACTTTTTGGCTCAAAAGGAACACACAATCTACATCTAGATGCAAAGAATTATTAGTCTTCATTTTCTGAATGTGAGTCTCTTCATATTTCCAAACACACGTCTCTTGACATGTTGCATGTCTCTTCATATAATAAAATGTCAAAAATTAAAGGTGAGAAACCTAGTAAACTTTGAATCCCACCACGTGCTCACTTGGTTATAAGAAAGATACAAATGAATATGACGGAAATATCATCATAATCTCTTCTCTAGCAATATCAAAGGTAAAGATTTCTATTGCAACTATAATCTTCAACCCTCCCTCTCAGCAAGAGAGAGATCTTTGGTACGAGAGGCACACATAGTTGTAACCAAAAATGTCAATAACAAATTCTCATCAACAAATTTTCTCAATAAAACATTGTTATCTCTACATAACACTATTCACCATAGCTACTTCTACAAGGTGAACCATAAAAGCATAAGATTAAAGTCATGGCGTCACACGTGAGTTTCACCATACCTACTCACAAACGATTAATCCATCACGCCTACTCACAAACAGTTATTCCACCATACCTACTCAGAGAGGGTGGAACGAGGGCTTTCACCGCAGACTTCTCCCAAAGAAGAATGCATTTCCACAATGCCAACTCACAAAGGGTGGATCCATCATACCTACTTGAAAAGGGTGGAACGAGAGGTTTCACCTCAATCTTCTTCCAGAGAAGACTGCATTTCCACCATGCCTACTCACAAAAGGTGGAACAACGGCTTTCACCTTAAACTTTTCTCATAGAGAAGAACTCATTAACATGTTGTATAAGAATGGTTAAGATTCTCTTTCAACAAAGACTCCCTCTTGCATACCACAATAAAAGAGTTGATTGCAAGTTGACCTAACAGGAAGCTCTAGCAATCACACTGACATGCAAGCTTGGAAGAATTAAATTCTCCCTTTGCCATGCAAACTCCCTCTGAAGCCAAATAGTCTCCCTCTAAATATCATTTCTTCCTTTTCAAGTATACTAATCATAATAACAACCCGTATATGATCTTCCTCTTTAATGCAGATATGTATCATCAATTCAGTCCCATGACTGCAAGTAGTGTCCCCATGTTGACTTTGCATATAATATCTCATCATCCCATAGCTTCTTGATTCCTCTTCCAACTAAGAGAGATTAATAATGATGAAGAAAAATAAAGAGAAAAATGCTAAAAGCATTCACTATTCCTAGTGATAACACAAAAATTCATGATCTATTCTCAAAGGTATAATCATAGAATACTTCTCTCTATGTAGTCTAAGCTTCCTCTACATGCACTCAATAATCTCTTTCGACAATATTGAACAATAAATGCAGACCAGTATTCATATAATGGTCATAGCACTTGCTCAAAATGCTAGACTTCTCTTAGCACTTGCTCAAAATACTAGACTTCTCTTAGCACTTGCTCAAAGCAATTACTTTTCTCTGTAGCACAAAAAGAAAATAAAACATGTACTATACTTTAGTGACTGACCTGACTCACCAAACCATCTTTTCTACAGCAACAGACTCAACTTCAAAAACATACACTTTACTACTACTACAGATATTTTAACAAAATGTCACAATACATAAGCAACCAATAATTACTGGATCGACACCTTCAAATGAACTGACACAAATGAAGAATACGACAAAATAACAGAACATGGGCATGATATAAAACTTCAACATCCAAGCAAAGATGAAGGCGAAGCAAAGAAAAACTGATGTAGCTGCCAGCAGAGGCAACGATGAGTGCCAAGTCCATGTTGGCAATGACATAGTGAATATGCACAAACACATGGAGGAACGAATAAAAGGAAGAATGTTGAAATGAAGCAAGAGTAAAATATTAACATGAATAGCTCAAACAGCTCAACAAGATACTTGCTTACACAGGAATTATTTCCGACAAGTTGACAACCATCATAGCAAGCCAAATGACCTTTTGAAGACTATACAAAGAATAGCAGTTACGGAAGAAAATATAAATGATGAGGCATAACCAACAATTTATCCTGGGAAAATCCCAGCCACACTGGAAAAATCTCTTTTTTTAAATCATAGAGGTCCAAGTACAATGCTTTCAACGGAACACATAGCTTATCACAAAGCAATAATATATATCTTGAATTGAGAGACTCTTCATATCATAACTGCAAATCTCTTCATTTTCCAAACAAAGAGTTACTTCTATTTCCAAACGCATGTCTCTTTGCAAGTCGCATGTCTCTTCATCTAATAAAATTTCAGGAATTAGGGTGTGACACCTAGTACACCTTGAAAGCCACATCGTGCTCATTTGGTTATAATTTATAACAAAGATAGAAATAAATGACAGAAATATCATCATAAATCTTTTCTCTAGCAATATCAGAAGTAAAGAGCTCTATTGCAGCTATAATCTTCGAAAGACCATATCAATGAACAGGTTGCAGAGGAAGCACATGCATTGCATTCAATGGCCCACAACCAACCACAAGCCACCACAACGATTTGCAGACAATGACAGATAATGGCTACCATGATTTTACCCAACTGTCCACAATCAATCTTCCAAACTTGATTCGTTTGCAGTATAATTTAATTTTAAAAAATTGCAGGAAAACCTAGAAAATACCATACGAAAATATATTTTTTGAGAAAACGGCAACTCCTTTTCAGCCCTACAAATTTAAGTCGAATTTTTACAAATTTTTAGTTTTTATTGTTTCAGCAAATTTCAAACCTGAAGCCTAAAATTCAGTGAACCCTGTGACTTAGCCTCTGATGACTATTTCATTATCTACTATTAGCAACATCTGATTATGTACTGCTCTAAGCAGTTGCACAGACAGCCTGAAATGAGAGCTGCAATGCCAATCGACATCCACAATTTGCAGCGCCGTATTTGACCACAACTCTCAATAATATTTTTTAGATGTCAAGGCTTAAATGAGAAAATAGTTAAATTTGAGCTCATTTCAACCAAGAACAACCATCTCTTTCTGACTAATATAATACCACAATATCAACATCCACAATTTGTGGCAGCATGTTTGATTAATGACTATGGATTATATAAAGACATCCTTTCTTCAAATGGCAGGGCTGAAATTGAAGGTATAAAACCTTAAGTACACTTGACACCCCTCCGGAAGAAACCTCTGGTTAATGAAATCAGCAACAATTTCTCTATAGGCAACAAAAACAGAAGTTTCTACTACCTTATTCATCCCCAGCTCCAGCAACCTTCTGTGATCAAGAAAATCCAGACTTTTGTACATGCAATAACATCACGCATCTATCTCTTTCCGTTCACTCTCTCTTCTTGTCTCAAGTTCTCTGAGCAAGTGATTCTAGATCAAATAAATATTATTGCATCCTCCTCAATCCTTGGAAGGATCAATCCTCTACTAATCTAGAATATTGTACTGCCTCGTACCCAAAATCAGATCAACTAACCCCATAACAGAAGTGACAAGTTGCACTAATTCATTTAATCATGTTGTATCCTTATTATTAAAATATTTTTCTTTCCTTTTCCTTAATCATTCAGATCAAACAAAGATAAATCTGCTCGGCCGAACCTTAACCGTACTTTGTCTCTCTATTGAAACTATTCGAGACAAATCAGATCACCACACTAAACATAGTAATACTTTTCTGCTCATTCGGATCAAACAAAGATGAATCTGCTGGGCCAAACCTTAACTGTACTTTGTCTCTTTATTGAAACTATTTGAGACAAATCAGATTGCCACAAACTACAAATCAGATTCACCACAACCTAAACATAGTAATACTTTTCTGCTCTATATAAAGTGGCTTTTCAGAATCTACTGGGAAATATATGCATTGTACAAGAAAAGAAAAGATTCTAGTGGATGGATGGAAGTGCGTGACAGAAAGTCCTCTGTTGCAGTACGCTAATTAACACACAGCATTCCACAACCTCTTTTGTAGTCTCTTCAAATTCCTCTCCTAATTAGATGTGCAACTGCAAACTCCTAAAGATATCTGAATTACAGAAGAAAAGGAAAGAAATCTTATTCATGGAAGCGAAGATGAAAGGCAGAACAGTTTTTGCACATCATTGATGCTTACCTCTCAATATCTTAATGCAATAAAGGAATACAGAGGGGTTTCTGTTAAAAATTAAAAAATGCAAGCAGTTCTACCCTTGCCCAAAACCCATCCCAGGGGCAACTGATTAATTTTATGGAGTAGTTGAAATTTTTTGCATCACTGCAGTTGGGAAATAAGAGACAGGTCCAGACTACTGGTTTTCCTGGACCTTATCCTTCGGTACTGGATTTCTTTACGCCAAAAAGGACAGCTAATCCTTCTCTTGCCTTTTCCAGTTCCCTTTCTTTGCTTTCTCGTTCGCTCTTTTCCAGTCACCGTTTGGTGCTACTGCTGAGTTGTTTTTCCCTGTTGTAAACTTCCAGTCCCTTGGACCCTTTTTGTTGGTCTCTTGTTGGACATTAATAATCTTATCTTAACTCACTCGAGGTCACTTGAAATCAAACAAAGATTACAGATTATTGTTAGGAATTGGGAGTCTAGAAAGGATGCGGAGAAACACATAATCTCTGTTCATATCCAGCTTCACCAAGTCCCTTATGTCATTCAGCAAAGTCGATACTTATCATATCCAATGGCATTTCTCCCAATTTTCCAAAATCTTTTCTTTATGTCAATTATAAGACTGATGTATTATATGCGGTATATGTTAGCTTAGGGCTTAGCTGAGCATGTCCATTCAATACATATGCCCAGCTAAGCCCTAAGCTATTACGTTTTACAAATTATATTCCCTAAGACTGATATCAAAAGGTCAAATCCTAAAAGAGTTAGAGATTTCGACAATATATATGATAATTAGAAAGAAGTTTCCTTGAAGCCTTGAACAAGTTGGATCCAACAAGCCAGCCTGATGTCTGTCTTCATGAGCTAAAAAATAAATTTAATATTTACCTTTTATAGGTAAAAAAATTAAAATATTGTCCTCCAGAAGAACACCAAGTTACACCCAGAACAAAATGAGATTCTCTGACACATGTAGTGGCAGATACTTTTTTGTCAATTCCACCATGCTGCTGGGATGCACCAACTGGACATATGATGACACAAGCAACTAGCAATATGGTTGAGTGCTGCAGTGGAGATGTAGTTTGCAGGTGTAGGGGAATGCACTTCCAAGATGGATTTTTTTGGGAAAACAGTTTAGACAAGATAGCAGGTGAAGGCTAACAAAAAAAATAGAGAAATTTAAAAATATAGTGAATTTCAAATATTCATATGATATATATTGATAAGAGTTTCAACATATAACTTATAGAACCTTGCTAGGTAAAATTAGAGTATAGTTGAGATTTCACGAGTCAACACAAAAATAAGCAAATGTAGAAATTTTATTTCTTTCATTGTCAATCTAGAAATATATTATATAAAAGTTTTAACAATTTGCCTAGAGGATGTGGTCATCTATGTATCAAAAACATTACTTCTTCATCCACCATAGCCCAAAATAATTTTTAGTTTTTAACTATAAAATTGAAGTAGGGAATTGGTAGCAGCAACCTCATAGGGTTAAGAGGTGTCCCTTGTCGGGGTCAGAGGATAACACTGCTGATGGGTTTAAGGGGCACAATCCAAAGAAATTAGAAGTCTGACCATACTTAGTTGTTCAAGCAAACGGGGACTTCATCATACTACAAAGCACATTTCATATTAGCAAGATCACAATAGGTACAAGCTAAGAGTATACTTCTTCTTGATCGATGCAATGTCCCCTTTTTGGGACATTAGAAATCCCAGAGTTAAAATACTAATTTAGGCTTAAGGGAGCTTAAGGCAAATTTATAAAATGGTCAACTTAATATTATAAAATGCGTTAAAGGTGGCAAAGAAGAATAAGAGGAAAAGACAAAAGGCAGTTGACAAGTTGCTGATGAGCATTTAAAAAGGAAGTGTTGTTCATTTTCAGCTAAGCTTGGATTTGAGACTTATTTTATGGTTTCTCTTTGGAGAAATTTGGGAAGCTGCTAGCAATCTTTAGTTGAGGATCCTAATTACGACCACCTTCGGGCTCTTCTTGGGTGGATTGGGCGTAGCCCCGATTCATCTTTGTAGTGGATTCATATCAGGATTCACATTTGGGATTACGGGTGCATTTTATTGTTATTTCCTATCTGACTTTTTTTTTGTATCTAAGATTGGTCTAAATATCTAGTTATTGTATTTCTGATGTATAATGCAATAGCATTTTCCTATATTCCTGGTTTACATTGCATCATTTATCTGTTTATGTTTTGATAATTATTCTGAGCAAATTTGGAGATAATATCCTGCTGGGATGTTACAGTGGTATTAGAGCAGTGATCTTGCCAGCCTGTGAAGTCAAGAAATTGAAGTATTTATAATCCTGAAACGTTTTATCTGGTTTGATAAGATATTATTTTTCTGAACATCTAAACTTGGAAGGCAAATCTGTGGTTTGTTCAAGATTGGAAAAAACGATAGAACTTATATCCTGCTGGGATATTACAGTGGTATCAGAGCAGTGTATCTTGCCAGCCTGTGAAGTCAAGAAATTGAAGTATTTATAACCCTGAAATGTTTTATCTAGTTTAAAAAGATATTATTTTTCTGAACATCTAAAACTTGGAAGGCAAATCTGTGGTTTGTTCAAGATTGGAAAAAAGGACAGAACTTTCATAATAGTATGTAGTGGAGAAATTTTTTGATGCAGTAGTGGAAATCCTCAGAGAACCAAGTAAAATAGTTGACAGTGCCTACTGATTTTTTTTGGATCGTGAAAAATAATTGCAGGGGGTGATGTTTTAAAGGCTTTGAATATCATACTTCGAAGGAAGTATAGTTTCCACTTCAGGCCTTGATTGATATTTTAAGTTATTTAATCAGGCCTTTATTTTCGAATGTGATATATTTCTGCAAAAGCATGCTGGTCAAACTTTAATAATTGAAGCTTATATGCTGCATCATGATGTTTGGGCACTAAAATATTATTATTATTCAACCTTTTTAAAAGTTTGGCATAAATATTATTTTGTGGGCCCAATCAAGAAAATAATGTCGTAGGTCCTGCGTTTTATTCTAAAGTTGGGGAGAAAATTTCAAGCACTTGATAAATTTTGAAAACTTTATTGGGTGAAATAATATTGCGAACCATTGCAGATTTTTAACTGAGGAGCAACGGCAGAGAGAAAGCAATATGTGAGGTATTACAGTGGGCATTTCTTTGAACCCAACTTATTCAGGAGCAGTCTGCAAATCTTATGCATGACTCTTTAGCAGGCAGTTCCTTCCTTGTGGCGTGGGCATTTTATTTTCCTGGCTACGCTAGCTCTGAATGAAACTGTGGCCTTGGAGTGGCATGGCTATTTAGTCAGAGGAATTATTACTAAGGCAGAGTTACAATATTCATTTCACTGGAAGACTAAATTTGGGCTGAGTAATCAATATCCACAATCAATAAATTGAAGACCCACACCATTGGTATGACAATATTTCTGTAGATCGTCAAAATATTTGGAAGCTTTTTATTGACCAAATCAAATGTTTGATATAATTCTGCCACTGTGATTATAGTCCAAAAGGAATAATTTTAAAATCTAGCCTTTCTATTGGGCTCCGCAACTCTTCATATTCCTGAGTCTTACGATGGCCTGGGAGTGTCATGTATTGCAATACCGGTGGATGGACTTTTCGAGAAAATCTCATCTGTAGAGGAACTAGCAGCCATGCCTCAGTGGACTGTTGACAGGGCTCTGCGCATTGTGGATAGAAACTTGAGTAGCGCTCAACTCCACAGTCTGTCGTCAGATGCCTGAATATTTGATGGTAAAATGAGCAGGGCGAATGATAGATATGCGACAGATGCATAATGGCATAGTTGTAGAAAGTCGTTTTCTTTGGCTTATCTAAGCATCCTTACCTGACCATGACTGTTCCTATGGAGCACCTAACTGGAGTCAGAGCTAGTAAATGATCTTTGTAGTACAAGCATCAAACCAAGACTGGTTACAAGGTCCAGAAACACGTTATGAGGAGATTGACAGAGCCAGACTGAAAAGCATTCAATATATACGTGGAGTTACATTTGAAAGATTGATAATCTCTTAGAAATGGTATAATAAAATATTACATGGTGCAAGTGTTATAAAAAGGATAAATTGTAAAACAGAATATATTGGAGATTATCCATATTCTACATTGTTTCCTGCTTACAGCTCAGCATTTGAAGGCCTCCTCCTGATTATCCGTCTCCAGAAAACATGAGAATATTAGTGAAGAGACGCAAGTTGTATAGGATTGGGAATTTAATTGTGAAAAATGAATGAATAAGAGATTGGTGATATTTGCTGCAAGGACTGGTTATCACTGATTATCTTCAACAATTGTATAGACCAAGGAAGTGTCCAGACAATATGGCATATCAGGATGAATGGTAATCTGTTCAAAGGATTTATGTGATAACTGATATTGCATGCGGATCATCTTGCCATGATATTTCCAAGGCAGTCAATTGGTTTTTCATTCTACTAAAGGCATCAACCTTGTTTAAGTGTCAATATTGACCCACAATTAAAATAAAAACATGGGATTCCTATTACTGACGAGTGTGCAAACTGAGAGTATCAGAAAAGTTAAATCAGTAATCAGGGTGGTCCATTCTTAAGTTGCAATCTATACCCATGCCTTGAGGAAAAGCTACAAATATTGTGTATCCATATCAATTGGTAAGAAACTGGAAGCATTACTGTTCTCCCATCATTTCCGAGGGAATTCTCGTGTTGCAGTGTGGGAAGATTGGAAGCTTAAGTTTCCTATAGTGGTGTGAGTTATTGTTGAAACTGAGGGTATTTGTAGTAAATGCTTATATACAAACTGAAAGGCTCTGTAACAAAAATATTTAAATCCATCAGAGTAGTAAAATACCTTATGTCAAAGGATAGTCGGCAAAGTGTTTGGTGGAATGACTATTTGATGCAAGTGTTTATTCAAAGACCAATTTGTGGAATTGTGAAATTTTGATGAGTCTGGGTCAGAACTGGCGAAGGACAGTATAGTGATCATAAGTGGTGAAAAGAAAAGAAATTCAGATAACATTCATTGGGAGCTTGCAGTGGCAATCAGACTTGCGTGTGCAGAAAATTAGCAGTCCAATCTTTGGCTCAAATCTGAACCTGTCTTTGCTCCTTAAGCTCTGTCTAGAACAGATAATAGAGATTTAAGAAATTTCTTGTAGCATCATTGACGTTAGCAATGCATAGTGCAGGCTCAAAAAAAATCAATAGATTTGAAGAAGACATCAATTGGTATTATGGAATTCACCAAATTACTCCTTGAGACAAGTAACAAGCTTATGCTGGTGTCTCAAACAAGGGAAAAGGATCTCATCACCCTAATTCAACTAGAAGAATATTTGGCGATTGTTGAGTAATCAATCCCGAAGTTATTGCAGCCTGCTCTTGTGCATGCAGTGATGGAGTTGAAACAACTCAAGTGGCTGAAGAATTCAGACAGCAAGCTAAAATTATTAGTTGCTCCATTCCTAATGGAGGTCATAAGAATTTTATCACCTCAAGAACCCTATGAAGAAGACACCATGAAGTAAGTAGTTCAGCTTATTGTTAATAGTTTTCAAAATCTTGGGGATAGCAGTAGTCGTCAATTTCCTAGCTGCTATACTAAAATTATTTGCAGATATCAGGCTGTGCAGTCTATTACTTGACTTGAAATTGTATGATTTGATACATACAAGGTTTTAAAATCTATTAGGCACAATCAGGGATGAATACAATGCAGATGTTATTTCAGCCATGGAAGATATTATGGTTACAACAATAAATTAGAGTGATCTCAAATAGAGAACAAAAGGCTTCACAAAGTGCTTATAAATTGGTCAACGGGGTGCTCAAACAATGTGAGGCAAAAATTGAAAGATAACAATAGCAGCGGGCTAAAGAAGAACTAAATGCAAGAAGATTACAGATTGTAGGATTCCAAGAAATGAGCAAGAACCAAATGAGGAAAGAGTATATCTGCTTTACTTGCAGACATTTTTGGTCATTTGGTCACACTTGTGAGGGTAACGAGGAGGAAGAGTCGGATCAAGAAGTGCAGATCAGCGTTGAGGAAGCTGAGGATTCATTAGTCCAGCTTCAACATAATGAGGACAATGAGAGGGAACCCGCTATGGATGATGGCAAGATTTGTACGAGCATCTTATTTGGTGATTTAGAGGTCATTATTGACAAGCATTACGCTGATCAAAAGGCTGAAAGTGAATCTCTCCATGAGGATGGACTATTTGAAAAGAATGGCCTAATAGTTGATGGGACAATACAAATGAAGATAGAGGGAAATTCTGACAATGGTGCAGCTGAAAATGAATCTAGTATTTAAAATCTAGAACAAGCTGATGTTACTATAGGAGTTGGTTTGAAGGAACAATGAGAAATTCCATTTCAGGTTAATAATTTTGGTGAATATAAGTTGGAGTATAAGCTGAAATTATTAAATGATATGATCATTGCAGCCTTAGTCCATTTTGACAAAACCCATAAAAAGATTGAAGAAATCATGTGGGAAGTTAGAGGCATTTTAGAGGAGAAGGGAAGAGAATAATGAATGGAACCATTAGTGCAAGCCTTCACACCCTTAAGAAGGCATTGGAAAGAATGAAATCAGGCTGCTTGAAGTTGCTCAAGAATAAGGATATAGCCATCAAACACGCTGAAGATAAAGAGGAGGTGGACGAACTTTGTCTTGAACTAAGTATGACTCAATATTCATTACATCAAGCTGAAAATCAGATTTATATGACAGCTGCTCTCATGGAAGATGGTCCTAATTCTAAAGCCAAAGAAATCTTACAAATGATAGAAGGGATTCATACCCCTGGTGCAGATGAAGGTGAATTTAGTGTTCCCACTTCACCGCATCTGGATGAGGCTCATTAGGATGAAGAAATCTTCAAGGACCAGGAAGAAGTCAAACACATGAGTTCTGATTTCTACAACAACAGTTATATGATCTCACCATATCATGTGGTAGAAAATGAACCAAGTAGTTTTACTTCACAAACTATGTGTGAAGATGATCATTATGTTGATGAAGATGCTGATTTAAGTGATGATACTTATGGTGAAGCAGATATTTTAGAGTTGTCCTTAGAGTGCCCAAAGGGTTTTACAACTTACCTAGAGATTTATCACCAATTTCTTATGATATGGCAGCCGCCTACTTATTGATTGGAGATTCTACCTTTCTACATACTTCAGTTATCAGTGGCTGTCCTACTTGGACTATGAGTACATTTTCAGATTTGGCTTGGCCTATAGGGGTTAGTGAGTTGCATGCAGATGAGTGGCAACTACACATGTTGCGACATATTCCATATAAGATGTTTACCTTCCAATTCCATTACATATTGGTGATAGCATTATCATTCTTGCTGTTGAGCCAAATAATGACACTGGCATCTTGAGTCATGTTGAGTTGATTTCCTTGGGCATGGGCAGTGTGATAGGCATCTATTCATTCAGTTGGCTGATTCAAAAGGTCGGGGATTCATTGATCATATAATTGTACACCCAAGATCGTACTGATAGGCTGGTTTGGGATCTAGGGGTCAACACAAGGTATTCTTTGCATTGTGGGAGGTTTATGATCAAAGTCACGCAACCTACAGACACAGTGGAGTGTCAGAGATTGACTTGGGATCCAAGAATTTTATTGGGATCCAGGAGTTTCACCATGTTACCAAATATGTTTTCCGGATTGGTTGCAAAGCCACTTGCAGATTTATATGGGATCCTAGTATAAATTGCTTGAGGATAAGCAATCGAGAGGAGGGAGGACTTGTAATGTCCCCTTTTTGGGACATTAGAAATCCTAAAGTCCAATCCATAAAAATTTAATCATGGCTTAACGGAGCTTAATGCAAATTTATAAAATGGTCAAATTAATATTATAAAATGAGTTAAAGGTGACAAAGCAGAATAAGACGAAAAGACAGAAGGTAGTTGAAGAGTCACTTCTTGAGCATTAAAAGAGGGAGTCTCGTTCCTTTTCAGCTAAGCTTGGATTTGAAACTTATTTTCTGGTTTCTCTTTGGAGAAATTTGGGAAGCTGCTAGCTTTCTCTGGTTGAGGATCCTGAGGACAGAAACCTTCAGGCTCTTCTTGAGTTCATGGGACGTAGCCTCAATTCATCTTTGTGGTGGATTCATATCGGAATTCACACTTCGAATTACAGGTGCATTTTTTTGTTATTTCCAATCTGACTATATTTTATATATTTGAGATTGGCCTTGATATCTTGTTATTGTATTGCTTATGTATAATGCAATAACATTTTCCAAGGCATTTTAATGAGAATTTACTAATTATATTGCTGGTTAACATTGTGTCATTTATTTGTTTATGTTCTGAAAATTATTCTGAAAAATTTGGAGATAATATCCTACTGGGATATTACAATCGAGACTCTTGAGCACTCTAAGATGATGCAGAGGAAGTACTTTAATCAGATTTTAAATGGACACATTTCATATACCGGTTCAACAACGACCACAACTAGGTTCATCCTAACACACCTTAGACACTTGTGAGCACATTTGCTTCTAGTTGAAAGCAACACACCCAACCTTGCACTTTTCTAACTAACTCTCAAAACAACCCAACACCTTTCCCACTTGGAATGCTCCTCCACTGCCTAAACCAAACATCCCCTTGACTTCGACCTTCAATGAAAAGGGCTTAACAGGCCTTACGCAACATGTCGAGGACCTGCCGCAATAAAATTTTCTGTTGTCCTAACCAAATATTTAGGAACTCCCCTTTGGAGGGATTTCAGATGGCATGAAAATAAAATGTTCCTGAATTTTTTATCATTTTCCAAAATACCAACCAAAAGAAATGAAATATTTAATCAAACTAGAACTCCTAGATTCTGAACAGGGCTGTTAAGAAGAGAGGCTTATTAGACCAATCAAACAACCTTTTATTTAGGAATGTAGGACTGGAGAGAACAAAGGATATCTTGAAATAAAATCATCTTTCCAGCCATATAAGTTTCAGACCCAAACTGTACCAGGCAAGCTATACCTCTTGAATTACACTGTTTACACAGTATATGCAAGGGAGAATGTGTAAATGCTAAAAATGAGTTTTCTTTCATTTCATCTCCTTCCAACCCCTTTGCTCGAGGTTACATTAAATATTTATCATATTACAATCATTCTCTAACTACCTGACCAACCACAACCTCTTCATTTAACACTAATGATACTTTTACAAGTTTGCATTTTGTCAATTTTGTGATTGTGCACCGTTGGCAATTCAGCAATTTCCAACTCTAGTCACCTAAACACTTAAGAATGGTCTTAAATGACCTTATCAACCCAAAACAAACCAAACAATACACAAAGCAAAGTTTTGCAATATGACTCAAAAATTCTAATTATATGACCATTCTAAAGTTGGAGGACAAATTCTTGCAGCTTCTAAGAGAGGATAATGCAGTAACTGAGAGGAAAGAAGATGCCTGGGTACACCCTATTTGGACCTAAAATGACTTTGATATCACATTGGCTGAGTTCATCACGCAGTACAATGGAGGAATGTTGCTGGAGCTTGTAGTATGAAGCCATAACTATGTGAATTTTGTAAATGTGTTACATGCATGGGAATTTTTCTTGGACTATATCTTTTCTTTAACAAATAAGGAGTCTTATAATATTTCCTTCAGAAATTTTCTTTCCTAACAGGATTTAATTTTTTAGCTCTTCAAAATTTTGCAATCTTTTGCAAGGACTTTACACTTGGGTAGTTCTTTAAATGAACAACTTTTCCTAAACTAGCTTTATCTCTGTAAATTTGGCAACTTTATCATTTAGTGGTTGCTTGCAGAATTCTCTGAGATTATAAATGGAATCGTAATCTGTGATGGTGTCATCAATAGCTTCCAAGAAGCATTGAGTCTGTCGCTTAGTTGTAATGAAAGATTTTTAATCTACAAAAGTGCAGCTTCCAGATATTACCTTTTTCTTTTTAATAATATACTGCAATGTCCATCTTCCTAATTTGCAAGAAAGTAATACCATTTAGCAGTACCACGATTTTGAAGTCTTGCAGAAAACAAATATTACTCAGAACACCAAATTAAACTGATGGAACAGAGGTAATCTTTTTAGCTTCCAAGAATACAAATTGAAGTTTCTTCTTGAATAGTGTAGTTATTCTATTTATAGAATATTGTAGTATAATACAAAATTTTAACTGTGTGAAACGTGCATCAGTAATGTCCTCTATAGCCATATTCTCAACCTTTACTATGTCTGTACTCATCAATCGTCATAGCAGACCTCTGATCAACTAATCCTTGCCACCTATCTCTCTTCTTACCAGAGGATAACCTTGCAGCATAATGAACCTTTTTTGGGTTAATGTCAAAACAGGTTTTGAGGGGACCCGAAACCCCATACAAAAATTATGCAAGATTAGGAATTAAGTCCATATTAACAACAACAAAAAAGGTTTTACAAGGAACTGAAACCTCAGTGATAATAAAAAACAGTTCAAATTAAAATCCCCTAAGGGAAACACCTAACTGCTACTGGAAGAAACAGAGACCAACACACCCGATCAGGACTAGACCCCAGTACCAAAGACCAGGGCCACACAAGCATGAAGAACGACCAAAAGAACAAAAAGATACAGCACCGCTCTAGACAAGCTCCTTCACAACTTTAGCCAGGTTCTTCCCAAGACTAGCCACCTCTTCAATTGATTCTTTAGCATTCAAACCCGAAGCCATCTCAATCGCCTTCTTTGTACTCAGCCTTATACTTACTGGGACCTACACTAAATGAAGCTGCCACTGGGGAAACAATCTCTTCTGCACTTCTCCTTCCCAAGCTGGCAGCAGCGGCACATAAGCTAGAATTAACCATGTTCATGTTCTGCTCGCTGATCTTGACAAGCTGACGCAGTTTGGCCTCATAGTCCAGGAGCTTACCAACAATCTCCCCAACCTTTGCTTCCAGCTCCTCCATTTTGTTTTTCTCTACCTCAAGAGTACCTTGCAGATCCCTGACCAGCTCCTTTAGTGAATTTATCTCGTTATAAATCCACATATCGGCCATGAGGGAGATGTCAGCCTGCATCTTGGCCTTATGAAGAAATTCAAGGTTTCCACTACGCTCCTCCCCATCTACCTCATCTGGTTCATCAATAGCATAATTACCCTCCTGAAATGTCCTGACCACTTCTAAAATCTTCAGGCCTAGCATCAGCATAATGAAACTTTTGAGCAAACCATGAAGGCTTATTTTCAAAATATGTTTATGAGAGAATCATTCAAAGCATCAATCAATTTATCAATATTATGACATATCAACTAGTTGAATTTGGCCTCATTTAATTGTGGGTTGTGTTCCACTCAATGATTCTTTTTGTATTTCATCAAACCCTTCTATGTCTATTTTAGCACATTCCTCCCATTCTTCTATACCTTCATCATTTATGTGCAAATCCATACTTCTCATTCATTTCTACACATGGACACATGTTCTGATATTGAATTTTTATCTCTATGTCTGTTATGAAATCAAATATTTCTACAGACTCAATTCTCTGCAAAAATAGGTTCTGGCATTTGATCAGTCACACCAACTTTTCTTTCCTAAAGCAGCTTTAGAATGTTCTCTAGATTTGCTAGGTTGTCCTAGTTTAGGGTCAATTAATCCTTTTCCTTCCTGCATGATCTTATGTCTTGGAGTGTCTGTGGCTTTCCCGATTTTATTTAGAGCCACCTCTATCAAGTTGAGAGTGATCTTTTCTTACCTATGATCTCACATTATCAGGCTTTCTAAAGACATTGTCTAACATAGCCTTATCATTAAATGCCTTTTTCAATTTGTCATTGTTGTCCATTGATGATTGTTTATATGTTCTATGGTCTCCTATTCTGGTCTAACCATTTGGCGTTCTAATTAGACTTATCTGTATGCGATTGATTAAAATTTCAATCTTATTTATCTTCTGTAGAAATTTGTGTCCTATGGATAACGTGTTGTCATGTGGAGATAAAAACTTAAAATTTGTCCCAGAGCTGCAAAAAAAAATAGGCAAAGCAAGTACTCATCCACAATGCAACATAATAACAAACATACCATCAGGAACCAACACTCACAAAGCAAAAAACCCAACATCCAAGAGCACTACACATGTAGTTTTTTGATACAAACTTGAGAAAAATCAAGCACCTTAGTTGCATTCCTCCACACAACCAACAAAATGAGAACCATGTAGCCATAAATCCCAATCCATGCCTCTAAATATGCAACTTACAAGAGGTGCTTAATGTAACCTTAACCAACAAAGAATAAGTTACTCTAGTCAACCTCAACGACTCTTCATGTGCTTGCTTTCATAGAAACAAGCTTGCACAAAACTGTCAAATGGCATTTACATAAACCATAAGCTTCAAAACCATGATAAGAAAAAAGTAAAATACTCTGTACTGTAAAATACTCAATACTTAATTTTCCCAATACTAAATATTTCTCCAATATCAATGTTGCATAAGCATATAGTGGCAACAAAAATCTTTCAACAATTTGACCCAAAGCTCTAAGATAAACCATTCTTATTTCAACAGATTTAGCATTTTTATGTAAGGTGTTCAACACACCTTTCCTCACATTATAATATATGCATTCTGATTGTTTAAATTTGTACCATTGCCTGCTAATTGAACACATATTTTTGTCTTCAAGCTAGAAGCTGACACTAAAATACTTCGCATATTGATAAATGTCCCCTTTTTCTCAATCGTCCCCTCATTGAACACATCCTATAACAAAGCTGACACTAAAATACTTATGTACTCCACCCGAATCTCATTGTAAGATTGAAATTCCCAAATAAAATGTTTTTGTTTCCACTACCTTAACTGTGAGAAAGACACAAACTCTCTCTTTCCACGTCTCTTTTGGTCTTCTTCATCAAAAATTTCACGTGGAAGATGATGTGAGGTAGTCTTTGATTGAGTTAAGAGTGTCTTTTCTCCCCAAGGGATATCAGCCCCTGTATGTATCTTTTGTCTAGAGTTGCAAATGGAACTAAATTCCTCGAAGTAATATTTCATCTATCTCCCTAACACCTTTTTCAACATAGAGTCAGGGCTTTATTTGTAACAAAGACCTTTATTTCTTTGCTATTATTAGGACATGCATCCAAGTGAATGTGTCATTTTCATCCACATGTTCTTTTGTTTCATTCAACACCTCTCACTTAAGAGATCATTAAAGACAACCTTAGGCCATCTATTCATTTTTTCTAGATACCTGAGGAGACATGCCATATTGATGGCTTCACAAGGAACTATTCCTATTTCAGCTATAAGACTCATATATGACAAAACTTTTGGTTTGAATTTTCTGGTGACCACGCATTTGGGATCCTCTATTTGCTTCCATTTTGAGTCTAGATTGTTGCTAGCTGATTTGGAATGGAACCTCTTTAAGCCAAACCATATGATCCAAAAGGCTTCATCAATAACATGTATAGTGTAGGCCATCAGGGTATAAACACTAATATCAAGAGGAGGATTTGATAAGAAGTTGCATTTATATTTGATAGAAATGAAAGAAAGAATAGGTGGAGAAATATAAATGATTGCATACAGGTGCATTCATTGGAAAGATAAGGCCCTAGAGGAAAAATGAGAGCCAACTAGAAAATGTTCTACTCTAGGGTGCAAGAAAATGTTATACTCTACAAATAGTACCACCCAAGGTGATCCAAGAAAAGGTTGCAGATCAAGGAAGAGAGTAAAGGAGGACCTTTATATCAAGCCCTCATCGCCTAGTGGGTTAGTCTCTCAATATGTAATAGACTATGTGCTTGATGTGTTTTCAACTCATTGAGAGGTATTGTCTCCTATTAGAAGTAGATTGGCATTTCTTATTATTTATGGTCAACACTGTAGTTTTAGGTATATTAAATTTTTTCTATTTTGCTTTCAACTATCAATGGTATCTGTTAGAAACATCAACTATATAATTGCCTACATGTACATTTCAATCTTTGAATAATATACAACCAATTACCATTGTAACATGCTATCAGAGTGGGAACAATTTTTTTGAAATTTCTTCATTCTAAAAAATTGTCAAAAAAATTTAGTGCAAATTTTAGGTCTATTGTCTAGAGTTTTTGGCTCGCCTATTCAAGCTGTCTGCTCCAAGCCTTCTTTTAGATCAGCATTCTTTCCTTTTCTTTCCACCACACATGACAGAAGGATTCTTGTTCTAACACTGGTATCCTCACATTTTTGCATTTTTTATAAATGCAATGAGATTCAGACACAAATACCTCTGCCTAGACATGTGACCCGCACAACTGTGTTTCTACTTTTCCAAGCTCACGCATGACCATCTCAATTTCTCCGTGACACTTCAGACTTTTTTCTTCTCACAATTTCCTGCATGCCATTTATCTTTTCCTCTGCTCATGTTTTGATAGCTAGGGTTCATATATTTTGCAGTTTTGGGCACCATATTTTCTGCAATTTGTTTCTCTGTTTGAGTTCTCAGCCCTGCAAGAAGGAAATCAAATTTACATACCCACCTAGGCTTTCTACATCTCAAATTTTCTCTAATTCTTCCTTCTTTGCAATTTTTTGGTGGCATTTTGACCTTGGGTTTACAAAAAACAGCTAGGGCTCGGTACTTTGCAGCTTTGGGTGCCATTTTTCCACAGATTGTTTCTCTGTTCAAGATCTCAAGCCCACAAGAAGGATTTTGGCTTTACAAACCCAGCAAGGGTTTCTGCATCTCAACTTTTCTGTACTTCTTTCTTCTCTGCGGCTAGGACTTCCAGAACTTTTAAGATGGCATTTTAACTGTGGGTTTGAAGCAAAGTAACAAGAATCGGAATCGGATCGGAATCGGCAAGGCCGAATCAAATCGTGAATCGGCCATGAATCGGAATCGAATCGGCCATGAATCGGAAAATTAAAAAAACCCTTGAAATTTAGTGAGTAACTTATTTCATAAACCCTTTATCGCTGATTCGATTCACCGATTCAAAAAAAATCGTTTGGCTTGAATCAAATCGCCGAATCGCGTGAATCGCATGAATCGCCGTGATTCTTGGAACTATGGTTTGAAGAAATATTTCTAGTTTTTTGCCTTGGAATTCATGCTTCAAAATCTGCCTCTTCTGTACATTGGGATTCATGCCTTAGGTTTTATGCGATCACAGTTAAGCCTCTTCGATTTTAGCTCATTTTTCGTGTTGCAAAAATCACAAAAGATAGCTTCTTTGATGAGCATAATGTTGGAATGCAGTCAAAACTTTTGCAAGTAGTGAATAACAGTAGTTTTTGAATACCAGTGCCTTAACCAGATTAATCAGGGAAAGTCTATTCATCCTACAACAGCAAGTCAAGATCAGAATAAGTTTGATGAGCAGAATTGAGAAGCCGTGATGCTCATTTAATTGTTGATCACTGATAATCAGCTGACTTAGGTACTCTTAGGCAAGACAACTGCTGAAATATAGGAATATTTGAAAGGCCTACATGAAATGTCTGACAAGAGTTGTGTGTTCTTTGTGAATAACATGCTTCTCTTGATCATGATGGATGAGAGGATTTCCTTACATGAGCATCTCACAAAAATTAATGAAATGTCCCCTTTCTACTTTACCTTAGAACTTTTGCCAGCAGCTTCAATTTTTACGATATACAAAGTCCAAAAAAAAATAATCAATTTTTATGATATACAAAGTCCAAAAAAAAATAATCACCCAAAAAGTTATTATCTAATATGTAAATGACTGCCAAAATGTGGAAAGCTTGAATGTTTGAAACTCCTATATTTCCCTTCAGTATTCATTCATTTCTGCCTATGAGTAATCTTCTAATATATTTTCTTCACATTAATCTATTGGTGTGTATCATAAGTATCAATTTGTCTTCTCAACACATTTAGAGATTTGCCTTTGTTTCCTAAATATAAACAATAAAATCAATCATTACACATGATCACTATAACTCGGGTCTGTTGACCTGGTTTTTCACATGGTAAAAATCGCTTAAAATTTTGTTGTGAAAATCTAGTTATCCTTTTGTGATTATGTAATTCTTTTGATTCAATTGTGCCCTAGAAAATCCCTAATTGTATTGCCCTACTATCAATTTATGCCATAGGTTCCTTTTGAAATTTTGTTAACATTGTTCGCATTTTCAAATGTGTAGGAGATCTAAATAGAGCCCTAAAACCCTTCGAAAAATTTCTTATTATATGGTTTTTCGCGAAATCTCAGTTTTACCGTAGTTTGTAACTCTTCCTTAATCCAAGGTCATCTCGTGGTTGCCCGCATATTGTTTTTTCCTTGTTCAAAACTTTTCCAATGAGCTACTTTTGGATCTTTCGTGATCGTTGACGAGATGAAGATCAACGATTGTTTCTTTCTTGCATTTTCAAGATGTAAGGAGGTTACCCAAAGCTAGAATGTGACGGCATGACACCTATCCCTGTGGGCCCTTTTTTGTTTCAAGCAGTATAAAAACGAGCATCTTCCCAGCCATGGATGCAGATGAAGATCAACGACCATCGCATTCCCACATTTTGAAAGTACTCAAACTTTAACCAAAGCAAGAATGTGACAAGCTGACGCGTGGAATTTGTGGGGCCAAACTGAGTTGCAAGCCACAAAAAAATGTTGTCAGCATAATTTTCCAAATAGCATTTTGATTGGCCATAGATGCTAATTATAACAAAAGACTTTCATTTCTCAAAACTGTCAGATCTTGAGTTGATCGATGGTTGTCGCATTCTCGCATTATGAAGTTGTGCGAAGTTTAACTAAAGAGAGAATGTGAGAAGTCGCCACGTGTCCATGTGGGCCACACAATGCATACTATCGTAAGCAAAGATCTTAATCGTTTTTTTGATGAGGATCGACGGATGTTGCTTTCTCGCAAAATGAAGATGCATGGTCTTTAACCAAAGCAAGAACGCGACGGCAAGACATGTGTCTCAATGGGCCCAAAGCCTTAAAAGGAATTGCAGCAACAGCTAGGATCTTTCATGATCGTTGATCAGATGAAGATCAACGATCGTTGCTTCTCGCATTTTGAAGGTGCTCGAACTTTAGCCAAAGCGAGAATGTGACGTCTTGACACATGTCCAACTTGCCAAAAAGGTAATATAGTCAAAGTTTAAAACAAGACTGTTCAATTGTGCCCAGATTGACAACTAAATTTCAAATTTTCGGCATAACATTCATAATTCGACTGTTGAAGCATTGATGGTGTATCAAAGCAAATTCGTGCAAAGGAAATTGCATAAAATCTTCGATACAACTGATAACTAGTCACGAAGTGAAAGAGAATTGAAGTGCAGAGAACCAGAGCTCTGGGTGTGATTTTCTCAAATAGTGAATTGGTGCGGACAGAGTTTTCAACTGAAAGAAGAAAATTGTGGGTAAATACAGAAAAAATCTAATTATCTAGGAAATCGCAGTCAGAATTGAATTTTATTAGAATGCCTCCTTGAAGAGATTTTTCTAGGAAGGTGGACTACCAGCATAGGAATGTGCTTGATGACTTTCTGGAACAATCGCCCTTTTCCACTAATGAAACAGCCAAAGGGAAAGAATTACTCCCCAAAAACCCTAGATTGTTGGTTAGTGAGGGTTTTTACGATAAAGCAAATTGGTTGAGGGATGCAAAAACATCTACTGGTGGTTTGAAGTTGTTTCGGAAATGGTTTTCAGAAAGGAAAAACGACACTCCATTAAGCAATGTTTGGCAATTTGATATTGGGAAGTTGGTTGTCCCTAGCGTCTTCTTCGATGATGATTTGTTGACGATGATAGCTAAGAGATATGATCCAGTGCTAAGAGTAGTGAAGAATCATGTGGGGGAAAACCACTTTAGGATCATACCTGAAGCAATTAGGGAGGTTTTTATGTTAAACTTAACCACGCATTACATGAGAAGATTGACATGGATGACCTACAGGCACAGTATGATGCTCAGAGGGTGTACCTTCAAGGAGGGCCACTGCAAGAACACTTTGTGAAGATAGGGCATCTACCACTGGTGACAACTCACACCCCTAAGCTACTATAAAGGAAATACTTTAACCCTAGGGCACAAGCACTTTACTTCTCCCTCTGCAGAGTTTTGGGATGGATGAGCAAGATCACATCCAGGGATCCCTAGTTTTCACTATTGTCCAAACTTTGCAATATGGTATGAGTTCCATATCTGATTTTGCTTCATATATTGCAGAAGAAATTCATAATGGGCTAACTAGCATCAGTAAGGCCAAGGTTGAAAAACCCTTCTGCTAGTATTCAATGTTGATGTATATGTGTTTGTACAAAGGGGCTTCTGCTTTCTCTAAGGAGATGAAGCTAGAGTTGGATAAAGATGGAGAGAAGCTATTTGTCCAGCGGTGGAGTGCTGACATGACCTAGGAAGTAACGGATGCTAGTTTTGTTCGATTTAGTAGATATTTTGCTTCCAAGCTAAGGATATTGTTGACAGGAAATAAACCCAAAATACCCCAGCCCTTACTGGAGCTAATCAGACCTAAGGATCATGCCAAGAGATTGAAAGTGAGCGACAACTATGGAGATATCATCCCATACTCTATTTCTATTATTTTCAGAGTGTATGGTTTCCAGGGGAAGCCTCATGCTCTTCCCTATCAAGTACCTCTGAAGGTTGGGATTGCAAAATTCTTATGGTAGATAGGAGGACTGGAAGAAAAGGAGCTAGTGGACAGGTCCAGAGGCACAATTTTCCCTCACTTCACTATCATCCACAATTTTATGTTCACTAAGGGAGGATTGAAGCATTTAGGTAAGTTTTTGGATAGATATCAAATGGCTCAGTCCCATCCTCATTTTATTGATCCTGAGGATTTTTATGATATGTTCAAAGATAGGACTAAAGCTAGATCTTATGAACATTTTGTTTACTTTCCTGAAGACATTATTAGAAATGAATTTTCATTACAAGAACAGCAAGTAAGAAAAGAAAAATGGAAAGTGTATGCTAGGATTCTAGAGTTGATTAATGCATTAGATAGAAAATATGATCCCCTTGCTGATATCAAATATTAGGGAGATAAAATTAATAAACTTCTGAATAATTTTGCTAGGTTCATGCAAACCCTAAATAAGAAAAAGGCCATTTAATACAAGCCTACCCAGAGCAGGCCATAGAAATTGAGAAAAGGTTGGCAAGCAAAGCAATTATAAGCCCTGGGCACTATACCTTACAGTGGAAGGCAGGCTATGTTGTGGCCAAAAGTGTGAATATACAGCCTGTCCCTTTATACAAGAGACAACTTTCAGAAAGCCCTCCCTCAGCACCAACTACCAAAAAGCAAAAATTAGAACAAGGTTCTTCATCTAGGGTTGAAGAGTACTCCCCCTCACAGACTCCCCTCCATTTTGATAATGAGAAGTCCTTAAGGGAACAGTTAAAACAAATGGGAGGTCAAGGAGACATTATAATAACTACTGCAAAGGTAGAGGAAGGAGCACCTAAAAAGCCCCCAATGCCACTCCTAGCCCTCACTGTAGAAGATTTCAGAGGGAAGGAGATTAATCTTGTTGTAGAGCAAGCAACAAAGAAGTTTCCGGATGATGAGAGTTTTGTTAAATCTAGGGCCTTCATCTAGTTTTTGTGGAGAAATAACATTGAAAATTTTGAGGCCAATTGCAAAAAGATAAAGGCAAAGCAACCTACTAGACAAGACTCTGATATAGAGGAGGAGGTCAAGGCTGGCCTGATGCAAGAATTTAGCCAGATAACCCCTACAGGGGGAAGGTAGAGTTACTCAAGGATTCGAGAGTCATGATACTGCCAAAATGGGACATTGCTAATATAATGATCTTTGATGCAATGAGGAAGGAGAAGGAAGCAAAATTTAAAACTAAGAGGTAAAGGAAGCCCATAAAGGGGTAAAGTGCACTGCTGGCCACAAAGCTTTGGTCATGTGGTCCTTTTAAAATAGGGATATGGCAAGGGCCCAAGAAACTACAAATTCTAGGCATACGGGTAGCCTCATGGTCCTCAGAGTTGAAGAAGTGGACAGTGAAAAGGTAGCCCAAATGAATAAGGAAATGGCTGATTTTGGGGTAGTAGTAGCAGCCAAGGATAAAAATAAATTCCTTGAATTGAATGAGAAACTTGAGGTGGTGTTGGAGGCCTTTGATGAAAGGGGCAGAAAAATATATCAGCTGGAGAATACAATTGCTAATATGGAAAAGCAATTTGGAAAGAGGAAAAGGGGTAGGCAGTCTAGTCAGCTAAGAATTGCAGCTTCCCCTGTGCCACTGCCACCTTTTGGTCCCATTGTAGAAATTCCTAGTATGCCCCAGCAACCAGACTTCTATACAACTGATGAGCTTAATGAAGAAAAGGCAAAGATCTAGTCACTACATGTGGAGTTGGGCATCCAAAATGAAGATAGAATCAGAGACAAAATTTTGTATTTAGTGGATAGAGTCAATTGGCCTCTCTTTCACTTAGAATTGTCAAGGTTGGTGGATATATGGAAAGAGTTGAATAATAACAAAGCCACCTGAGACCAATTTTGAATAAATGGATCAGCAGAGATGATGTTCTAACTGCCCTGTGTTGCTCTGTTACTGAAAACTTTGATGACCAAATAAAGAAGACTCTTGATCAGGCTAGTGATCTCTTGAGTTTTGATCATAGGAGGGACTTGCTGCAGACAAGATTAAAATTTTGTTTCTCTAAATATATCAGTAAAAAATTTGACCTCTTTCCCCATGCATTAAAAAATCTGGTTTGTATAAAAGACAAAGAAGAGTGGGCAAATGAGTTGAAGGAGCTCCTAAGTATTAGAATGAATGAGGTAGTAAACAAAGATAAATATATTTGGTTTGCCAAAACTACAGAAGAATTAGTGCAGGTGCAATTATTCTTTGATTCTTTCAATGAAGATTTTGTTGAAATAAAGAAATTAGGGAAAGATATCCTAAGGAGAGAGAAAGAAATAATGGATTTCAACTGGCCAGATGACACACTTTTCAACAAGTGGATGGGAGATTCTCTCCAGCAACACAATTGTTACAGATGGCAGCTAAAGATAAAGGTGTTGACAAAGCAACTACCACTGAAGAAATGCAGTTGGTTGATGAAGCTATTCAAACAGATGACAGAAAAGGACCAACAGATTGCAACAGTTGATATGGCCACCCAAATTGATGACATGGCAGCTATTCAACAACCTGCAACAGATACTCAAGTGTTAGAGCCAGATACAAAAGAAGAAGGGCAGCTGGAGCCACAGCCTGACGAACAAGGTCAATCATCAAATGCAGTCAAGGGACAAGAAGATGCCACAACAGAATCAGCCCCACCACAAAGTAACCAATAAAG
Organism: Cupressus sempervirens; assembly: GCA_028749045.1. NCBI lineage: Eukaryota > Viridiplantae > Streptophyta > Pinopsida > Cupressales > Cupressaceae > Cupressus > Cupressus sempervirens. The sequence continues at coordinate 674,903,201 of CM053789.1, forward strand.
GGAATCATTTTGTTGTCAGAAAAGGATCATAAGTTCTTTGTTCTTCTCTTGGAATGTTCGAATGTGACATTTTCATCTATTGTGTAACCTTTTTGCTCTAAGGACAGTTGTCGTTTTCCCTCTATGCCGGAAGCTTGTTGCCACTCACACTATATAAGTGAGTTTCTAAGGCTAGAGGATGGTCCAAATTTCTTTTATTGCATGAGTCTATGTAAATTTTGAGTCGGTCCATGCATACTATAAATCTGTTCCAGAATTGAATACAAAAGTTATCAATTGCTAGTCTATGTGTGTTAATGTCTAACAGAGTTGATCACTGAATTGTATACAGTTTCAAAGAAATTAATACAAATACAGAGAGTTGATTTCATCCCAGCTCGTCTCTTTTCTTGTCTCTATATTGTTTTCTGAAATTTGATAGCAAAGTTTATTAAGTTCAGTTGTAATTTTAATTTGCTTTTGTTGATAATCTAACGGATTATGTAAATGTTTAATGTAAGTTGAAAGAACACTATGGTTTAAAGCAAAGATATGATAAGTATGAGATCTCGAAATGAATATAGATAAACCTTAACACAAAGTGTTAAGGTAAGATCCAAAGTGTGTGATCTTTGTGAGTTTTAGCCCAATGGACAAGGCACTGGCCATCCTTGTGAATTGATCTGATTGGAATGTTTTGCACAATGCAGAAAACTTATAATAAATCATTTTTTTAATGTTTTGTCGTCTAAGTAATAATTGTCAACCTATACTTGATTCATGGTGTCCAGGGTTTGGTAAAATAGCTAGTTATCATCTTTTCATTATCATTGAATTAGAAGAAAGACGGCTAAGTAATCTGTTATTTTGGAATTCATCTTCTGAATATTGATGTTGAAGTAAATAAGATCGAATTTCCAAGGTAAACCCGTCTGAATCTTGTGGAGTTCAAAGTGAAAAAGACTCCAATGTCTTGTTAGGTGGTCATTTTACTTTGTTTTCAGAACACCCAATATGGTTTCTACCTAATTCCTAGGTTTTCTGATATCATAAAAGGTAGTTTAAATTTTGTCAAATCAGGAGCCAACAAGGTCTAGTCTCAATTGCTATGTATTGTGTTACATTACTGAATTCAATCTTGTTCTCATTTGTATCTCCTAACAATTACATTCCCCTGCTCTCTGATTATATAATCAGTCTTCTGTTTGTATAGAGTGCTGATCTCTCTTAACTTCCCTCAATCTGGCTCCATTAATCCCCACGGTCCACGAAGAAAATAATCAATGTTCGCCCTCCAACTTAGAGATTGTGAAATGCCATTTATATCTTATTTTGGGGATTGATGAGACAATTGTGAAAGACATGTCTCATGCCCTCTCCCTTCATGTCTCTCTGCCTCTATTATTGATAACTATTATTTGAATGTTCTCCACTGTGCTTTCCAGCCAAGAACTATTAATTATTGACAATTGCTATTACATAACAATTGTTTGTTTTTCATAGATTAGTCTGCATTCTTTGCCAACTAATTTTACAATAATCGCATCAAACCTTTACATATTAGGTTGCTGCTGACCTATATTGATGGTTTTTTCTTGAATTTTCATAACCACTATTCATTCCTTATCATGCCAGTTTATCAGTGCCTAGTCACTATTAGTATTAACTTAAGATAATATTATAATGGTAAGATAATAGAAGACGTTGATCCATGGCCTTCCAATATCTTAATGGTGTTGCCATTAATTTAATTGTTATTGCACAGCAATATTCATTTGGTTGTTTCTATACTTAAATGATAATTTGTTGACAGTTATTTGCTGATTGTTCAATAATATTATATAATGACTTTTGAGGAATGGAATAATCCAAAGTGCTAGTTTTTATCTATGTTTGGCAGGTATTGTCCATTAGAAGAATTTATCTATAGAATTCGATTATGGTGGCAAAGAGTATTCCCCCATCTGCTTATTATATCAACTCCCAATCAAGATATATGTGTATGCTCGATATACTACAAGTTGTACTAGTATTGGGATGGGTGACCTCCCGAGAAGTCCCAGTGCTTCACCTCTGTGAGCATCACCTAGATCCAATGAGTGCTAAGTGTTTCATTTATTCTCATAAGAGCTGGGTTTGTGTGAATCACTACTCATGAAACATGGGTCAATGAGTTTGACTCAAAAATTACATAGTTAATATATATAGCTTCTTTCCTAGAATGATTGTTAAATGCCAATCATTTATCCATTTGTTACAATTTATTTAATTGTTTTTATAAATGTTATAAAATGTATTAGATTTATATTATGAAATATTTAATTAGTATAAATATTTCAGATGTATGACGTTTATATATTACAATTATAAGATTATATTGATTTATATTATTTATTACTTATTATATTTTTTATATTTTAGTTATTATTTATTATTAAATCTTATTTCCAGAAAGGGAATGATGCTGTTAGGGTTTGAAATGGGGGGATATGACAATTGAGGATATTTGAGATAACTCAAGGTGATCAGTCAAATGATGAAGAAGATGTGGTAGTAATCACTCCAAAAAGTCTAAAGAAGTCTTGTGGGCACTTTATTGAAGCTCAACATTACCACAACTAATGTAGCCTTGAAGTTCCTAGATCTTTGTATCAAACTTTTGCAGCAGAATCAATGAAGACAACAATTTGTAATAGTGCTAGTTCATAATCCACAAAATAGACCTTCACAACAAACTCCTCTTCTTAGGACAAAGGTTACAATCAGTTATCTCAAAAAAAAGGCCCAAGTCACTCTCAAGACAATTCCAAGAACATTCGGTGCAGATATTGCCACGAGTATGGCCACATGAATAAAGATTGTTGGCATTGCTTGGATTCTAATCAGAAGCAACAAGGAGGGTCTCAACGACAGGTCAATCTTGCAAAGCACACTAAGGACCCTAAGCAAAAGGAGTTTGTTTTATATGCCTTTATGGCCAAATGCCCAGCAGATTACATCAAATCATCTGCTTGGTACATCAACTCAAGTGCTTCTTGACACTTTACTAATCCTCGAGATTGGTCCACTGAATATTGAATACACACCATTCCCTCATTCAGTTATTTTTTGAGGAAAGGAGTATAATGTGGTCAAATAGAGCAACATGCATATTCAATCTGGCAAAAGGAATTTACTTTTCCTCAATGTACACTATGTCCCAAGCATGGAACACAACCTTATCTCTATCACTCAGATTATGAGGCACTCTCCTCAACTAGATGTGGTATTCAGTTCACACAAATCCAATATTGTTGATTGAAAGACTCGCACTACAATTGTTGTGCATATTAAGAATTGTGATCTTTATTGACTCATTTGACATTGATGATTCTCAAGAAAATGATATGGTGGGAAAAAGTTCTTCCATTGGCAACAGCATGGGCATCTGAACATACACTATCTCAACTAGTTTATGAGAATTTGGTTGTTGGCTTACCTAAGATTTAGATTTAGAATCATGGAGTTTGTGGAGATTATCAGGTTGGAAAGCAGCTTCAAGCTCCATTTTTGGATAACCATACTTGAGCTTCCAAGGTATTACAATTGTTTCATGCTGATGTTTGTAAGCCAATGAACACTCCTCCAATTACTAGGTCCAAGTATTTTCTGTTATTTGTCAATGATTTTGGTTGCAAAATGTGGATGCATCTTCTTTAACGAAATCAAAAGGTATTTAACATGTTTCAGAAGTTTAAGGTATTGGTAGAAAAAGAGTAAGTTCAATAAATAAATAACTCTTAGGTCAAACAATGGGGGGGAATTTTGCTGTCTGATTTTCCCAAATTTAGTGCACAACATAGCATCAAGCATCAACTTATCAAACCTGCACAATCACCGAGATTGTCCAATCCATATTGAAACATAGATATGTTCCAAAGAACATTTTAGTCAAGAGGCAGTCTACGACTCTACACCATTGTCTATCTTCTAGATACATCTCCCATACAAGCCATTAAGAAGACTCTAGAGGAACCCTAGTCCTCCAAGAAGCCTAAAATCACTCACATGAAAGTCTTTGGCTCTTCAGCTTATGTTTGGATTCTAGATGCCAAGTGCTCAAAACTGGATTCCATGAGCCAAAAGCTCATGTTCAAAGGATACAATGAAAACCGCAAAGCATGTCAATTGATTGATGTAGGCATTGATCATCTCAAATTCAATGGGGATGTTGTCTTTAATAAAAATGAGGGCCTTATCAACTCTCTTCTCCTACTTTGAGTCCTGAACCAACCTCTACAAATTATGGATTTATATGTTAGTCTTCCATTAGGTCAACCTAGTGGGAGGGATTCAAACAACTCTAATTTTGAAGTTGTGGAGTCTCCCAGACATGATATTGCACTATCAACCATCCTAGAATTAGATGATGGTACTTGTACTCTTCTCCCTAAATGGTGAGCCAGAACCATATGTAGATCAGCTAGAAACAAGCAAGCAGCAAAATGCAATTATGTTTTCTCTTATGGCCAACATTAATAGTGTTTATGATCTCTAATCTTATGCAAAGGCTAAAGGTATACCTGAGTAGGTACATGCTATAGAAGTTGAACAACTTAGTCTTTTAAAGAAAACACTTTGTTCCTTTCTAATCCTCCAATAGGGAAGAAGCCCACAAACTGCAGATGGGTGTATAAATTAATGTACAAGGCTAGATTTGAATGGCACAACTAGATTGAGACCTTCCTATTAATCTTCATCCAATCTTATGGTGTCACATGCAAGGGTTTCTTTATTTACACAAACACCCATTGATATGTATTCACAAGATGATCTTCCATGTTAAGATTCAATCACTCCAAGTTTTGGCCATTCAATTTCACAATCCTCATCGTTGAACTGCTCATGCACGTGATATTCACTTGCATAGTGGTACTATACAAAAAAACAAGTTTTAAATAGCTAATATGCCCCAACTACCAAATATTCACCTACTTCCCACTCAAGAAAAGGTTTTGAATCCCTAGCTCTAAAAGAACTGGCTAAACAAAAGTTGAGATACCCAAAAGATATCAGTAAACCTATGTAGGAGAAGAAATGGTAACAAAAATTTAAATGTATAAAAACAAATAATGGCACAATGCCAAAATAACACAATTATTAAACTTAACAACACTCACTTTATTAATTCAAGTCTCAACCATGCACAACACAATAACATATTTTTCTCTTTTGCTTAGGCTTAATCCAAATTTAATTGCAAGAATTTATAAGAATATACTATGAAAAGCTAAATGGTATTGGAACACAACAGGAATACATTGTGAATAGAAAACCACCTACAAGAACCCTTTGTATTCCCACACATAATGCCTCGTATTCCACACATTACCTCTCAAATTCAATACATGACCTCGCATACTCCCTCACCAAGACACAAAAGGAATGATATAATGTAGAACATGCAAAATATGCAACACTTAACCATCAAACTTGGCCCCAACTTCATGTTTTGACCTTAAAAGATCATAAGCATGTAAATTTTGTCTACACTATTCTACAAATAAATTGATAACTTGGTTATCAAGGAAATCAAAAGCAAAATGTACCCATATTAAAAGATTGCCCCTTTTGCCTCTTGAGAAATCCTTTTGTAATACTTTGTTTAAAATGCAAAAACAATAGGCTAGAGCCTACAACGCAACGGTAAATTGTGAGCCTCTCTTCAAAGAGGTCTTAGGTTCGAATCTACTCAAGATTAATACATAATAATCATTAATCTTAACAATAATAATAAATTAACAATAAATAATCTAGACTTCGGTCGATTACCTATCAAAAAGAAAAAAATGCAAAATTGACAAAGTAAACAAGACCACCATTAAATTTTTTAATCTATTTATTTGGTAACTAGGGTCGATGTTTGTAGATAGCAAGATTCTAGATTGCCCAATTTCACTAGCCTCATAAATAATCTCGTCGTAATTTTTCTATACACTAGATATGATATCATACAAAACTTACTAATATTATTTATCTTGTAAAGTTGTTTGTCTATGCAATCATTGATAGATAACCCCATCATACATATTATTGAGCCTTATGTATCAGATTCAATACGTAGAACTTCCAAGATCAAGTATCTTAGCCTCTTAATGTCCTATCACCCAATTCAAAAAGGTGATTAAAATACTCAAATCTCCCTTGAATTGATTTCTTCTCATCATTGTAGTAAGTCTATCTAAAAGCTCTTGACTCTAGCCTTTCATGAGGATGCCTCTTGTTGTCCTATCACCTGATTCAGCAAGGTGGTCAAAATGCTCAAATTTTCCTTGAATTTATTACTCCTCGTCGCCTTAGTAACTCTATTTAAAAGCTCTTGACTCTAGCCTTCCGTAAGGATGCATCTAGGGGGGTCCATATGCCAAGCTTTGCCATCTCAAGGGCTAGGGAACTTGGAGCAAACAATCCCCCTTTCTTTGAACTAGAGAGGGTGGTCCATTTGATGCATAAAATTTGAAAAAAGCAATGTAAGGGAAAATGCTCAAGCCCTTTCAAAAGGTAAAAAAGGGGGAGGGTTGGCATTGCAAATTCAGCATGTTGAAATGAGTTTTTAAAAAAAATGCCATTTTTAGTTTCAACTTTGCTCAAGTTATTTATAGTCATCTCCCTATCATCTACAAACATCAACAAAACAATTGTTGCCCATTAAATGCCATCCCCACCTCCATGCATTCCCCTATCCCATTGACTTGAAGAACTATATCAACTTTACACCAAAATTTCTCCATTTGTAAGGCAATCCATATTTACTCCAAATGCTTTCAATTTTTTCAACATACATTGTCTAGACTTGTTTATACAACAATAAACTAAAGCACTCACCAATGAAGTTTAAACCGAGCTTCATTTTCAAATCATTGTTAACACCTCAAATCTCCAAGGTCTTTACATCATAATATTTGACATGTAGAGCCACAAACCTGAAATTGCACTATAATAAACAGGAGGTAACTTGAACCAATCTTCCATTATGCATCCTTTCAACCACTATACTCCCTACAGAATCATCTCTCCCAACTTAAGGTTTTGTTCAATCATGTAGACCAAATCAACAAACAAAATAAACAAAATTATCCTTATGGTCCTTTCAAAACATTGTAGCCAAAATAGCTGTTAGAGCATTGAAAGAATTTGAAACACAATATTTAATCTGGAGGATTGAAAAAATGTAAGAAGCTCTTAGTTTTCTTTTCTGAACACTTTGATTGAAGACGTCTACATTGAAAAATAGCAACAATAGGCCATCTTTTCTCTTTCAATTTTTTTGATTGAAAAGACAAAAATTCAACGTACAAAGGGCAGAGATCAGAAAGATCACAAAAGAGGGGTGTATTTTCTTTTCAATTCATTTTTCAGTCAAAAGGGAGAATAATTACAAAATGTGACATGTAAGAGAAAAACATGGACTTTTGAGGAGGCAAACTTTATTTTCTCAGTAGGGTAAAAACAATGAAATGCATCAAATGCACAATAAACATGAATTTATAAAAAAAATCCTCATTTTTTTCAAATGCGCAATAAACATGAATTTATGAAAAAAAATATCCTCATTTTTTGACTGCAATGTTTACATTTTACAGGATATCACAAAAAAATCTTGAAGGAAAAGCTTTATAGAGAGTAACATTTAATGTTGGTAGAGTTATACCACTTTCCATTGTTCTACTTTTAACTTTTCAACATAATAGGAAATTATCACAAATCACAAAGCTACACATTCCGTAGCTATATATATAGGAGTTTGATGTGGATGTCCCTTTCAGGGGTTTCTAAAACCCTAGAAAAAATCTTGAATTACAAGTACTTTATTTGGCAAATTCAATAGACTAAATAATTAGTGGGTGCAAAATTCTGATGATAGTATATGCAAAAATATAACTTCTTATTTATCTCAATAATGTTACAACTGCATGCATTGTCCACCACAGAAGAAACATTTCTTCACAGAAAGCTGCAGAAGCTTATATACAATTTAAAATGAAAAATAGGACAACAGAATGCAGGGGTACAAGGCAAAAGGTCACACCACATACAATAGAAAAGTACCTGCTGCTGGTTGAATGAACTTAAATAGACCAATGTATAGGTATAATTATAAATTTATAAGTATGCATAGAAAATCCATAAACAAATAATTTCATATCAAATATACTTTCTTGGAGTACGTATTAAGTTTCAACTGTTCCCTATCCATAAACAAATAATTTCATATCAAATATACTTTCTTGGAGTACGTATTAAGTTTTAACTGTTCCTCAATGAGGATGTCACCCCATGCTATCATGTAAATCTTTGATTGGGAATGTCCTCTTTTAACCAAGAATTGTTGTGTCCTCTTTCAAGGTAACTAAAGCAATGGCACTCTGATTTTATTAATATTTTTCACTCCAAGCAACTATTGTTATAAAAAATTCACTAAGAGATACAACCACCCCTCCAAATTGGTTAATATCCTAGCTAACAACATGTCTTCAGTTAGCAGACTTTTATTTTGATGGCACAATATGCCGTTATGGGCATCCCACAGGGATCATTTATGCAAGCGTTATCAAAATCTGATATCCAATTATTGTTCTTCCATTCAAATCAAATGTGGAGAGGCTGGTTGCTCTGTTTGCCGGTATGACATTATCACACTTTGCAGTGCCTAAACCTTTGAGGTGATGCAGCATGCATTATGATGTCCATGATTGTAACTTTTGCAAATCATCGTACCACAGGTAGAGTCAAGCAATGTTTCTCTGAGCCTTAAGGTTGTACGACTTTGCAAAGGGAGTTTAAACAAAATCACCAGTCCTTTCGGTACTTCTTGAAACAATTTATAGCCTCTAAGGACTTTCTCCAATTGATATCTCAGAAATTGCTTCTCTTGCTCTACCCCACTTTCTGGCTCTTTTCCTCCATTCGTCTTTTCTTTCGGCAAATGCAAATGTGCAATGTCCAAGGTTTTAAAATTGATTTTGGGTTCCTAAAACATTTTTAAACAGTAGCTTTCAGTTGTTTATGTGTGCATTACTTGGAAATTTAAGGCAATTCGAAGAGCGTAAATCATGGATCTTTTTGCATATTCTAAACGTAACTCCCTGAGGACTTTTCATGAGACCAACGTCTATATACCCAACCACACTGCGTATCAAATCCATCGTATTTGCAAAATAGAGGCAGTTAATGGGGCCATTCCTTGAAATCCCATAAATGCAAACCATCTAATTAAGAATCCCGAGTTTCTTATCACATTTGGCCAATCCGTGGGCGTTCTATCAACACCTGTGGCAAACATTTAAGTGGCTCATCTGACCGCACACATCTCCCTTACTAGAGGCGACGGAGGGTAAACAAATAAGCACAGTTAGTTTTAGTTAATTCTGCTCTTCTTATTTTGCCTTCTCCTCAAATATTGACCTGTATGAAACGGTCTTTGTTCTTACAATTGGTCGAGTAAAGCCAGAAGCATCAATTGCAAGGAAAAGTCATTTAAATTCCGGACTAGTTTCATCTCTCCGAAAAACTGTTTACAGTAAAAATGGTAACTTAGTTAAGACCAAAAACCCCATCAATCTGTTGATTTCACTGTTCCAGATTGCATAAAATATTTCGCATGCAGTTCGGTACCTCCCCTTTTCGGAAAAAGAAAGCCAGCATTTCAACCCCAATCAAAGTAGTAAATACTTACAAAAACATTTTACCTGCAAAACCCTAAAAACCCATCCAATTCAAGAACGCAAAAAAGAATTGCTTAAAAAGGGCAAAAACTCACAAATAAGAATTATAATTAAAATCTTGAAAAATGGGCATGCAATCAAACGGACTTGCAACTCAAAAACCGAAACCCAAGTAGGCAAATTTTCAGGAGAGCTGAAATGCATGAATTCTTACCCATTCTCCGGCAGGATTTTGAAACAGCGGCGAAACGAGCAATGTCAGCTGGCTCATTCAGCCGTCGAATGACATTTGTAGCCGCGCCCCAGTCCAGCTGCTCCAATCTGCTTGGGGATATTTCCTCCATTGATGATGAAAACACCATGCAATTGTTACGACCCCTCTGTGTCTGTAATCACAAGAAATGAGTATCCCTCCCCCTAATCTGTGCTAACGGAGGGTTTGACAAGCCAAAGGCGAAGCAATACTGTTTCAGGGTTTAAAGAATTTATAGTCCCTGGTACATACTCGCCACTTCAGGTTCAAATTCTTTCTAATTGTCGGCAATCAGCCCGGCTTGCTTCCTCACGAAGGCGCTTGGGAGATGGAAACCCACGTGTCATAGGACCACCCTGTGAAGATTAGGATAGTACGGAAGGTCGTGATTGCAGGATGTGACGTGTTTTGCTGTCGTTGAGCGAATTTGGAGGGTTGTGATGGTCACAATTGAAGCGTTTTATTGTTGGTTTCCATTATTTCCACAAACTCTTCTATTTTACTTCTATCCTAGCCTTTCCCAAATTGACTAATTTCCATTAACATTATATTCAGCTTGCGTATGAAATGAGCCTATAGTACAGTGAAGCACTGGATAAGGTTGGTGGTGGATGGAAATGTTAGTGTTGTATAGTGATTAGTTTTCTCCCTATCGAAACAAGGACACAAAAAATGTATTATTCACTAAAAATATATAAATTAATCTTTATGTTTCAAAATTTATATAAGAAAAAATAATGTTTTTACTTATAAAAATATCAATTTAGTAATAATAACAAGAGGTGCAAGCACCAAAGTTCTTGCTTTTGATGGTGTTGTGGGCACAAGGACATGTAAAGAAGTTTTTGGTGTTGGTCTTTAATTCATAAATAGAAATTAAGCATGATATGTTATTTTTTTTGTAAATATGAGTACAAGTTTGAAGGGGAAAAAAAAGAATTTGTGTATGTATAATTTTTTTTTGAACTTTTAGGAGAACTATTGAAAATTTGAAGGATGTTTTCATCTAATGGTAAAAGGTTGTATTTGATAATAAAAAATATTTAATTAAGAATATTGAAAAATGTAAAGAATATTTAACTAACAAAATTGAGAAGCTTATATATTTTAAATAATTTAAATTAATATGAGAACTAAAATTTATATTTAATGACTGAATAATATGATTATACTCATTCACATAGGAAAATAGGTACATTTCAATAAAAGATAATTTTTTTTAATAGTTCTCAATATATATTGCAAAATATCATTAATAATTAGTAAGTTTTTATTTATAAAAAATATTTAATGAACAACTTGACACCCAAAAATAATATAAGATATTTTAAATTTTAAATACAGAAACAATAAACATAATTGTACTTACAATAACGACCATTTTCAAATTCTTTGTAACATTATTTAGTTTTTAGTTTTTAAAATTCTTTGTTACATTATTTAGTTTTTATTACTTTTAATTATTTTAAAAGATAATGCTTTAAGGACAAAATGAATCAATTTTTTTTGAGTTAGCACATTCTATTATTATTATTAATTTGACTAATGCTAAAGTGAAGTGCGGTGTGACATATCTTTTATAATAATTATATTAATTGCACAATTAATAGAAAAAGTTAGAATTTTAAATTTGCATTGATTTTTTATTTTAAAAATTGAATTTCTCCATTACTATTTAGTTAGATCTAATAAGATTTTAATTAAATACTATTCTGATTTTTCAAAAAATAAAATAAAAATTCAAACTTTATAAAGAATTTAAATTTTCAAATTCTTAAATGATAAAGTAAATGTAGTGTCACATTATCTTTTATGATATTTTCAATCATAATAAAGAATTTAAATTCTGAAATTTTTGAAATGATAAAGTAAATGTAGTGTCACATCATCTTTTATGATATTTTCATTCATTAATTGCACAATTAATGCTAAAAGTTAGAGCGTTAAATTTTTCTTAATTTTTTTGTTTCAAAAATTAATTATCTCCCTTACTATTATTAGTCAGGGCCAATAAGATTTTAGTTAAATAGCTTTTTTCCATTTCAAAAAATAATCAAAATATTCAAACTTTATAAAAAACTTACAACTGAAAAAAATATTTGAATCTTATTGGTTCAAGTAATATATTTTATAGTTTTTTTTGAAACTGAATGATTCCATAAGATTTCCTACCGTAGGCAGGAACTAATAATAACTATTAGAGAAATTATAGAAAAATGTAAAATGTCTATAGATTTCTAATGACATGTGACATAGAATACGCAAATATATTTCACATCTTTTCTTTACTTTAATTGCATAATCTAATAACAATTCTATGACATGCAATGGAACTTTATATAAGATTTATATATAAATATTTTAATTATAACTCATTTTTAATCATCCAAATATTTTATTATTTTATTATAATTTTGAACTAAATTGTTTAATTAGAGAGTTAAACATAAAAAGAGAAATTTACGCAATTGTCCTTAAAATGATAAAAGAATAAGAGGTAATTAAAACTTTTCAAAAAAACTAGGAATTTTTTTTATGAATTAGGAATAAAAAATCAAACCATCATTATCTGAAGAGAAGCTTAATTGTAGTGTACAAAAAGAAATTCCCTCTTTTTTCTTAAATGATTAGATATTTTACTTCACACATTTGAAACATTTGTAGAAGTGCTCTTTGTTAAGTAAAAGAAAATGAGAATTTCACCTTTCTGTGTGTTTCATATAATGTATAACTATTTTAATAGTCCTCTTATATGATATGTCCATGACCCCTTGGATTACACAAAGATGCTTAAGTAGGTCAACATTGGATAAATTATGTTGCTCTCAATATTCTACTCAAAAGAAAAGTTAGAAGAAGTCTAAAATGGATGAGAAGTTGTTTTAAAAACATAGTAGCTCACATCATGACTGGACTTCCAAACTTTGAAGCTTGAGTTTAACATTCAATTAAGTTACTAAAATTTAATAATATATATTTAATCATTTTAATTGGATGTTAATTATTTACCAACAAAAATGTTGCATGATTATTTATTTTGATAGGTAAATACTTTTAATTGTATCTATAAAGTGAACCACATTTTTTCGAGGAACCTCGTCCTCAAATTCAATCGACAATTTTACTTGTTGTCTTATTACAAACTAATACATTACCTTATC